>CM019070.1:36862495-37462495 GCA_009667805.1 Leptobrachium leishanense
TCGGTTAATAAACTATATCCTGCCATAACACACCCCTTAAGCATTCCAGTTCCCGTAACGGTAGCATCTCCACGATCCGTTCTGGAGAGTCGTCTGAGAAGTGGTGCGGCCAACAAGAACATCCCATTAGTGTCCATGGCAATTGCTCCACTTCTTGTAGACATTTTGCCCAAGAATAGCTCTTCCTACACAGCCACTACAGAGCTTTAACCTGTATACGTTCACTTTGCCGACTCCGTTTTTGGTTACTCTACAGTTTTATGATGGCCACAACCTCTTGACCTCCATTCCATGATGGCGGAGGAAACGCAGAACCTTCTTGGTGGAAGTTACTTAGTTTTGCCATTCATTTATAAGTTTTGAATTTTTGTTTTTTAAAAACATGGTGTAAATGCCCATTGTTTTGTCTATGTTTATGGCTTTTGTTCTTTGGTGGTTTTTTTGCCTATATTTATATTTTAAGTGTGAATAAATAATCCTAAACAAAATACACAGAGCTATCATTTGGAGATGGAGGTACGTTTCCTCCGATTTATTACATAGGCCTAAAATAATTGAAAAAGTACCAAAAAAACATTACAGTTGGTATGTCGGAAGCTTGCCATTGGTTAATATCCCGGTGTACTTCGTTGTTCTGATTGTCTGGTAATTTTTCTTCACGATCATTACATACATATAAGTAGGTTTTTATTCGTCGTTTTACCCCGGCCCCATCTTCCCGAGAATTATCTTGGCATATTCTGGCAGAAATTGTATGTAGTGCCCGTTTTCCTATATTTTTTGGTGAGTCTCGCACCCTCGTTTGCCTGTTGGTAACGTTTTGTTGGAAGAAGGACTTTTCAGGGGAGATTTGTTTCCAACAAACGCGCGTTCCTTCGGCCTAGTGTTTAGGCTTTGGCTTAACGGCCGGCAAAAACGCCTCGTATGTTTTATCGTGCACACGCGGGACTTTTTGAAGTCACTTGTACGGTGCTTCGCATTCTGTTTACCAAACGCTTTGCCAATTTGAACCGTAGCCCTCAGTCTTCCCAAATTCTTACCTTCGTGGAGGCGCGCTCGGCATAAATTATCATAGGGATTCCGTAAAGAAAATATACTTGTGTTGAGCTTGCCAGGTCGGAATGACGTCTTATATTTGGAATAATACGCTGGAAATCTTATACCTGCCAAAAATTTAACTATGTGGATGCTTAATTTTATACATTTGTTGATAGACGTGTATATATATTAAATCTGGAAGACATACATATATTTAAAAATTTCAAATTAGTTTCGGCAAACCGTCCACGCAAAAAAAACCCCGCTTGGATGCCAAATGGGACAAAATGTTAAAACGTTCCGGGGCGTTTATTTCATTAAGAGAATTTTTAGTGTTGAGTTTTACTTATCTTTGATTTATAGCAGGATTTTAGAATATACATATTTTCATGCTGATTTAACTTTTTTATGTATATAATATCACGGCAATTTACTGTTTTTATAGCACGTGTTTTAGATGTGTCCTTCTCTCTCTCTCTCTCTTAAACGTGCGTAATTATAAACAGGCTCTGGGTCGTGGTGGGATTATAGCCGCACGCAAAAAAAGTTTTGAAAAGACGACTAATTGGAGAACGTTATCTGTCTAAACAAAGACAGATGTGGAATTATCATGCTCTAAAATTTATTAAGGTTTTTTTGTCAGCGTATGCGTTTCAGCGCACGTATTCAATGACTGATTTGTGTGTGTCTTGTTTTTTTTAATTTTGTATTGAGGGATGATTGGCAAAAAAAACCTAATTCTAAATTTATGCCTTTTCCCACTAATGGACGATTTGTATCGGGATGAAAAGTTAAATCAGGCACGTGGCGGGTCAGATTTAAGTTGTGAAGGTCAGGACTTTTCGCCTCCAGGCAGTTGACCTTTGAGATAAAGTTTAACCTTTGATCATTAGTAGCCAGTCAACCACAAACTTCTTGACTTTAACAGCTGCGGTGCGACATTTGCTAATGTGGGAAAAAAAAAATTGTAGGAAGGGGGTCCCTATTCAAGCTGTTTAATTTAAGCAAAAGTATTCATGGCTTCGAGTCTTGGATCGACACATCATATTCAGTTTTTGTTTTTAATTATATCTTTTTAACTTATGTTACTTAAAAAAATAAGTAGAACATGTTCAGGAGAATATTATACATGGGAACGTATTTTATATTTGTGGGTTATAGCGACACATACACAACTTCTGGTCGTAAAAACTTCACAAATTGCCAAAAATGACAAATTTTATTTTCCTGTTGTTAAACGGACACGTGTCATCTGTCAGTTTTTCGGCTATACCTCCATTATACTGTCTATCAGATGTCTGTTTATCAAACGCAATAATTATGGATTTTTTTCATATTTTAGGATTTAAAGAGACTTGCCTGTCTGTCTGTCTGTCTATCTATCTATCTATCTATCTATCTTCTATCTATCTATCTATCTATCTTCTATCTATCTATCTATTTGTCTGTGTATCTGTATATCGGTCTGTGTATCTATGTATGTATGTATGTATGTATCTATCTATCTATCTGTGTATCTATCTATCTGTCTAGGTATCTGTATATCGGTCTGTGTATGTATGTATGTATGTATGTATCTATCTATCTGTGTATCTGTATATCGGTCTGTGTATCTATCTATTGGTCTGTGTATCTATCTATTGGTCTGTGTATCTATCTATGTATCTATCTGTCTGGGTATCTGTATATCGGTCTATCTATCTATCTATCTATCTATCTATCTATCTATCTATCTATCTATCTATCTATCTATCTATCTATCTATCTATCTGTGTATCTATCTATTGGTCTGTGTATCTATCTATCTATCTATCTATCTATCTATCTATCTATCTATCTATCTATCTATCTGTCTGTGTATCTATCTATCTATCTGTCTGTGTATCTATCTATCTATCTGTCTGTGTATCTATCTGTCTGTGTATCTATCTATCTATGTATCTGTCTGTGTATCTATCTATCTGTCTGTGTATCTATTGGTCTGTGTGTCTGTTTATCTATTGGTCTGTGTATCTATCTGTCTGTGTATCTATTGGTCTGTGTGTCTGTCTATCTGTCTGTCTGTCTATCTATGTGTCTCTCTATCATTCTATCTTACTTTGCAGTTTATGCATATTTTTATCATAAACATTGAACTCATCCAATCTGTGTTTTGCTGGAGATTTCTTTTTTTTTTATTTTGTGTTTGATTTGTAAGTCGTTATTATGGAGTACAATGGTTAATACAACCTAAAATACAAATTGTTGACTTATTGATTATGCAGAGTTTGTAAATTATTTTTTTTTTAATCCAAGCATCTGTCAGAAGAGCAGGTTATGTTTCACTTGGCATCATTAAAATATTTGATTTCTTTATCTTATAGGTTGTCGGTCGACTATGGTATAACAAAAATATTTAAACACAAACATGAATATTTATAACAAAAAGTACTTTATCTTTTGTGGGGAAATGCTTTTAATATCCGAACAGAGTGCAACAATATATATATATATATTGTCATCTTTTTTAAGCCCCAAATACAAATTACACCACGCCAGCCTGGCTTGTGCCGAAAATGTAGCAATGCGTCGGCAGAGCTTCTGTTCCTTCCAATGATATGAAAAGCCGTGGTTGTGGATTGCCCAGATGGCTAAGCTGGCACATGGCAGTGAACCGCTTGCCGCTGATGATGATCAGGTGTACGAGCTGCGTATTTAATGTAAACTATCCAATTATTATAGCAGTTGACCATTGATTTTTGTCATCCGTGTATATGCCGCTCAGCAAATTGCTCGTGATAACATTTGTGTCATTAAAAATGGGTTAGACTATAAATTATAATATATACAGTAGATGGATTCATATTGCTACATAATGAATTTGGGACATTTCGGGATACATTTCATGTGTTTTAGATCTCAGAACAATTTCCTAAAATCCAGAGGTTTATCCGCTACATTAAACACGGTGACAGTAAAAGATCTAAGGTGTTATTCACCAAGTGGTGAATTGCAAGGAAATTACACGTATAGTACAGCGCAAGGACACAGGAATATGAAATATCAAAAATTTGGCTTTTTGGGCCTAAAATGTATAATTTCTTTTGCAATCTTTCTCCAAAGTATTTGGCGAGTAAACATACTTTAGCTTCTGGTGGCATTCACTATACGGGTGATCTGGTAAAGAGAGGTCACTTGTGTACTGTACGAGGGATTGAGCCTGGAGACGGTGACCATCATTTTGGGTGCAAAATATAGAAAAATTGCTCCCATGCAGGTTTGGGCGAGAGAATCCCGGAGGCAAAGTTTTGAAAGAGGAGCCATCATTATGGAAACCAATAAATTGCCTATGTATATATGTATTTATGTGTGTGTGTATATGTGTATATATATTGTGATGCCAAAATGTATTTTGTGTGTATATATATATATATCATTTAAACATAAATATATATATCTGCATGTTTATATATATATATATGTATGTATCCCAAAATGTCCCAAATTCATTATGTATCTCTGCTAAAAAAAGCCCTCTAGTATGGCATGGCATTGATTTAAGGGTTCCGTGTAAAAACAGACCCAGGATGCAAAATAGTGTGACAGACGTCATTTGCATATCTTACCCAGACTTCCTTGCTGCATATGGGGAATGTAGCACAGGAGCTCTGGGATGCAGTTCTTTGAATTGCTGTGATGTGCAAATAAATGGCTTCTGGAATAATAAACTCTCTCATATATATATATACTGTGTACTGTATATATATATATCTATGTTTTTGAACAGAAATATAAGTTAATCTGACTCATATCTCCCATCATTCCCTTGAGGTATTTCACATTCCTTATAATATGTCCTTCAGGGTATATCACAGCAGGAGTATCCTAATAATTTACTTTTATGCTACGTATGCTTTTTAGATGGACTGTGTGTAACCTATAATAGCATAATCGTTCAGGAGCTCATTCCGCAGCTCACAGCGTGTCCTTCCGGATGGCTGAGACCCTCATCGATCCCATATAAAGGACCAAGGCTCATTGGCTAGAAGCCTCTGTCACATTTGCAGTATATATATAAAAATATATATATATATATATATATAATAATCAAGTTTATAATTGTGGAAGACATTTACACATCCCAGCAATTCAGAGAACTGCTTCACAGAGCTCATCTGCTACATTCCCCATATGCAGCAAGGAACTCTGGGTAAGACATGCAAATGAAGCCCGCAATTTCCCACTTTTTTGCATCCTGGGTCTGTTTTAACACAGAACCCTCCTTGCTAGTGCCATGCCACATAGATGATTTTTTTTTTAGCAAAGGTCAGGTTGTGCAACAATATAGTCCATAGGATAAACAGAAAGTAGAGCAGACACAAGCGCTAACAAGGATCGTGCTCATATGAGATTACAATCTAAAGCGGTGATAGTCAATGATCGCTGCGCTGTGGTAAACTGGTTGGGGCGCAGATGGTCCTTAGGTGTGCCATGGCACCCTGTGGTACACTGGCGTTGCGTGAGTCGTCCACAGTGGCACGCTGGTGTGCCGTAAACGGTACTTAGGTGCGCCATGAGAAATTGCTGTGCAACGGCTGAATGAGGTGAGCGAGTAACACGACAGTGAGAAAATGTAAGTGTAATGAGCATAGTACACAGGGAAGACATATTATTGAATAGAGATTTAAACACCATCTTGACATCTTCATACCGGTCTAAATGATAAAATATATCCTTAAAAATCTGCCGGTGTGCTGCGAGATTAAAAAGTTGAGAATCAGTGATCTAGAGGGACACCTTCTGCCAGATTGACTTATTATTATTATTATCAACATTTTTATTCTTATTTATATCTAATTATTATCATTATATATTTTATTATTATTATAATAATATTTTATTTTACACCAGAGGAGAAAATGTAGCCCGTCCCTGCGGAGGTTAAAGAAAAATAACCCCCCCCCAAATATATATATATTTTTATATTGTCGTATCTCACCAACAAAGTTCTGTTCAAATATTGGGATTTCGTAGAACGCTTCTGAGTTTATTTTTCATGGTACGTAATACACTGCTTCAAGTTCAAACTTTGGTACGGAGTGATACATTTTCTGGAGGTGGAATTAATTCATTTTGCATGGACTGAAAGTTTGTTTCGAATGAAAAGCCGGGTTTCTCGTTAATTCTGAGAGAAATAACAATATATCATAAAAATATAAACAGGGTTATTCAGAGAAAGGTGAAAACCAGGAGAATGACTGGAGAAGTGAAAATTCTAGGTCAAAATAGCCGATTTGGAAAGTGAGATAAATGGGAGAATGTTTCTGGTTTGGCTGTTTTGACCTAGAAATTCGGTGGCAGCTTTGGAGGTTAGTGAATAACCCCTTTAGGATTAAAACAGGGCATTTGACTTATTGCCGTGGTGCGCAGCTGGTTTGCAAGATGTTTGCTAAGGTTGGTGAGGGGGCTCAGATGCCATGGCAAACTTTTTCCAAAAAAAAATATAAAAATATCAAAAACTAGGTGTTTAAAGAAAAAAATACCAGTCGGAAAAATAAATGATTTAACCCCTTCATGATGGGCGGGCGTCACCCGTCGGGCAGCGGTTAACAACGGTGAGGGTGCAGGTAAGCCTCGCCAGGCCTCTAAATTGGCCCCCCACGCAGCTGACGTGCGGCACGCGTCATTGGTTGCAGGGGGACAGCCTGAGTTCAGGCCTCTCTCTGCAGCCAATGACGCACGCCGGCTGCAGGGAGGGGCCGAGGCGGCCCATTGAAGACAGCGGGGCGTACCTGTATGCCCTGCATCTTCAAGGCCCACCTGCCGCAAGGACGGCATAGAACGTCCTGCGGCGGGAAGGGGTTAAACATATGCTGGAAATGCTCGCTGGTCCATGTAAGAGAGGGGGGCTCACAAAACACAAGCTTTCTTTAACGTGGCACATTCAAATATCTGTATCGAAAATCAGTGTAGGAACCTGAAAATCTCCGGGGATAATGTTGCCAGTGTAAGGCAGTGCAAAAGTAAACCAATACAGACCAGCAAGTCCAGGTTAATGACATGATAATTGGGGGAATTCTGTACCCTTAGAGTGTGAATTAAAGCACAAACTAGAGATGTGCATTCGTTTCGGAAAAATTCGGAATTTGGAACGAAATTCAATCATTTTTATTTCGGAAGTACTTCCGAATAACGAATCGATACGATACGAATTTGAAACGAAACAAAATATTATTTATTTAAATATTATTTATTATTATATATGGTATATATAATGAATTTATTTCGTTTTACACTGTGTCATCGTCATAAAAGAAAAAATTGAATAATTGATAATAACTATCGCATTGATCTTAACTTACAATACAAGTAATAGTCAGCAAAGGACTTTACGAAACAAATTAATTTTGTTTCACTGTTTAATTTGACTCAAATACTAAATCTGTGACACAGCTTAAAATTTAACCCTAGCTTTTCTTTTAACAGCAAAATTTGATTAATTGGGGTTTTATTAATGATCCAAAATTCGAATTGATATCAACTATCGAATTGATATATGAAATTTCGAATTGATATATGAAATTTCGAATCGATACGAAATTTCAAATCGATCCGAAATGAAACGAAATTAGTTTCGAAATTCCGAAAACGAAATTATTTAAAAATGTAACTAAACAAAACTAATTTTTCAGCCAGGCACATCCCTAGCACAAACTCCATCCATACAACAAATCCTCAAATCCCAAGCACACATTAGGCACATGTCTGCAAGGTAAACAGGGGGGGGGGGAGATCGCTTCACCCATTTACTCCAAGTCATGCCCCCATGATATTGACTGTACCCCCTAAATTAAAATTCATTCCTCAGGCCACTATGAATAATAATTACTACAGCCGGAGCTATGGAAAGAAACCTTTCATTGGTACTTATGGTGATTGCTCATTTTCTTAGTTTTGTCCCAGAATTCCTTTTTTCTGTCTAGTCGCGCGTTCCTGAGCAATTTCTTTCAAAGGCAGATCGATTCGCAAACCTGCCTGCAGACTGTCCTCCCGAGATTATCTCGCTTCAGGCGCTGCTCACCGTGGAATCCACGGAATCCCAGGTTTCTGAAAAGGCCCTCCAGATGTTTCTTGGAACTACATTTCCCATGATGCTCGCGCAACCTATCGAGATGCACTTCCAAAACATAATCTGTGAGGTCACGATTGCTGACCCCTGTGCAAGGGATCGCTACACAGGGTTCTGCGAGATATTGCGATTGGAATTTTTTTTTGTTTTTGTCAGCTTGTTGGTGATCACCGCAGCAGACTCTAGAGCAGGGATCTCAATCTCTGCCCCCCCCTCCAATGCTTCTGAACTACAACTCCCATGATTCTCTGGTCATCTGTTGCATTCCAAGAATTCTGGGAATTGTAGGCCATCAGCATCTGGGACGCCAGAGTTTGACATCCCTGCTCTAGATATTCTAGTTTTTGTCAGGGGTTCAGATCATCATTCCTGAGTTTCTGCCCCTGGAAAAAAGGTCGAGAATGTCTCACTTAAAGTGTGTGTATTACAGACATGGGTACCTGAGCCGAAAGCCGCAATAAAAGCGAATGTAGGATTTTATGCACAAACATAAACGTTTTATTGGATTTTCATAGTGTGGTGACATATTCTGTGTGTGTTTATAAACTGGATACTTTATATCAGGTATTTTTTATTGTAGAGAATGACTGGTTTATAAATAGATATGTACACAATGTATCAGTGATGATATCCGTTGACATTCTTGTTGACAATGACTCACAGGTATTCACAATGATTATTTTATCACCTAGATTTCTGTAGGTGCAGTAAGCACCGTGGTGAATTAATAATGATTAAAATATAGTATTAGCCACAGGAGAAATGTTTTTATTTTTGGGTGAGGGAGGATGGTATTTTTTTATTGCTTTTTTTCCCCCTTTCCCCCAGATCTGCGCTTCATGTATTACTGTGTTACAAATAAACAAATACACAGAGACGTGTACGGACTTTTATTTTCTGGTAAAGGACAGTTTTTTTTCTGGACCATTTTTTTGTCACTCACAAATGCTGTCAGGGTAATCATTTAAATTTAATGATGCGTTAAAGGGAAACATGTAAACTACAAAAAAATCTTAATTTTTAAATAGAAATAATCTGCCGGGTAGGATGTAAATAATGAGTGTAAAATAGGAAAATTCGTTTTAAAAGTTACCTTTTGGAAGTAATGACTAATAATACATATTCCCCTTGATCGCAAATTATTATTTTTTATTTTTAAGCGCCAACACATTGCGCAGCGCTGTACAAAGGCACAATGGGTAAAAATAAGCGAATTCTACCATACATTAGTAAAGGTAAGTCAATATTTCACTAATAGGTACAGGAGGAATTGAGGTTCAGATTCTGTGGGAAAAATAGAATTGTACATTTTTTTGTATTTATAAAAAACAGGATGGGCCGACATTATTCCCAACACAATAATATAATATAATAATATTATAACACAATTTGTGCTCCTACGCAACGTAAGTGAGGTACCGCAAATTGCACATCGCAGCTACTTTGTTCTTTACGGTTGCAGGTTCTATAGCGTCTGCGCAGAGTGATGGATCCGAGTTGCAAACGCATGCACAGATCCGATCCATCGCTGCCTCCCTGAGACCGCCACTTGCTATCGCGTGTGGTCTCCAAGAGGATGAAGTCAGCACGCTGTCTGCAAGGTGAAGTAACAAGTGACAGATCTGGAGGCCGGCAGCCGGGACATTCAATATCCTGGCTGCTGGTGATGCTGGTTGGGGTGGAGGAAACTCCTCCACTTCAGCCAGTGATATCTACAGATCGGGGCAGGAGGCACATCCTGACCACTTTAAAACATTAACGTGTCCACAAAGTGGTCAGGATGAGTAGAGTGTCTCTTCAACCAGAGCTGGTGTAAACCTCTTGGAGCTATTATAGTCTACGGAGTTCCTGTGTACCAGAGCTATGGTTAAGGTTACACCAGGCTTGGAATATAACCTGTTGTAAATAAACCTATTCCAGAACGCCCCACGCACCAAGAGATACTCGTACAGTTGCCTGATGGAAGAATGACGTACAAGTGGAAGGACTGGGTAATTGACTGACCCTGCACTTGACCTGGGTATCATGCTGTGTCTGTTCCAGTGTGATGCTCATCACGCACATCTATTTTGCAGATTTTTTTTTTCTCCTTAAATCTGTAAATCAAGGCTTTATGTTCGAGCCATTACACGGGCCCATATAATCCTCAACAAATCCAACCTCCACTCATCGATGAAAGGCCGGAGTGTGGAAAGATCTCCTTATCTCACTTTGCATTTTACATTCCGGGTTAATTTTGCAAATGCCGAGCCGCTTGGATATTCCCTGAATTTAGCTAAGCCAGAAATAGGACGAAGCTTTCATTATGTTGTAGGGAGGGCTGTTGCATTTTTATCTATTTATTTATTTATTTTTCCCTGTCTTTTTTTTTTTTTTTTTTTTTTGCAGCGAGGCAGTTTCATGTAACATTTTTTTTTGAGAAAGGACCCTTTGTAGTTGGTTACTGCCCAACAACATCTCCATTGTTAGGAGTCTGCCAGGGAAAAGATCGTCTCTGCTGTGCTTTTTATTGTGCAACTTTGTAAAAAAAAATGAAAAAAAAATTGAGAATGCGTCTGTGCGTCGTTGTTACTCTGTCCCCCCCTCATGCATGTTCTCTGGGTGGGAGTTCATCTTTCTAAATTCTATATTCACAGGGATGGCGCCAGCGTAAGTTAATATCCCCAGTCTGGATGTGTTGAGCAAAAAGAAGTAAAAGAAGTTTAAAAATAAGAAAAAAAAATAAATAAGAAAAAAATAAGAAGTGTGTGTTGGTTCCGTTATATATTTTAAGAGAGTATGTTTGTTCCCAGCTGTACGGTTTACCTGTCCTTGTGCTGCGTCCTCGTCTCATTTTCTAGAGGTAGAGAAAACACCTTGTCATTCTTGGGTTCCTTCTGTGTCCTTGACCCATTCATGTATCATTTTGCTTCCCCCAAGCAACTGTTTATATGCATACCCCTATCTAGTCACCTCTTCTTATGCCGGTATGCTCTGTCATCACGGACGCTAAATGTGGTGCATTATCACATCATCGT
Organism: Leptobrachium leishanense; assembly: GCA_009667805.1. NCBI lineage: Eukaryota > Metazoa > Chordata > Amphibia > Anura > Megophryidae > Leptobrachium > Leptobrachium leishanense. The sequence goes on from CM019070.1 coordinate 36,873,659, forward strand.
GCACGTACTGGCGCACAAAGATAATACGACCTACACCAGGCCTGGGTGACTTGAGTCTTGCACACTGCTCATTGTGCTGTCTCATTCTTAGTCCAGTAGCACGTCATTATCGTTTTGCTCTCTCGTAGTGGACCCAGCTTGCTTTTTACCTTGCTGATATTCTGCACTTTTGACCCAATTTGGTCCGACGTTGCTGTTTTCTGGAGTTTTCAATCCGGACATTTCTCCGCCTCTTTGCTTCCCTCTATTCCTGATGTTGACTTGTCTTTGATTTTGACTTTATGCCCGCGTTCAGCCCGGCCGATACAAGGACTGTTATGCGCACTTTGCTAGTTTGATGTTTTGTTGCAAGTTAGTATTGTCTTCCTCCCTGTACTTTACATAGATACATTCTTATTTATATATATACTTATAATATTCACATGCATGAATTGTTACTTTTTATTATTTATTAAGCGCCAACACATTCCGCAGCGCTGTAAATGCAATGTTTATTAAACATTTGACAGTGATTTTTTCACGAGCTAGTTTCTTAAACGTCATTAGGAAATTAAAGAGGCAGCGCCTGGTAAACTAGAAATAACTAAACTGTTGTTATATAACTATCAATAATTAAACAACATTGGTTGGACTCAGGGCAGCCACCAGGGGGGTGACAGCCCATGATATGTTCAGGGGCTCAGAGGCTCAAGGGTGACCTGGCTCTTACCAAACACAGTGTTAATTGTCGAAGTGCCTCAGTTGTAAAGACCCTCCATGCCAAACTGAACTGCCCTATCGGGACACCAGGAAATTTCCCGGTGGGCCGGGGCATCTTTGGCCATTAAGAGCACTCTGGCTAATCACCGAGGGAGCAATTTAGTATGGTCTGCGCTTGTTAGAGGTGCAGGACGAACACTCTCCCACCAGGAAACACATTTTATCCACCAGGGATTTAGCCCACTCCCTGAAAAATAAGGTAAAAAGAAAACGAGGCAAAATGTTTTATTTTTAGTTGGTTTATGGAAATAGCCATCTGAGGGAAGGGAGGCCCGACCAGTGGTTCAGTGAGTGGCCCCAGGATTTCTCATGGCAGTCCTGGTTGGACTGGCTGGATTGCCAGAAGTTTTCTTTTGTTGCTGTTCTCAGTGGTGGTTGGAGAACTTGTCTGGTTCTAGTTGTGCCGAGCCCACTGGATTCATTGCCACCTTGTTAATGTATTTCTTTAAACATTGTACAATAAAACTTGCTCCCTATAGCTCTTAAACCTCTAAAACACTCACTGTGGATTGAAGTGAAACTATCTTTTTTTCTTCTTCTTCGAGATATACATGACATTGTATTCATACAGCCACACCCCTGAATTTGCTCCCTTGCTTTGCTTGGAATTATAATACAAATTGGTGTCAGAAGTGGGATTTAGTGATTTACGTGCTGTGAAATCTCCTCTGTAACTTCTTAAATATTGAACAATATGTAGTCAAGTAGTTTTCGATTGGAATCAAAGCATGTCTCAATCAGATTCTTCCAGAAATATAACATCTCACAAGTGAGTCTGTATGTTTTAAATGAAACGTACATAGAAGACGGATTAGGAGCCGCAGAGAAATTATTCTTTACCAGCGTATTTAGTTTTATGTTAATTCAAGCTATAAGAGTTCAAGTCAAATAAACCGCAACGCGTACCTCTGGATCGGCCCCGCTCGCACGTCAGGCGCAACACAGTGAATATTTTATATTTTAAATAAAACGAGGGCTGGATTGAAGATGTGTGGGCAAATATTTCATTTTCAAACCTGAAGGTGTTTATTTTCTTAGCTTGTTTTTCTTTATGCTCAAATGCCAGATTATTATCTATCGTGGGTAAAATTGTTAAAAGCTCTTTCAGTTATTCATTGATGCAGTAGAAGCTCCCAGGTTTAGTTTCCCTTCAAACGTTTCTATTTCAATGTATTTCCTGATAAAGGAAGCTTGAGTGATTTATGGACAGCAACAACAAACACACAGGCCATAGCCGGGGAGTGCTCGCTCTACAGCTTAAAAATACACGTCATGTACACAATACATATTGTGCATGTAAGTATATATATATATATATATATACCTTGTCGCTAGCTACAGCACTCTCCACAATTTTTCTCCCCCTGTATATATAAAAATACACATTTAAGTTGTAGTGGAGGGCAAAATGTGAGATTAAAGCCTCCGCACAGCAAATAATAAAGTTTATTATTGCAGAAGTCATTTACATATCCCAACAACTCAGAGAACTGCCTTACCCACAAAACTAATGTGCTACATTCCCCATATGCAGCAAGGAACTCTGGGTAGGACATGCAAATGAGGTCTCCAATTTCTCACTTTTTTGCATCCAGAGTCTGTTTTATAGATAGAACGTTTGTAGCGCATCAAAAATAGATTTAAAGGTAGACTTCAACAAAGAGGTATATCAAACATAAAGTGCTTTTGGAGATTTTTTTGGACAATAGTGCACCTAAATATACCGACTGAGGAAGGCTGTTAATGCCGAAACACGTCTCGGTAACGCATCTGTCCATTTTTTAATATGCAATAAATTTTTTTATAAATTTTATATGGTTTATATTCTATTGACTACTCTCCTTGGATATATACTTGCCACCGCTTGGAAGCTCCTGATATCTGGCCCTCAGACGGTTGAGAAGAGGTTCTGGGTATCTACCATAGTGTACCTGACGCTGTATTGAGTGAGCCTGTGTGGAAGAGGCTCCATATCTGGTGAGTTCAATACATTATCACCTCTTTTTTATCATAATACGGTAATATACTATGGGAGCGCTGTCTATTATCTTATTGTAGCCATCGCAACCAGAGTTGAAGATTTAAGAAGGGATACGCCACCCTCTATATGGCTGGAAGCTCCTAAACCTAGAGCCAGGGATTTTTTGGGCTCTTATAAATGTGAGTTTCCATATTCCTACGAGTGATTTATTTGCCATATTCAATTGGGATTTTCTGCACGATTATTTCTTAATTTTTTCTCTCCCCTCCAATTTTTTTATTTATTTTTTTCCCTTTCTCTCACTTTTTTCTCCTTTCTGGCTATCCTCTCCACTATTGAGAGACGGCAAGAGATACACAGACCAAGAAAGGAGGACTATATTTGTGCATCGCTTGAACATAAAGAGAAGTAAATTTTAAGGAATTTTCCCACTGGTATTCATACTGTTGTACTGGATATCATTGAATTTGCACATTTTGCACAGTCGGACACTGTTGCACTTTATAGACTCTCTTATACCCATCGCGCTGCTGGAATTTTATACATTGTTGCACTTTACTGTGTTCTATGGCACATTGCACTTTTATATCTGTACATTGATTGAATATTTGTCACCTTAAGATTGAAGCACTTTAAGACTGAAGCCCTCTATGTTTGATATACCTCTTTGTTGAAGTCTACCTTTAAATCTATTTTTGATGCGCTACAAAGGTTCTATCTATAATTTCATTTTTGGTTAATGCAGATTTTGGTTGTTTTTTCTGTATATTGCGCTTACCCCTTTGGGCAGCATCTCACTACTCATTAGTTATAATTTAACTACTTCATAACACTATAGTAATCTGGTTTATAAATAGGCGCCTACGCTGTATGAGATATATATATATATATATATATATCTTTCTTCTTTAGAGTCTGTTTTAACACAGAACCCTCGTTGCCGGTGCAATACCATACTAGATGGCTTTTTAGCAAAGGTCAGGTGATGCAACGCGTCACAATCACTCCTGGACAGCTGTTTCGGGCTTATTATACCCTCATCAGCAGGAGATAGGCCGTGACTCTTTGCTGTTTGATGCTTTACCTCGAGGGCAAATGAATACACATTTAAGTTATGGTGGAGATCAAAAAGTGAGATTAAAAGCCTCCGTATAGCAAATAATAACGTTTATAATTGTTGAAGACATTTACACATCCCAGCAATTGAGATATATATATATATATCTATATATATATATATATAATACATGCAGAGATATATATAAATACATGCAGATACAGAACGGATTGTTTTCATTCATGTATTTGATATAGTGAAATTGTTTTGTCTCCTTTAACATTGTTTATTATATTGTAGATGGTAACATTTCAGCGTGGGAATAGGAGTGTAGCATCTATTACCGTCAAGGAGGTTTGTTCACTGAACAGTAATTTTGTGCTGAGCTGACGATTCCCTTACAGTATTTAGGTTAAAACAGGGCTGTCAAACTCCGGCCCCTGAGATGTTCATGAACATAAACTCCCAGGATTCCCCGGCCATCTATTAAATTGGAAGAAATTTGGGAATTTTGGGAATTGCAGACATCAACATCTGGGGGGGGGGTGCTGTGATTTTGGCAACAATGGGTTAAAGTAAGCCCACTTTTTTTCACAGGGTGGATCTCAAACTTAAGCTGCAAAATTTTCTAGTTGCCGTTCGTCGACGCGCCTCATGAATAAACCTATAAATGGTTAAATCCTTAGCTTTGGCATGCTGCCAGGCAATCAAAGTAATGTTTTGGCGGTAGATCTATTGCCAATTCTTTTTTTTTTTACAATATTGTTCCTTTTAATTGTGCATCTCTTACAAACAAAATAGCATTTAGGGAATTTCTAACAGTGTACGTATCCAAAGGCAGCTTCCTGGATGTCACACAGTTAACTTTATACAAAATCAAGTGGCACACAGCATACGGATCAAAATAAACCACCATGTGAATCTAATGCTTCGGTGGACTCACAAATCCGCAATATCACATACATGGAGAGGGGGGGGGGTGCTTAGGGATGCAGTTCCCCCAATGTTTTTCATAGGGAAGGAGTTCACAATTGCCCCTTGCTCTGTGAAGCTTCTATGTGCGTATTTAATCATATGTTTCCTTATTATGGCAGAATGCATTTATGATAATTATGATTATCATATTGATTCTACAAACCCAGCCAATAAATAGTATATTGTAAGCTCCTATGAGCAGGGCCCTCTACACCTCTTGTTTCCATCATATGTCCGTTTATCTGTATCTCGTTCACTTTGGTTATTGTAAAGCGCTGCGTAAACTGTTGGCGCTATATAAATTCTGACAATTAGGGATGTGCGTGGCTGAAAAATTAGTTTTGTTTAGTTTCGTTACGTTTTTAAATCATTTTGTTTTCGGAATTTTGTAACTAATTTCGTTTCGTATTTCGTTTAGTTTCGGATCGATTTGAAATTTCGAGTCGATTCAAATTTCATATATCAATTCGATAGTTGATATCAATACGAATTTTGAATCACTAGATAAAACCCCAATTAATAAAATTTAGCTGTTAAAGGAAAAGCTAGGGATAAATTTTAAGCTGTGTCACAGATTTAGTATTTGAGTCAAATTAAACAGTGAAACAAACTTAATTCGTTTGATAAAGTCCTTGGCTGACTATTACTTGTATTGTAAGTTAAGATCAATTCGATAGTTCATTTCAGATTCAATAGTTGATATCAATGATTCAAATTTTTCTTTTATGATGATGACACCGTGTAAAACATGTATCGTATTGATTCGTTATTCGGAAGTACTTCCGAATACGAATTATCAAATTTCGTTCCAAATTCCGAATTTTTCCGAAACAAACGCACATCTCTAATGACAATAATAATAATAATACAGTTAGTTATATATAAATATATAGATCTTGTAAATATATATATATATATAGCTATCTTATATACATATATATTTGTGCTGGGTTTCATGGAATCATTATGATGATATACTGTATATACATGTGTTAATATCACATTTTAGTGCGTGGTTGTCAATAAAGAGTGAGGGGGAAATATTGGTGAGTTTCCATTTTTTTAATAGAACATTGGGGAAAATAGCAAAAAAAAGGGGGCAATGTCCTGTTGTTTTCCAGTGTATATTTGTGTCATTCATCCAGATTTAAGGCTCAATTCTGAAAAATTGAATAGGGTCAGTGTTGTGTACCGCCAATAAAGGATGATGAAGATCGTTAAAACAGTAATGTCAGAGAGGATAATGGGGGTTGTAGTCTAGCGTATTAGAGCGTGATTTGTTTATCCTAATCCTAGGGTAGCCAGGGGTATGTTGTATTAGAAAAGGTTTGTGCAAAGTCCTTAGGGGTTAACCAGAACAAAAATGCCAAAACGTCCTTAGACCCACAACATACCTGTAAGTTGAATGTTATATGCCGGTGTCAGACGAGCGCACTCGGTGCGCCTGTACTGATGTGCCTACCGGCGTCACGGTCAGGGCCGGTCAAATGCTGTAGCGTGCGCAATTCTTGCGCAAAGCGTTCGTGCACAAAGCCTCCCCGTCGAAACGCTAGACGTACGTTGACGGAGCTGCAAAGCGCGATCCTCCATAGGAGCATCGAGCCTTGCAGCGCTGAGCGCCCTAACTGCACTCGGCGAGGTGACCAGTGGAAGGACGTCCACTCTCATGGACGTTCCTTCCACACTCCAAAGACGCTCGTCTGACCCCGGCCATAACCGTGTGTTTACTTAAAGAAAGCACTGGATTATTGGCCAATTTAAGCATTGTTTCCACTATTTCTTAATATTTGAAATAAAGTATTCCCGGCACGTTCCAACTGATCAGAGCTGTTTGAAACAGAGGATCAGTTGTATCTGCTGGTGGTTTTTTCCCCTCATTCTTTACCTATTCTTCGTCCCGCAGCCTCGAGAAGCCTCGAGGTGAAGAGACGCAAAGCTTCATCTCCTATTCTCTTTCTGGAATTAATCCCACTCTGGGTGCCAGTTCACGTGAGGAGACATTGAAGATAAATCACATAAATCATGTTTTTTTCATTCGGAGACATAAATACCTTGAAAACCGGAAAAGAGTGTGGTAGAAAAAAATGATATAGAGCTGGGTGTCTCTGCGGTGGAACAGAAAAACTTTATTCAAAGTATATAAAAATACAATAAAAGTGTTTTTTGTTCTGTTTTGTTTTGTTTGTTCTTCTAAAGTATTACATTTATTGCTGTATGTTGTAGAGATGCCGTTCGGCTGAGTTATGAAAAAAATTGTTATTTTCCTTCATATAAATATTATATGGACCTGTAAGGTTAAAGGACAAACAAATATAAACAAATCTGTGCCTTTTTGCATATTTAACTCCTTGCCGCCGCAGGACGTGCTATGCCACCCTCGCGGCGGGAGGGCTTTGAAAACACAGGACGTACATGTACGCCCCGCTGTCTTCAATGGGCCCTCCCCCCAGTACCTCGCCGGCGTTAACCCAACCCTGACGGGCGACACCTGCCCATTGTGAAGGGGTTAAACAATTTTAATATTTTAACACATATATTGTGTATACAATGGATCTCAAAACTCCAACCCCCAGATGTTTATTGCCTACAATTCCCAGAATTCTTTCAATGCAATAGATGGCCAAAGAATCATGGGAGTTGTAGTTCAGAAACATCTGGGGGGGACCAGAGTTTGAGATCCCTGATACTGCACCTAAGTTTACTGTATATAGGTGTGTCTATATATTTATATATACATATTTAATAGATACCTACATAATGTTCAGAATGGTTTGGTACAAACTTACACTGCGTGGCCAAAAAAAGTCACACACTGTAATATTTGGTTGGGCCTCCTTTTGCTGTGATTGCGTCACGCATTCGCTGTGGCATCGTTTGGGTAAGCTAATACAGTGTCACAGCATTTATTTGCATCCAGAGTGGCATTAATTTGTGGCCAAGATCTTGTATTGATGATGGGAGAGTCGCAGCGCTAAGTAAAGTCTTCTCCAGCACATTATCCCAAAGATTCTCAATGGGGTTAAGGTCTGGACTGTGCGGTGGCCAATCCATGTGTGAAAATGATGTCTCATGCTCCCTGAACCACTCTTGCACAATTTGAGCCCGATGAATCCTGGCATTGCTATCTTGGAATATGCCCGCTGTGCCATCAGGGGAGAAAAAACCCATTGATGGAAAAACCTGTTCATTCAGTATATTAAGGGAGTCACATGACCTCATTTTATGCTGAAACATATTAATCGCTGCAGTAATTATCCAATGGAAGGCTCACACCTATTGGCTTAGTTAAATGCAGGTGGTGACTGTGTGTGTATATAATTTTGTACATAATACAGGTACTGTCTGGGTGTGTATAGATATATACATTAACATACCATCCATACAGCCTCTGTTGCGGAGCATATCCTGTTTTAATATTATGAAGTTTAGCTTTAGAAGAAGCTTGAAAGTAAGATAGTGGGAAGCCTCTGGTTTTCATTGATCTCTCATGGAATAAAGATTCTGCAACAGCAGGTCCTTGTCTGAGTCTGACCTTGAAAATGACCTGGAACAAAAGACCCTGTATTCACCAGTGTACAGCAAGTGCTCCAGCATCTGATAAATATTCCTTTAGAACAGCAAACAGCCTCTGTGCTCATGGCTTAAAATCCAGGCTTTTTAGCTGTGAATACAGTAAGAACGGGTAACTTGGGTTTATGATGGGGGTTTGTTTCCTTCAATGTTTCCTGAAACCGGGAGATTTCTCTCTCTTTTAATTTATTTTGTATTTATTGTCATAGGAAAGGTACAAGTCATAAACCTTCAGTGTCGCACACCAAAGAGCATTAGTCATATCCCACATAAATAAAAATGTACGGTTACCGCGTCTTCTTGGAGAACCAGCTACTTCCCAGTAGCCATTAGCGAGTCCGTCCAAGCATTTAAATAAATTTGCATGTTAACCGTTCAACTTTCTCCCGGATTATTGCCGTTTTATTCAGATTATGTTCAGTAGATTTGCCCACAATTCACTGTCTGCTGGGTGCCAGTCAGGTTTCCTAGAATTATTTCATCTTCAGTCTGTCTGCCAGCTAGATATAATACTTAATATGACGGGTATGTCAGTAAAATTAAGTGTATTCTTTCCTTTTTTTTTCTTCTCGTAATACACTACCTCAGCGTTCAGAATATCGTGCAAAACTTATAGCAGATTCGCTCGTTTCCCAAAGCCGTCAAGTTGGAGAATGGCTAAAGGCAAGTTGGTTACGACGAGGAGATGTTCTACTTCAGGGCTGTCAAACTCACGGCCCCCCAGATGTTGATGCCTGCAATTCACAGAATTCTTTCAATGCAATAGATGGCCAGGGAATCATGGGAGTTGTAGTTCAGAAACATCTGGTGAGGCTGGAGTTTGGCAGCCCTGCTCAACTTGGTTTGGCTGAACCTGTTGAAAGGTATTTTAATATGATAGGTAGGTTTTTAATTTTTGCATTAGTGTGAAATCCCCCCCCCTTTCCTTCTTGTTTCAGTAAGCTCTTTTCTATAACGAACATTTCTATTGGATGTTGAAATAATAAACGGATCTGACAGACTACGAGCTGATCAGATGATAATCTGTCATATCTCGGTGTGGTTGTTTCTATCGTCTCCTCTGATCAGAGTCGCGCAGCGCCTTACTTCATATTTTGATATATAAGAAGAGACTTGAAAAAGGTTTATGGTAATTATATTAGAATTATAGAATTTAACACCTGTCGTACCCAGATCACTTTGCCTCCTTTTGATGCCGGGGATTCAAATGTTATCTATCTGTTGCTGTAACAATAGCGGACAAATCTATAGACTTTGGAACGCAGCTCCCACATAAAAGAGCGGTGGCTTCGCCCATGGAAAGGCGTGGTTTGGGATAACTCAACAAGCACATCACATTGGTTTGTATGACAAATACAATGGGCTATATTCCCTAGTTCGCGCTAACATTGGGACACTTAACGGGGAAAACCTGCGCCTGCAGATTTTCCTGTAGCATCCCCATGTTATCGCAATATTCCAGGGCAGGTGCTACCTCAGCACCTCGCCCAGAAGGTAGCGCTAACCACTGTGATACTTGGGGTAGCGCTTCCACGCCGCCAAGATTATCACTTCCTGTAGTCCATAGGATTCCATGAGGGTTCTCCTTCTGGGCTCTCGCGAGATCGCGCAGCGCCACTGAGCGATCGCGGATGGAGACTGGGAACTATTTACTCACTCTGCTCTCGGCGGCAAGAAGTTGTGGATCGGGCCACCGTTCTCTCCGCAAGATGAAAGGCGAGTATCGGATTTATTGGGGGACTTTTTAGAGGGTGCCGCATGATTTTGCAGATACAGATTCATGTAGCAACAGCTTTTAGGAGGTGGTAAAATATGTCTGTCTGCATCCCGTTTGCGCTCCCCATGTCAGGTATAAAGTACAGTAAGGTTTGGGAAGCTAGCACAAAAAACAATGCGCCAACGTGTTACTAACGGGGGTAGCGTCAGCAGTGTAATATGTGTCGCTCGTTAAACACACTTATCCTGACGGTAACGGTTGCACATGCAGACGCTAACGTTTGCGCCAACTAGGGAATAGAGTCCAATATCATTCACTTGTGAAGAAAGAATTAATCTGTCAATGCCAGGCTCACTTTAAAGCAAGCTTGGCCCTCCAGATGTTTTGCAACTACATCTCTCATCATGCACAGCCATTCATTAGGTTTGGCAGAGTCCTGAAAGATCTAGTTCCAAAACATCTGGAGGCCAAGGCTGCTGAGCCCTGGTTTGCGATTTCTCCATTTTTGTTTAATGATAGAATTCATTAGAACTGGGAAAAAGGATGAATAAAAACACTTCTTATTTATTCTCCTGTGAAAACCAGCAACACGGAAGCTATAAAAACCTGACACGTAGCACAAATATGGTGCAATACTGTGACATAAAGGAACCCTACAAAACGCATGAAACTCACAGGATCCAAAAGAATATCCCCTGTGACTTGGTCGATAAATCCTGAAACTATATTATAGAACAGGTTTTCGCAGCGAGTGCAATAAATTCTGTAAGTTTCAAACTCCTTTACTGAGAATTTACTTTCTGATCCAGTTTTTTTATACTTCCTGTAGTTATACTGTTAAAGAATATCAGACAGCACCCACCACCTATTTCATTGCTGCATATTCTTGGTATGGACGCAGGAGGTCCAGTTTATCTTATCTTGTGTGCACAAGCTACATCAACGTTTCTTAAGAAGTATCGCATGTACTCTTTGGACATCTTTGAGGTTGCTCTTAATGCAACATCGTAGATTTTTTGCTTTGTACATTGTTCAAATTCTGTTCCATGTTTAACACTATGATGGCAACGATTGTCTAGACCAGTGGTTCCCAACCGCGGTCCTCAAGTACCCCCAACAGGTCAGGTTTTCCAGATATCCGAAGCACAGCACAGGTGATATGATTTGCTGCTCAGTGATTGCTGGATTCAGTCCCCAAGGTGATCCTTAAAACCTGGTCTGTTGGGGTACTTGCGGGCCGCGGTTGGGAACCACTGGTCTAGACCACTGATGGCTATCCTTGGCATCCCAGATGCTTCTGAAAAACATATCCCACAATGCCCTTTTAGACTTACAGATGACTATGTACCCTGAACCATGTGTTTCTGAATCATATGGGGTCCAAGATTAGCCATCATTGACCAAAACTACTGACTGACTGGGAATGTATCCAAGATTTGTCAGTTGACTGCCATCAATAGTTGGTTGCCAAACCAGGTTTTACTGATTAGACATCTCCGTCAACCCTCAACCCCCTCTACACACAAATAAAACAGGAAAGATCAATTTTTGTGGTTTACTCCGAGATATCTATTGCATGCTAGTTTCCATTAATTGCTAATTTTGGGGATCACTGCCATCAAACAAGCATGGCATTCAGTTGGACGTCGCTGTCCCTAAGGGTGCTCTGTTCTTGTTCCTCTTACGCTCCCCCTCCCCTTCCATCATAACAGATGGCAAATAGTTGGTCACATCTTTCAGTGTGTGCAGAAGAAAGGGTCACAGTTCAAAGTCAAAGTTTCCAGATACCAAGATAATCAATCACAGAGACTCGGGTTTTGTTTAACTCTGTCTGGAGTAGTGAAAGTGACACATTTTGTAGCATAAAGCGCACATTCCTGGTTCGCATTAAGTGGTGAGAAACAGAGCCACACAAAAATGTTGATTTTTTTTCCTAGAAATGCGTTCTGTTTATTTTTGTAGCTGTAACATACAATCGCTAGAGCGCACATTGTAAAGCTCCCTCTGCGATGTAAAAGGACCGACACCTCCCATTTAAAGGAAAATTGTCCTAGTTTTGTATTTTTTTAACATAAAATATAAACTGTCGTGTTTCGTTCTGCAATGTAGACACAGAATTAAAAAACTCTTTTCAGTTTTCGTCTTGAATCTGAGCCTCGTGTCACAGAGACGGCCATCTTGAAATTCTGTTGCATCTGAAGAACCAAGACCGGTAGCGGCCACAGACCCATATCTCCCACCAAGTGGTGATCTAGACATGACCCGCATGACCTTGACCTCAGCGTGACATTTATAGTTTAAAATGAAAACCTGCATATTAAAATAGAGGCAGAAATTGTGAAATTCTAGCTGTTTCAGGATCTGACAGCCTGCCCTCTTTGCTTGTGTTGGAAGTCTGTGATTGATCATTTGCTGTGAGGTCAAAACATGACATAAACACCACATTTGTAAATATATTCTGTAATATAATACTCTGCAGGTTTTATAGATATATTTAAACCCCACCCTATTTTTATCCACATAATAAATAGTATTCCCTCATTTTTTACTCTTTGTATTAGTTTAATTTTTTTTTTATAAATTATCTTTCTCCAAAACTTTTTTCTCTACTGCCCCCCCACCCCAACTTCAGCCCTTCACAAAGGGGTAGTATCCAGAACGCGTTTCGCGTAACCCGCACATGCGATGCTCACTCACGACAAGCCAATGAAGCGATCCCTCATTGGAATTTCCAGAGGCTTCATGCATGCGTGGAAACCTGCATTGCAAGTGCTCACTTCTGTGAGGGCACCAGTTTCTTAAATGGACTCTTGAGAATAGTCCAAGTTATTTTTGACATGAGGGAAGCATTTGTTTTCCCATTGACAAAGCTGATGTTGCTACTTTGTTACTTGATGAATCCTATGTTCCTCCACGGTTTAAGGGTCAAGTCATGGACAATGGCCTTACCTATCCTGTGAGAAACCTCCCCAGCTGACGTCCCGTTAGTTTATTCATTACAGTTACAAGTATTTATAAAGCGCCAACAAATTCTTAGCGCTTTACAATGGGAGAGACAGAATAACAAATATACATACACGTTACACACACGGAACAGAAAGAGGGAGGACCCTGCTCGAGAGCTTACAATCTTTGAAACATCTTGGTCGATTCTTAGGTGGTCATGAAGACTGGTCTATTCTAGGTTGATAGAAACCTCCAGATCCTTCACAGTGTTCTAGAGTTCTTTGAAACTTCTGGAACTAGTTTTCGTCTGATGGTCATGAGTACTGGTCATACTATGACGGAGAAACGCCCATAGATCCCTTCATGTTGTTCTGTATTTCCTTGGAACTACCTTACGATTCGTTGTTTGGTGGTCATGGAACTCTGATCATACAGTGAGAGAAACCTTCTGATCCCTTCACGTTGTTCTACTGTTCTTTGTGATGTCTTCATGATTCTATCACAGGAGTTGTACTGGTTTTACAGAGGCGGGGGAAACGTAAAATCCCTACGTGTCCCAGGGTTCTTTGACTTGTAGATGATTCATAATCTTCCTCCTGGAGACATTTCATCATGATTGCCACTCCAACTCCATGGAAAATCCAGCATTGCCCAACTTTCTATTTCAAGTAGGAGAATATGGCTCGTACTTTTGTTTGTTTTTGCAAAACAAAAAAAAATCAATTTGTAATATTTTTGATTACTAAGCATGAGTCGCCTGGGAATTTATTGGGAAAGGTGGTTGTCCTTTTAGAAACACAATAGGGTTATTCAAAGAGAATCGATAAGTCACCGCACATTCGGTGACTTTTCATTCTCTTCAATTCGGCTTGATTCGGCAATCCCATTTCGGCCACCCTGCAGTGTATTCAGCAAGCACCGCAGGGCCGTCTCGTAATGCAGGGAAAAGCCGCCACAAACCCGCCGAAAACTCACAGCAAAACCCAGGCGAATGCACAACGAAACCCGCAAAAACATCTGGATTAACCCCGCCTAACATACCGGAGAAACCAGAGCAGGAGCCGATCAGAGCGCAGAGCAGCCGCCGGTAAAACCCGACACCGCAGACGAATGGAGTGAAAAAAAAAATAGTAGGCTTGAATGTTTGAAAAGTGAAACGCTGTTTGCAAAGAAACTACAGAACGAAAATGTCTGAAATTTACATATAAGATCCAATGAATGATAATAAAAAGGGCTGTTACAGAAAAAAGAAAAAACGATTTAAAAAAAGAAAAGAAAAAAATTTCACAAAAAAATCCCCAAAAAATGCCTAAAAGATCCTAAAAAATCTATAAATAAAGAGACTTTTTACTACAGAATATTATAATGAACGGTTTAACAGATACTGAATTAAAACAGGAAAATATTTAACATTGAAGCCTATGGGATTCGCCTGACTAAACCTGTCAAATGAAGCCACCGAATGGCAGGGCATTTCGGCAACTTTTCCCTGCTGGTTTTTGTTCTCTGAATAGACGAAGCTATGGATATTTCACTGCCCTCGAATACGGCACCGTATGTGCAGGCAATTCGCCAACATTTGGCGAACTGCCTGCTCTCTGGATAGCCGAATGGCCAGGAAAGGCCAGCAATTCGGAGCTCTATGAATAACCCTGCAAGTAACTGCATGAGGTTCTATATTCTCTTTTTTTCTTCCTTCATTTTAAAGTAGCGTCATTGCCTGCTTTAAGATGAAAGTAATTTATAGGCACTGCCTTCTTTTTCCACGGTGAAGTATAGGATTATGTTTTAGTATTGATCCACAGAGAGGATTTGCATTTTATTCATACCATAAAAGTGCTTTTAATGGAGACATTCTGGTAATTGAATCTACAGAGTGTTTAACAATAGAACCATCTTTGTAATTCTCGTTTGGGTTGTGGGGTATTGAAACAATTCAGAAATAATAATAATAGTACAATTTAGAGGTAACTGTGCTGCTGTAAAAAATAAAAACAATCGCAGCTGATAATAATTTTTAATATTCCGCTGACGCGCGGACGCGGCTAAAGATTTCACGTAGTTATTGTGTTTAAAAAAAAAACGTAGGGGGGAAAAAAAGGAGATATTTCATTACATTCAATACGCTATGAGAAGTCAAAGTAGTTTTGCTAATTAAATTCAATTGCTATCCATTAGACCAATGGAACGAGATGAATCCACTATATAGCTGACACAGCACAGGTAGGCAATTTGGCTAAATGGCCGTTTTAGAGCTGCGGCAGAGATCCCGTCCTGTGCGTTTTACGGAGTTAGAATTTCTTCACATAAAACGTTGAATAATAAATATTGCGAGCTGAAGGGTAAAAGTGCCGGCGTGAAATCCAGTCTATAAAAAGACTAAATAATAATTGTGAATCACTATGAAAGTTTACATGGCGCGAGAATGACAATACATATATATTGCATATTATTTTTACTATGTTGATATATATATATATATATATATATAGAAAATCTAATGGTCTCTTTAATACAGCTTTGTCATCCGACTGGTCGTCAGTGGATATCCTTAGCACGTATTTAATAATAAAGTATTTACTCAAGGCGTGCGCATCAGATGTGGCGAGCAGGACGTTTTATTAGGGTATGTACACGCGCAACATTCAGAATTACCAGGAGAATGTGACAAGTTTTCTTTATAATCTATATAATCTCATAAATTTAAATACAGAAGCCGAAAAATAATGCACAAAGTGAGAACTCCGCTTCGCAGCACATGTATGCAGATATACAATCAATATTTTAGCTCTTTTTTTAACCTAGAACCAGATTAACCCCTTCACTGCTGAGCCATTTCACGTCTTAAAAAAAACACATATTTTTTTTTATTATTATTTTTATTACTTTTTCTTTTTTACTTTTAAACCTGGTCATGTTTGGTATCATTGGAAAGGCCATGCTAGCTGCTAACAGTCGGGAGATATCGGGGTTCAAAGGAACCCCCTATCTCCACCCCTATCTTTCCTCAGGAGTCAATGAGGACGTTCCCCACACGTCCTCAGCAGTGAAAGGGTTAAATCGGCTAAATGGGTAGTCTGGGGCCTAAAAGGGCATCAGCCAGGACCGGTTTGCCTGGTGTTAGAGTGCACTTAAACCCTTGCATAAACAAAGCCTGCATTTAGGACATGATTTGGCAACCATAAATACGTTGATGGAATGTTGCGTTGGACTTATACTTTAATTTGTAGTATATATTAGAACCTGTAGTATTTGTTATATTGGATAAATATTCTGAAAAGGGAATCATTGATAGGTTTATATTTTATTTCTTATTTTTATGAGCTTTTTAGATTGTATTCTTGGATTTGTTGCAGGTTTTTCATTCATAATGTTCAACGATAGATCTGGCGAAGAATAAAAACCCCTCAACCTGTCAATCATGTCTTCGTAAGCAAGACAGGAGTTGCGGGAGAGAGCAGGAGAACATTCCTACAGGCAGCCATTGTGATCGATGATATTAGCATCACTGGCAGGGGGGGGGTAAACATTTTAATATCGAGATCACTGGGGAATTTATAAACCATCAATGATAGATCTGGCAAAAGATTAAGAACCCCTCTTTAGTGGGCTTTGCCAATAGCATAACTTCTGCTCTGAGAAAAGAGTGGCAGGAGAGAGCATTCATACAGGCAGCCATTGTGATTGATATTAGCAGAACTGGGCGTTGGCGATTGTAATTCACTAATATCAACATTACTGGAGTGGTGTACCCTGGATGGAAGATTGTTTCTTGGGTGAGGCAGTTGTAAAGAGAGTGGGGAGCCAAGAAGGACTGGGGCTTATTGTTTTGGAGCTAGGATAAATGTGTTTTTCATTAATCTATACTAGATTGTATTGATCTAGATGATCCTTCATATGTTTGTTACCTCCAGGGATGTATCAACGTATATTCCATGACATTACAAAAGTCAAAAGAGCTTGGGCTCTATTCCATAATTGGCGCTAACTTTACCGCCTTGATATATAAGCGGTACAGCCAGGATAAGTGTGTTTAGCGCATGCCACCCCATATTACACTCCTGATGATACACCCATTAGTAATCCGTTTGCGCATCGGTTTTTGCACTAGCTTCGGGCAAGCTTACTATACTTTTCACATCCTATAACATGAGGAGCGCAAACTTCCATTAGCGTTTCGATAAGTAAGGTATTACTAAGTGCTAGCGCTAATTACCGCAGGAATGCAGACAGACATATTTTAGCACATCCTAGAAGCTGACGCTACATGATTCTACATTTGCAAAATCATTTTACACCCCCTAAAACCCCCCAATAAATCCGATACTCACCTCTCATCCCGTGGCTAGAACGGTGGCCCGATCCGCCGCTTCTTGTCGCTGGGGACAGAGCGAGACTGGGGACATATAGTTCCCTGTCTCACTCCACGATCACTGCGCGGCTCTGCGCAATCTCGTGGGAGCGAGATTGCGCATGACGTGGCTCACTTCCAGAAAGTGCAACCCTCCCATGGTGGAGTCCTATGGACTCCAGGAGGTGATACTTGCGGCAGCCGGAAGCGCTATCGCGACTATCCAAACGGTTAGCGCTGCATTCCGGGGCAGCACCTGTCGCAGAATTTCACACTAACATGGAGACACTACGGGGAAAAAAGCAGGCGCAGATTTTCCCTCTTAGCGTCCCCATGTTAGTGCGAAACGTAGTCTGTTAATCCTTCAAGTGTTGTTATAAAAAAATACATATTTTTTCTTGACGATGAGTTGAATTTTTGTAGATGACTTTTTTGATGGATAAGTGGAAAACCTTTATGATCAGTGAAACACTTCCCCCTTTTCACGCAACCATCTCGCTGGAAAGATTGTTGCAGCACAGAGGAGAAAACATACAGAGAATCTCATTTTCCATTTCCTTTCCGTTCCTGGGGCCTTGAGCCAACAGGAAGTCAACTGTGTGTGTGTGTACGTGTATGTGTGTGTGTGTGTGTTATTTTATTTTTTATGTCTTCATCAAGCACAGACCATATGATGATTAATGCAAAGGGTTGCGTTTTATTGATCCTCGACGTTCGTGTTCTTTGTCGACCCACAGTCTCTGCTAGCTAGAGTGTGTTGTAGCATTTATCAAAACTTTCCTTAGACCCCCTTTCATCTCATTAGCATCTGAATTTCTATTCAGCGTTTTAATGTCCGTTACAGCCAGAGAGCTCCATTCTTGTTCTCAATAAGCCAGTTGTAAAATGTCAGACTGTCACTTACAATCTAAAAAAGCAAAAATGATGGTATTTGTAAAAATGTTATCACCTCATAAAAACCAATTGTAAAGACATGAAAGTGATCACGGCGTTGTGAGCGTTTCAGGATTGAGTTAGTACAGCTGCACTAAGTACCAGTTGTCTCGATTCCCACACTATTCCACACAACGAGGGGTTTACACAAGCATGATTTAAGTTACAATTACTCTAATTAACATTTGATTTGCATAAATTGTCGAAGTCACAACAACAGAGAATGGCTTGAGAAGATTTAACCCAGTTTATCTGATGGTGGGGTAGGGAGAAAGGTGGGGGCAGAAGACCCTCAGACGCTCCGAAACACTCGCAAAATCCAAGATGTTCCTAGCGCATCTGATAGTCTCTCTAATGTTTAATTCTAGGTATTCTGAAATGCAGAATTTATACAAAATATATCTAAAATATTTGATAGCTTTTTTTTTACATTCCCTTTTTCTGTATAGCAAAGTCATCTACTGGGCCATGATGACGAACATCCATGGTCTTTAGGAGTCGCCGATTTAGGGTTGGACTTGATTTCGTTGGCTGATTATTCTAAAAAGGATATCGGCTGCTTGCGGCCTTTGTTATTTTTGAAATATCTTCTGATTCAGTAGAAAAAAATCGGCCTGAGCTGATATTCGAAAAATGTGTCTGGTCCGAAAAAAGGTAAAACGACCAAGAATGCTTCTTTCTGGCCAGCACTCTTAGAAAATAGAGAATGTATACAAAAGATTTCAGTCTTATTCCCTGTATTTCGCTGCCAGTAAATCCATTTATCAATACCTTTTGGCACTTGAAATTTAATTTGGAAATCAGCATATCAATTAATTCAAATTGAATCGCTAAAGCTGATATTTCCTTTGAAAAGTATATCCAAGAGAGCCGATATCTGATTTTTACCAGATATTTTTCTAGGGGAATCCGTAATGCCGGTAAACCGGCATTTGAAACTAAGGCTAGGGTCAGACGAACGCATTTTCACGTTGTCCGTGAAAAAGTGCGTTCGAACGAATGGACGTATTTTTTCACGGAGTACGCGATACCGGTCATACGATGCGCATTTTCCGTCCGTGATTTTGTACGGATCATCAATAAAACACTTTGTGCATCTGGACGTTATGTTGGCCGGACATTAGTAGCGTCTGACATCTCCAATTCACGCACACACGCCGCTAGCGGACGCAGCGCACTCTGTACGTCAGTACTAGCAGTTTAACGTTCTCGAAAAAATGCGTTCATTTTCCACTTGCGTTGCGCAGCCGGACTTTTGTGCGACCGTACATCGTATATTGGCCGTCATTGCCCGTCATTTGCTGCTAGTGCGGCCGTGATTAAGTGCGCCTGCACGCGCGTTCGCACTGCCTCAGTCTGACCCTAGCCTAAACCGAGCCCATAGGTCTGCGTTGCTGTCACAGGGCACTGAGAAATCCCTGGCCTCAAGCCATGATACTCTGCCCTTTGTGTATTTTATTGTATCTGTTCCTCTTTCCATTATTGCACTATACTTACCTACATGGTGCCGCCATCTTGATGATAGCATTGGCATAGCATTCTGAGGTCCAGTCAGATCTGGAAAAAAGACGAGACAGAGGAGATATGATAGAAACATTTAAATACGTAAAGGGAATCCACAAGGTAGAGGAAGGGAGTATATTTAAAAGGAAACATTGTAGCAAAACAAGAGGACATAGTCTTAGATTAGAGGGGCAAAGGTTTAAAAGTAACATCAAGAAGCATTATTTTACTGTGAGGGTGGTGGATACATGGAACAGCCTTCCAGTGGAAGTGGTAGAGGCCAAAACAGTAATTGAATTTAAGCAGGCATGGGATAGGCATAAGGCTATCCTAAACAAAAGATAAATCCAGGTAAAGTATCCATGTAATTGGGCAGACTAGATGGGCTGAAAGGTTCTTATCTGCCGACATTTTCTATGTTTCTATGTTTCTATCTTCCAATGTTGACCAAGTCGGTGAAATCCGAAGAGCTTGTCAATATTAGACTAGCGATATATGTGGTGAGACGAGACTAGCGGCACCCAGCAGTGACCATGACAGGTTTAATGAAGGTGTAATAAGGATATGAAGTTGAGGCTGGAATGTCCATATATTGTGAAATCCTTTTGGAAGCCGAACATTTTATTTTTTCTGAGCAAGGCAAGTGTCCTCTATTTATCAACTCTGTTTGGCATGGCAGTCTTGGACAATGTTCATTCCTGAGACAATTGTCATTCTTAAAGGGATAGTCTAAGCAAATAAGGAAGACACACGGGGCAGTATTACAAAGTTGGTGCTAACTTAACCAGAGCTGTTGTAAACGTAACAACTCCATAGACTATATTGGTTCTGGGAAGTTTACAACAGCTCTGGTTAAGTTAGCACCAATTTTGTAATATGGCCCAGATTCTTTAAGCCAATTATTTGCCCAAGTGAAGATGGACTAGATATACCTTACGAAAGGATGCAAATGAGAGTTGTAGTCAGGTGCTTGATTGGAATCCCCAAAGGACAGTGCAGGCGAGGCTAGCCAAGAGGCTCCGGCGACAGAGCCTACTTCATGATAATAAGGCTGTGGACGAGAATCTGTCCAGGCTACAGGTCAAAGCCAAAGCTGGGTCCGTCAAGAGTAGAAGTCTTTCACTTTGACCCAATGCTCCTCGATGAAGCAGTATATATAAGTAAGTTTGGCAAATTTGATCTGCACGTGTTATTTAGGAGTAGACAATAACCCAGAAGGCTATCCCAGAGTGACCTGTTTGACAGCTTCCCAGGTGGAAGGAACTCTTTGTTTTAGAAGACTTTTGCTTCTCTTTAGGGACAACCTGAGGAATGAGTTAATTTAGTCATGGTGACTAAGGTCTCCCCTGTAGAGTGCTTGAGTTTTCCAATGGCGCAAACGGGAAATGCCCTAGATATAACAGGAGTTGAAAATCTCCCTCCCTAGTTCTCTTCATCTCATTAAAACCTCAGTTGTTACTGTTAGAGTGACAGAGTGAGTATCTTGTCACTATCATTCAAGTAAGAGTTCCTCT
The DNA here is from genome assembly GCA_009667805.1 of Leptobrachium leishanense. NCBI lineage: Eukaryota > Metazoa > Chordata > Amphibia > Anura > Megophryidae > Leptobrachium > Leptobrachium leishanense. The sequence continues at coordinate 36,894,965 of CM019070.1, forward strand.
GAAAATCTAAAATATTTCACGTCTAAATTTGAGGTGGTTGCCTTCAGCTGTTCCTACGCACATTGTTTTGATAACAATCAGCAATTTCTCTTGTGCGAGGGAGCGTCCATTTTTAAAACACCCAATCAATTGCATTATGGGCAGGGTTTCTAAGCACAAACACTGCTAAGTAAAACAAAAGGATTCCGGGAATTAAGATAAGAACGTAGTGGAGGGGGGACAAAAAGAGGCCTCTTGAAGTATGTAGGGGGGTTTCATTGCATGGTATGATTTTTTTTTATTTAAAAGAGGATTTATGCATTTTATTTATGTGTGATCCAGACCAAAAGCTTTGAAGGTAGTCAACGCAGTTCGGCGGGGCGTCCCTTTACATTTTTAATTTTCACATGCTGAACTCAATGTGTTTATTGTTTATGTGAAAGCAAGCATGGATAATCAGAATAAACAGCTAGTAACAGGATTGTGCCATAGCCCACTGTGAAAGTTTATTCCCCCCCTCTTCCGTTCCGTGTTTAGATTCCCAAGCAGCGCAGTGCATAGATTTAAATCAACGAGAGCTTCTTTTACCCTGTTATCTCCCAAAAATGCCACAAACTCGAATTTCGTCCTAACATGGTAATGGATTTCAAAAACTTCTTGCATGTAAAATAAACTTTATAAATATCCCGAGGTGTAACTCCATCAACATTAAAAGGGGATTTCGCCACTTTGTTAATTTAATTATCTTAAATAAAATGAGACTTGAAAGATTAAAATGCTTCTCCTCCATGTAAGGTAATCTGAATGCAGACCTGCCAAGTCGCAAGGTCTGACTATGTGACACGTGTTATTCCATCAGTCCTCCTGATCAACTGGCAGCCCTGCGCAGTTACCTGATTTGTGGGAGGACTGCGGGAAAAGGCACTAAACTGTTAAAATCAGGGCTGTTGAAGCCCTGATTGGCTGCTCGACAATGCAGCTGGTGAACCATGTGACACACCCATTCAGGATGGGGTCATGACTCATGAATGATGTCGAAATGTGCAATCATGGCACCATGGCCATGCCCCCTCCCTCCGCAGTCACGCCCCTCTCTCCTGTTCTTGGACCTGCAAAAGTTGGCAGGTCTGTGAATGACATGAGAAGGTAAAATGGAAAGTGTTGAAAATCAGATTCTTCCTCTGCTTTGTAAGATCAGAGTTTTATGTGTTTTTTTGTGTATTTTAACACCAGCATCTTGCAACCGGTATTTTTTGTTATATATTATATCACTGCAAGTGAGAATAATAAGCAACCTTGGAATTGATTGTTATTCTCTAGCTGCCCACTAATAGTACTTCCTTTACAAAGGGACACTTTATCATTTTAAAGTGGTCAGGATGTGAGGAGTGCCCCCCTCTCTCCTCCTCCCCTCCCCGCATGCCTCGATTGGGTGAAAAACGCTGCATGAAGTGGAGGAGTTTCCTCTACCCCACCCAGCATCACCAGCAACAGAGATTTTGAATCTGCTGGTCAACAGATCAGTCACTGATGATGTTAGCACGCAGAGAGCGAACCGACATCACCCTCTCTGAGACCATGCCAAGACAGTGAATGGTCACAGAGAGGCTGCAATAGATCGGATCTGCTCACGTAAAGTGCGCAAAACCACAGGTTTGCACAATGTGTGGTTCCTACACTACGCAAGTTGTGTAGGAGCACAATTAGATAGCTGCAGGGACGTCCGGGTTTGGAAATCGATGAGACGAAGAGGAGGAGCTATGTGCGACAAGGTGGAAGGCTGGGGTCAGACCAGCGCACTTTTAACGTGCGTTCTGGCGCACATAATTACGGCCGCACTAGCAGCAGATGACGGGCAATGACGGCCAATATACGATGTACGGCCGCACAAAAGTCCGGCCGTGCAACGCAAGTGGAATTTGAACGCATTTTTCTGAGAACGCTGAACCGCTAGTACTGACGTACTGAGTGCGCAGCTGCGGCATAGCGGCGTGTTTGCGTGATTAGGAGATGTCAGACACTGCTAATGTCCAGCCTACATAACGTCCAGACGCAAAAAGAGTTTTATTGACGATCCGTACAAAATCACGCCTGAAAATGCGCGTCGTCTGACCGTTTTTGCGTATTCCGTGAAAAAATACGTCAATGCGTTCAGACGCACTTTTTCACGTTCGCGGGGGAAAATGCTTTCGTCTGACCCTAGCCGAAAAGGTGAGAAAAATCAAAACAAAAAAATTTAAAAAATAACTGGGCAGAGCCTGCCAGCATCATCTGCTCAACTGCGGACAAATAAAGGGAACTCGATTTAAAACAGAGTATCCCTGTAATGTACAGTAAACTGCCACAACAGCCGAACTGCAAGCAAAGTCTGCTGCTCAGCTGGAATACAACAGGAGCCGTTAGGATTAACAAGTAGGGCCGTTATACTTTATACTCACTTATTAACAACAGCTCAGTCACTAATTGGTGTTTTCAATTGGAAACAGGAACATTGTAGCAAGAACATCCTAGTTTTAGTTTTCATGCTACACAGTCTCCTTCCTCTGTCCTCTGGTTGTCACACAGATAGGAGCTGTAATATTGCAGCACTCAGACATCCCCCCCCCCTCCTGATTGCTTACTTGGCACATGATACCAATGGGAGCTGCCATTTGTATTACCTCGTTTTTGCTCTGTGTTGAATTGCACTTGTCTACCGAACGAGATGACAAGTCTCCTTCTAAGCCTGGTCAGGTTGGTTTTGGGGTTCATAATATGTCTTCAGGATCAATAAATGTACCCCGAAATGCCATCACAGCCTGTAATTATCACAGCTCACTGCACTGTTGATTAGATATGTGAAAATAATAGTTATTATTTCAATCTTTTTTCTGACTCAATAAAAATAGAAAATTTAGCTTAACTTTAAGTCTATTTGGATACAATTTACATAGTGCTCCCCTCACCTCCCTGCCATATAAACCCGTTTTTTTGCGTCTCCAGTGCTCTTCTCTTTACCTGGAATCCAGGTGTGACATTCATCCTGCATGGTGCCTTATCTTCCACGCTACGCTTTATGCTGAGCTTGTGATAATAGGATGTTTAAATGTACGTGTGTTGGAGATCACACACCGATAAGAAAAACATTACCTTTTTTTAAAGCGAAACGACCCCTACGAAACCAGCGATTGTTTTATCAAACATCTTTTTATTTTCTCTTTCCGGCAGATCCTAATTAGAGAATCCGGGTCTGTCTGAGAACACGAAACAAACGGGGGTGTTATTGAGCTAAAATATATAAAATTGACTTTTGGACGGCAATCTTTTTAATGCATAAACTGAATGCAGGGATGGGAAGAGTCACACATATGTTTTTTATTTAGGGATGGCTTTGTGCCAAGAAACTAGAGCTAACCCTCTTACGTTGTACATATTGTGTGGGAAATGGGAAAATTAGTGTTCACCTTTGCCCCTTATTTGCTCTACTCCCCCCCACCCACCCCCCCAATCCACAACTTAGACGATGATTGAAAGTCTTTAGAGGTCATGCCCATACTCCTTAGTTGGTTGGAACGGTGATTTTCAAACACTGTGCATTGGTGCAACCGTGTGCCGTGAATGGTCCTCAGGTGTGATCAGATGCTGGAATTTGCCGTGAAATGGCAAGATATGGGAGTAACAGACCCTGACACAATGTGGGGGTGATGGGGCAATGGTACAAAGGAGAGATGGATTATTGAATAGAACTTTAAATATAATCTTATGACTTTACTACAGGTCGGGCACCTGTTATCCAGAATTCTAGAGACTCCGAGCGTTCTGGATTTCAGAATTCGGGAGAATCTGATGGACGAAGGAGTTTGTGGCAGGAAAGCCGTGATCCCCTTCCTGCTGCTTCCCCCAGAGTGTGCACATGCGATGTGCGGGGTTTCTCCGCGGACATGATGCATGGAGTCAGTGTATCTCCGAGCAGCATGTCACACACTGCGGCTGCCCAGAGGCTCCCAGCGTTGGCTGTGGTCCACGTTCCTGAGCGGTTGCACCCGTCCGGAATGCCTTTAATCTGTAATTCCAAAGGTTCTGAAAGCGACTTCCAGAGACTGGATAAGGGGTACCAGATCTGTACTGGTTTTTTTTTAATGGCTGGTATGCCTTAACAATTTTTTGCCTCTTATCAATGTGCCACAAGATGTGAAGGTTGGAATATTAAATCCCACCTGTACAAAACACACGTAGAGGAAAGGAGGCATTTGTTGGCGTGTTTCTTGGTTTACCAGAGGCTCGTCGGACCTGTGCACCTTTTTGCTTGTATAGGAGTAGAAACTGCAAAATTCTAAATTGCTGGGGTCTTGGGGAACCTTAGTGGATTTTTTTTTTCTTTGTATGGGTTTTTATTTTTGTTCTAACTTGCCGAGTACTTGAATCTGCTCACATCTCTCCTACCACCTGAATAAACACCGGCTGATGCTACACTTAAAGAATAGACGGAGAAAAATAAACTTAAAGGCTTTTAGAACTCACGCGTTTCACATTTTTAGCCTTTTTTATGTTCTAAAGACTTTATTTAATGTCGTAAATAGAAAACTGTACGTCTCGCACAAATCAACCGGCGTGACGGCAATCAATTTGGTGCGCAGACGGCTATTGTAATTTTTTATTATTAATTAATCTCATAATTGATATCATCATCGTTTTTTTTTTATAGTGACAACACTTTCCGCCGTACTTTACGACCCGAGGTGGGGGAAGTAATAAAACAAAACAAAACAGACAAAATTTGAGACGAAAAAAAATACAAGATGATACAATATATTATCGTATTAATTAAGGAATACGTCTTAATTATTTGTGTTAATGACATCTCTGTCTTGGAGCCGTGTTAGGTGCCTCGAATTTTTGTGTATTGACAGATAGAAGTGGTTTAGAGAACTGACCAGAGGAGCTTACAATTCATCATAATGAAGGAGTTTTTTACAACATCCTGGATGATTTAACCTGCCTCGCGGTAATCCCGAGTGTGACTTTCGCTACCGTAAACGGTAACCCCGAGCCACACTCAGGCTGTATACTCACCGCATCCTGCGCTCCCTCGCCGTCCCCCGCAGTCACCGCAGTGTGATCACGGCGGCCGGCGACTTGCTTCCTGGTTCTGCTCCCTGTGAGCCACGCGACGCAGGGGGGCGGGACCAGGCGGAAAATTTGAAAACTGAAAAAAACTTTTTGCAACTGTAAAAAATACCGTAAAATGTAAATAGTCCCATATTTCACTGGTGCTTTCCCAGATCCAACTGATGAAGCTGGGCAAGCACCAGCGAAGGCCCTATTACATTTTTAGAAACCTTTTTTATGTGCTTTTTATTTCTGTAAAGCTGCTTTGATGAGAATAAATCCTCTATTATATTGCAACCTTGTTTTCTGAAAGATTTCAGTGGTTTTGGTTTGATTATATTATTGAATAGAATTTATTTGCATTATTTCAGATAATTATTTTTGGGATAATAAATTATTATTTCGTGTTTCAAACTTTATCTGACTCCGTGTGTTTACTAGACTCTTGTTTGCACGGATTTCAGTGAGTTATTCCTAATTATTACAGGCTTACTAAATAAAACAACACATTTCCTTTCCAAAAAAATTTAAAAAACGCTTTTAGACACAACATTTTGAAAAAATTAGACCGCCAGGGAAGTTAATAGCATATATAACCAATAAACCAATGTGCATTTTTAATATTTTACTTAAATATACAATATGTAAGCTTGAACTGGACCGGTCACCCAGCAGGCATTGCATTTCGTGATAATTTGTCTTTGAATGCAGAGTAAAAAGCAATAAACTGATTGAAATAATTTCATTCTTTTTGATTCTGTTTAAATAACACTCTGGGATTAATGGAAAGTGATTTATAAACCTTTGGCAAGGATAAAAAGGAATAAAAATCACACCAGTGAAAAAAAAATACATATTTGTACATCTTTAAATAAAACCCGCCCCGTGTTCCTGTTGCTCTTTGCTTCAGAATGCGGGAAGTTTAATTGCTTAGTGGTTAAAATCCCGGAATTTGAACTTGTAGCGCGCACTGTACTTACAGACTGCACTGGATTCCTGCTTTTGTTAGAGGCTCGCTGGAGACGTTGGGCTGGATTTCCACAGGTCAGAAGGGAGCAGTAAAGCTTTCCACAGAATTCGCTTGCTAAATTCACAGCGCAGGCATGTTTTCTTTATCATTTTTTTTTTCTTTCTTAATTTTAGGAGCCCCGAGAAATAAGAGACGGGAGTAAAGAATAAAAAAAAAAAAAAAAAAATCCTTAATTTAAGTAAAATATAAAAGGCTGAGATGTCACACTGTGCAACCCACAAAGAAATCTGGCGTCAGATATAAGGGCTCCGGTTTCATCTCTATAAACATCTGGGGCTACAGTACGTACAGTGAATTTAGCTTTAACCCTTTTATAGCAGACGGGCAGGAGGCGCAGTCCGACAGGTTCAGAACCTTCTTTTATTTATGTTGTAGTTAGTGGCAGGCGTTATGATTAATGCTCAATAATTAAACTGCAGATGACTAACAATTGATAGGAGGAATGCACTCCTGGAGGTGACTCGAAAAAGCAACTTTGGTGGGTGATCATGAGACCCAGAGCGTACCCTGGCTCCCAGCAAACATACAGTAAAGAAGAGGGTTCGGGGTCTCCACATAGGCTTCAGGTAGAGTAGCTTTATTGGGATACCAGGGACGTTTCTTCCAAGGAGACGGCCTTTCTCAAGCCCAGAGAAAGTCCATCTCCTTGGCTGAAACATTGCTGATTTCCCAATGAAGCTACGCTACCTGAAGCCTATGTGGAGACCCCGAACCCTCTTCTTTATTGTAATAATTATACTTCAACACACCTGTCTCTGTTATGTCACCCATCCAAACCCTCAGAGGCTGTGAAGAAATCCTCAAGGGTCTATTCACTAAAATCAAATCTGTGTCTTAATATTGGGCTTTTTATGCTTGGATCTACTCAGCATATATGGTTCTCCTGCCACAAGGTGATTTTAATACCCGATGAATGATAATTGAGTTAAACTGCGTGCGTGTGTGTGTGTGCGTGTGTGTGTGTAGACACCACATTTCCTCAAAACTCAGGTGAACAGGAACTTACCTTCAGCTATTCCTATGCAAGGATTTTGGAGGAGCAACATCTACCCATACATCTCCTTGCATGGCTCTCAAAGTCCTTATTGATATTAAGCATGCCACTCATTGTGCAGAATAGAATCCCTTGGGACTTGTTTCAGCTTCTCTCTAGCTTTTCTAGTCATTCGGGAAATAAATGCCCCCTGCCCCCCCCCACACACACGTCTTTGCAAAGATCCTCACTGTCCTTTTGTGAACAAAGTCCTGGAAAAGCTCGAATACTCATCGTAGAGTCATGATTTTCCCTCCTCTCCTGCCTACCTGTTCGTGGTGTTGCCGTGTCTTTTAATATTTTGAAATGACCCCCTAATGTCCTTGCAAAGACCTGCTGGGCCCTCGTCGCTATAAAGCAAGCTATTTTTTTTTGGAAAATGGAGTCCTGGGAAAGCACTCGCACTGTTCGTGGAGTAACAGTATCTCTCGCTTGGCCTGCTTCCAAGCAGATGTGGAGTTTTGGAATGCACCCAGCCAACTTGTCCCGCTGATAGGATCCATCATAAAAAAAAATGTTTCTCCAACATATAGGCAGAGAAACACATAGTTGCAACCTATACTATGCTTCCATTTATAAAGCAACAGAAGTGCCGTGCAACCAGGTGGTGTGATGTCCATGGTGTCCTCATGATAAGTCTTGGAATCGTTATCTTCTGGCTATAGTTTTCAAAAGCACAGGGTTTTATTTTCTGGATATGCTTCATGTTAATCCACAGATGGTCCAGCTTTGTACTCGGTTATATTATTATGTGACAGGTAAACATAGAAACATAGAAACATAGAAAAATGTCGGCAAATAAGAACCTTTCGGCCCATCAAGTCTGCCCAATTACATGGATACTTGACCTGGATTTATCTTTTGTTTAGTACCTGTACAACTAAGCCCTACCAGATCCAGAATGGTTCCAGTTTTGGCCTCTGTGATTTTGTCCCATGAGGTGAAGATGCAATAGACTATAATACTTTGTTTTTATATAGTGCCAATATATCTGCAGCAGTGCACAAGATATGTGTACAAGGAGGTGATACATTACAACAACAAACATGTATACATGTATATGTAATTTATAAGGGGTATATACCGTCTGTATATATATATATATCGAGATAGACGCGTACACATCATTAAGTCTCTCGCCCAAGGACACTTGCTATTGAGCTGTGCTGACCCGGATCCAAATCTGCATCCACATAGACCTGCTTCTCCATGGTTGTAGAATGTTTGGCAATTGCAAAGGTGAAAATCCTGCACAAGACCCTCAAACCTTTGCACCTGCCAAGCACCAGCTCATCAGTTATATAATTCTACATGTGAAGTGGTATTCTTTGTTTTTATTCAATGTGTGACGAGTGCAGGTAGCTGATCGCACCCTCCCCACCACAAAGGGATCACAGATGAGCGTTCCATGTTTTTCCCATCTATTTATTACCATTTTAATCAGTCTTGCTATTTCAAATGTACTTAACACCAGGTTATCATCAGGTTTCGGAAACCAGTAATAGTTTTTCTCCACTTTCCGTTGAATAATGAGCGACTGGAAATCGCTCGTTCTTCACTGTCACCCAGTGCTTTTGCTTGTCCAATAAGAAATGCAAGTGCTTCGTGTTGGAGCATTGTATAGCCATGGCAAGCTATGATTGAAGGACAGGGTGATGACAGCAATGATATGTTCAGGGGCCCATTGACTCCAGGGGGGACCTGGTCCTTGCCAAACTGTATGCAGTTTGTCATAGTGCCACAAACGGAAGGACTTCTTCATGCCACCCAGGACAGGTCCACCATGTGCCACAGATGTAAAAGCCAACCAAGAATGCCTGCCGGTACACCAGGAAATTTCCCAGTGGGCTGTGGAATCTGGGACAGTCAGAGAATTCTGACTACTCACTTAGGGAGCGATTAGTATGGTCTGCACTAGGCAGAGCATTCCCACCGGAACACCAGGAATACTTCTTATCCCCGTGCTGGAGCACCAAGGACTTTAGCCCACACCCGGTAATATAAGATAAGCAGGAGAGGAGGCAATATGTTTTATTTTTTTACTAGTTTACTGAAATGTGCAGCTGAAGGAAGGGGGCGCAGAGTAGTGGTTCTGTAAGGGGCCCCGAGAACTCTGATGGCAGCCCTGATGAAGGACAAATATCGGGCAGTGTCCTAAGAGAGGAACCTGCAGCAGGATTTTCCACTGGACTTCAAGGTGGCCTGGTACCCTTGTAGGTGTTGTGCGAAAGGCTGAACTCGGTGGTCTTTTTTCCGGCCTATGTAACTCTGGGATACAAATGCCATTTGCTCCGTAACCATAATGGATTTTCATTGAGCAATGTTTTGGAATGGAACATGGAATATATTTTTTTGGAAAGCTTTGGTGTCTCTCTTGACTGGGTGGAGGGCTTCAGGTGATCGCCATCTGTATAGCCCCCTGGGAAGTCATACTCTATGAAGATGAGCTTTTTTGCTTCTTTTTAAAATGGCAGCCATATGTATATATATATATATATAAAAAAAACACTGGTACAGTGCTGACCATACAGTAACCTTTATTTGAAATACTGTATAAAATGACCTTCAGGCTGTGTGTATAAGGTGTAACCATAAATGAATTTCATGTTCAGACTTTGGTCCCATCCCCAAGATATCGCATTATTATATGAAAATATTCCAAAATTCGAAAAGATCCCAAATCCAAAACAATTCCGGTTCCAAACATTTCGAATACGGGATGTGTGCATTGAAAAAAATCAGAAGATCTTATTTTAGATGGTTATATGTAAAACCGGCTGGGTGGAGTAGAGGTAACATCACTGCTCTGCGTGGAGAGAGCCTGTGGAGTCATGGGTTCAATCCCAGCAAGAGCACCTCTCCAGTAAGTGTCCGTGGGCAAGACACCTAACGGTACATACTCGCCACCCAGGACATACTTGAAAACGAGAGAAATCTCAATGTATCCTTCCTGGTAAAATACTTTCTCCAAAAAAAAAAAAAAGAGGGAGGGGACATCCTCCATGAAGGGATGTAGCTTTTTCGCTGATCCTCGAAGCTGGGTTTTTCCAGGCCCCAGGTGGAATCCAATAATACTTTGACAATCTTGGGTGATTGTGTATTTTGACATTTTCTCAAATTTGTGTAGTTTCTGTTAAAAGCAGATATCTCAAACATCGGGGCCTCCCAGACCTTTCTGAACTACAACTCCCATGATTCTATGATCATGTAATGCATTCATAGAATTCTGGGTATTGTAGGCCACCAAGATCTGGCGGGTCGAAGTTGGAGATCCCTGTGTTAAAGGAAAAAATTATGCCTTCGTGTTCCACCCTGTCTCTAATTCTTTGACGCCACTTTATGTGAAAACGATCTTATATTTGCTTAATACACAGCACTTCCCAATCCATCGGCAAGCAGTGTTTTGCCGTATCCTGCGCAGTGTTGGTTTCCAAATATTTTAACAGACTCGCTGGTGACGGCCATATTTATTTACCGTGGTGGAGCTGCATCGCTTATGAGGTGCCCTGCATTTTAATAACTCTATGCTTGGAAGTTCAGATGTCAGTGTCTTAGACAATAGAAGGCCCTTTGTTTTTGGCGTTCCATCTTGGCAAGGGCCGCACAATCGCTGCTGTTAATTTCCTGTAGATCTTTCATTCAGCCGCGCAGTAAGAGCTGAGGAGCAATCACACTGTTTGCTTTTAAATTATTTTATTTTTTTCCTTAAATCCCTCTCTGTCCCAGGCAGGATATCCCTGTATACGTTTCAGGTTCCTGTACTTTAACCGGGGGGGGGGGGATTGTCCTCAGAGCATGGTTCATCAATAGGACGTGTATCAGCTTCGTGTGTCTGTTACTCTTCTTGTTACATTTTCCATTTCTCCGCGCGCAACCGCAGTTTATTACGGCTTTTAATCAGACAACCCGACTCCTGACATCAATGGTGAGAAAAAGGGGTTGGGTGAGAATGATGGTTGTCAAAATGGCCTTTGCACCATTGAGTGAACCATTTTTTTTATTAAAAAAAATTACATTTGCTCTCATTTACATACAGGGTAATTGAAAGAGAATCGAATGGCCACCGCACGTTCGGTGACTTTTCGTTCTCTTCAATTCAGTTCGATTCGGCGATCCCATTTCGGCGACCCTGCGTTGTATTCAGCAAGCATCACAGGGCCGTCATAGTCCAGGGAAAAGCCACCGCAAACCCGACAAACACTCAACGCAAAACGAGGGCACACTGAATCCCGCAAAAACAGCTGGATTAACCCACCGAAGACGCCGGAGAAACCTGAGCAGGAGCCGATCACAGCGCAGAGCAGCCGCTGGAAAAACCCGACACCGCAGACAAATGGAGTGAAAAAAAAAAAAACAGTACGCTTGAATGTTTGAAAAGTGAAATGCTGTTTGCAAACAAACTACTGAGTGAAAATGTCTGAAATTCACATATGAGATCCAATGAATGATCATAGAAAGGGCTGTTACAGAAAAAAGAAAAAACAATTTAAAAACAAAAACGGAAAAAAAATGTTTGCAAAGAAATCCCAAAAAATGCCTGAAAGGTCCTAAAAAATCTAAAAATAAAGAGACTTTTTACTGCAGAATAAAATAATAAACTGTTTATTAGATATTGTATTAAAACGGGAATATTTTTAACATTGAAGCCTATGGGATACACCTGTATAAGCCTGCCGAAATAAACCACCGAATGGCAGGGCAATTCGGCATCTTTTCACTGCTGGGTTTTGCTCTCTGAATAGCCGAAGCATTGCTTCTCTATGGGGATTCACTGCCCTCGAACAGGCACCGTATGTGCAGGCAATTCGCCAGGATTTGGCGAAATACCTGCTCTTTGGATGGATAGACGAATGGCCAAGAAAGGTAACCGTATGCTGAATTTCAGCGTTCGGTTAACTTTCGGCCCCGATTCGGAGCTCTTTGAATAACCCTGATAGTTACACAGGCTGGAAAAAGCCGTGCGTCCATCGAGTTCAGCCTTTCCCACATCGCCTACTGCTGTTGATCCAAAAGAAGGCAAAAAAAACCCCAGTCTGAAGCGCTCTACAAATATGCAACAAACTGGGAAAAAAATTCTTGACCCCAGATGGCGTCAGATTTCTCCTTGGATCGAGCAGCTTTTACCCTCATATTAAGTCTTTTAACCCTTAAGATTAGATGGTAAAATGAAGCCGCGCGCTCGTTCTTTGGTTGAGAATGAGGTGAATTAGCCTAAACATGAATTTCTTGTAAATATTTCCATACTGCGAGTCGATAGAGCCGCTTTCTCTCGTTTTGCGATGGAATCTTAACTGTAATAGCTGAATGTTCAAGGGGGCGAGAGATTAATTCTCCGCTGGATGATGAGCTGTTGATATCCTTTGTTCCACTGGACCGATTCGGTTCAGGAAAGCCTTTTGTGTTCTGCTCCAGTAAATATCCTCTGAAAACTTTTTTTCTCAAAATGAAAGGAATGCAGCCTGGTACATTAGGGCCACTGTGTGCTTTGTGATCGCCCGGGCCGGCCGCAATACCTCAGCTATATTGTTTCTTCTAATCTGAGGAGAGTAACGAGATGGCGTTACATCTACTGTTTCTGAAACGCGTTTGTAAATTAACTTTATTTCCCATTCCAGCCTGTATTTGGAGTGAACATATTATTTTGGGACGCACTTCTTGCAGTCGGCTGAATAAGAAAGTATAGTAGTACCTTTTTTCTCTCCCTTTAACCCCTTCACTACCAAGCGATTTCTGTTGGATTTTTTTTTTTTATCATAACATTTATTTGAAACACGGGATGTGAAGATAACAATTAAACATAGGGTGAAATAGACGTTTTGCCCAGAAATTTTTATTCTGAGATAGATAAAACTGTTAAATAATGTTAATTTGCTCATTTCTAATTTTTCACGTATTCGCTTATCCTTTACAGATATACTGCTGAAATGTAAGATTCTCTGAGCTCTACAAGGTGTCCCTTATCTTACACAATTTCAAACGGGGTCTTCTTTATTATCATACAGGCAGAACAGACCTTTGTGTTTTTTTTTTTGAGAAATGATTTTACCAGGAAGGATACATTAAGATTTCTCTTGTTTTCAAGTATGTCCTGGGTGGCGAGTATGTACCGTTAGATACAGTATCTGTGATAAAGATAGATATTAAAACGGTCAGATCTCCTGCTTATGGGGCTTTGTAGGGATCATAATGAGATTATTAGTGATGCGGCTACCAAAAAATACCAATAGAATATAAAAATAATATCCGTATGTGCTGCATAATGCAGTGTATGGGAATTACAGTGACACAGGTACAGGTATTTATAAAGTGCTAACAAGTTCTGTAGCGCTGTACAATGGGAGAGACAGAATAACAAATGTCCATACCAGTTAAACACATGGAACAATAGGAGAGAGGACCCTGCTCGAGAGCTAAAACATTGTGTCTGTACTGTACAGGGATTTTCAGTCGTTATTACCCCTTGAATCTCAACCCTGTACAGTTGCGAGTGACCCCAGAGCTCTCCCTGTATTCTGCCAAATTAATGGCTTTTGTATTGCAGCAGTAACCTATTTGAACTTTTTGTTACAGTGAGGACTGGGGCTGTATTTGCAGATGGTTTTATGAATCTCCAGGGTGCTTGGAGAGACCTAAAACAAAGGATTTAGTGACACACTAATCCTGCTTTAAAAAGTTGTGAAAATTGTCTTTTGATAAGTAAAATGAGTGCTTTTCAATGCATTACAGTGCAAAATCGAGATAACTCGATATTGGGTGTGAAGGGGTTAAGGGGACACTACCACCAAAACATGAAATGTTCTTATTTTATGTTGCTGATATCTTACATGTACTTTACGGTGGTGTCCCTTTTAAAGTAAAATACTCACCTTTTTTCCCTCAGTGCCGGGCCGCTTCTCCTCTTCATCTCCGAGCTTATAAAATTTGGAGGCCCTGGCACTTGTTAACATAAATATCATAAACATATGTATAAAAGTTACCAGACAAACAGGGCTGCAGGGAGGGGGGCACTCCATGCAACCTGACCACTTTAATAAGCTAAAGTGGTCATGATGTGTAGAGTGTCCCTTTTTAAAGAAGTAAAAACGCGTTGACTCTTCCACACACTGCGCTGCGCTCTCCTCCTCACTCGTAGAAAGAATCAATAACAAGCTCGTTCTTTTTGGTTTGTTTTAACAACATACGACGTGGCCTGCTCTCAGTTTGACAAAATATTGTGCTTGTTTAGGAAATGAAAAGAATGAAGTGTGAAAACAAAACGTTATCAAATATTCAGACAAAATGTTTCATTTCTTGTCTGGGGAAAATGAAAAACAACTAAAACAAGGAACTATATTCCACCTGCTGTGCGATAATCACACGGAGGCACAATGTAGTCGTGCTGCGGTGTGTCCCTCCTTCTGCTCCGGCAGCACTTTGGAAGTCACAGTTTAGTGGGAACACACCAAGGTGTCAAAGTATGTTAGAAAGTATGCCCAAATTAGCATGAATATAAACCATGACTCTTCTATGTGCAGTCTTAACAGTACTTATTCTAGATATAGAAGAAGTTAAAGGGCTATTACTTAAACGTGCCTGCTGCTAACTGGCCACTATGTAGCGATAAAGATCTTGGATCCCCAGCCCATCTCATGGATATTTACGTCTTGTATATCATAGAGTTCCAAACAGCAGACCCACCCTGCCACCATACACCCACTGATTGGCATACTGGTGATAAAGTCATAAGGTGTGGAGCTTTTATCACGACCAGGCACAAGGCCCCTTTCCACTAATTTCTGCCACTGCCCAGACTCCTGGAATTAATTATCTGGCTCAAGTTCAAGTTTATCTGTGAATGATTGTATCCAGATATTTTAATTATCTGTAGAAAAGTGTAGAAAATGAATGTGGAACTATCAGTCATCTGTCTATCTACATCTTTCCTTCCCTCCTTCTTTCCTTCCTTCCCTCCTTCTTACCGTACTTTTCTTTCCTTCCTTTCCTCTCCTTCCTGTCTTGCCTCCTTTTTATCCTTTCTGTCCCCCCTTTTTTTTTCTTTTCTTTCATTCCTTTCCTCTCCTTCCTTTCCTTTAATATTCCAGCCTGAAGGATTTTTCATTGTCTATCAAGTAGTTTTGGGACTGAAATGTTGATATTGTATCATTAAATTGTTGCAATTAAGACCCCAGATTGCTCCTTCTTTCAAACTGTGTGTGTCTCTGTCGGCATCTATCTATCTATCTATCTATCTATCTATCTATCTATCTATCTATCTATCTATCTATCTGTCTGTCTGTCTGTCTGTCTGTCTGTCTGTCTGTCTGTCTGTCTGTCTGTCTGTCTGTCTGTCTGTCTGTCTGTCTGTCTGTCTGTCTATCTATCTATCTATCTATCTATCTATCTATCTATCTATCTATCTATCTATCTATCTATCTATCTATCTAATAACAGACCCAGGATGCATAAAGTGAGATAAAGGTCATTTGCATATCCTACCCAGAATTCCTTGCTGCATATGGGGGATGTGGCACAGGAGCTCTGGGATGCAATTCTTTGAATTGCTGTGATGTGCAAGTGGCTTCTGCAATAATAAACACACTTATTATAGTGTGGAGGCTTTTTATCTCACTTTTAGTCCTCCACCACCCTTGTAGATACTAATTTACTGTACGGTCCAAGCATCCACTGCATCTGGTCATGCCTAGCTCCTGCTGATGAGGGTTCAACAAACCCGAAACAGGGCCGTCCTAGGAGTGGCTTTGACCAGTCGCATAAACCTTATCTCTGCTACAAAGCCACAGTGTAGCATAGCATTGATTTTAGGGTTCTGTGTAATAACAGACCCCGGATGCATAAAAGTGAGACAGATGTCATTTGCATATCCTACCCAGAATTCCTTGCTGCATATGGGGAATGTGGCACAGGAGCTCTGGGATGCAATTCTTTGAATTGCTGTGATGTGCAAGTGGCTTCTGCAATATTAAACACACTTATTATAGTGTGGAGGCTTTTTATCTCACTTTTAGTCCTCCACCACAACCCTTGTAGAGATATATATATATACAGGGGTCAAGCCCAGGGGGAACGCATGGCAACACAGTTGTGCAGAGGAGTTCCCTTTGGTCCCACACACACTATAAAGCTTTTATGCAGGTGTTCAATCATACGTTTCCCTGTTAAATCATATATTTATTGTGACTTATCATATATTTTTGCTTTCATATATACACATAAATATATCAGAGTTGGGTGTGTGGTTGTGCTAAATGCGAGATGATAATTGCTAATTGGAGGAAAGAAATCTTGGCGAGTTCCCTCACTTCTTTTTTTTAGGACTTGACCCCTGTATGTATATGTTTTATAATTTTTTAATGAAAGTAAGGTGAATGTTATTGAGACGGCTCTTTCCGATCTCCTTCATGTACAAAAAGCTTTCATTAGCATAGCACTCGAGCATGGCACAGAGTAGCTTATGTAATTAACTATTATGTCAAAGCATATTTGCTTATTGCATATGCAGCCCGTCTTGCTTACAAGTAGGAGAGCGTTCTGCTGACACAGGACGTATGTAAACATCCTAGCCCTAAGTAATAAGCTCAATAACCCAAACAGAAAATGCATATTAGGCCCAAGAATTCCACTTAGCTGCTACTAATTTATTGAAGCGGGTAACCCTTGCCCTCGCTGTAAATTCAGATGGCTGTTAGAGAGTTACAAGGACCTCCTTCATGAGAGAGACCACAGATCAAGATAAGAGGTTGAGGAGAAGGGATACATTAAAAAAAAAATCAAACATGCCATTATGGAAGAAGAGAACACCACAGTTTTTTCATACCAGTACACAGATTACCGTCACGACTCACGATCCTGGCCTCACGTGTAACAGAGTTAAGCTCTCTAGGACACCAAGGTAAGGCACGAGATTTTGCTCTATCCTGGGTGAGCCTGAAATAGAGAGCCACTACTGGAAAACAGGAATGAGCCAATAACTATTGCCAGCTCTAATATGAGTGAGCCGCTATGATAGCATCTCAGCTCGTTATAACTGGGAACTGACTCAGGCTTTGTCTCCTAGACTCTAAAGGACTCCAACGAGACTTGCGTGGGTTCACGTAAACTCCAATGGGGAACGAATGAGGAAACCAGGCACTTCCAAGAGGGTGTAACTGCACTATTATTCCATCAGACATAGGGGCCCCCCATTACATTCTTAACGCAAAAACGCACGCTAAACGCGTGGTTTTTGCGCGAAGCGTTAAATGTTAACGCATGAAAATCACCACTGGAATTACATTCCTCGCGCATTTTTTCATCTGTCGGGAAATTGTGCTCGTAAAACCGACGCGCAAAAATGCACGCAAAGTACCGTTGCACGCAGAAATCAGTGAGCGCAATGTAATTCATAACGCGAGTCCGTCATTTTGTGTGTAATGCGCACAACAGACGTACGTTCTGACGGAAGACAGAAGGTAGTGGCCGTCATTTTTGACGGATCTAGTAAAAAAAAATTGCGCACATCGACGTTCTCCGTTGTGAATCCGCAGTTTGGTACGGTCAGGTTGTTACAATTTGCCGTTACCACCAGCTTTTCAAAGATGTTAAAATTATGCGTGCAAACGTTGTCCGTTAAATTTTGCGCTAAAATTGTAATACCATGCGCGCACCAACGCATTTGCACTCACAATGTTATGTATAGGATGCGCGCACTAAATTGCGCTCACAAAGGGTTCGCGCAGGGTCACTCGCATTAGACGTTAACGCGCATTTTGGCTTTTTACCCCTCACGTTAATGCGTTTTCGCACGCGAAGAATGTAATAGGGCCCATAGTGTTTCGGCCACAACAGGGGCCTTTTTCAAGCAATGCTTGCGGCCGGAATGTTGCGCCTAATGGAATAAATATGCTGTTCCACCCTCTCGGAAGTGCCTGGTCGCTGCTTTCTTTCTTCGATTGGATTGCTTTGAAGGGTTGGTTACCCCTGTGTCACAGAGAACCCTGGCGAGGTATTCTATTGTTAATTTTAAAAAACCATAATGCATGCCTATTCCTCTCTTCTTCTGCAAACTCCCATGGAGACTTGCTGAAGCAAAATCCTTTAACACCAGTTTCTGGCAGCCGCTAATTTCTTTTGATTCCTGACTGCACGCAACAATAAGGAGTGACCGTGGAAACGCTCATTGTTTTCTTCCTGCCTACACATGACCACTTCCTATAAAAAGAATAGGAAGCGTTAATTTACAGTAGGCTATTGCAATAGCCAAGCCGTAAGGGCTCGACTAGGGTGGGATCCATTATCATTCACAAGTAGGGTCCTACCTACTTGCATAGTATACAGTATATAGTAAGTATACCTGCTCATTCACTAATCATGACGGCTGGAATAGAGCCCATAGCATTCTAAATATTCACATTTTTTTATTGTTGTGTACGGCCCTTGGCATATATTCTTTGATTCGATGTGGAAGTGCTTACTTAATTTAATGTATATTGAGTAGAGGTAACATCACTGCTCTGCGTGGAGAGAGCCTGTGGAGTCATGGGTTCGATCCTGGCAAGAGCACCTCTCCAGTAAGTGTCCTTGGGCAAGACACCTAACGGTACATACTCGCCACCCAGGACATACTTGAAAATGAGAGAAATCTCAATGTATCCTTCCTGGTAAAAAAACTTTCTCAAATTTTTTTTTTTTTTTTACCCCAGCAAACACTACTAATTTAAAACCACAGAACCCCTCAATATCTGCCGCCACGTTGATTTATTAATATTTACATTTTCCCAAATTTATGAGAATCGACGTCTGTTATTTTTTTTAAAATTATATCTCCCTGACTTTGTGCAAGCCCTTTCAATTCGGGAAGGTCCTAGAAGTTCATAACGGGTGTTTATTCAAGGCGTTTATCAGAAACGGGAGTGAATTCATGAAAACATGAGCTGATTTCCGTGAAATGTCCTGCTGACGCCTTTTCGGTTGGCAGCTGTAACATCAAAATGAAGCGTATATTTAAATATCGCTTTTACGTCTCTATATAGTCTTCCGAAACAGAGCGTTGTATCTTTGGTGTTGATGTGCACAATCAATAAAGTCATTTAGAGTATTTACTTCCCTTTCCACTACTCTGTAACCTGATGCACAGGGTGAGGCTATAATAGTATTGGTTATGGGTCTACTCTGTTTATGTGTAGTGTGTCTGTATATATATATACTTACTTGGGTTGCGGTGGAGGGCAAAAAATTAGATAAAAAGCCTCCACACTATGGCTAATAAGGTTTATTATTGCAAAAGTCAGTTGCACATCACAGCAATTCAAAGAACTGCATCACAGAGCTCCTGTGCTACATTCCCCATATGCAGCAAGGAATTCTGGGTAAGACATGCAAATTACATCTGTCTCACTTTTTTTGCATCCTGGGTCTGTTTTAACACAGAACCCTAGGCTGGGTTCACACCTAAGCGTTTTTTGACACGCGCAATACGTGCGTTTTTTGACGCGCGTATCACGCAAATGTGAAAAACGCACGAACGCGCATTGCAGCGTGTTCACAGCCATAGACTGCAGCGTGAACGCGTTGCAATACGCCCCAAAGAAGTTCCCGTACTTCTTTGGGTGTAGGACGTTTTACAGCGCGTTCATGCGCACTGTAAAACGCCCAGGTGTGAACGGGCCCCATGGGATTTCCGTGCTTGGGCGTTTTACAGAGCGCAAGAACGCGCTGCAAAATGCACAGGTGTGATCGGGGCCTTAAATCAATGCCATGCCATACTAGATGGCTTTTTTTTAGCAGAGATCAGGTTTATGCAACTGGTGAAAGCCACTCCTGGACAGCGCTGTTTCGGGTTTATTGGACCCTCATCAGCAGGAGCTAGGCATGACCAATTGCAGTGGATGCTTGGACCCGTAGGGTAAATCAGTACTTACTTGGTTTGTGGTGGAGGGCAAAAAATTAGATAAAAAGCCTCCACACTATGGCTATATATATATATATATATATATATATTTCCTTTTTCAGAAATGAGATCTGAGGAATTTTAGAAACTTAAATTAACACAGGTTTTAGTCACCACTAATTTTGACGATTTGGTCCTACAAAGCTGGACTTTCCATATATATATCATGTAAATGTTGCGAGTTGCAATCACCCCAGCACATTTTAGTACTTTAGTACTCATAGGAATTTGCAGCACTCCAGTAGTTCTGAATTGCTCTACACTGTACAATCCCACATTCCTCAATCACTTCCAGACTGAAAAACTCACAAATCTGAAGGGCTTTCTTTCTTGGAATGGAGTCAAGTAACTCATTAACTCTTTTAGAGACGCAACTAGAAGCGTTTTCAGGTCGAGATCGGGCTTTGCTTTTCTGCTCTGCTTGTCAGACAGCCCGTTGACATCTCTTGCATCCCTGATACATTGATGCAGGTATTGGTAAACCTGAGCAGGAGTCATCTAGACGGTATTTTTTTTTTAATGGATGGTTTGGGGGGGGGAAGGACGGTAGGACTTACTTGCAGACATTTATTTTGTCTATAGTGAGCGTGATTTAAAACTCCTGTGAGGCTCAGCCAGCCTCTCGTGGTCCTGGTAGACTATTAGATGGTTGTTGACCCTATGTAGGTCATAGACCGTTGCTTCTAGACCGGGAAGAACTGCTCGTCCTTCTCTTACAAGCAGGACCATCATATTTTACGCGTCTCGTCGTTTCGCTTCAAGAAACATAACGAGATTAAATAGACATGACCTAATCTGCAGGATTCCGTAGAAGCTGAGGTTGATTCTTTTTTCCTGGAGACGCTGCAAACCCAAGGCCTGGTAAGATCGCGGGAATGGCTCGTATCCGAAATTTCATCGACCGTCCAATTGGACATCTTGAAAGACTCCCTCAGAGCATGGACTTTTGTATATTTACATTCTTGCGCAGAGCGTGAAATGCCAGAGAAATACTCCTATTTTATTTTAAATTAAAAAGAAGGGCAAATAATCTCAGCAGCTGGTAAAAATATGTCTACAACAAGTTCAAAAAAGGCGTTTGATTATGTTGTATACATTTGTGTCACAGGCAAAGTATACAGCAGCTTGGCTTGGAATGTGCACTCGACTTGGATGAATGAAGCTCTAGAGTGGCTGAGAGAAATCCTGTGCATTTAAAGACATATTCCTATAGGGGGTTATTCAGAGAGCACCGAAATGTCGTTCTCTTGTTCCCCGCACTTCCCTGCACTTCGGGGAATCAAAGTTCCCCAACCTGCGGTGAATTCAGCATTCACTGCAGGCAGGGTCCCCGGAGTGCAGGGAAAACCCACCGCAAACCCACCGCAATCCCGCCGAACACCTGCCGAATACCCACCAAAATCCTGCGGAACCGCTGGAAAAACCACGCCAAACACTCTGGGGAAAAAGCCAACGAGCCGCCGATTACAGCGCAGACCAGCCGCCTGAAAAAGCCAAAGAGCTGACGAACGGGGTAAAAAAAAAAAACAACAGTAAGCTTGAAAGTTTCAAAATTTAAACGCTGTTTGCAAAAAAACTACTGAACGAAAATATCTGGAATTTACATATAAGATCCAATAACATTTTGCCAAAAAAATCCCCAAAAAAGCCTAAAAGATCGTAAAAAAATCTATAAATAAAGAGACTTTTTACTGCAGATTAAATAATAAACTGTTTATTAGATATTGGATTAAAACGGGAATATTTTTAACATTGAAGCCTATGGGGTTCGCCTGAATAAACCTGTCGAATGAAACCACCGAACAGCAGGGCATTTCGGCAAATTAGTTTCTGCTGTTTGGTGTTCTCTGAATAGATGAACCATTGCTTCTCTATGGGGGATTTCACTGCCCTCGAACGGGCAACGTAGGTGCAGGCGATTTGCCAAAATTTGGCGAACTGCCTGCTCTCTGAATAGCCGAATGGCCCCGAAATGTCACCGTACGGATAAATTCCCTGTTCGGTGACATTTCGGGGCCAGATCAGATCTCTCTGAATAACCCTGATAGTGTTCTGTCATCCCCTAAATATATTCATCCCCCTGCATCGAGATTCTCCTTACATTTTTCGAAAGGCTTGCCAAAAAATGACGCATTGTACCGCATTTAGTATAAAACCCAACTATGGACGTCCTGATCCAATACGTAGGGTAAGACTGGACAGCCATGGTCAAAGTCAAGGGCCTGCTACTCCTATGATCCTCAGGAGGTTAAAGCTGTAAGGATGCTTTCACTCAAACAAGATTGTTGGTTCGGCATGTTGTGTTTGTCTTTTGTAAAATGCTCTCAAATTAGAAGGTTTCGATAGATGTTATGGACCATTTTGAGATCGATTTTTAGTCTTTTAATGTGATGTGCGTGCTTTCTCTTTTTACGTCCCAGACGACACAAAAAACAAGTTTGAAACAATTATAAATACAAGTTATTTCTTAAAAAAAAAAACACGTAGGTTCGCTTTCTTTCAGCAACCCATTCTATCCCTTTCTTTCAACCCCAAATGGTGCGGTGACATCAAAATGCAGCTGTACACTGTGTCATCACATACGGCTCGTATCCACAGCTGAAAGTTCTGTGGCTTCTAGGATTTCTGCTCTTGCTGTGAGTTTCGAAATAATAATTTTTATTTTTTTTTTACTTTTTTTATACCATTTCATTAGAGCAGAAAGAATTGATGCAGGGGTTATACGAAAGATAATTAACATGGATAAACAATAAGATATTATTATTATTATTCATTTATTTATTAAATAATACTTAATACTTAAATAGTTGACTGTCTCCCCCTCTCCCCGGTCCGGTAAAAAAAAAATTTAAATACTGAAAACCTTCATTATCTGGCATTCTGAACCCATTTGTTCATCAGAGTTTGATGGGCCAAGCGGGAGAGCGGGGGGGGGGTGTGTACGCGTCAGTGTTTGCAATCTGCATTTGTCCATGAGGGCGTTATAACAGCATTATTTCCCATCGTCCAGAAGCTTTTATTACAGTGGCACGGTCTGATCCCTCCAAAGATGTACAAGACCACACAAGGCACAGCGCGGATCCTGCGCGGCTCAGGGGAGGCACGGCCACAATAAAGATATTGTGTATGGATTCTAATTCGAAACAGCTTTTATGTGTGAAATCTGCGTATCGCCGGGGCCACAAAGCATCGCCAGAGAAGAGGAAAAAAAAGGGGGGGGGACAAAAAAATACCCCCGTGCTCCCTGTGCTAAGATGAGTACACCCTACTGAGGATGCTCAGAAATGTGTCACTTCTGCTTCCTGCATATGGAATGCTTAAGCAGCCTGACCTTACGTGGCCAATGCATGACCTTTCCGCGCACATGGATTGCTCAGTACAAAGCAAATTTATGGCTGTTTATTCTCCCCTCCTATCACCTATTAGAGCCTAATCATATGGTCTATCGATCATGTGATTTATCGCCTGCCTAAAGAGGCAGCAGGTCTGGTGGAATGCTACAGTGCACCAGGGTGAACTTTAACCTATTATACAAACTGGTAGAGGAGAAGCATCAGTCAGGGCTGATGATCCCGGCTGGTATGTTGCTAAAACCACAGGAGGCCAAATCCCCTTGGTGTGTTTTTTTTTTTAAAGCACTGACTTCATAAGCTTCATACAACCCAGTTACCATCTATGCACTTGTATGCCGGGCAGCGCCGCCGCCGCCGCTGTCCCCGTGCCTCATTCAGTTGTCATTCGTCAGTGGGCTCAGCCACTTGTTCTAATACAAACTCGCATTCCTCTACAAGAGAATGAAACATTATCTGGATGAGAATTCCGGTAATCCTAGTGTTCTTCCCGTCCCCCCATGCGCCCCCTTACAACGAAAAGAAAAATCGAATAAAAATGAACCGTCGGTCGCTGAGATTGTGTGCCAAAAAAAGAGTTGCCGGTCCATAGCTGGTCCCCTTACCGTAGGGTTTAAGTTCTCGATATTATACAGTAATGCCAATAGATTAAAGCCTCCCCGACCTCTCAAATGGCCAAAGAGAGACACACTTGCATTTTCGACATTGACGCCAGAGACCACTCCCTGGATTTTCAATCGACTTCACGACCTAACAGCATTTATACGTTTATTTCTAGCCACGTTTTTTATAGCTTAGAGCAGGGCTCGGTAACCTTGGCCCTCCAGATGTTTTGGAACTACATTTCCCACGAGGCTCGGCCAATCTAATGAGCTCCTGAGCATCAATGCAGATGTATGGGCCAGGGTTATTCAGAGAGGTGAATACCAGGAGAATTGCCAGGAGAATGAACAAACAGCCGATTTGGAAAGTGAGATAAATAGGAGAATTTTTCTGGTTTGGCTATTTTGACCTAGAGTTTTCACTTCTCCAATCATTCTCCTGGTTTTCACCTCTCTCTGAATAACCCTGGTAGTGTCAAAACATTTGTAGGGCCGTGGTTGTTGACCCCTGGCTAAGGCCGGGGTCAGACCAGCGCACTTTTAACATGCGTTCTGGCGCACATAATTACGGCCGCACTAGCAGCAGATGACGGGCAATGACGGCCAATATACGATGTACGGCCGCACAAAACGCAACGCAACGCAACGCAAGTGGGATTTGAACGCATTTTTCTGAGAACGCTGAACCGCTAGTACTGACGTACTGAGTGCGCAGCTGCGGCATAGCGGCGTGTTTGCGTGATTAGGAGATGTCAGACGCTGCTAATGTCCAGCCTACATAACGTCCAGACGCAAAAAGAGTTTTATTGACGATCTGTACAAAATCACGCCCGAAAATGCGCGTCATCTGACTGTTTTTGCACATTCCGTGAAAAAATACGTCAATGCGTTCGGACGCACTTTTTCATGTTCGTGGGGAAAAATGCTTTCGTCTGACCCTAGCCTTAGAGACTCACCGCTGGGAGTTTTATTGCTGCGCATCTCTGTTATACACTCACACTCCAGAAACTCATGGGGCTACAAGACCGAAGGGAATTAGGAAACTATCAGGGTTATTCAAAGAGATCCGAATGGCTGGAGAAAGATAGCCGAACAGTGAAAATCAGCATTCGGTTACCTTTCTTGGCCATTCGGCTATCCATCCAGAGAGCAGGTTTTTCGCTAAATCCTGGCGAATTGCCTGCACATACAGTGCCTGTTCGGTGCCTGTTCGAGGGCAGTGAAATCCCCATAGAGAAGCAATGTTTCGTCTATTCAGAGAACAAAAACCAGCAGTGAAAGGTTCCCGAAATGCCCTGCCATTCGGTGGTTTAATTCGACAGGTTTATTCAGGCGAATCCCATAGGCTTCAATGTTAAAAATATTCCCGTTTTAATTCAATATCTAATAAACCGTTTATTATAAAATTCTGCAGTAAAAAGTCTCTTTATTCATAGATTTTTGTTAGGATATTTTAAGCATTTTACTGTTTGGTTTTTGTTTCAGTGTCATGGTCCAAACACTTCTACATGTTGATACAAGGCAAGCTGCCGTATTACGCACAGGTCACAGCCAATGCAACATGTTAACAACCAATACAATGACAATATAGCAAACGTAGGGTTAAATATACAGGTCCAGGCAAGAAGAGACTTTTTCCTTTTGTTCACACAATGTTTCTCCTTTATACCCTGTATGAAGTTATTGTAGTGTTGTGTATAGTCGTTTTAAGTGCATGCTTTATGTTTTCCCATCTTCACAGCACATTGATCGATGAGATTTCCTGTTCAGGAGGAATTTCTCCCAGTGGTACCCAATGTAGACATTTTTTCTCAGGGATTTGATGAATGTGGAGCATCACTGGCTAGACGTTTGTTCTATGTACCACTCCACAAAGCCTCCTTTCTGGCGTGTTGTTTATTATTCTTTATGACCTGTAACCTGGTGCTGTAGCTGTGATACAGCTTCGTAGAATGACGCATCCTTATTTAATGATACCTTTCTGTTTTGTTACATCATTTTTTGAGGTATTTTTTTATTGCATTGTTTAATTATTGTTGTTGTTGTTATTATCATCATCATTTGTATAGCGACAACAGTTTCCGCAGCGCTGTACAATAACCAATGGGAATGTGACAAAATTAAACAAACGTAGGACCAGAAATGAGAGGTGTAGAAAGGCCCTGCTCAGAGGAGCTTACAATCTAGAGCAGTGGCCCCCAAATGGGTTCCTCAAGTCCACCTAACAGGCCAGGTTTTAACCCTTTCGCTGCTGAGCCATTTCACACCTCTGTGCTGAGCTAATTTTTACCGGTTTCGCTCATCATGTTTAAACGCGTTTTCAAGCCATATTTTATTATACGACCCAGACATATTATATATCGTTCTTTCCGGCAGACCCGGCGCATTCATAATATATCATTATTATATGTATACGTCATGACCTATCTGAATATTATAACAAAAAATGCAATAAAATTTAAATTTTCAATAATTTACAACGTGTAAAGTGGTTTTTTTTTCACATTTTAACATGCGAGCGTTTGCGGTTATATTTTTTATGAGTTGCGCTTGTTAAAAAAATTTGAAAAACACACCCCATGCAAAAATCGTTAGTGCAGCATCATTGTTCACATTATAAATGAAATGCATTAACAAAACCAAAACCAAAAAAAAGTTGGGTTTTTTTCTTCATTTTTTTTTCTGTTTGGTATCGTCGTTTGGTATCGTTGGAAAGATGAAAGATGCCAGCCCGCACCGGGGGGGGGGCACAGCAATCGGCCGGAATCTTGGCTGGTTGCTGCCTCCTGTGCTAGGACGTGCTCAGCGCGTCCATAGCACAGGAGAACCACTTGGCTGGACGCGCTCAGCGCGTCCTTAGCAGCCAAGTGGTTAAGGATCACCTTGGGGAAATGCAGACTGAATCCTGCAATCACTGAGCAGCAAATCATATCACCTGTGCTGTACTTCACATATCCTGCAAACCTGGCCTGTAGTGGGTACTTGAGGACCACGGTTGGGAACCACTGATCTGGAGTGATACATAGAGAAACTGGAACTCTGCCTTCCTCAACC
Source organism: Leptobrachium leishanense (assembly GCA_009667805.1). Lineage (NCBI taxonomy): Eukaryota > Metazoa > Chordata > Amphibia > Anura > Megophryidae > Leptobrachium > Leptobrachium leishanense. Next base: position 36,922,026 of record CM019070.1, read on the forward strand.
ACTGTTTGCGATTGACCGTTTCGAAGCTTTGAAACGTAACTGCGCAGAACGCAACACTCATTGTCGTGAGGGGGAAAAAAAGACTTAAACTCTTTATAAAGAAAAAAACCGTTTGGACTCAAAGGTAATTTCTAAATTAATTAAAATATAATATTGGGCAATTAAACACCATGACACATTGTGACAAACGACATAGGTTCAACATCATTAAAGATTTGTTACATTGTTATACTTCTGCTTTGATGGACAGGGCCTATAGTTCTCCCGCTGACTCGGTCCCTCGGTGCTCGGGCCTTCGCGCGCTGTGTCGGGCCGCACAGCTGGCCAGGGCCTGGCTTATAGCGCACATTTATTAGGACTTTGGTTTTAGTTTGCGCTGGTTTCTATAGAAGCGAAAATACATCATGTCAGTTCTGAAGTGAAGAGATTAGGATGGAATGTGGAGTCTGGAAATGTGGCAAACCGAGCCTTGTGTATGGTTTAAATTATCCTCGAGAAGAGAGGGGGAAAAAAATGGAGGGAGCGCAGAGAATAATCACATTTAGGGAGGAAGCAGAGGCGAAGCTGGCTGTGGCTTTTTTCCCCTTTTTTCCTTACCGTACGACCGCCCCACTTTCCCATGTTTTGACACAGAAAGAAGCTTTGGGCTGTTTATAGACCAACCACACAGCTCCTCGACTGACCACAGAGAGGAAGTTTGGCAGAGAAGCTGCAGGATTAATGCCCGCACTCTGTTAAATCATCACAATGACAAAAGTTATAGGAAACCCTTTTTTGTTTATGTTCTTTTTTTAATTTATGTTTGTTTTTAAGATCGACTCGCTATGAAGCCCTGTAAAATGTAAGCTCTATAGGGAGCAGAGCCCTCTCTACCTGATGTCTTTGTCCATCTACATTAGGTCTTGCTTTATTTTATCATAAACGTTTTACAGCGTTGTGGAATATATTGACGCACTCAAAAATCAAAACAACAATAACAATAATAAAGCCTTGCTGTACTGGCACGTAGCTCTCTTGTTTATATGTTTTATGAGCCTTGTTTTTGGGGGAAACGTGTATAATTAGGACGCTCACAGCAGTATCATCACTCACATAAGATTGAAGACTCACGCTCTGCAGTGCGTCCCTTTAAGCTAACTTTTAACCTCCCTGACGGTTATCCCGAGTGTGTCTCGGGGTTAAATTTTACTGCTGAGAGCGGTAACCCCAAAACACACTCGGGCTGTATACATCACCTCTCCGTGCGCTCCCTCGCTGATCTCTGCAGTCTCCTCCGGCGATCGCAGCGTTTTACTTCCTGGTTTCCTTCTCGCGAGGAGGAAACCAGGAAGTAATGAGGTCGCGGTCGCCGTAGGAGGCAGCTGGGGACATCGAGGGAGCGCAGGGAGAGGTGATGTATCCAGCGGCATCCTGAGTGTTGCTCGGGGGTTACCGCTTCCAGCATAGGAATTTAACCCCGAGCCACACTCGGGAATACAGCAAGGGGGGGGGGGAATAGACCGCCTTTAGATGCGGTTTTTCACAAAAATTAGACCGCCAGGGAGGTTTATAAGCCCGTTTTGTTTATAGCAGCAATATAATTTTTTAAACCATCATATTTTTCTACCTTTCAGTCCTTAGTACCCTGCAGAAAACAGCCTGGTGCTTTTATCATTTTTGATCGCAGCAGGGAGAGGGAGTTTCTGTATTGCGTACGGTGCAGAGATTAGGAGCTCGAATTGTGATCATTTTACAGAGGGACAGAGGAAAACAGGAAAGATTCGATGCTAGACAGAAAAAGCATCTGCTATAATCAACTAAAATTGTATAGAAAATAAATATTTGACAGAGTTTGCAGAGAGTGAAAGTGCAAATATTGATAGTAGATATATATTGTTGTTTTAGCAAAATCATATAACAAACCTACAAAAAAACACATGATCATAATACCTGTGCAACTCGGGCCCCACAGTGCAGAGAAGGGGTCTGCGGACTCCTCTTCACGCATACAGAACACTTCAAATAACCTACCAGACCTCCACTTACATAAAATCGTGCAAGTCCTAGGCTAGGGTCAGACGAACGCATTTTTCACGTCGTCCGTGAAAAAGTGCGTTCGAATGAATGGACGTATTTTACGCGACAGCGGTCATACGATGCGCATTTTCGTCCGTGATTTTGTACGGATCATCAATAAAACCCTTTTTGCTTCTGGACGTTATGTTGGCCGGACATTAGCAGCGTCTGACGTCTCCTAATCACACACACACGCCGGTAGCGGACGCAGCGCACTCTGTCCGTCAGTACTAGCGGTATCACGTTCTCGAAAAAATGCGTTTGTTTGCCGCTTGCGTTGCGCGGCCGCAATTCGTGCAGCCGTACTTCGTATATTGGCCGTCATTTGCTGCTAGTACGGCCGTGCTAAAGTGCGGCTGCACGTGCGTTCGCACTGCGTTCGTCTGACCCCAGCCTTAAAGTGACACTCTGCACACTCTGATCACTTTATCTTTTGAAGTGGTCAGGCTGTGTGACGTGCCCAACTTCTCTCCCCTCACTCCTTTTTTCGCCATTTTTCCAATATCACTGTGGGAAGCGGAGATGCTTCCTCAACCCCCACACGTGTCACCAGAAAGCCGGGATTTTTATTTTCCCTTTGGCAGGTCACCAGATCGATCACGATGATGTCAGCAGGCTCTGCGTGCTGACATCATCCTCTCTGTGAAAGCTTGCAACAGCGAGCGTTCAGAGAGAAGGCAGCCGACGAATTCATTCTGCGTGTGCTTTTGCAGCTCCAATCCATCGTCCTGACTCTGAGCAAGGGCTACAGAACTTGCCTACGAAAGCGCGCGAGTTCTGAGCGAAACGCAATTTGCGCAACAAACAACTAAGCAGTTGCATTACAAGCTGCACGACACTTCCACGTTTCGGAAGCCCTAAGCTGACGTGAAGGAACAGCGCGCGCCGAGGGAGAAAAGGTGAGTATCTTACCTGAATTTTTTTTAAAAAAAAAAATAATTTTTTACGGGCAAAAAAAGGGAGCCACTTGACGCCAGGAGATGACATGAGCAGCTGCTGCGGCGCTGCTGACGATATCTGGTAGCGGCTCACTCATAATATAACCGGTAATAGGGAGCTGCTAATGTTTTTATGCCTCGTGCTTTGGCTGCTCCCTATTACCAGCTCAGCCCTACCTTTCCACCAAGCTGTGCTGTAAATGGCAATAACCGTTAATATTACTTGGCAGGACCTGCACTCCAGAGAGTCGCCGCCGCCGCACGCGGCGTCAAAACTGCCACAAAGTTGTGCTTATCGTTAGCCCAGGACAGTGATTGTCAGAAATGTTACAACGTATTCCAGCCATTACAAGACAGGGGGGAGTAACACTGTTTCTTCCAAACGCCATTAACCATTTAAATAAATTATACGTCACCCCGGGTAACGTTTTGTTCTTGGTAGGGTAGCTGTAATCAGAATATTAGTGCGCTGTGCAGGTGTTACATACAATTGGGGGGGGGGGGCGGCGCAAGAGTAACTTTTTTTCCAACAAAAATAAATAAACTGCTAGATAAAAATAAAAAAGTCGCCCGTAACGCTTTTTCATGCGCGCGGTGTGGATACTGCCTGTAATAATGGAGCCGGAAACATCAAATGCAATTACCAGAAGTGCGTTGTAAAACGTAATTATTTCTACATTTGTGCCGCCGAGCGACATCAGAATTAATTTTTGAATGAATATGCTGGGAGAAGACCTAATTTATTGTCATTAGCAAATGAGTCTGTTATTGTAATGTTCGCTCATTTCGGAAAAGCCATTGGCTTTATCTGCAGCGCTTTAAGTGGGCTTTCAAGACTTGCAATGGCGGCAACCGCCCGCCGAGCGCTAAGAGGAGGAGAGACACGAAGCTTGCGAGGATGTAATCTCTCTCCAAGTCATTAGCAGATTATCACTTCCACAGAAGGATTTCTTTCTGCATATCTCCAGTGCTTGTTATTTGGCTAATTTGTTCAGTTAACTAGGCATTACGCGTCGCCGAGGAGCTGGCCCTGTCATTTGCAGATGTCAAATATTATAATTGGTGTTAAAGCGCGTAGATCGCCATGTAAACATGACCAGTGATGGACTTTAAAGAGCTACAGGGTTAATCAAAGAGATTCAAAAAGTCACCGCACGTTCGGTGACTTTTCGTTCTCTTCAATTCGGTTCCTTTTGCCGATCCCATTTCGATGACCCTGCGGTGTATTCAGCAAGCACCACAGGGTCCCCGAATTGCAGGGAAAAGCTGCCGCAAACCTGATGAAAACTAACCGCAAAACCCAGCGAATGCACGCCGAAAACCCTCAAAAACATCTGGATTAACCTGCCGAAAACCACAGAAAAACCGAACAGGAGCCGATCGATCGCAGCCTTCGACACCGCAGAAGAGGCAGTGAATAAATTAGGAAAACAGTTTGTATGAATGATTGAAAAGTGAAACGCTGTTTGCAAAGAAACTACTGAGCGAAAATGTCTGAAATTTGCATATAAGATCCAATGAATGATAATAAAGAGGGCTTTTACAGAAAAAATAAGTAAACTTAAAAAAAATAATCTGACCTTTAAAAAAAAATAAAAAAATCCAGAAAAATGCTTAAAATATCCTAAAAAATCTATAAATAAAGAGACTCTTTACTGCAGAATTTTATAATGAACGGTTTATTAGATATTGAATTAAAACGGGAATATTTTTAACATTGAAGCCTATGGGATTCTCCTGAATAAACTTGCCGAATTAAACCACCGAATGGCAGGGCATTAGGGGAACCTTTCACTGCTGGTTTGTGTTCTCTGAATAGCCGAAGCAGTGCTTTTTTATGGGGATTTCACTGCCCTCGAACAGGCACCGTATGTGCAGGCAATTCGCCAGGATTTGGCGAATTGCCTGCTCTCTGGATAGCCGAATGGCCAAGAAAGGTAACTGAACGCTGATTTTCAGCGTTCGGTTACCTTTCTCAAGCAATTCGGATCTCTTTGAATAACCCTGATAGTCATCCGGCTTGAACAACATATGAACAGCTTTCAGAGAGAGAAGACATACAGGGTTATTCAAAGAGAATCGAAAAGTCACCGCACGTTCGGTGACTTTTCGTTTTCTTCAATTCGGTGATCCTATTTTGGCGACCCTGCGGTGTATTCATCAAGAACCACAGGGTCCCTGAATTGCAGGGAAAAGTCACCGCAAACCTGCCGAAAACTCACCGCAAAACCCGGCGAAGGCACACCGAAACCCGCAAAAACATCTGGATTAACCCCGTCGAAAATGCCGGAAAAACCCGAGCAGGAGCCGATAACACGCAGCGCAGCCTCCGGGAAAAACCCAACACCGCAGATGAATGGAGTTAAAAAAACCAACAAAACCGTTCGCATAAATGTTTGAAAAGTGAAACACTGTTTGCAAAGAAACTAATGAGCAAAAATATCTGAAATTTACATATGATCCAATGAATGATAATAAAAAGGGCTAATACAGAAAAAAGAACAAACGTTTAAAAATAAATTTTTAAAAATTGGAAAAAATATTTTGGCAAAAAAATCCCGAAAAATGCTTAAAATATCCCAAAAAATCTATAAATGAAGAGACTTTTTACTGCAGACTATTATAATCAACAGTTTATTAGATATTGAATTAAAATGGGAATATTTTTAACATTGAAGCCTATGGGATTCACCTGAATAATGGCAGGGCATTTCGGCAACTTTTCAATGCTGGTTTTTGTTCTCTGAATAGACGAAGCTATGGGGATTTCACTGCCCTCGAACAGGCACTGAACAGGCACCGTATGTGCGGGCAATTCGCCAACATTTGGCGAAATGTCTGCTCTCTGAATGGCCGAATGGCCAAGAAAGGTAACCGAACGGCGAACGCTGATTTTCAAACGCAGCCTTTCGGATCTCTTTGAATAACCCTGATTATTTACTTTGATAGATCTATATCAATGTTGTGGACTTCATTTGCATGTCCTACCCAGAGTTCTATGCTGCATTGGGGGAATGTAGTACATGAGCTCTGTAAGCGGTTCTCTGAATTGCTGGGATGTGTAAATGTCCTCTGCAACTATAAACTTTATTATTTGCTTTGTGGAGGCTTTTAATCTCACTTTTTTGCCCTTTACCACAGCTTAAATGTTTATTGATTGGCCTAGGGGAAAAGCATCAAATTTCAACCAGTTACAGTCTATCTGCTGCTGATGAGGGCACAATAAGCCCAAAACAGCTGTACTAGAGTGTCTGTGCCTGGTGGCATAGCCTGACCATTGCTAAAAAGCACCATCTAGTATGGCATGGCACTGGCAAGGAGGGTTCTGTGTTATTACAGACCCTAAATGCAAAAAAGGGACAAATTGCAGACTTCATTTGCATGTCCTACCCAGAATTCTATGCTGCATTTGGGGAATGTAGCACTTGAGCTCTGTAAGCGGTTCTCTGAATTGCTGGGATGTGTAAATGTACTCTACAACTATAAGCTTTATTATACAGTATATGTTTGTATATAGATAGATATATGTGTATACCTACATGAATGAATCCCTGGAACCTTTCTATACAGTGATTTTATATTGAAGAGGTGAGAAATAACACTAGGAAATGGTGCATTATGGGTGTGTGCACTTTTGCAATCAAAAAATGGTGAAAGAAAATTTGGAGAAAATGTTAAAATATGCACCTGCTACATGTGTGCGTTACATCAGGGGTCAAGTCCTGCAGTAAAACGCATGGGAACACAGATCCCTCACTGTTTTAGCAGGAGGAACTTAGTTCCCTTTTGGCTGATATACTGGGAAGCTGCAATACCTCTCTATATAGACACAATTTTATAAAGCTGTCTATATTTAATTTTTTTTCCCTGGATGTAAGTACATTGGGAAGGCATGTAAATGACAATTTCTCAGGGTTTGTCAGAGGAATGACATTCTCATGCATAAAAGAAGCGCTGCAGCTGCTGCTGCTCCCAGTAATCTTTGAGACAGAAATGTTGGTGAGTTCTCACACTTATTTTTTTAGGACTTGACCCCTGGGTTTCATGACCCACTTTGAGTTAAAATGTTATTTATTTATTGGAGACTATATATATATATATACAGTTGTGTTCAAAATTATTCAACCCCCACTGAAATTGAGTGTTTTGGCCAGTTTGACATTGATTTTGATCATTCAAAGAGGCACGTGTAGGTCAGACAAATATAACATAACATTTATAATGAAATAACCACAAATGTCTTTTCTGTGCTCACATCATTATCAGTTTTATTCAACCCCCAAGTGACATTCAATCTTAGTACTTAGTACAACATCCTTTTACAGTTATAACAGCTTTTAAACGTGAAGCATAGCTTGACACAAGTGTCTTGCGCGATCTACGGGTATCTTCGCCCATTCGTCATGGGCAAAGCCTCCAGTTCAGTCACATTCTTAGGCTTGCGCACTGCAACTGCTTTCTTTAAGTCCCACCAGAGGTTCTCAATCGGATTTAAGTAAGGTGACTGCGATGGCCACTCCAAAATGTTCCAGCCTTTAATCTGCAACCATGCTCTAGTGGACTTGGAGGTATGCTTGGGATCATTGTCCTGTTGAAAGGTCCAACGTCTCCCAAGCCTCAGGTTTGTGACGGACTGCATCACATTGTCATCCAATATCTCCTGGTACTGAAGAGAATTCATGGTACCTTGCACATGCTGAAGCTTCCCTGTACCTGCAGAAGCAAAACAGCCCCAAAGCATGATTGACCCCCCACCATGCTTCACAGTAGGCAAGGTGTTCTTTTCTTCATAGGCCTTGTTCTTCCTCCTCCAAACATAGCGTTGATCCAGGGCCCAAACAGTTCTAATTTTGTTTCATCAGCCCACAGAACACTATCCATCAAAACTTCTGTGGTTTGTCCACATGACTTTTGGCATACTGCAGTCGACTCTTCTTATTCTTTGGAGACAGCAAGGGGGTGCGCCTGGAGTTCTGGCATGGAGGCCTTCATTATGCAGTGTGCGCCGTATTGTCTGAGCTGAAACTTCAGTACCCACATCTGACAAATCTTTTCTCTCAGTTCCTCAGCAGTCACACAGGGACTTTTCTCCACTCTACGCTTCAGGTAGCGCACAGCAGTCAAAGTCAGCATCTTCTTTCTGCCACGACCAGGTAGCGTTTCAACAGTGCCCTTTGCCTTGAATCTGCGAATGATGCTTCCTATTGGTCTCTCTTGTATGTTTAACATCTTTGCAATCTTCTTATAGCCATTGCCTTCCTGTGAAGAGTAATCACCTCTTCTCTTGTCTTCCTGGACCATTCTCTTGACTTCACCATGTTTGTAACCACACCAGTAAATGTCTAGAAGGAGCTGAGTATCACAGTCATTTTAAAGCTGCCTAATTGTGCTTATTATGCTTTATTGCTGCTCCGTGACATCCACAGGTGTTTTCAATACCTGATTGAAAACACTTGAATGAACCTCTGTTCTTCAGAGTGGTAGTCTTTAAGGGGTGAATAATTGTGTCAATGAAGAATTCACAAAAGAAACATTTACTACTGTATTACAAAACCAATTGATGTCATTTTAGTTGCATATGGTACTTTAAAAAGTCCTTGTAGGATTTCATTCTGAATACAATTACAAATGTACACTAAATTCCCTAAAACCCTTTACAGCATTGGGGGTTGAATAATTTTGAACACAACTGTATGTATTATACAAATGCAGGTTGGGTGTCCCTTTCCAGAAATGCTTCGGAACAGAAGTGTTTTGGAAATTGTATCCATTCAGATTTTGGGAATATTTGCATATAATAATGAGATATCTCGAGGAAGAGACCTAAGTCTAAACACGTCATTCATTTATGTTTCACGTAACCTCATATACACAGGTGGAAGGACATTTTAGGCAATATTTTTTTTAATAATTTTTGCCCCCAGTTACATGAAGTCAAGTGTGGAATGTTGCACTTTTGATAATGGCTGCTCAGGTTTTTGGATTTCAGAACATTTTGGATTTGTGTATTTTGGATAAGCGATACTGTCAGGACTACTGCCAGAAATGTACCTACTAACCTGCGTCATTGTACTCCCGCTGGCTCGGTACACATCGGCGAAATGCGCCGTTCCGGCATTGAGTGCCTCCTCGACAGCACTCCATTACCACAGCTCCTCTTGGGGGAAATTTTGTGATGTGGATTCCATTTGTCGTTTAGACAAAACCTCTTATACCACACGTCAGTACTGTGCGTCTGTTTTTAGTCATCTGACGTCATCTAGAAGAGCCGACCAATAGCAGTATGCCGTTGGGTATTTAAATCTAGTATGTCATACCATCGTTGCCCTGATGTGGTTCTAAAGACCGTTCATCTAGTTATATTGTTCCCCTTTGATTCTCGACCACCCGTATTTCTCACTTGTTAGACTCTCGTTTAGTGACATTATTTGTTCGGCTCGTTTATCCTGATTTTGTGTATCTCTGGTGTCCCGAATATAGGCATATTTTCCGACTACTCTTTTCCTATCCTAGTTTTTGGCCACTTTAAAGACAGGTCTATCATTTTAACGTTTTCCTTTCCTTATTGTGAGCATCAGTGTGTTGGGTTACCTCAGTATCCTAACAGATCCTCACGCTTTAGTAACAAACTCTCAGTTTTGCCGTTTTGTTTTTTCTAATTTTTATTATTATACTGTAAGGTCAGGAAGCAACCAAAATGTCATTCTTCAGATGATGATTTGCCGTGGTGGAGAATTTATGGTCAAAATTGCTGAATTTGAAATGTTCTCCTTCAACGTGAACATTTTCAGTTAGAATGTGTAAGCACCATGCGATTCTTGACCACTTCATCTCATAGTGGGCAAAGAACGTTGTCCTGATATGCCTTTGGTTGGCATAAAAAGCTCAGCATGGATAATATAATTATCTGGATGGCTCCCTCGAGATATCTGGATTTTTTTTTTCTTTAGAATTTCGTTCTGGTTTTTCGATAGTCTTAAAATCATTACATCAGTCTCTCACACAAACAAACGCGTTGCTTCGTGCAAGAGATTTACCCAAAATCTATAGAAAATATATTCCATAGCTTTTACTTAAGCTATATAATAGTAACGCTTGTTTCTTTGTGAAATGGGCACCACAGGTTGGGTTAAGTCAGTGTGGGTCTCAGGCTGATCGTGTGTTCGGTTCCAAGGAAATAGCTTACATTTTCCTCTCTGAAAGGAACATATTTTAGTGGCTAGGGATTAAACAAGTTTATAGTTCAAATACGTGAGAGTAGAAAGCTGAAATACTAACGTTTTGACTGTGTGGACACTTGGAAGGAGGTGGGGATGGTTGACACCCAATAAAATGTACTGGTAACTGTTTCCTCGATCACTTGTACATCGTCCATTAAGGTACACAGCCTGTTCTGATTCTGAATAACCTAATTTAAAGGGATACTCCTGTCAACCCTTCCCCTACCGTTCCCCTATACCAACTACCGGCTCTACTACATTCTTCGTGCAAACGTTAACTCGTGCGCAAAAGCGCATTAACACGAGGGGCAAAACCCTTTACGCTGAACTTCGTATTACAATGTCCGTGCAAAAAATGCACGTTAACGTCTACCGCAGGTGAACCTGCGCGAGTGTAGTGTTCTGCACGCGTCCTATACTTAACATTGTGAGCGCAAATGCGTTTGTGTGCTGGTACGCGGATGGTATTACAATCTATGCGCAAAATTTAACGCACAGCGTTTGCGCGCATAATTTTAACGTCTTCTAAAAGCTGGTGTTAATGGCAAATCTGAACGTTCTGGCCGAACCCAAATACACCAGCAACAAAAAAACAATACAGCACAGTATAGTTACACATTCTACGCGTACCCAACCAATAAAATGGAGAAGTTGTGCGTGTTTTTTTTATTGATGCAGCATATATGCGCAGATTGACTTTGACAGGCGCAAAAACTTAACGGGAGACAATTATGGTTCTTAATTCTGATTGGCTGTGAAAAAACAGTCCGCACACTGATTTCTACGCGAAACGTTTTTGCGCGTCCGTTTTACGCGCATTATTTTTTGACGGATGAAAAAATGCACGAGGTTTGTAAGACCAGCGTTGTTTTACGCGCGTTAACGTTTAACGCTGCGCGCAAAAATTCACGCGTTCTGCGTGCGTTTTTGTGTGAAGAATGTAATAGAGCCCTGCATCTCTTAAAACCTTTCTAAAAAGATTGCTTGCTGTATAATTGTTAGAGGGTAATAAGGGTAACTCCATTGCATGCAGAAAATAATGGATTTAATTTGATAAAATACCTATTTTAGGCTGGGTGCACACGGGACGTCTTCTGTAACGGAGCCCCGCCGACACGAATCCTAGTGCATCATCACTGTCGATGCGCTAGGATTCACGTTAACGGGGTTCCGCTATCCTCCTATGGAAGATCGTGCAAGGTGGGGTGGCGGGCGTCGAGTGCAACGCTGGTTTTCTTTAACGCACGTAATGTGCGTTACAGAAGACGCCCCCGTGTGCACCCGGCCTTACCAGACTGGATTAACTAAAGTTTACTTTCAAAACTAGTAGTAAGACCCTTTTAGACCTTTACAAATAATAGGTAAAGTAGGGATGTCCCGACTCCCGTTCGAGGTTTTTCAGGCCCCCTATCTCTTACGGGTGTGCGTTGCTTGAAGTCGACAGATATCAAGTCATATATCCGATGCTGACTGGACTAGTGGCTCCCTCATGAAAGGGAATCCTGGGGCTTCAACGTTTAAGGACTCCAAGGACTCCATGAGGTGATACATGCTGCAGCGTGGAAGTGCTACCATGAGTATCACCAAGGGTAACGCTTCGTTCCAGGACAAGGTGCCGAGGTAGCGCCTGCCCAAGAATCTAAAGCTAAAATGGGGACGCTACAGGTGCAGATTTTCCCCCATTTTAGCTTTAGGCAGGGAATAGGCCCCAAACTGTTTAACCAAAATTACTATGCGCACATACTTTTCCACTGTTGGGCACCAGCAGAACTACTGCTACGAAAAAACAGAGATGAGGAGAGCCCAAATCCTTCATTTTTTTCCTGTTTGCTGTAGTACGGCCATGTGTGATGTCATCATTTACAGCTGTTCTATCCTGAGTGACACTTTATTAGAGGCTCGTTTTTTCCCTTGTTAGGCCCTACCTACATGCTGATTTTATACCTTAATCAAACCTCTCGTTAACAGAGAAAACCTCACTCGACAGACATTTGCTGTGTTACTGGCTCCTGCCACGCACCCTCGACTCCATACACTGACACTGAAACGAGTGTAAAACGACAGGAACGCACAGAGACAAGCGTCAGTCTTGATGTAGCAAAGGCACGTTCTCTTGTGATTTTATACTAAAAACAAATGTTACGTTTATAAAAAAAGATAAAAATAAAAAAACTGATGAAAAACAATAAAACGCGGGTATTTTTTTTTTACACGTTTTTATTGTGTTATTTTTATCGAAACATTTTATTTATTGAAGCTAATGGTACATTAATAGTGAATAAAAATATTTTATAACAGAATTTATTGCCAGATCATTTTATTAGTTTTATTAAACATAAGATGGCATTTATTATTTTTTTTTTTTCTGCGCATGTCGTTTATTCCACTTGATAAACATCGTGCATTCTAGGTATTTGGCGCGTGCAACTGGAAAAGGTTAATGTTCTAGTCAACTTAAAACTGGCAGATCATTTGAAGCCAGCCCTCACACGAGTGCCTTGAATTTGAGAAAGACACGAGGTATGATTCTGAGAGATCCCTCCTGCTTTTCCTCTGAATGCATCAATGTTTGATTCCGATTAATTGCAATGTTATCGTGATAGTCCCAGACTGTTAATTATAGATAGTACAGAATATAGCATGAAAAAAAAAAGCTGTGTTCAGTTGGATTTTTTTTCTTTTTATATAAATATTGGGTATCATGGACATCGTCCTCCTCCTCACATCAATTTTTTTTTCTTTAAAACACACACAATTTTTATATAGAATGTCAGAATAATAATATCAGCAGTATCAATGGTAAGAAAATATATACAAGACGTGATCTTCTGCAAGGATACAACAGACGACAGTTTTGGTTTTGGCATTCTCATTAAAACTTCTATGAGGTTTAAAACTCGCAAAGAAACATACGAATAGAAAAAGAAACAAAAATTACAGGAAACTGGGACAGGCCTAGATTTGCACCACCAGACCGTCTGGTCCAGATGCATTATATAAACCTTGGCCAAATCCAATGGTACATAAGTAAATATCAAACGTGGTTGGCGTCATCTCTAAGGTATACCAGGCTGAATACTGGACGGCATCTTGGAACTATTACAGTAGATACTTGAGTATAGTGTGACCTGAATATAACATGATGGATCGATATTTATTATGGAAATGAGAGAATTCTCAAGACTCGAATATAACGCGAGGAGCAAAATTTTACTGTACTGGTAAACAATTAAAATCCTTGCAGGTTCTCTTAACACAGTCGGGCTCCCCCTCAGGTCAGGGCGTTCTGTTCTAGAATGATTACAGTACAGATATACTAAGTGTGAAGCCGCCGGCCACCCATCTTCTATGCTAGCGATTAGATGGCCGGCGGACGCGAGTGAGGTGAATGATTGGCTTAAATCGAGTATGCCCTCTGGCCGTGATGGATCCCAAATCTCTTGAATCTGGGAGTTATTGAAGTGTTTGCAAACATCAGGGAGCCCCGTATTCACTTCAGCGAGCCTACAGGAACTTACGGGAGACTTGGGATCCAGAGCAAGGCAAGTATTATTTTTTTTACACGTGATGCAGATGTCTCGAATATAACACGACCCCTCCAATTTTAAGGTAAATTTTTGTCACCACAATCTAGCGTTATACTCGAGTATCTACTTTATTTAGAACATTTTAACGCGCCTCTATTACGGGACTTTCCAGCCCCTTGCCATTGGGAAGCCACTTTGTATATCTTGGACTTTCCATCATAACTCGGTCAACCGTCTGCCGTAGACCCATCACAATCTTCTCTTCTTCTCAGACCTGTGAACTTGCCCTGTCTCCTCAAATGGTATATAAATATTGTCAGGAAGCCCTGGTAGGTTGGGTAGTTTTGTTGGTGTAGAAGGTGGTGCTCTTTAACCCCTTCCTGTCACATGACAGGATTATTCTACTATACAAGCATGACAGTGAAAGAAGGGAGGGTAATGGGATAAGGGAGATGCCAGGACACAAGAACTCTTGGAAACCTCCTGCAAGCCATCAGATCGGGAAGCTGGTGGTGTGGTCCATTTATATAGGTCAGTTAGGTTTGCACAAATGCTGTGTTAATAATTCAGCGCCTGTTGCTCTTCCTTTTCAAAGTTGTTCATTGTGTTGTGTCACTAAATCGGGCGCCATAATGTGTCTGTTCACATCGTAGACCTTACGAATCGAGCCGTTTCCATTTACGTCAAGACACGTGTCACTAATAGCAGAAAGAAAGCCGCATTATGTTTCTTTCCGTTTCTTGATGCAGTGCTTAGCTCTGCCTATGCACAGGTGATGTTATCACTGGATTAATCCATGCTTCCTCTAGGTCGCTTGCACCATGTTCTAGAGTTTCATACTTGTAGCTGCGAGGGATGTTGAAGAGTGTGTAATTTAACACCTGTGCTGCCGAAAATGGGCTCTCTACACTAGCTGCTTTCTGGAGCTTCCCAGGCCAAGGAGGCTCCAGACAAAGGCAGAAGTATCAGATGTAACCCAGGAGTGGGTACGACGAAATAAAGAATGCACCCTTATTAACCCATTGAAACTCAGAAGGGCTGAGCAGACGACGAGGCACGTATGAGATCATCGGTCGAAGCGTAGAGCCGCACTCACCTTGCAGAAACCCACTTTACGACTCTCGCTTGACGCGTCCTGACCACTAGTCCTCATGAATGGTTAATTGAAACCACCCCCCCCCTTAAACCCGATCTCCAGACTTTCCCCTGAGGAAGGATCAAGGTCAGTTTCGCAGTTTCAGTAAACCGGTCTAACAGCTGTCTGTAAAAAAAATAAAAACCATAGAAATCTGCATAGCTCGAACCTCTGCTTGCACTTTAAATGGTGGGAATTCAAGATTTTAACAATGTCTCTGTTTATTCTTAAAAAAAACAAACAAACAAGTATACATTATCAGTGAAATAGTTAAACTTCCGAGTGTATTCTCATCGACGGGAAGCCTGGAATAGATCGAGTTGTTCCTTTGCACATTTCCTTCCTGCTTCCGCTCCTATAAGGATTGCCGTGGCCTGATTGATGGAAGGATTGGCTTAGGGTAAAATTTTAGCTTATTTTCGCATCCTAAAGGCTCGCTGGCAGTGCGTTCAGAAAGCATTCAGACCCCTTCATTGTCATCACTTTTTTCATGTTGCAGTCTTACGCTAATTTTATGTAAATGATTTTTTTTTCCCGAGATCGCTCTACACTCAGTACCCGATAATGACAGATCAAATACCAGATTCATGAAGAATTTGCATATTTTTTTATTCATTTTTAAAAAATGTTATAACACATTGACAAAGGTTTTCACACCCTTGACTTAGTACTTGGTTGAAGCACCTTGGCAGTGTTTCCAGCCTCAAGATGTTTTTGGTATAATAGGACATACTTTGCACGCCTGGCCTGGATTTGGGTGGTTTCTGCCATACATCTCTGCAGAATCTCTCAAGTTCTGTCGGATTGGATGTGCACCATCAGTAGCCTGCCATTTTCAGGTCTTTTTAGAGATGTTGGTTTGGGTTCAAGCCTGGTGTCATGTACCTCTGGCGCCCAGCAGCCTCCTCCACGCTGCTCGCTTGCCGAACGCCAGATAAAATGCACACGGGCGCTGATCATGTGATGCCCAGAGGGGCAGGGCACATTAGGAAATCGCACGATCCGGTATATAAGCCCTTCAATTAGCCCAGCCCAGTGTGCTGTCCTGTTCTCACACTCCCACAGTGCTCCAAGTGTTTCCTAAAATGCATTGATTTGAATTTGTGTATGACCCCTGGCTTTGTCAGTTGACTACTCTTGTGTTTTGACCTATGGCTTTGGAAATCGACTACTCTTGTGTTTTGACCTCTGGCTTTGGAAATCGACTACTCTTGTTTTTTGACCTCTGGCTTTGGAAATCGACTACTCTTGTGTTTTGACCTCTGGCTTTGGCAATCGACTACTCTTGTGTTTTGACCTCTGGCTTTGGAAATCAACTACTCTGGTGTTTTGACCTCTGGCTTTGGAAATCGACTACTCTGGTGTTTTGACCTCTGGTTCTGCATTATCGTTGATACTGATATCTGACTTCTGGTTTCTAGAAACATATTTATATTGTCTTTATCTCTGTCAGTTTTCTTATTTAGTCTCTATATACAGACCACTCTAAGGTTCGGAAGATTAGGACAACCCTACGTACAGGGATCAGTCTTTATATACCTGTGGGGAATCCGTGACACCTGAGCGCTGGCTGGGACACTTGAGGAGATGCACAAGGTTTTTCCTAAGTCACTCTTGTTCTCTCTTTGTCTTTGCTGTGCTTAGGGTCCTTGTCCTCTTAGGTGATCCTTCATCCCAGTCTGAGGTCCTGAGCGCTCCTGAAGCTTCTCATTGCAAAAACTTGGACACAAAAAAAGCATTGGCTTTTTCTTCGTGCAAATTTTTGCAATGGGAAACTTCCATCTGGCCAGTCTATCATGAAGGGAAGGCCGTTGGAGTGTTGCAGTGATGTTTGTTCTTCTGCAGGTTTCTCCCATGACACATGATCTCTGAAGCTCTCCCAAAGTGACCGCCGGGATCTGGGTCACCTCTCTTACCAGTGTCCTTCAACCTGATTACCCAATTTTGCTAGGCGTCAGCTCTAGAAAGAGTCCTGCTTGTTCTGATCACCTTTATTTAACAATTATGGAGGCCAGTGTGCTCATGGGAACCTTCAGTGCCGCCAAACTTTTTTGTAGCTTTCTCCAGATCCTGTCTCTGAGCTCCGCAGACAGCTCTTTTGAACTTTCGGCCTGGTTTTTGCTCCGATTTGCATTTACAGCTCTGAGATCTTATACAGACAAGTGTGCGCCTTCCGAAATCATGCGCAGTCAACTGAATTTTCCACAGGTTTGATCCAATCACAATATAGAAACATTTCATTGATGTATCATCAACGATCTATAGAAGAGGCCGGGTGCATCTGAGATTAATTTTAAGTGTCAAAGAATCTGAATACAACGTGATGTTTAAGTTTACTCTCTTTTTTACATAAATTTGCAATGTTATCAAAAACCTGTTTTTTGATTTCTCATTGTGGAGTATTGACTGTAGACTGTAAACATTTTTTGCATCGTGCTGCATGATAAAAAAATTGAAAAAAAATAAGGGGTGTGAATACTACACACTACAAGGTCCTATGAGTAATAGTAAAAAGGTCTGTTGCAGAAAAAAGCCACCATTTTTCAAAAATCGGGGGGGGGGAATCGCCAAAGAAACCCCGAAAAATGCTTAAAAATCCTACAAAAATAAATAAAGAGGCGTAAATAAAAGTGAAAATAATAAACGGTTGAATAAATATTTAATAAAAACAGGGAATATTTTGTACATTGAAACCTATGGGATACACCTGATTAAACCTGTCGAATGAAACCACCGAAAATCAGGGCATTTCACTGATTCACTGACATGTCATTGCTGTTCTGTGTTCTCTGAATAGATTAACCATTGCTTCTCTATGGGGAATTCCACTGCTGTCAAAGATCACCGTATTTCGCTGGCAATTCGCCAATATTTGGCGGACTGCCAGCATTTTGAATAGCCGAACGGCCACGAAATTGCACTGTACGGGGAAAGTCACCGTTCGGTGCAATTTCAGAGCCAGTTAGGCTCTCTTTGAATAACCCTGGTAGTATCAGTATGTTGTGGTACCAATCTTCTCATCAAGTAACAATATATCTATCTTGTCCACTAAACCAACGCATAAATGGAAAATTTCCAAAAATTATTAACAGCCCAAAAAAAAAAAAGGAAGGGATTGCAGCGTAACGGCTAAGGCTAGGGTCAGAGTGGGGCAGTCGGAACGCGCGTGCAGGCGCACTAAATCACGGCGGCAGTAGCAGCACATAACGGCCAATGACGGCCAATATACGCAGTACGTGCGTACAAAAGTGCGCCGACACCACGCAACCGGCAAATGAACGCATTTTTATCAGAACGTGAACCGCTGCTACTGACGTACAGAGTGCGCTGCGGCCGCATAGCAGCGTGTGTGCGTGATTAGGAGACGTCAGACGCTGCTAGTGTGCGGCCAACATAACGTTCAAACAGCCGGATTTCCCTAGACTTCTTTTTACCCCACCGTCATGAAATACGTCCAGAATTGCGCATCGTCTGACCACTTAAGCGTATTCCGTGAAAAAATGCGTGCGCACGCATCGACGTACATTTTGACGGTGGCTGCAGAAAATGCGCTCATCTGTCCCTAGCCTAACTCGAATGTGCCTGCCCGTTACAGCGTATTCTTCACCGCGTTTTTAGACTCGTTGGGAAGGAGAGGTAACCTAAGGATGCCTGGATCGCAATGAACACACTGGCAGCTTGTTTACTTCTAATCAGCCCCACTCACTCCCAGGCACAGCTTTCTGTCTGTTTATATTCTCACTAATTCCGAGGTTAGATCAGCACCAAAAAATGTGCGCTTACTCGTTACTGTCAACATTTTACACGTCCCATTAGCGGCGTCAAATGTCAGTCCGCCCTTTAGCAGTTCTGTGTATTATATCTATTTTTATTTCCATTTGTTTTACTAGTATTAGATCTATATATACATAATTTTTAATAAACAACCAAAGACTTCTGTTGTGCCCCCAGACAACAACAACAACAAAAGATGAGGAACGAATGACACTGGCAGGCGCGCGTGCTTTAAGCCGGTCCGCAATCCCTTCCAAGGTCACTGCCGTGAATACCTCTCAGGACCAAATGGAACAGCCGTGGCACATAATCTCCATTAACTTAACACAGGATGTTAAATAAGAGGAATTATGTTATTTTTTAAAATAAATTAATAATACTTTCAAGAGTATTAACCTTTCTGGCAGCACAGGGATAACCCCTTAGTTGACCCTAAATCTAGTGATATATCTGGTCTTCACAGTGTGTACCGTGCAGATCCTGCGTCCACGTGGAACATCCTGTCTATAGCTGTATGTGCCAAAGTGTCATTAAATGATCAGGACATCGCATTTCTTATATGGTCTTTCAAGGCTTGAATGTTATAACAGAATTATACCATCACTGGGCCTTAAAATGTTAACCCTTTTGCCGCTGAGCCATTTCATCTCCATGTTCTGAGCTAATTTTGACCATTTTTTGCTCATCAGATGTCGGGCCCTATTACATTCTTAATACAAAAAACGCACGCTGAACGCGTGTTTTTTTGCGCCAAGCGTTAAACGTTAACGCACGAAAATCACCGCTGGAATTGCATTCCTCGCACATTTTTTCATCCGTTGGGAAATTGCGCTCGTAAAACCGACGCACAAAAATACGCGCAGAAATCAGTGAGCACAATGTAATTTTTAACGCAAGTCCGTCATTTTGTGCGGACTGTGCACAGCACGTTCTGACGGAAGACAAGGTAGTGGCTGTCATTTTTGACGGATCTAGTAAAAAAAAACATGCGCATCGACGTTCTCCGTTGTGAATCCGCAGTTTGGTACGGTCAGGTTGTTACAATTTGCCGTTACCACCAGCTTTTCAAAGACGTTAAAATTATACACGCAAACGCTGTCCGTTAAATTTTGCGCTAAGATTGTAATACCATGCGCGTACCAGCGCACAAACACATTCGCGCTCACAATGTTAAGTATAGGATGCGCGCACTAAATTGGGCTCCCAAAGAGTTTGCGCAGGGTCACTCGTGTTAGACGTTAACGCTTTTGCGCGCGCATAATTGTGCGCGAAGAATGTAATAGAGCCCGTCATGTTTTATTGTACTAGCCAGCTATTGGAAGTCATGTGTTATTGGACAACCCAAACAAAATGTATCATTACTATATATATATATATATATCTGTCAGGTCATGTAAGAATGCTATAACAAAAAATGTCAAAGTGTAAATTTTATGGATTTTGTGGATACCCGCTGATAAAATTTTACATATTCTATGGATACCCGCTGATACACACGGTGGCGTGGAAGCGCTTCTGTGGGTATCAGGGAGATTAGCGTGTGTTCTGGGACGAGGTGCTGAAATAGCTCCTTCCCTAGAATATGACATTAACATAGAATCTGCAAGCGCACCTTATCCTGCTTACCGTCTCCATGTTAGCGTCAGAAATGGAGTAGGTATCTAAATGTTTCTGTATTTCGGCGCATTGCTTTCTATGAATAATATGACTATATATAAAACTCTGTACTTGCATCTGGCATGGGAATTGAGAAGGTGAGTAATGGCAGCAGCATTATTCGCTGAATGTAAAAAGCAGATAATGCCACTGCTTTAGAAGAATTTTTTAATATATTTTTCATCTTTTTTCATTTTACATGGTCATGTATGGTATCATCAGACCCTGACCTTTCCAATGAACCTCATAAACCTTGTGTGGTGTGATGATACAGACGTTTCTCTCCTCTCAGTGCAGTGGTTTACGTTTTATATGACCAGTGCGTTATTATGCACTGGGTCCTCTTCTTCACACTTGCTCCTGCAATGAGAAATGAGTAGGTGGGTTATTGCAGTGGCATGGTTTTCTTTTTAAGTGAACAACAGACAATACTGCTGCTTTAAAACAAAAAGAAAAGGAAATTTTGTTGTTTTTTATTATTTATTTGTTCACATTACATGGTAATGTTTGGTGTCATTGGAAAGACCTGCTCCTTACCTGTCTAAGGACACCCTGCTTGACCTTGTGTATACAATGGAGAGACAGAGGTCCAAAGTGTCCCTTTTCCCAGCTGGGGGTTGCCTTGGTTCTGATATTCTCATGCCCTTGGCGGTGATGTCAGTGGGTGGGTGGCAGTCCCACAGAGAGGACTAACATCCAAGATGTCAGCCCTCTGTGGTTGAGGTCGGCCCCATGCTGTGGCAAATAGATGACATGCCAGGGGCACTGTCCATACTCTATAGTGAAATCTGAGAATGCATCCAGTGCATTGTCAGCAGCAAAAGAGTTAAAGGTATTTTTCAAACAAATTTTGGGCTGAAAAGGCCTTCTTTTATAAAGTTGTCAAGGTCCATTTTGTGTAGCAACTATCCCACCTCTCGCTTTCCTCCTAAGCGACGTTACAGCTGTGCAGTGGGTTGCGTCAGAAGTCCGTCTGCAAATTTTGTTTTTTCGGCTCAGCTTACCCTCTCGTCCAAAAACAGAGCCTCTGGAATAATAGAAAGAGATCCTTCCGGCACGTCCCTTAACAGCGGGGATCCAGTGAGAGCATTGTATAACGCCAGCATTCACCTCCACAGCTTCTTGCCTAGGATAGCAATGCTTACACGGGATTTAACTATTCCGATCCCTCATTATTTTGTTATTAGCTGTGTTTCGGTTCAAATGAACAGTTTAACCTGAAAGAAAAACACATTTACCTCTCGGGGTATACATACTCAGGTAGGGGCCAGATCCCAAGCCTGCTGTAAACTTATCTTCAGCCCTGGTTACCTTAGCATCCCCATAGACCTTAATGGCGCTGGTTACGTTTTCCCTAGATCTGTGATCTATCCCTAGGACTCAACTCACCCTATACTGAATTGTCTGGTGAATCCGAAAATGGAGTAGTGGCTACCTCTCACATTTTGAATCCTTTGGCGTTTTGTCTTGGTGGCCAAGGACAGCTTTTGGCTGTAGGAGGGTAGGACAGGCTTCTTCAATTCCTTTAAGTGGTCCTGGTTACTAAAGTGTCCCTTTAACCTAATAATATGGGATAAAGTGGCCCAGTACGGTAAAGATATCCACATCTGGAGCAGACCACGGATTCCACTAAAGTGCTAGAAGAAGGTACATGATAACCAAAGTTCATCATCAACTTCAAGCCTAATGTACATATATAATTTGTTGATGTTCGTGTGCCAAGTTTCGTAACTTTTGTTCATAATGCTGTGTCCATCACTCCTACCTAATTAACAGAAAATATAAATTCTGTCCCCTTCTTGGAGAGGCTCCTTGTCACAGGAGGCCTGGCACCAGTACAAATAACACAGGACCTCACGATGCAGAGCAATGTTGAATGTAGTTTATCAATCAAAGTTCCAAGGAGCATAAGAGACAACAAATTCAGGACCTAGAATTGGAGAATAAATTACCAGAATACAAGTACTAAGAGAGGACAAAACACAACTATCCAGCAATAAACCCAGAGACCAACTGATCCTTTATACTCTCCTTACCGATACGGAAACACCCATGACCATCAGGTGCCCGATATTGGCACTCTGGAGAATTTGTGCATGTCCCTTTAAATACATTGTCGCGCGTACGCATCCGCATACACGCCGCACAGCTCACCAGCCACGCTGAGGGACGCCAGGGCACGCCGCGGCCTTCCAGCCCGCAAGGCAGCCTGGGTCCCCCGCAGCGCTGGAAGCTGCCACGTCACCACCCAAGGAGCAAGAGCCGCCGGACCAACCAGTGGGGGCAACATACGCCGAAGACCCGCTCCCCAACGCGCACCCGCACGCCGGTGAGTGGGTCGCCGTGACACTCCTGCTGCTCAATAAAGTTAGGTCGGTGAACGTACTTTGGAAACCTAGGAGTAAAGAGCTTTGGGGTGGCTAATTAGAGTATAGCCAATAGGAGACAGGATTTATTTCCTTCTTGTCTTCAATTGGCCAGGCACAAAGTTTGAAATTTGAATGTTCTGACGTAGACTCTTCGCTTTTGGAATGTGCACAGTGTATCACGTCAGCACTAATATACAACGCGCTCAAAGCACGACTTTCTTGATGGTGAAGACGTAGAACTCTGACTACTTTATTACTTCTTTTACAAAGTCGTGAGGGGAAAAAAAGAAAACATATTGAGCACGGAAGATTGAAAAGCGCTTTATGAGAAAATGTAAATAATTTAGCAAGGAGAAGAAGTGTATGAAATGAAGAATGATCGACACCAATGAGTGCTGTGGGAAGGGAGATCTATTATCAATCAAGCTGCAGTAAACATCAGTCATTGAGTAGCTGATCAATCATCTATCAGAAATTCATGTTGGACAGGCTAATTGTTTTATAAATTATTGATGTTTTATTGAGAGATTTATGTTAAACAAAACATGGTTTAAATAAGGCAATCTGTCAGGCTGTCAAAAGCTAAGTTAAAGAACGCTCTCCTAAAAAAACTTCTGCTTATTGAGCAACCCGGCCTTCCTATGAATGCGTGAAGGGCCTGGCAAACCGTAATCTGGGGAGGACAACGTTGCAATGAATGATGTGACATGATAAAAATATCACATAGATGTATTGTACTCCTGCACATTAAACATTAACATTATAGTACTCTGTAGCGCCAGGCTTGAACACTATGAGTGTCCCATGTGATTGTTCTATGGCTCCACTGATGTCTTCAGATACTTAACCTGCCCCGTATCGCCGCTAGCTTCTAGGATGCACGTGGCAGCGCTAATGCGCCATCGCGAGCATCCCCTACTGGAGTCCATAGCACTCCATGGAGGCTTCTGCTGCTGGGTCAAATGACCTGCAGGATCGCTCCTCTCGCGAGATCATGCAAGTCCGCGGAGTGATGGCGGAGGGAGACTGGGGACTTTTTATCCCCAGTCTAACTCTGCTCCCGGCGGCCAGTAGCGGCGGATCAGGCCGCCGTTCTCGCCGCGGGACGAGAGGTGCGTAGCTAATTTTTTTGGGGAGTTTACAGCTGCAGCTTCATCTTCTGCAGAATCAGTTAGCTACGGCCTAGTGCTGTGGCTAACTTTTCAATTAGCCGCAGCGGTTAGTAATTAACGTTAGTGATCCTAACGCTAAATAGTCTTTGTGCTAATTACACACTTTGAGCTCCCCATGTTAAGCATAGGGAGAGCAAAGTATAGTAAGCTGGCGCTAAAAAGCGCTAATACCGATTAGGCTTGTGCACCGATTTTTTTTTCGGTTCGATTCGGTCCGATTTGTTCAGATGTTTAAACTTTTCGATTCGGCTCGTTTCGACCGATTTCTGTTTCGATTCGGTTCGGTTCGGCTCGTTTTTCGTGTACATTTTTTTTTTTGAATATCGACCATTTTTCGTGTTTTCGGGTCACTTTGCTCTTTTTTTGTATCGACTTTTCGGAAATTTCGAAAATTTTCGTTTTTTCGGAACGTCTGTTCTCCTCGTTTCAAAGTGTCTACGATAATTCTGGCGATTCTATCGTGTTTTTTTTTATTAAATAAAGATCCTTTTTTTCTTATGAATAATTGAATATACATTTCACAACTTTATTTAATCATATTAAAATGGTATGAAAGCCAAGGAACAAAAAAAATGAACAAAACGATTTAAAAAACGCTAAACTGACCCGAATGCCACAAGAAACAAGTGATACGCATTTACAAATACAAAATTTACAGAATCAGCGATATAACCGATAATAGTTAAATATACGATTTCCAGAATTACCGAAATGGAACCGAAATCACGAATGGAACCGAAATCATGAATAGAGCAAAAATAAATTTCGATTTGACACATTTCAAGTCCATTCGAAAAATCCGAGAATTTTTCGTTTCGGCTCGGAAAACTTTTCGGATCTATCGGTTTTCGGGTCCGACCCGATTCGGAAATTCGGCCGAATCCGAAGACACGAATCGGGAAATTTCATGCAAATTCCGAAATTCCGAAACCCGAAACGCACATCCCTAGTACCGATGCGCTATCAGATTTTTTAACCCATTTGAGATCGGGAGGTGATCTGTCCGTAACGCTATCACTTCATTTAACCTAGCTCCAACGCTCACTTATGTGAGCGCTAACATTAAGGAGGTGATCGGGCCCCCACTATTAGAAACGTTTGCATCTTTAAGTGAGGTTGATGTGTATGTAATTTCATAATATTCTGATAACCCAAGAGCGCGCTTGTGTCGAGTTCTGGTTTACGTCGGAAGGCTAAGCATTTTTTTCTGAAATATACATTTAAAAATAATACATAATTTAGGGCAAATCTATTATTTAAGGCACATTAAAATATGTGCCATAATGCACATGTATATTTGTTATCCTGTATAGATGATAAAGTGAAACAGAGCAGCGCTGGTTTATCCAAGGTCAGCTGGGATGAATACATTGCTATAAATTGTTTATAATCTTGGCCTTAATTGTATATTCCATTTAAAAAAATGGAGATTTGCTTTTATTTGATTTCTACTTCCTGAAAGTTTCCTTCCTTTTTTTTTTAGTTTGTGTACGTGTGTTATTTTTCTTTTCTTTTTCAGGCAGTGTTTTGTTCTGCCCTGACTCGAAAGCTCACAAATAGCCATAAATAGCCAAGGTTCCAATCCTATTACAATAACTAGGGTTGTTGAATCAATCTTAATGTATATTTTTAACCTTAACTTGATCTCTCTTTTACAGAATTAATTTGAGAATGTACCGTTTACATATGTAGCACTTGTAGTGTATTTAACTGCAAATTGTATCCATCAAAAATGCATTTTTAGAATAGGTTGCACAGTCCCCATGTCACCTTTTAACTGGCATAGGCCTCAATTTAATTTGGCCCAATAGCCATTGGGCCCTATAACATTCTTCGCGGAAAAACGCACACGCAGCGCGTGAATTTGTGTGCCAACGTTAAACGTTAACGCGCGTAAATTAATGCTGGAATTACAATCCTCGCGCATTTTTTTCATCCGCCGAGCAATAACGAGAGTAAAACGGATGCGCACAAACGCGCGCGCAGCAACGTTGCGCGCAGAAATCAGTGTGCGGACTGTTTTTTTCACGCGATTCAGCCAATCAGAATTAAGAACCACAATTGTCTCATGTTACGTTTTTGCGCTTGTCAAAGTCAATCTACGCATATATGCTGCATCGATAATAAATGCACACACAATTTCGCGACGTACAGTAAGCTCGCGTAGGTTCACCCGCGGTAGACGTATACGTGCGTTTGTTGCGCTGATTCGTTTCGATTCCCAATAAAAATTCAGATGATATATTGCCTCTCATGGTGATACTTGTTAATGGAAACATTGGCTTTAGCAATACAAATAAGGCTGCGGGCTCATGAGCGCACTGAGTGCGTCCGTGTGACCGCACCTCCCTGCGTCCGTCGCAGCTTTGTGACAGCTCAACAGAGAGGGCCACACAGTGTAGCGTGAGCACTAGTGACGCGTGCTACACCGGACATGATTTCAGCCTCCCCTAGGGCTAGGGAGGACGTAGGACGGGGCTACAAAGCATGATCCTCCCTAGGGGGATCGAGCCTTGCAGCGCTGAGTGCACTAACAGCGCCCAGTGAGGTGGCCACACGGGCATCAGAGTGGAAGGAACGCCTGCTCTCACGGACATTCCTTCCGCTCTCAAAAACGCTTGTGTGACCCCAGCCTTAAGGTATCGGTATGCTGATTTCTTAAAAACTTACAAATCCTGAAAGGTGATGATAAATGGATTTTCAGGCTTAAAAATTAAGGGGATAAGACCGAAATCCATTTTCAAGCATTTGATTGCTCTAGTAGACATGTTAAAAGGCCCTTTTTGCTGCGATTTACTGGTCCACATTTTTTGGACCAAAGGTATTTTTCAGATATCAGATTTTTTTCTGTTGAATCAGCCGATATTTAAATATATATATATACATATATATATCAGCCGCAAGCAGATGATATTTTTTCCCGAAAAATCTGTTGATAAAATTAAATTGAGCCCTTAGTGTTAGGGTTATTTCAGTATTTTTTAAAGTCACTGTTGTCTGCAAACAACCCATATAAAGTCTCTAAAGTGAGGCGCAGGGTGTTAACATCGCTAGAGAGTACAATTATGGATGATATGCAAGATACAGGCTGCCCGCTTGTAAAATCGGAGTATTGGGTATTGTCAATTGGGATTAATTAGCCAAAACAGTTATTTCTCCAAAGGAAATTGTAAAATGCAGTCAGATAGTCTTACGGCAATGTGTGAATAATATTAAGGCTAGGGTCAGACTAACGCATCTTTCGCGTTGTCCGTGAAAAAGTGCGTTCGAATGAATGGACGCATTTTTTCACGGAATACACGATAGCGGTCATACGATGCATTTTCGTCCGTGATTTTGTACGGATCATCAATAAAACCCTTTTTGTGTCTGGACGTTATGTTGGCCGGACATTAGCAGCGTCTGACGTCTCCCAATCAAGCAAACACGCCGCTATGCGGACGCAGCGCACTCTGTACGTCAGTACTAGCGGTTTGACGTTCTCGAAAAAATGCGTTCGTTTGCCACTTGCGTTGCGAGGCCGCACTTTCGTGCGGCCGTTCTTCATATGCAGCCCAGCATTGGACGTCATTTGCTGCTAGCACGGCCGTGATTTAGTGCGGTTAAACGCACGTTAAAACTGCTTTCGTCTGACCTTAGCCTAAAAGAAGGTGTAGGGAAGCAGAAAGCAAGCAGCATTAGGTTGAGTTTGCTCGCCGCCATCTAAGTGCCTGAGTTTACATTAAGAAGCTCTAATGTAACATTTCAAGTGTCAAAAAGTATCAACAGACACTCACACCTGGATACTTTTTTTTGTTTGCTTTTCTTTCAAGCACTCATATCTTGAAGTGTTTAGTAGACTGTAGGGGTTTTTCACCATTCACCGTTGCGGTACCATGGTCCAGCGGAGTTGCAAACAGAGGTAAAAATCACCATTGTTGCAACTACGATGAACCTCAGCTGTCCAGAGAAGCAAAATTCAACGACGGCAGGTGATGTTGCTTCAAACGACAGTGAAAATCGCTGAACAACAGTACGGTAGTACCACCGTTATTCTTCCGTGATATGAGTGAACTGCAGATATTCTACATTCAGTGTTGTCTCATCATTGTTTGCAAAACTTGAGAATATTCTACAGTGATTTCCATTGAACGCCAATAGAAACAACACTGGAACAAAAAATGGTACAACAATGTTGCCTAGATGAAGATCCTCCTTCTTGCTACTAATTTTTGGTGCGCCTGATTGCCTTTTCCTTATTTTTGAAGATATTATGGGCTCTGTTTAGTGAACTCTAACTGTAGCGTTCATGGGAGTAAGCGTTAACGTCAGAATAAGTGACTTTAACGCATGTCCCCCCATATTACCTTCCTAACGCTAAAACCGTGAGAAATCCGTTTGCGCATCGGTGATTGCGCTAGATTGCGTGAGCTTACTGTACTTTGCGCACCCTATACTTAACATGTGGAGCAAAACAGTAATTAGCGTTAGGACTTTGTAATACCTTACTTATCCTAACGCTAATTACCGCGCCGATGCACAAACCTAAAAATTAGCTACATCTAAAAGCTGGTGGTGATAACGAATTCCACTTTTGCAGAATCATTTGGCACCCCCTAGACCCCCCCAATAAGTCAGATATTCACCTCTCATCCCGCAGAGAGAACAGCAGGACGGTCCGCTGCTTCTGGCTGCTGGGAGCAGAGTGAGACTGGGGACAAATAGTTTCCAGTCTCCCTCCGCGAATCATGCCACGATCTCGCAAGAGCGACATCTCGCAGATCTCGCGGCTGAGCAGTGCAACCCTCCATGGAACCATATGGACTTAGGAGGTGATACTTGTGGCTGCGCAGAAGTATCATGGAGAGCTGCAGCGCATTCCGGGGCAGACTGCTGAATTAGCGCCTGCCACGGAATATGGTGGTAACATGGGGATGCTACAGGGAAACCGGCAAACGCAGGTTTTCTCCAGTAGTGTCCCCGTTTCAGCGCCACAAAGGGAATAGTGCCCATTGTTGGGTTGGCTACCTGGGCAGTTGGAGCACCACATTTTGTACAGGTTCATGTATCCGGGTATTATTTCTTCACAAGGTGCACCATGCCCCTTCCTATTATAATATCACTGATTTTTTTTTTATCAGTTGCGATTTACTTACGAAGAAAAGTAAAAACAACTTTTTTTGTGTTTTTACCCTAGAAATACATTTGTTGGTTAATTTTATCGTTTTTGCTTTTTAGTAAAATCAAAGCTCGAAGGTTGAAAGGGGGGGGGAAGCAACATCAAAGCCAACAACAGTGCGAAAAGATAATATCTTGAGATAAAATCTGATGACACCTTCGCTGCGGTTTAGTAACCTCACATTAACCAGATCCTGTGCGTGAACCGAAGTGATCTAAATTATAGTAATCCAAGGATTCCACTTAAAAGGCACTGATTCCATCTCGTCACAAGAAAGGCTGCGTAATTCCCTCATTGTACAACAATGCACATTACCGTCTGTAAGCTGTAATTTGGCATGGCGCATCATTAATGACCTGAACAGTGGCTGTTTCACACATACATATTTAATTACAACAGCTGAGCAAATTACATATTTATGATGTATAAAGGGGATTGTCAGTCGATTTCATTTGCTATGCATGCAGGTACAAGACTTCCATCTGCAACAGCATCTGCACAACAAGAGCTGACAATTATCCATTGTATCTGGCAGAACCTGGAAGAGGGGCCGGCTCCGGATTAATCTCTTCATTGCCTATTGCATGGCATCTAAATGGTTTTGGCATGTCTACAGATTGTGGGAAATTGCTCCGCAACATACACAATGTATAGCTCTGGCAAATGACTCCCAGGATGCCGGGGTGTCTTGTGTGTTTCAGATCTTCCCACAAATTGAAGCAGGGAACTCCAGGGAATAATCTTGGCAAACCCGAAAGCGATTCCATGACACTTTTTATTTATCAACAAAATAAGAGAAGTGATACCCTTCTAAATAAATATATATATGTATTTTAAAAACGGCGCAGTTGTGCCTGTCCCCATTGGTGCAATATACGCTCTTGGAAAAAATGTGATCCGTCGGTAATTAGTGAAACGAGTTGAACAAAGCTGCAGGGAGACAGCCCTTCGTCCAGAAGCGCAACGTTTGCAACGAGATCGTGTCTGTTACGTTGTATCTTTATTTTTCTGGGTGGTTTGGAGAAATTAGTCTAAACATCTCACGCAGACGGAAGGTGGGAAAAGAATTCTTATTTTAAAGGCCCTGTCCAAAATCTCGCATTTACTGTATCCTCCGCTCCTTGATACATATGTTTACGGCAACATTTGCTTAATGGGGCGATCAGAGCACCATAGCAACAACCGGTCCCAGCAGAAGTCCTTGTGTATAAAGGTCCTGTTTCACTGCACGTAAAGTGCAGCAATTAAGTGCAGCCCTTACCTCGAATATACAGCGTGGGGATGATTTGTGCCTCTTTTGGATATATACAGTAAGTTCTTGTACAATACCGATACAGGGCAAAGCAGTGTTTTTTAGGTGAGTTACCAAACCCAACTTGCAAAGAATCCTTAATATAATTAATATATATACTAACCGCGCACTTACAGTCATGTGGGATTTAGGCATTATTTTCTGCATTTTTCCGAACTCGGCCCTCGTTCTGATTTGCCCAATAGTTGAAATAGGGACCTTTTTCAGCCATTTTTTCAACGCGAGAGATTTAAATGGGGGTCACCGGCAGCATTTTGTTTTTCCAACAAAAAAAAAATTCGGATCAAACATCGGCTCTCGCAGCTGTATTTTTTTAACAGAAATATCAGCTTTAGCGATTCAGTTCGAATTTGTCGGTGTGCCGATTTCCGAAAAAAATTACCAATGCTGAAAAGAGTTGATAGATGGATTTTAAGGCAGAAAAAATATGGGAATAAGACTGAAATCTTTATTTACTATAAAAATGCAATGTTCTTGATCCCAGGACATAATTGAAAACGAGAGAAATCTCAATGTATCCTTCCTGGTAAAATACTTTATAAGTAAATAAATTTAAACATCGGATTTTTCTAATGGACGTAATTAAAGGTCAGGTGAAATTTTTTTCTACTGTGTTAGCCGATATTTAAAAAAAAAAATATTGGTTGGAAACAGCCAGTATTTTTTTTTTTTTAAAAAAAAATCAGCCGATAGAATGCAAAATCATGTCACACCATTAAAAAATTTATAAATAACAATAAATAAACTTAAAACTTCCATCTTCTCCACCAATGGAAAGGACGGCGTGGTCTACAGACTCTTCTCAAAGTAAATTAAAGGATACGGAGAACAAATGGCGACTCTGGTGGCCTTCCACTGTAAAACTGATCCCACGTCATGTGATGGTACATACAGTTGGCGCAACTCTCAATGAAGTCCTGCGGGGTAGGATACCAGCAGTGGAGCACAGCAGCCCCATTGGCAGTATGTATTTGCCGGCAGGAGCAATTACAAGTGATAGACGGCGGATGGTAAGTCAGCTGGCATTTGGGAGTCACAAAAACGTCACATCATGCTTGACAAAAACCGAACCATTCGAGACGTCATTCTTGCACCGGAGACATATAATCCGCAACTGACTACTTTCATATTTGTCTGGTGTTCTATTCGGATTGCTGCAAAGATGTAATGGCTTGCTCCAAGTCTGGGGGGAACATGTGGGAACGCAGTTTCTCTGCCATTTTTCAAAGGAACCGAGTCACCAGTGGTCCTGCACACTATAAAGCATTTATACAGCTGTTCTATCATGTGTTTCACTGTTAAGTCTCAATAAATATATGATGTATCATATATTTTCGCTAAAATCCACCTATATACATATCAGACTTCAGTGTGTGTTTGTGTTAAGTGACTGCTAGTTGATAATTGTTAATCGGGGGACACAAAATCTTAGTGAGTCGACACTTATTTTGTAGGACTTGACCCGTGTTCCAGTTGTACGTCTTTTTGCGACTCCCTGATACTAATCAAGCAGTAACAGTGTCTTATATTTGTCCATTAAAGGAACACTCTAAGCTGAAAATGACTCCCCCTACTGCCTCCCCCTACTGCTACTGCCCTACCTAGTCGTTCTACAATTTTTTTTTTTAATGTTATACTTACCTTAAAACGGAGGCATTTTCACACAGTGTTTTTTTTCTAATCCCGCGCCTCTCTCCTCTTTCACTTCAACCCGGAACTCCGCGCATGCCACACCTTCTTTGACCGCTCCACCTTCTTTGATTAGTGTTACGCGCAAGAGGATGCGCGCAACACTAATCACAGCCTCTGACTTTTGCCGGCGGCTCGCTCCTGCCAGCTACTGCGGCGAGTTGGATACGTCATCGCGCTGAAAGCACGGTGACGTCTCATACTCGGCAATAGTCGGCAGAATCGGGAAATACAAATCCCGCTCTGTTGACTGACAGCTGGGAGGGCGGAATAAAGTCCTCAGCGTCTCTCAGCTGTTTCAGCCGATCGGCTCAGCGGAAGGTTGAGGAAAGAAAAGGGTATACTTAGGTCATCATGACCACCTAAAAAAGCTTAGGTGGTCATGTTGCCTAGAGTATCGCTTTAATATCCCATAGTTCTCTCCTGTCCTTCATTGCTCAGCATAGACTGGTGCCATCTCCATATACCTCCATGTTGAAAATAGATGATTGACAGATGGAGGGAGGTTTCTTTTTTCTTTAGCTCTTTTGGGAAACGCTATGTGCTTACCTGCTAGTTCAATGTGTAGCAAACATTCACACCTTTACCAAGTTTAACTTACCATTATTTTTTTTTCATTTTTTATTATCTTTTTCCTAAATTTTTTGAATTGATTTGTGAGCTAACCACAGACAACCCAAACACTTTACACCCAAGCTTCTGCGTCACATGTAGCCCCATTGATTATTTTTGGAAGCATCGTGTAGCCATCCATTAAAGAAATTCTAATAATTGGGCCGGCTGCTAAAAGGTTTTTAAACTTGCAGTCAAGCAATATATTCTTTTACGGCTGTCATTCTGTTTGAACTTTTTTTGAAATTTTATGATGGATGTTGAAGGCTATGGATTTTAGATATTTATGCTGAGATGTTGAAGAACAATTAGTATGAATTATTTTGCAGCCAATTTTATAATCCTTTTTTATTTTACGACGGCTTTTTTATGGTCCTGGAGTAGTGTTTAAAACTTGCTTGTTTAACTGTTGGTAAAGTAGGTCATTCTTCTAATCTCGTTGACGTCTTATCGCTCTGGAACACTAAAATGTGAGTAATTTTATAGGAAAATAAAGCTAAAAACCTAAATTACAAAGACAGTGATGTACATCATTTCACAAACAAACCACGAAGCTCAAATTATGGTCTGTTAATAAAATAAAATATTAACAAATTCGATTTTATTTTGTCCGTGAAATGGCTGATGACGGGTCCCATGTCTGTTTACTATAAAATATCGTAAGATTTTTACGTTACAGGAATTTTTTTGGCACATCCCCAGCCATCTTTCAGGAAAACATGCTACTTGGTAGCAGAATTTTTATTGATTTGTTCAATATTTTGTGTCTTTATTAGATCACATTAGAAGTTCTTAAGAGCACTCAACAAATTATGCATTAACAAAAACATGTCAAGGTATTGTCCATGTAGTCCATGCTTGACAAAATTCTGTATATTCAGTATTAATAAAATACAAGCCAATCGGAGAATCACTATGGATTGATATGGGCATGATGGGTGCTGCCCCCAGTGTGAGAAGAAAGTCGAAACTCACAAAGCATCACATCGCTGTAACATACGGGTGAACAGCTAATGGGAGAAACTTCATAGAAACATAGAAAATATCGGCAGATAAGAACCTTTCGGCCCATCTAGTCTGCCCAATTACATGGATACTTTACCTGGATTTATCTTTTATTTAGGATAGCCTTATGCCTATCCCATGCTTGCTTAAGTTCAATCACTGTCTTGGCCTCTACCACTTCTACTGGGAGACTGTTCCATGTATCCACCACCCTCTCAGTAAAATAATGCTTCCTGATGTTACTTTTAAACCTTTGCCCCTCTAATCTAAGACTATGTCCTCTTGTTTTGCTACTTTGTTTCCATGAAAAATGTCAGCTGGGGAGGACAGTCTAGAGACTATAGTCTGCCAGCCATCATGAGAGTCTGTTTAACTTGGAATCCATAGGACGCCATGAAGTCAAGCTTGACCATCATCTCACGGATGGGAAACCATTACTGTAGATACTCGAGTATACCGCTAGATTTGTGACAAAAATTTACCTTAAAATTGGAGGGGTCGCGTTATATTCGAGACATCTGCATCGCATGTAAAAAAAAAAAAAAATTGCCTAGCTCTGGATCCCAAGTCTCCCGATAGTTCCGGTAGTCTCACTGAAATGAATGCGGGCTCCCTGATGCGTGCAAACACTACAGGAACTCCCGGATTCGGGAGAGGTGGGATCCATCACAGCCAGAGGGCACGCTCGGTTTAAGCCAATCATTCACCTCGCTCGCCTCCACCGGCCATCTAATTGCTAGTAAAGATGAGTGGTTGGCGGCTTCATACTTAGTAACAACTGCAATCATTCTAGAGCAGAACACCCTGGCCTGAGGGGGAGCCTGACTGTGTTAAGAGAACCTGGGAGGATTTTAATTGTTTACCAGTACAGTATAATTTTGCTCCTCGCGTTATATTCGAGTCTTGAATATTCTCTCATTTCCATAATAAATCTCTATCATCGCGTTATATTCGGGTCGCGTTATACTCGAGTATCTACTTATGTTAGTTTATTTTTATTTTCACTTGTATGTTTTTACAGTGCAAGCAAAAAACTGAATCGGGTACTCAACCTCCTTTTCAGAGATTTTTACTGGTGACACATCAACCATAGCAGCATTTCGGCTCAATGCATTTTCCAAGATGAAACAAACCATTAAGCCAAAACGTCGTGCCACCAGTAAAACTGTCCAAAAAGCAGATTGAGTGTCCAGTCTAGTTTTTCGTTTGTGGTATGGAGGTTATGCTTAGAGGTGGACCCTCGATAGATTCTGATGACACCTGCCCGACCTTTCCTAATGAGAATGTGGCTCTACAGTGAGAAATTGTATGTGTTTACAGACATTTTCTTGCGTGACTCGTGTGTTGAAAAGTGACATGTGCAGTGTGTCTAACTTGTTCATGATGTGTCAGTTCTGCTCGCTTTCATTTTTTTTTTGCAAAACTGCCGAAAAACGCATCCTATACAATCCGAAGTATCGGATCACTCGAACCACCGCAAAAAAAAAACCCACGACAAACCTGTCCGGAAAAAGAAGACGAGCCACCAAACACTGCGCAGTCCAGCCGCCGGAAAAAGCTGTCAAGCCGACGAATGGGGTAAAAAAAAAACAAAAAAAACGATTGAAAGTGTCAAAATGGAAACGCTGTTTGCAAAAAAACTACTCAACGAAAATGCCTGGAATTTACATATAAGGTCCTATGAATGACAATAAAAAGGTCTGCTACAGAAAAAAGTAATTCCGCTATTAAAAAAAGACAGGAAAAATTTTTAATGAAACAATCCTGAAAATTGACCAAAAGATCCTAAACCTGCCGAATGAAACACCGAACATCAGGGCATTTCTCTGACATTTCTCTGCTGTTCGATGTCTCTGAATAGATTATCCATTGCTTCTCTATGGGGGATTTCACTGCTGAACAGGCACTGTACTTGCTGGCAGTTCGCAAAATTTGGCGAACTGCCTGCTCTCTGAATAGCCGAATGGCCCCGAAATGGCAACATATGGGGAAATTCTCTGTTCGGTGCCATTTCGGGGCCAGATCGGCTCTCTCTGAATAACCCCTATGCTTTTATGTGACAGAATATTTTTTTTTCTCCTCTTTTCTTAGGGCTTATTGTAAGCAAAGGTTTCCCAGGATAAAAAGTTTTATCCCAGCCCCATACCCTGACTAGTTAATTGCGGCTCTTAATGAGTTGACAGGATTGGACCAAGATAACACCACACATAAACTGCTGTCTTGCAAAGTTCTACAGATGGAATGATCTCACATAGGAGCTCACATAGATAGATCTGCCTAATTTTGGTTTTGACTCTTGTGATTACAGTTCATATGTCTCACACCAGACGGTAACATTTTTGTCTCTGAATCTTGGCATCTATCAATGTCAGATGTGAGTGGTGGTAAAAAATTTAAATTAAAAATTGAGGGTAAATGAAAATGAGTGTAATTTCAGGACAATTTACACAAACTCTATACAGAATTCTTATAACATTGTATCACTAATTGCAATTATTGTGTTAATTATTTTTTAATCGGAGGTGATATCTGGCTGGTTCGATTTTCAAAAGTAATTTTGAGAATATCAAATCATGTTAAATAAATTTAGTTTTTCTTTTAATTTTTTTTTATTGAGAGCTTCTTGGAGCAATAGGCCTCATTAGTAAATTACCACACAAATGATCATGTCCTCTGCAACTGTGAAAAAATCCTAAGCTGATTGGTGAATAATGGCTATATTCCAAGTCATAGGGCACGGTTCCCAATTTCGTGCTAACAGGGGGACACTAATGGGGAAAATCTGCTCCTGCAGATTTCCCCGTAGCTTCTCCATGTTACCGCGATATTCCGGGCCAGGCACTACCTCAGCAGCTCGCCCTGTAACGCAGTGGTAACCGCTCCGATACTCGAGGTAGCTCTTCCGTACCACCGCAAATATCACCTCCTGGAGTCTATAGGACTCCATGGAGTCTTGCGCTCTGGGCTGTGAGCCCTGTTGATCACGCTCGTAGTGATCACAGCGGGAGACTGGGAACTATTTGTTCCCAGTCTCACTCTGCTCGCAGCCAGAAGAAGCGGCAGATCGGGCACTCATTCTCTCCGCGGGATGAGCGGTGAGTATCAGATTTATTTGGGGGTTTACGGGGTACTAAATGATTCTGCAAATGCACAATCGTGTAGGGACAGCTTTTAGAAGGTGCTAACTTTTGGCTGTCTGTATCCCGACGGAAATTAGCGCTAGCAGCACTTTCTAATAACTTGCTTATCAAAACGCTGATGTTTGTTTGCGCTCCTCATGTTAAGTATAGGATGCACAAAGTACAGTAAGCTCACGGAAGCAAGCCGAAAAAAAAGATGCGCTAACGGATTACTAATAGGGGGTAAAGTCGGGAATGTAATATGGGGGGCATGCGTTAAACACACTTATCCTGGTGGTAATGCTTACATATCGAGGCCATAACATTAGCACCAACTAGGGAATGGTGCCCATAACTGCCCAAAATTGAGTTGTTTGACAGCATCCTCATCCATTTAATAGGTTTTTAAGTATTTGGTTTCCCATCCTGAAAGGTAGATTTTGTGGTCACAATCAGTCACATGGTACTCAAATGGACAATGTCTAGTAGAGGTTTGTTGCCGACACCATAATGTGATAACCATCTCACACTTGTTGAACCTTTCATGGCATGCGCGATGTCAGTATAGCTGCTAGTGTGCGTTCAAAAAAAAAATTAAAAAGATTGTAGGCTAGTTTAAAAAACGATTTAGGCTAGGGTCAGAGTGGGGCAGTCGAACGCGCGTGCAGGGCACTAAATCACGGCGCAGTAGCAGCACATAACGGCCAATGACGGCCAATATACGCAGTACGTGCGTACAAAAGTGCGCGAAAAATGAACGCATTTTTCTCAGAACGTGAAACTGCTACAGACGTACAGAGTGCCTGCGGCGCATGGCAGCGTGTGTGCGTGATTAGGAGACGTCAGACGCTGTAGTGTGCGTACATAACGTTCAAACAGATTTCCCTAGAATTGCGTTGGTGAGTACCTGCGACTGTGCGACTGTGGTCGTCTGACCACTTAAGCGTATTCCGTGAAAAAATGGTGCGCACGCATCGACGTACATTTGCGGTCGCAGAAAATGCGCTCATCTGTCCCTAGCCTTAAAGTTTCCATTTTAACGCTCTTCTGCAACACTTACCAGTGGGTGCCGCCATCTTGGTGGTAGGATTGGCACAGCAATCTGATGTCCAGAGTTGCTGATGTTTACCTGCCAGGTGAGGTCAGAATAGCTGGCCTATAGGTGACAGGCAATGGCGGTGCCCAGCATGTGTGACTGACAGGTGAGCTTTAAAAGTGCTGCAATAAGCAGGATTAAAGCATAAACTCCACAGTAACGATTGACACATCTACGTCGCACTAAAAGCCATTAAGAACTTCCAGGATGCAACTAGACATTTTTAGGAGCCTGGCAACAATTCTCGTATAGATGTGTATATGAACACTGAGGTGACGGAGGTAAAGGTCTCGGAGAGATCGGTGGCTGACTGGTACCTCCTGACGTACGAGTTCAATCTCTACAATATTGAGATGAATGTACTCAAACCCTTTAACAGGTACAAATCCATTACAAGTCAATCAGAGTTATACGGCAGTGCCCATATTATTGGAATGGATATATGGGTCGAGTATCCTTTTCCTGAAATGCTTGGATTAGAAGTGTTTCGGATTTCATAGTTCCTTGAATTTTGGATTTTTTGCGTGTAAAAAGGAGACATCTTTGGGATGGGACCCAAGACCAAGTACGAAATTTATATTTGTTTCATTATTTATTTTTTTGTGGTTGGAAGCCGTCTATTGCAATTCTGTAGACAAGACGTGTGTTTCAGTCCTACAGATTTGATTACAGAAACCCAATTTAATCGGGGGTACTTTTCCCCCCTCCACGTCATCATATACCTCCTGCGTTATTCTGTACGGGATCCCCAGAGATCTCTTCCCTTTCTGGCTCCGTGGATTTTTGACTTGGCCTTGTGATGGTGCCAGGGCGCCCGGTGCCAGGCCCGCAGTGGCTCTCAGGTGCAGGCTCCGGTGACGTGCATCGAGTGGCATTCACCACGCGCTCCTCTTGCTTGCTACATCTGCTGTCTACTTCTCCATCAAACTATCCCGTGATGCTTGGACGCAGCCCGTTGCAAGCGTCTATGAATGAAAAGGAGTCCTCCATCCAGTTGGTGAGGTGCTTCGATGCCTCAGCCGAGCGAGATGTTATTTTAAGCTTGGCAGGGGGGATTCTTCTCGGCATGTCCCAGGTCCCAACAAATGATCCCCATGGATTTTCCTTGGACCTGGGCACGTCTGGAAGCAGGTGCCCATGATCGTTCGCTACGAACTGCGTGTAACCGTCATGAAGGGAAGGCCGCTGTTTGCAGTACCTGTTTGCGACTCTCCAGTTCTGCAGGTTACAGGAATTAAACGCGCTCTGATACTGGTTTGCACTGTAGTTGGTGGCCATGTTGCTACACCCTCCTCTAGATCTGTTTTTTACCTATATTTGTTTGATAAACACATAAGGGTCTATTCACCAAAAGTTTAGGGAAATGTCTTTTTAAATTTTTTTTACAAAAAGATATTAAGTTTTTAGATTGAATCCTATGGAATTCGCTTATTTTAACACGTGGAAGTGAAAACACTGAGAATCCGGGCGTTTCGCTGACATTTCGGTGCAGTTCGGCTTTCTGTGAATAGACAAACCATTACTTCTCAATGGGGCAATTTCGCTACCGTCAAAGACCACCAAACTGCGACGAACTACACTATATTTTGCCGTCAATTCGCCTGTATGTGAGGAATTGACAGCTTAGTTAGTCGACAAACTGCCCCAAAATTGCACCAGACGGTGAAACTCCCCGTTCCGTGCACTCCGGTGGCAAGTTCCGAGGTTAGTGAATAACCCTATACATTGATGGTCATTTTATACAATATTTTTAATAATTTTATCCATATCACATGACGTCAGGAGTGAAATTTTCCACTTTTGGTGTCGTGTCGGAGCTCAAAAACATTTTGGAACATTTTGGATTTACGTATATGGAGTAACAGACACTTAACCTGTGACTATAATATATAAAGGAACTTGGTATAATTTTTAAAACAATAATGTGATTGTGCATACTTCAGGTAACCATGAAATTATACCATACACCTCAGTTTTGTGACTACTTCACAATGTAGGGGTTATTTTTCCTGCCGGGACATACTGTGTCTGTGAAACGGCTAATCCGGCTGACGCGTCTCATGGACAAGGTAACAGAAGGAAAACTCATCGTGGTTAATTCTGTCTTGTTGAGAACGGGAACAGAACATTCCTGCATGATCCTCTTTCACATGGTTCATTCAGGCCTACGGGAGGCACATTTTGATACGATTAGCGCTAGACTTCTGAGGTCAACAATATGTGAACCCCGATGACCTTACTAGAACCTAATGCAACTGCTATTGGGGGGGGGGAGAAAACCGTAAACAAAGCTGCGTTGTAAACCCTGCAAACTCTAAGATTTGTAAGCTTATATAATTATTCCAGAGCCCGTGCCGACTCGTCACGCTTCCCTGCACATAGCGGTGCACGGCAGAAGAGGAGTCGGCACATGGTCTTGGCTGGTGCATAACGTGCATTCTTTAGGTCGGAAGGAAAGCGCCTGCAAACCTTTCTTTTAAACTGGAACAACTCGTTACAACTATGAAACAGATACTGGGTGTAAATTAGGAACATGCTTGTTTTAACACGCCGAACTGAAGTAAGTTTCAAAAATGCGCAAAAATGTCCCTCCAAGAGAAGATCTATTTTACCTTCAGTATAAACGCTGATTAAGTAGAGCCGCGGGGTAATAAAAATGAAACCAGTGAGGTTTCTTGCTTCAAGCGGAAACAAAACGCGCAGAGTATTTA
This sequence comes from Leptobrachium leishanense, assembly GCA_009667805.1. NCBI lineage: Eukaryota > Metazoa > Chordata > Amphibia > Anura > Megophryidae > Leptobrachium > Leptobrachium leishanense. The sequence goes on from CM019070.1 coordinate 36,962,574, forward strand.
AAGCAGGTTATTTTTTTTTTGTTGCATTGCACGAGTAACCCCTCGACACCTCTGCCACGGAGGAGGTGAACAAGCCTCGTCTGCGGGGATTTCTTAACCCTTTCACTGCGGAGGACGTGTGGGGAACGTCCTCATTGACTCCTAAAGAAAGATAGGGGTGGAGATAGGGGGTTCCTTTGAACCACGATATCTCCTGACTGTTCAGCTAGCAGGGTCATGTTTGGTATCATTAGAAAGGCCAGAGCATGGCCTTTCCAATGATATCAAACATGACCATGTTTAATGTAAAGAAAAAAAATATGTAAAAATAATAATAATAAAAAAAAAAAAGAAAAACGTGTTTTTTGAAGACGGGAAATGGCTCAGCAGTGAAGGGGTTAAAAATGAAAATGAACGCTCGTGCACAACTGTAGATGTGTCCATCGGCACATGCAACAACCAAGACCTGAAGGAGAACCTTCAATGGCTGATGGATTACTTCCAGATCCAGCTGTGTTGACTTTTTTTTTTCCCCCTTCCCTTCTGGCGTCCTTTGCCAGACGAGCCTGCAGCACGTTACACCGTTACACCACAAAGCATCGCAGAGCTTCTGGCATTAAACCGCTTTGCTAGGTTAGGTCAGTACCGTGGCAGCTAGCCAGTGGCTTTGTGATAAAACGGCTGCAAGACGGGGCCAGTCGGCCTTGATTATTTGCTGGCATTCGTAGGGCTGGCCCGAGCTCGGAGCGAACGCTCACTCTTGGACGTTGATTTGCTGTTGTGTCTGGCAGAGACGGAAAGCTTGAACTTTAGCCAGGGTACAGGCGACTATTTATACATCTGAGTGCAGCGTTCGACTGGCCAGGCCTTGGAAATGAAAGATCTGTCTGCTTTCGAGCCAAAGGATGTGCCCGTTTTTAATCGCTTGTATGACATAGCGAAGCAGATCACATCTGGCCTCCACCATCTTAACCCTCAACGGCGCGCTCGCCTATGAACAGCGAGACGCGAGAAAGCGAGCCCGAAGGAAAGGATTTCCTGTTGTGCGCGCAGGGAGCCCGCGTTCCCCGTCGGAAACTTTACAGTTAATATTTTCCCTGGAACGCGGTCAAGTTTTTGACAGTGCCTGAGTGTATGCCGAACTGTGAAATCAAGACGGAGAGCAAAGTTTGTAGGAAATCTGTTTCTACTCAAATCTGCTAAGGTTTATAAAACTCCAGCAGAGTAAGAGAGAAAGAAAAAACAAAGAAAAAAAGGAGGAGAATTAAAAAAAAAAAAAAAAAAAAAAAAAGAGAGGGAGGTGGGAGGGAAAGGGGAAAAAAAAAAAAAAAAAAGGTGGAAAGGGTCTCAGCTCCTTTCCCTCGAAGCAGTCAGTGTCCGCCATTTTAAGAATTCAGCAAAAAAGGCGAAGCTTTTTAGCTCTTTACATGGCGGCTCGATTTACTGCAGTTCTAGCCAATCGCATTAAAGTGTGCCAATTCACGTGATTTGCCACGAGTGCAATCACAGCCATTTCCTTGTTACTAAAAAAAAAAAAGAAACTTTGTTACCTCCACTGCTTTGCTGTTTTGCTTTTATTTTTTTCCTTTTACCTTGTTCCCTATGCCAGATGCTCCTCGGCGTAGCGTCGAGGTGACTGGCACGCATCCATAGAGTTATTTTTGTAGGTAAAAAAAAAGTCTCTGAACAACTTGAACTGTGTACAATCTTTTATGTAAAATAGATTTCCCTCATTGGCGTCGGTCCAGTGATAGAGAGCTGGACGAGAAAGTGTCTGCGCGCAGGAAAGAAAAAAAAACGAGTGGACTGACATACTCGAAGGTTTGGCACTTTACCAAACAAGTCAGACTGATGCCAAAAAATCAACAAAATAGCACATTATTGTGTAATGGGGGAGATCTGTGTAATTACAGCTCTCAGCTAGGTGTTTTATATTTAAACCTTGCACTGCGAGCACGAGGAGCATTGTAAATGTCAGGAATTGGTGGGGTTAACTACATTTTCTTTTTACTAAACATGATTTTTTTTTTTTTTTTGCTGTTTTTAGGAAAGCTATTTAACGAAACGCAGGTCAAAACGTCAGGGAAGAGTGACTTTATTTGCAAATCCTGTAGTCACAGGGTGCGTTCGCGAAAAAGGCTGTCTCAGCATCTTGCTGTTATGAAACATCATTAACCAATAACCACATGTTGATAACCACTTGAAAAAAAAATATAGTATTATTATGCTTTATTTATATAGCGCCAGCATACTCCGCAGCGCTGAACAACGGGCACAATATAGACAGGGTTCCTATACTTTGAGACTGAACAACATTTTGACAAACCAATACAGGAGGAGACGAGGGCCCTATTCCCGTGGGAACTCACAATCTAGAAGGGTTGGGGGTGGAAACAGGAGGAGAGGTCTGCAAGGTGAGAGTGATGGTCTGCAAGGTGAGAGTGATGGACTGCAAGGTGAGAGTGATGGACTGCAAGGTGAGAGCGATGGACTGCAAGGTGAGAGCGATGGACTGCAAGGTGAGAGTGATGAACTGCTAGGTGAGAATGATGGACTGGTTGGGGCAGTGAGGTGTATTAGTGAGTCGGGTGACAGGCTTCCCTAAATAGGAATGTTTTAAGGGAGGGAAACTAGAAGAAAGTATGAGGGAGAGCGTTCCAGAGGATGGGGGCTGCGCATGAGAAATCCTGCAGTCTATCATGGGAAGAGGTGATGCGGGGAGAAGCTAGGTGCAGGTCACTGTTTGACCTTAGGAAGCGGGCTGGGTGTATTTGGTGATTAGTAAGGACAGGTAGTGGGAAGGAGCTGAGTTAGTGAGAGCTTTGTAGGTCACCATAGTAGTCACCATATTCATGATGCAATTTTGTCTGAAAATGTCAGAGAAAATAAATCCCATTGAGATTTGTGCGAGCCGATCTAAATGTTGATTAAACGTGCAAAAGTGATACTATGGTTGTGTAAGTGCAGCATGTGGTATAGGCATCATCCAAGAGACCAATGTCAGGAAAGAAGACTTTCAGCTTCCTAGAGTTCATTCCATCATCGCTGCCGCCATCTTCTTTCAACTTCGGACAAATCAAGACTGCAACAATGTCACTTTTGTATTCCTATAAACTACTGACCTGAGGATCCTGTTTCATGGTTGAAGTCAGGGGGATCTTTCCCAGAGCTCCTTGCATGTGGGTAGAAAGGTAGAAAGGTTACAAGATGAACAATCTGACCATAGGAACTTCAAAAATAATCTCAAACCCATAAAGGGTCTGCCACTCCCCCGAGCACCTTACAATATGGCCACAAGTCATTGATGGTGTCCGATAAGGAATTGAGATGTTTAAAATTCTGTAGGTGAGTCACGAGAGTCTACCTAGTGACCTTGTTCTCCAAGGAACAGCATTTTACCCAAAACACTGACTATCACCATAGCACCTAGAGAATAACCCCAATAACCCAGCCAGCCTGGTAGTTTTATCCCAAGTTGTTGTGACTATTGAGTCAAATATTAAATCTTCTGGTTTTATTTTACTTTTGGATAGAAGTCTATGAATATATGATTAATTTATCGAAAGGTTTGTACTCCAGTTTAAGTCCGTTCCCACCCCAGTGACTCCAAGACCTTTGCAAATTAAGGATCTCGCAAAGCCCCAGCTCCCCATCTTGCTCCCATAACCAAATTGACTTGATTAGATAAATGAAATTCATACACGTGTTTGATTATTTTTTTATGGTATATTTCCTTGTTCATCTCTGCAACTTGCAGAAAGTTTGCAAGCAGAGGTTCTTTTATGTGTCGACTGTACGCCATTTTCCAACAGATAGGGTAATGGAGAGCCGCAAATGGAAAGAATCCTGCGTGAGCCATTTTCCATTTGCAGGTCGTGACTAACGACTCGATTCTGACCAAGCTAACTCATTGAATGTACAAGTTGAAATATTTGGGAGCCGATTGGTCGATAGGTTGTCCCATGTGGGCACTTATGAACAAGCCAATAAGAATGATAATCTCTCATTCTTTTTATTTATTTTGCTATTTTTTATGTCACGTGCTTCCTGGCACAACCAGACCACATGATCTGGTAATCCATGGTGCCATTTGCCCAGGTGCCATAAGGAGACACTTGGATCTATAAGGCATTATGAAAGGAATGCATGCTCCTTCTTTGCATGACTACAAATATGTTAACGCCTGGATCTGTTACTGTGAACATATGCGTTTTATACTTATCTCCACTGAGCTAATCACAGCAGTAAAAGCTTCTATAACATTTATTGGGGTAAAGGAAGTGGGGGATCGGTAAATACTAATGAAACCATAGAGTTCCTCATTAATCTAGAACACCAAAATCCGGAATGTTGTGTTGCCATCGCAATATTATTCAAATAAAAGCCAGATAAATACTTGTAATAAAGCACCTAGCACGAAGATGACTGAAATAAAAATACCACAGATACATTCTTGCAGTATAACCTTATTTAAAGCCAAGCTGGGTTCTTTTCCCCCCTTTTTGGTTATTAAAATTTATAGCCTTGTCACAGTCTTGGCCTGGCCTTGAGCAGTCAACACAAGTCGTATTAGAGCTACAAAACCCCAATTAAAAATCTGCCAGGGTCATTTTATGTTTTAACTCCAGTAAGATATACAGTAACACATGTAATGGGATTTTCTTTGGCGAGAGGGAACTGCGGGAGGTGGGAGCACAAACCAGAAAAAAAAAAGTTCGACATCCTGTTTGTAAGAGTTGAAGTAACCCAGTAGGATCAAGTATATCAGAGATTTTCTTTAAGGAAATGAGCCGGCTTTCTCACTTTTTATTTCAATATATATACCTCCAGGCAGTAAATGTCTCATAAACTCCGCTGCCTCATCTGAACTTGGCAGGGGTCTGGCGTTTCAAAAGTGGCTACTTTGTATTCCTAGATGTAGACTTGTTCTATATTTAACAGCCTTCTTCAGGGTTTTCTCTCCACCTTCATCTTTTCAGGAATAGTTTTTAGCCTCAAGTGAATCCTTCTATTTTGCTTTCTCACCTTTCTGACACTTACAAAAAATGGTCAGTTTGTCAGTGTTTTTTTTTTTGGTTTTCTTTTTAATTTTAATCGATTTGTGGTTTCGACACCATGGTGGAAAGATATGTCCTCAGATGTTTGTTCTCCATCTCACGTGACGGCCTTACATGATGGCTTTCCTCAAAGGGAGGGTAACCAATAAGAAAATCGAAAAAAAGTGAGGTTTAGTTATGACTCAGGAGGGCCATTTGAAAAAACCATAGAGCCAACCACATAATGCAGTATCTGGTTCTGTGAAGGTAAAGAAAGACGTGGGCAAACCAAAGAACTGTCAGAGATTAAAGGACTAGAGTTTCTTTGAACACAGACACATGGTGGCAGCTGATAAGCATGGTGGAGGACACCAAGCCCTCTATTTGACGTAGTCTCTAACAGGGAAAACGTTGTTGAGTGTCATTAACTCTCATCTCCTCCCTGTTACCAGCTCTAATACAAGTCTCAATTTATAATTCGACTAAAAATGTTATGGAACTGCTAATTGATGATGGCAGAGGTGCCACGTGCTGCTGGTATCATCTCCTAGAGCAGTGTTTCGTAAACCTGTCCTCGGGACAATCGACCAGACCAGGTTTTGCAGATCACCTCAGGCAGGCAAGTACTGGCCATAGGGACTACAGGGAGATTCCCGGTGGGCCGATGGCTCAGAGGGCCAGTGTGAATGCTGGTTCACCGCGCAGTTCACACTGCCCTAATGGGTGCGAACTCGTCACCATTTGTAAAACAGATGCAGACTACAACAGTCTCCAATTGTGGCCACCATGCCGGTGAGACCTGCTGAGCATCCACTTCACCTTAAGATATGGTGCACACCTATCCTCAGTGCCGCTGCAATGTTTTACCCAATCACTGTGCACCAACTCTGGTATCTGTAGAGCGATTGGTTGAGCGATCCGATTGGTTTATATGCTTTTTTTATGCATGTTTGCATAACTAAAGTGGGCCAGTCTGAATATAGTCCAGGGCTGATATTTTGTCCCAGTCCAGCCCTGACCTTGGGGAAATGCAGGCTGAATCCTGCAATCACTGAGCAGCAAATCATATCACCTGTGCTGTGCTTCAGATATCTGGCAAACCTGGCGTGTCAGGGGGTCCTGAGGACAAGTTTGAGAAACACTGTCCTAGAGTACATGGGAATCGATGGAAAGAAGCGGGACCACGCTCAAGCTCGCATGAGCAATGTCATGCCTGGGCCATGGAAAACCACCAGGAACCATTTGTTTGCTTTAGTTTGCTATTTTTCAAGACTAATTTCTCCTGTATTTTTGTATTTTCACTTTGGGGTGAGTTCCTAGCCCAGGGCTTCTGTTCCATCCTTTCACAGCAGCAGCCCGTCACGGTCACGTGGCATCACTCCCTTGGTTAGAGGTTCCTTTCAGGTGGCTCATTTGTCTAACCCGTAAGTGGCTGAGGCTGAATGAAAGATTTAGGGAGAATTGAGGGAAAAACTCTGTGGTTCCTGGTGATTGTGCGTTGGGCAAGTGGCCTCTGTGTCGGAGATCGGCATTTCAGAAAACCACAGGCAGAATTTCCTCTAACCACAGGAACCAAATCTGTTTGGAGACCTCTGTACCAGCTGGCGTGCTGCACCATGCTCCCTCAGCGGCTATGTCATTCTCATTAGTACTGGTGGAATATCTATATATATTTATATCATGATTAGTGTAATGAAAATGCTTACCTTAAACCTTAAATCTCCCCCAGAATGTAGCGCGTGAAACACCCAACCAGCTAGGCAAATCAATCAGACCAGAAAAATGTGACAGTTGGTGGCTCGGACGTTTGTTACAAGTCTTCAGGTGTTCCGTGAAAGATTTTTATCTGATTGATTTGAACTGCAATGGTTTTATTCCTCTTTGATTTGTCATGCGGCGGACTATTATATTTTCTAGTAGCCTTTTCTTTGTTTCTGACCGGTTTCTGCAAGTTGGTTCACAGAAGAGGCCAGCCTTAGGTTTTGTAACTTAAAAAGTAACCGCTCAATGTCTGGAAAAATGGCCGTAACATGACACAGACGATTACAGCGAAGATCTTTATCCTGTGAAGACAAATAGGCCCCTATTACACGCTTCGCGCAGCGCATTTGCGCGTGCGCAAATGCGCTTTTGCGCGAGAACAAAACCATTTGCGCGGAATGCCGTAGTACGACGTTCGCGCAAACGATGCGCGTTAACGTCCAACGCGAGTGACCCTGCGCGAACCCAGCGCGAGCGCAAGTTCGTGTGCGCATCCTATACTTAACATTGTGAGCGCAAATGCGTTAGTACGGATGGTATTACAATCTTCGCGCAAAGTCGTACGAGCGACGTTTGCGCTAATTTTCGTAACGTCTTGACAACTTGGTGTTAACTGCAAATATGATCATTGTGGCTGAAACTAAATAACTCAGCAATAAAAAAAAGTACAGTTACACATTCTACACATACCCAGACATCAAAAATTAATAATTTGCCAATTTTTTTTTTGCTGCAGCACATATACGCAGATTGACTTTGACAGCCGCAACAACCTAACTTTAGAAAAGGGTGGTTCTTAATTCTGATTGGCTCAATCCCGTGAAAAAACTGTCTGCCCACCGATTCCTGCACGCAACGTTCATTTGCGCACGAATTTGCGCGTCGGATTTGCGCACGTAAAAAGTTGAAGGCTGAAAAACTGCGCTCGGAGCGTACTACTGCGTTAATTTGCGCGCGCTAACGTTTTTTGCGTGCGCAAAAAAATTGCGCGGCGCGAGCGCATTTGCGCGAAGCGTGTAATAGGGGCCATATATTGTATATTAATTCCAGGATTTAAAAGATGGACATATTGACTGTAACCATAAGAGATGCATATTTTGTTGCTTTAATTCAGGAAAAAGTGGTTGAATTTCTTTATTACAACCCAGAAAACGTTCAACTTTTCTTTTTTATATAAAATTAGTTTCTGAACAAGCCGTTTGGTTTGCCCTTTCTCCTCTGGAATGTGTATCTCTAGAGGATGCTCTCCCATACATTACATTCCTCCGGTCTGTACTGACCCCGAGATCACCTACAGTCTGCATCCGGCATAATCTTTCTACTTAACTAGTATTAAATATGTGTTTTTTTTTCTTTATTACCCATGCTACACACATATATATACAGTATATACTGTATATATGTATACACACAGTCTCACTGGACATACACATACATATTTTACAGAAGACATGTACAATGCCTGGCCAAAAATAGTCACACACTCCAATATTTTTTTGGATCGCCTTTCGCTGTGGTTTCGGCACGTGTTCGCCGCGGCATCGTTTTCATAAGCTCATGCAATGTCACAGCATTTATTTGCGTCCAGAGTGGCATTAATTTGTGGCCAAGATCTTGTATTGATGATGGGAGAGTCGCAACGCTGCGTAAAGTCTTCTCCAGCACATTATCCCAAAGATTCTCAATGGGGTTAAGGTCTGGACTGTGCGGTGGCCAATCCATGTGTGAAAATGATGTCTCGTGCTCCCTGAACCACTCTTGCACAATTTGAGCCCGATGAATCCTGGAATTGCCATCTTGAAATATGCCCGCTGTGCCATCAGGGGAGAAAAAACTCATCGATGAGAAAACCTGCTCATTCAGTGTATTCAGGGAGTCACACGACCTCGTTTTATGCCGAAGCATATTAATCACTGGAGTAATTATCCAATGGAAGGCTCACACGTATTGGCTTAGTTAAATCCTGGTGGTGACTTTTTTTTTTGCCAGGCTGTGTATATAAACACATTTCCATTTATAATTTTAGGTTATTGCCTAGCTAGAGCTCTCTTGCTATAGGAAAAGGTTTTTAAAAAAAGCGACTGGAGGTGAGAGACTTCACAGGTCATCAGGTAATGACCCATAGATAAAGGCCTGAGGAACATAGCCATGTGTCCCCTTTAAACAGATGAATGGAGACATCACCAGACCTACTGGTTCTTGTCATGGCAAGTTACAAGGCCATAGATACCTCTAGCACCGCACGGCCCAGTCCCATGTTTGCCAACAGAGCTGTCAGTGAACTCAGACAAGCTGTGGTGTTATTGCCATCCATGTACATAGCAGCTCCATTGATTTTACCAGATGGATGTACTTGTCCCTGGAGTCTGAACATATCTCAAAAATCACAACCGGGTACATCAGGTAAAAGGAAACAATGTATGAAAAAGGCAGTTTCAAGGGAACTTGGTCTCTGCATAGTGTTGCCAGATCGCCATGTTTTCCAGGACCTATATCATTTATTCATGCTGATGGGCAGTGCATGAAAAAATGCCACCCCGAAGCATGTAGAATCTATACGCTGCAGGTAAGAAGTAAAAAAAGATATCCCGGGTGACCTGCCCTGATTTCCATCCTGTAGCATATGAATTATACATTTTGCAGGGCAGCAATTTTCCTCTTCATGAAATAGTAATATGTGTCCAGGAAAATATGGGCAATTTCTGCATGAAATAATAATAATACTACATAAATAATAATAAAATAAAAGTAGTAATAATAATAATAATGATAATAATAGTGGTTAGAAATATCCCCATAAATATTATTTCTGACATTTTAAAAGCCCAACTGATTAGAGGCCAGACGGTCTCCTTCTCCCTCACGTGCGACACACGGGTTGATTCACTCAACTCTCGATTCTTTCACCGAAATTACCATCTCAGAGTACAGTTAAAACAGGAAGAGCTGTATACACAGCCCATTTCTTTCCACTATAGTTTCTCATGGCGTTCTATGTTTTTCTTTTTCTCTCCCCTCCTCTCCGGCTAATTATTTCCATGTGTTAGAGCCGGCAATCAGTGTGGGTGGGTGTCGTATCCCGGGCTGTACTCGTGGTCGGTTAAGGCGAGGGAAAATTACGTGGAAACGGAATCCTAGTGCCCTGAAAACTGGGGAGGGTAAAAAAAAACAATAACAAATTAGGCCATCTGCCTAAAACATAGGGCCGGTGTGTGCGCTTCGTTTTCGTGTGCTTTTGCAGGCGCAGATTTAGGCTAAGGTCAGACGAAAGCATTTTTAACGTGCGTTTAGCCGCACGAAATCACAGCCGTGGTAGCAGCAAATGACGTCCAATGCCGGGGAACATACGACGAACGGCCGCACGAAAGTTCGTCCGTGCAACGCAAGTGGCAAACGAGCGCATTTTTTCGAGAACGTCAAACCGCTACTACTGACGTACAGAGTGCGCTGCGGCCGCTAGAGGCGTGTGTGTGTGATTGGGAGACGTCAGACTCTGCACACGTCCGGCCAACATAACGTCCAAACGCAAAAGGGTTTTATTGATGATCCGTACAAAATCACGGACGAAAATGCACATCGTATGACCGCTAACGCGTATTCCGTGAAAAAATACGTCCATTCGTTCGAACGCACTTTTTCACGGACAACGCGAAAAATGCGTTAGTCTGACCCTAGCCTTAGAATTATACAGTGTAATACAGTCAGACCGGTGTTGTTCGGGACGCGTGCCGACGTTGCGCTGCTGTCTTCGGGTACCATTCAACGTGTACGTGTATCGGAGTGATCCGTGTTTCTATGTTTTTTTTCCCATGTGTAAGGGTTGTAATTCACCTCAGCGTGTTTCATAGAATATTGCCAAGAGATTTCATGTTAAAACCTCCACTTTGGACTCTTACCAAACAGCCTGCGCGTTCTCTCACCTCCCACCCCACTGTTTTGTTATGTTTTTTAGCTTTTCCCTTGCAAGAGAGGTCACTCTGGGCAATAACCAGAAAACGACCATAATCGAGTTTTTTTTTAAAGAAATATGTACACTTTCTCTGTATGCGTGTGTATATAACAGACCTAGGATGCATAAAAGTGAGACAGACGTCATTTGCATAGCCTACCCAGAATTCCTTGCTGCATATGGGGAATGTGGCACAGGAGCTCTGGGATGCAATTCATCGAATTGCTATGATGTGCAGGTGGCTTCTGCAATAACAAACACACTTAGTATAGCGTGGAGGCTTTTTATCTCACTTTTTGTCCTCCACCACAACCTTTGTAGATATATATATATATGTCTCTGTTTGTTTTTTTTTATTCTTCCTTTTAGTCCCTGATGATAACCCGCATAAACCTGGACTGGATGGAGCTACACCTTTCTTTTCCTTCTTTCCATTGATATGCTTTGTATTTATTTTTAGTCTCCGGCTCGTGCACCAGCGAACGAGTTAACGGCAGTGAGTTGGAGAGGAAAAGGTTGCTCTGGCAGAAGGAAGCTGGTTTCAATTACCGGCCGTGCTTATATTGAGAATTTACAATACCTTACATAACTTTTTCCTTCATTTAAATGTTCCAGAGCCAAGCTGAATGTATACTGTTGGTAAGGGAGCAGCAGGCTTTCTTCATTGTGTGACGATGGAGGCCGTGCATTGCCTTTTTTTTTCTTTTAATGGGAGGACATTAACTTTCTGCTGCACATCAGCTCATGAATGCTTCTGTGCTTCCTGTCCGTGGGGGCGGCCATCTTTAAGTTCCATTTGATCATAACTAGGGTTACGGGGTCGGCTTTGTTTTCCTGGACACATATCACTCCTTCATGCAGAGGGGGAGCACAGGGAAGGAGCTGTCCTGCAGGAGGGAAATCAATGATCTAATCCAGTGGTTCCCAACCGCAGTCCTCAAGTACGCCTAACAGTACAAGGTTTTAAGGGTTACCTTGGGGAAATGCAGACTGAATCCTGCAATCACTGAGCAGCAAATCATATCACCTGTGCTGTGCTTCACATATCCTGCAAACCTGGCCTTTTAGGGGTACTTGAGGACCGCGGTTGGGAACCACCGATCTAATCAAAGCAGTTCGTATGGGATCCCACCCTGATTAATGAATTGATTTCCTAGCTGAAACAGTTAGTGGGTTACTAGCACTTTTCACATACTGTCCATAATCAAGAAATGTCCAGAAAAACGTGGGAGAATCTGGTAATTCTAGCCAGAATCGCCATATATCTAACTAATTGAGATGGAGTGCATATCCACAGATCTTGACGTCTTCCACCAACCGGGCACCGGAGAAACCTGCTCAGAGATCGGAATTGTATTCAGTTCTTAGGTTGTATATTATTAATTTCTTGCACCTTGTTGGTTATATAACTTTGTACTTCTTAACAGCTAACGATCATGAATCTACATCTTCCCATAAGCCAAGGCATGGCTAATTTATACCAACCTTAGAAGCCAGCAAGAAAATGTTGAAGTCATCTACATATATGTAGGAGTGACGTAGAAATGTTTTTTATATAGATCTGTGTATAATAATCCACACTATTTGGATCCAGTGTTAAAATTCTGGGAGTCATTGGCTACCTGGGTCTTGGATTTCTCAAATCCTGCCATAACCCCATCTTTACAAGAGGTTGTGTAGCACCTGTTGACTTGGAAGAGCTCTGCTTTAGTAGTGGCTTACGTGATTACTCTGATCCAGTGGCCGGGTAGCCACAGGCTCCCACGTACTTCAGGCTTCTAAAGATTTGGATTATTATTCATGAATCTATACAAAAATGCTGCCTGCACGAAGGAGGATTCCATGGATTCCGTGGTCTTCCTTTGTGTCTTGGTGCTTGCCATTACGGCTGGGGTCAGACGAACGCAGTGCGAACGTGCGTTTAGGCGCATTTTATTACGGCCGTGGTAGCAGCAAATGACATCCAACGCAGGCCCACACATGAAGTACGGCCGCACGAAAGTTCGCCACGCAACGCAAGCGGCAAACGAACGCATTTTCGCAAGAACGTCGAACCGCTAGTACTGACATACAGAGTGCGCTGCGTCCTCTGCGTCTGCATAGCGGCGTGCGTGCGTGATTAGGAGACGTCAGAAGCTACTCATGTCCGGCCTACATAACGTCCAGACACCCAAAGTTTCCTGGTTTGGATCCGTAAAAATCACGGCCGAAATCACGCATCGTATGACCACTATCACGTCGTCTGTGAAAAAATGCGTTCGGACGCATCAACGCACTTTTTGACGGTAGACTTGAAAAATGCGTTTGTCTGACCCTAGCCTACTGCGTAACGATGTAAAATCAGAAGGATTGGATGAACTTTTATTATTTTACACACATGATTGGCTCATGAGAAAGTTTTGTTACTGGCTCTTAAATTTGATACCCATTTCAAGTCTTCATTAGAGTCATATAGAGTGAAGGCAATGGTACCATGGGCTTAGAAGCGCTGCTTCCCATATAAAGCTGGCATCATTGTATAAACAAAATGTCCTTTGCATATTTTATTCTATTTCTATCCACAATCTCGTGTACTTACAAGAACAGAATTACAAAAATCAAATATCTAAATATCTGGGCAGTTTGTAGACAGACTTTATGCTTTGTGTCCGTGACCAGTTAATCTTCCTTTCAAATTGAATCTAAACCGCATGTCTCAGAGGCACAATGAAGTTGTGCTCCATAGCTGTGTACCCTCTGTTTTTAGTTACATAGTTATGGCAAGCACCGAGACATTGTGGAAGACCACTGATTAATTGGAACTCTCTCTCTCGTATGGTTCCGCACATGAAAACCTTATTGCTGCCGGAACGTCTTCCTCTTAAAGCCGAAACAGTAAACATATGCACTCATTAAATTAGAATGTTACCCTTCGCAAGAATTGAAACACGGCGAACAGTGGCTTTTATGTAATCAAAGTAATGGTATGTGTTTATCTTGGTTTGGCAAGTTCGATTGTGCTTTAATAGCTGGCTTTGCCTAAATAGGGCCGTGGCTTGCGGACAGCCGCAATATCTCCGCACCCTGTTATTTATTATCACTCCGTTACTGAACAATAATCGTTTGGCATAAAAGATTAATGCCCGCATTGTTAGCGAGTTACCTTGGTTTGTAAAGAATGTACACATTGGCCGTTATCGGGTGGCACAGGGCATGATTCTGCAAAGGGAAATTAAACTTCGGGTGGAGTGTTGACTCTGGTGCCAGGGCAACATTTTGTAGTGTTTGCTAATTGTATCCGATAAGCTTTTCATGCGGTGATTCCAAACTGTCATTGATATTTACATCATCGATACTATTGTTCCAGAAGGATCAGGTCAAGCCATCTTAAGAATAATTAAATAAATACATTTTAAGAATGCTCCACGTCCATAGCATCTAGTGATGTCATCACAACAAAAAGCTCGATTTGAAATCTGGTCTACGGCTTTCCTGGCACAGTTTCCAACCGGCAAACTTTGCATGCCGAATTCCTAATGAAGTGTGCTGAACTTCAAGCGTTGTCTGGATCTGGTGTCCTATTGGGAAGGTGTTGTGGTGCCGACTAACTGGAAGGTGTCGTATTGTCGAATAGCTGGAAGGTCTCATGGCGCACTCACTAGGCGATTGTCTAGGAAAGCCAAAATGCCAATCAAAAAATCTAGTCCCCTATTGTCACAACTCTGGTGTAAAATCGGTGTATTATTCAGGATCATTGTCGAATTATTTAAAATACAATAACTATAATTAAATGACTGTTATATTAGAATGTAAAAGGTTATCATTATAAAAATGGTCAAGTCTTCCACGTAATTCTTACACCTTGATTATATTTTATCAGTCCACACTTCCATGAAGTAATATAACTTTGAAATGTGTTTTGACTTGGAGCGTTATGTATTTTTCTACTTTTTATAGCTATAATATAACTTCTTTTTTTAAATTTTTTATATATTTTTATTTTATTCCTGACAAAAAAAATATTAAAAATGTACATTTTACCAATATGTCAGCTTGTAATGAACTATAATAATTGTGTTGATTTTATATTCTTTTTTTATGTGTTTTTTTTTTTTTTAACAGCGACAAGTGTGGCCATTTTTGGCTTTATAAATTGGCAATGTTTTTCTAGTGATTGAAATTTAAAATAAATACTTAAATCTGATTCGGTGATATTTTTCTGAAGTTCCAAATTCTAACCTGTCCAAAATGTTCATCCACCTCGTCTTTTAAAAGTGCAACCCTGCCGATCCCTCTGACTTATATTGCGTGTGTTGATGTTGAGGGACACCTGCCCCTCTTCCATGCAAATAACGAACGTCTGGACCAAGGAGTTTGTCTGTGAGGGATACTTATCTTGCCAGTATGTTCATCAAAATGTCAGAGAGAAATCAATTCTCAGATTGCTTGAAAGAGGTGCATATCGATGTCGAATTAGTTGCTTAATTCCGCCCTGCTCCCCTTTCTTTGTTAATGTCATGGTCGTCCTGCTCCTGAAGCTACATTGTATAAGGTATAGAGAAAAAGGTGGAAAGCATTCTTCCTTGTGTGTTTGGACAAGCAAGCTGATATCATGTTTCCTAAGCTTGCGGCAGAGTTACTTGCACAAGAATAACACTCCTGCTATGTGCACTTATAAATGTGTTTTTGCATGTGTCCATTTATTGCTTCTTTTCATTGGGTGCTCGCCGGTGTTGCAAACATAAACCACTGTACAAAAAGCACAATGGGTTCTGTAGTTGGTGCAAACGTTAGCGCCTCAGTATGTAAGCATTACCGCCAGGATAAGTGTGTTTAATGCACGCCACCCATATTACATCTCTGCGCTACCCCCTTCAGTAGCCCGTTAGCGCATCGTTTTTTGCGGTTGCTTCCGCAAGCTTTCTGTACTTTGCACATCCTATACTTAACATGGGAAGCGAAAACGTATATTAACGTTTCGATAAATAAGGTCAAAGTGCGGTGCTAATTACCACAGGGATCCGGGCAGGCAAAAGTTAGCACTTTCTAAAAGCTGGCGCTAAATTTATTCTGCAAATGCAAATCCCCTTTGCAGAATCCCCCTAACCCCCCAAAAAAAATCCCATACTCACCTCTAAACCCGCGACGAGAACAGTGTCCTGGTCCACCACTTCTTTAGGCCACAAGCAGTGTGATCACTCGGCGAGAGCAAGATCGTGCAAGGCTCGCAGCCTGGAAGAGCAAGCCTCCATGGAGTCCTATGGACTCCAGAAGGTGACACTCATGGCCGCGCGGAAGATACCTCGCTACCGCGAGTATCCCAGTGGGTACCACTGCAGTTCAGGGCGAGGTGCTCAGCTAGCGGCTGCCCCGGAATACCACGTTAACATCTGCAAACAAAAATTTTCCCCGTTAGTGTCACCTATGGAATATGGAATGATGGGTAGTTCTTGAGCAAAGTTATCAAGAATTCCCTAAATGCAGTCGATGGGCAGGGAATCATGGGAGTTGTAGTTCAGAAACATCTAAGGGGCTGGAGTTTGAAAGCCCTGCGTCTAGCCACTGTGAGCACTAGAGCTGATTTAAGAGGTTATGGTGGCTAGGGTAGCCCCCTTCTTCTTCTTCTTTGGCTGCTGGACCGTGACATGAGACCAAAAGCTACATTTTAGAAATCTAGACAATGAACAGGTTGTGGCAAGAACCTAGGAACCAGGACTTAATAGTTAACCCCTTTGTCTACACCAACCACTGATTTGGCTGCGAGTGTCCCTTTACCACCTTCCATAATTTACAATAGAACGTGATCTCATTTAGATGGGGTTGTGAGAAAGCCCAGAAGTGGGAGAAAAATCTCGTTGACTTCCAGTTACGGAACACGACTTCCGATTCTGGTGGCGTTTCCATCTGGGTCATTTATTTTCCGCGGTGATTGTGCTAGTTAGGCATTGCAGAGTGATGGGTCTCTGCACCAACGATTGTGAATGTCAGCCTGCTGCTTTCTCCATGTGAGATTCGGTCATTATTTTGGGGTTTTCCCTTGTTCTTCACTATCTGTAATGTTCACCGGAAATCGTTTTAGTAAATGCTGTCTACTACACCTTCGCCTCTTTCCGTTTCCTGCGGTTCAGATGTGTTTTCCTAGTAGATCCTCCTGATATATTGGCAGGCAGCAGCTGTACCAACAAATGTTTCGTTCAACTTAAGTATTTTATGATTTATTTACTGTAGTTTATAATAGTCTATCATTTAAAACCAGATTATTACAGTTGGTCAATACGTTATTGGCAAAATGTCTATGACTGTCATGGATTTTTGCCAATCTGTCTGTAACGGTGTACTTTAAAAATGTATGCTATTTTCTAAATTACAGGTAATTAAAGGAATTGTTGAGGTTAGGACTAAAGTCTTTAGTTATGCTTTTTATCAAAAAATTAAAGTGCTCGATTCCAAGTCAGGTGTAAACGTAGTCAGAGCTCTGGGAAACTTAGCAACTCTATAGACTTTAATGGCTCTGGTGGGTTTACACCAGGGTTGGAATCCAGCCCAAAACCGGCATGCAGTTAATTTGGGCATATTAATTGAGCAGTGCATTCTGGGTTGCTGAAAAGCACTGTAAGATGCAGAAATGTTTGGGAGCCTAATCAGTAGAAGAAAGGCGCAATTCATGGGTCCGTATGACTCTTCTGTCAGAGCTAAAGGCAGATAATGATTCTGCAATAATGGTACTTTGTGAATGTTTAAAATGAAAAGATCGGAGAAGAATGAGCGGACTTTGTTGGTTTTCTAAATGGAGCAGTTGGTCTTTTGAACACCACAGACACGTTAAACTTGTAGCAGAAACCTTCAAAGTGCTCTCCCGGGTGTAAAAATGTATCCTTCTTTTTTTGTTTGTCCTCTGCCTCCACTGCACGTAGCAGCGTGGATATAAAGGGGGAAAAACGGTGAATATGAGAGCGAACGCTTCATATCCGGCCTGCAGATAACGAGAGCAAATTACAATACTTTATGTTGCACTTTGTAAAATCCACCGACGTTTGCTGGAAGACCAGGGTACCATCCTGAATTAAAATATAATCAAGAAACGTGTGTTTAGCACTCTGAAAAGTACTTTTACAAAGAAAAATGTGTCATATCTGCTTAACGCTGTATATGCCTACGAAAACACAAAATCAGATTTTTGGTTTCCTACAATGGCCGGACAAGAAAGTGCAACAAATAAAGAAATGGGAATAATACTTTGTGAAAAGACTTGTAAACCATAAAGCCGGGGTCAGACGAACGTTTTGCAGAGCGGAAGGAATGTCCTTGAGAGTAGATGTTCCTTCCACTCTGGCCCGTCTGGCCACCTCGCTGTGCGCAGTTAGTGCGCTCTGTGCTGCAAGGCTCGATCCTTCTATGGAGGATCGTGCTTTGCAGCCCAGTCGAACGCGCGTCGTAGCGCTTCGTCAGGAGGCTTTCAGCACAGCCGCAGCATGTCTGCTGTAGCACACACAATTCGTGCGCGCTCTACAGCGTGTGGCCGGCCCCGTTGATACGTCACAACGCTGGACGGACACCAGGAGGCACGTCCGTACGGGTGCACATAGTGCGCTCGTCTGACCCCGGCCTTAAGTGCCTTGTACAGAGACAGCATGTCAAATGAGCAGTGCTAACGTCTTATTTCTCCCTATATTTAAAATGTGCGACTGAACAGTGTTACTTTGTCACGTCTCAATGAGGCGCATCATTCTGTACGAGACATTGGAAGATATTGTCCTGGACGTTTAAACTTCTTGGCAATGCACCTGAATAGGTTAAAAATTCTCTAACTTTTCATTTTTTTCTGTGAATGTTATTTAAACAGGGTTGGCCTCGGAGCTTAAATTTTGAGGAGGTAAATTTGACCTGGAAAGGGTCCATGGTGCAAGCGGAATGTATGAGTTACCAGAGCGAAGGCCAGCGACCCTGTGATACATTCAGCAGCAGATACATTGCCTGACCTCTTTATTAGTGGTGCAAAACCATTAAAGGGATACTCTAGGCAACATGACCACCTAAGCTATTTTAGGTGGTCATGATGCCCAGAGTATGCCCTTGCCTGTCTCCCCTCCTTCCGCTCAGCAGATCAGCTGAAAAAGCTGAAAACAGCTGAGAGAGGCGGAGGACTTTACTCCGCCCTGCCAGCTGTCAGTCAGCAGAGCGGGATTCATATTTCCCGCTTCTGCCGACTATTGCCGAGTAGGAGACGTCATCGCGCTTTCAGCGTGATGACGTCTCCAACTCGCCGCAGTAGCTGGCGGCAGCGGCTGAGGGTTAGTGTTGCGCGCATCCTCCTGCGCGCAGCACTAATCCTCAGCAGATGGAGCCGGGAGGAAGCCTGCCGATTGGCTGGCTTACGTGAGAGGCGCGCATGCGCGCTTCTCACGTAAACCATTAGCCAAGTGAAAGGAACAAGGACGGGAGCGGAAGAGGAGGGAGGTGAGTACAAAAAAAAAAAACGCCGTTGGAAAGAAGTGGATTTTAGGGTAAGTATTGCAGTTAAAAAAAAAAAAAAAATCCCTACCTATTTATTAAGGTAATAGGGATAAATTAATGTAAAAAAATGGGGGGGATTTTTTATTAGAGTGTTCCTTTAACCCTTTCGCTGCTGAGGCTTTTCCCGCCCCTGTGCTGAGGTCATTTTTACTGGTTTCGCTCATCATGTTTAAACGTGTTTTGAAGGCTTATTTTAGTATATTACCCAGACATATTATATATCGTTCTTTCCGTCAGACTCGGTAGATTCATAATATAACATTATTATATGTATACGTTATGTCATGTCTGTATATTATAACAAAAAATGCAATAAAATATGTATTTTCAATAATTTACAATGTGTAAAGTGTTTTTTTTCACATTTTAACATGCGAGCAATTGCGGTTATATTTTGTATGGGGTGCGCTTGTTAAAAAAATTAGAGATGGGGTCTCGTTACATTTTTTTTTGGGGAAAATTACACTATTTTTAACAAACGCACCGCATACAAAAATCGTTAGTGCAGCATCATTGTTCACATTATAATTGAAATGGGAACAATATTGCTGCATTAACAAAACAAAAAAAAGAAAAAAAAAGTGTTTATTTTTTTTTATAATTTTTTTTAATTTTTTTTTTTATTTTTATTTTTCATTTTTTTTTTTTTTTACAACATGTTTCACAGTAGTGTTTGGTATCGTTGGAACGGCCATGCTCTGGCCGATCCAACCATACCAACATTAACCCCTAACTGCCACGGATCGGGAGATAGGGAGTTCATTGGAACTCCCTATCTCCACAGTTGGTGGCAGTTAGGGGTTAAGTCCAGGACTGGCGTCATCGTGCTACGCACGATGACGCCAGTCCTCAGGGGGAGTTCCCGGAGGCTTGGCCGACATCCAAGATGTCGGCCAGCTCCGGGAAAGGATCGCGAACCGGCGCTTTTCAGCGCCGATTCGCGATCCAGCTCCCCAGGGGTTAATGCCAGGCACCATTTGGAAGGGCAGGCTGTGCCCTTCCAAATGATGCCTGGGTTAACCCCCGCAGAGCCGCCGATCGGGAGGGAGAGAGGTCCGAAGGACCTCCCCCCCTCCCTTTCAGGCGCCTCCTCCGCACATGCGGGGGGGGGCGCCTGAATTAGGTGTCATCGCGCTGCCACAATGACACCTAATTCCGTCGGCTGCGTTCCCGGATGCGCGGCTGACATCGAGGATGTCAGCCCGCACCGGGGGGGCCAGCGATCGGCCGGAACCCGGCCGAACGCTGACCCCAATGGGAGGACGCGCTCAGCGCGTCCTCCGCATACCAGCGGGAATGCTGAGGACGCGCTCAGCGCGTCCTCAGCATCGAAGTGGTTAAGAAGGATCATACTGATCTTCTCTATTGGCTCATGGAGTGCAAGAGCATCCCTTAGGGGTCACCACATCTGTAGTAGGGATGCTGCCACTGGCGCGCGCAGCCCGTTACATTAGGGTGCGCACCCATGGTACATTTATTAATTGAATATTTATGTTTAGAAGATTTTGCACAAAATGCACATTTTCATTAGAAATAACAAGGCTGTAATCAGATATACATACTGTCAGTTTTTATGTTATTTATCATGAACCAGATGAGGAACATCTAAAATGTCAATGTAAGAGGTGAAATATGACCTCATCACCCAACATTAGGGTGTGCCTGGGCACACCAAGCACATCCCCTGCGCAGGACTATCAGGTCTATTCAATAAAGGTGAAACTCGGGAGAATTGGCAGGAGAAGTGAAAAATCCAAGTCACAATAGCCAAACCAGAAAAATTCTCTGCTGTATCTCACTTTCCAGATCTGCTGTTTGGTCTAGATTGTTCTCTTCTTCTGCCAATTCTCCTGCGTTTCACCTTTTAGTGAATAGACCTGTATGGATCCTGCATGACCTGTTTTGGGAGATCATTTGATCTTCTTGGCAGGCCATTGTTCCCTGATCACTGTGGCTCAATGTGAACCTGTATTTGGGCCTATATTTAACTGTTAAGGGTCCAGAATGTCTGCCTTTGCAGTCAAATGTATGAGAAGAGAAAAGAATAATAAATGGTCCCTTAATCATGTGAATAGCTACAGTAGAAAGATTTCCGTGTCATGTTATGCCCGTCCAGTGATGGGAACAATACCGAAATGAAAGATAACAAATGAGTCCAAAATCGTGAAGGAGAGGCCTCAGCTAAAAATGACAGCAAGGCAGGAAAAATAGCATGAAATTCTCTGATCAAATAATGGATTGCACAGCGCACATCTGAGACTCTGACCCTTCTACCTCAGACGGATAACCGTAGGGTAAAGGCTGTGGCGTTGTCTCCTAATTTTATTATCGCCTCCTCAGTGGAATAAATATACCGCTGACTCTGGTATTTCTTTTGTAAACATGTATTTCCAATTCATTCTTTTTCTTTCTTTCTCTTTTTTTTTTTTTTTACCCAAGCCCTTAAACTAAATAAACATCGAGCTACAGAACCGCTCGGAGAAAAAAAGAATATGTGTATAAAAAAGATATCTCCAAATTTTAACGTTTAATCATTTCGTAAACGGAGTGAGTAAAATTCTTTATTTTTTTTCCCCTCTCTCTCTCTTTTAGATTGCATTTTATAACTCTACAATATTAAAGATCTCAAAACACAATGGGCTCTATCACCTTGTTAACGCTAGCACTCACATAAATGAGCGTTAACGCTAGCTTAAAAGAGGTGATAGCGATGCGCCAGAATCAACTTCCGAATCGCTAACGGGTTAAAGAAACGTTAGTGAACCGGTATTAGCGCTTTTTCGCGTGAGCTTACTGTACTTTGAACTCCCTATACTTAACATGGGGAGCGCAAAGTGTAAGCAATCAGTAATTAGCGTTAGGATTACGGGTCCAAGCATCCACTGCAACGGGTCATCATGCCTAGCTCCTGCTGATGAGGGTCCAACAAACCCGAAACAGGGCTGTCCTAGGAGTGGCTTTGACCAGTTGCATAAACCTTATCTCTGCTAGAAAGCCACAGTGTGGCATAGCATTGATTTTAGGGTTCTGTGTAATAACAGACCCAGGATGCATAAAAGTGAGACAGAGGTCATTTGCATATCCTACCCAGAATTCCTTGCTGCATATGGGGAATGCGGCACAGGAGCTCTGGGATGCAATTCTTTGAGTTGCTGTGATGTGCAGGTGGCTTCTGCGATAATAAACACAACTAATTATAGCGTGGAGGCTTTTTATCTCACTTTTTGTCCTCCACCACAACCCACAAGTCCTAACGCTAAATACAAGCAGCTGCCGCTAACTAAAAAAGTTTGCTACAGCTTAGAGCTTCTGCGGATTCAGTTAGCAGCAGCTGAAAAACACCCCAAAAAAATCAAATACTTACCTCTCATCCCGTGGCGAGAATGTTGGCCCATGGGAGCAGAGTGAGACTGGGAAAAAAGTCCCCAGTCTCCCTTCGCAGTCACTCTGGCGACCTGTAGGATCTCGAGAGAGACGAGGGAAGGGATGCTCAGAGTGGCGCATTCAGGAGGCTAGCGGCCGCTACGGGGCAGGCTGCTGGACTCAGCACCTGCCCCGTAATCTAATGGTAAAACGGGGGGTGCTAGGGGGAGATTAGCGAATGCTAATTTTTGCCCTTAGCTTCCCCGTTTTATCGAGGGCCAGGTGATAGTGCCCTATGTTTCTCGTCTCAAACTTCAGGAAATTCCACAACAGAATTTTGGCGAGCACAGTGACCGGAAGTCAGTTTTAAACTTTTTTTTCTTCTGGGATTTGGAGAGTTTATTCAGGGCATTGCACCAACTGCGGTAGTTATTGCATATAAACGTCCAACGTGTAACCATGCCTTAACCTTTTAAATATTCTTCGACAGCTCCCTTCAGCCCTGGAAGAGTGCAGCAAAGCATTGTCTAGCCAGCGAGGCCGTCTGTGCCAGCACTGAAGGGGTTAGCAGTCTTAGAAGGCTTAATGGGAAGCGCAAAGCTCTGTGAGCCATATGCAGTGGGCATTAAGCCAGCTGGTTGCCAATATGCCCAGGCCACCTGGCTTAACATGCAGCCAAGTGTACCGTTCTCAGTAGCCTGTCTTAACCTTCAGAATGTTGTTTTGTGTGTGTATCGCTCTTAGGATGTAAAGACCTGATAATGGGAACGTATCCCCCCCCCTCTCCCCGTGCCAGCTTTCGCTGCTCAGTCAGACAGACTGCAAATCTGCCCCGCACCAGACATCTCTCAGCACCCACTTTGAATGAGCCCCTCTTTTGTCTGCGGAGCAGATCAGTCACAGGAGAGAGCCAGGTTTACAGCAGGAGGCAACCTTCTTTAATCACACACAGCCGTCAGCTGGACTGCAACAGACTTGGGCTGGTTGTCTGTTTGGGGGTGAGGGGTGGGAGCAGAGAGAACGGCTGGCTGCACGTTGTAACCCATTTATAACTGGCGCTCCGATGCCAACCGACCTCCCCCCCCACACTACAATATACCGTTTTATTCCCCCAGCGCCTTAAAGGTTCCGTCGTTTTCTTTATGTAATGATATTTTCTAGGTGCGCTACGTTTAGAGCGTCGGGTTACAATTTCAACACCCCTCCGGTGCGCCTCGGATAAAATAAAATAAATTATTTGCCGGCGCATTGCAAGTAAATTTCAATAAGGCCCGAAACAGAGAGAACAGCTACTCCGAACCCGGAGATTTCAGGGTCTAGGGGCAAAAAGTTGTTAAGAGATTTTAGGATGAGTCGAAGAGGCTTTTGTTATTTTTTATTGTCTTGTTCGTTTGTATTGATTTAATTTTCGCATTCTGATTAATCGCTAATTTCCTCATATTTTTTGATGAAGTTAGTAAATATTCTACGACCTTTTCTTTTATAACGTGCATGCTCATACCTCCCGAGTGTCCCTATTTAGGAGGGGCAGTCTCTATTTTGGGGCCCAAACCTCATCTGTCCCTCTTTTTCTTTCGCAAGGTCCATCTTTTTAAGGGTTCCCCCATATATTCAGGGTGTGAGGTTGTCACAACAGAGAAATAAAGCTCCTAGCATTGTGTTTCTAAACTATAGATGTTATCAGAAATCTCGATGTTTAAATACGATTTTTTGTTTTTGTTCTAAATCATATTTTTATTGACATAAACCCCTGAGTAATTGATAATGGGACTTAAAAAGTATGGAAATTGGCCCCGCCTCCAGCACCATCGACTAAAGCGCAAATATACGACTTGGGTGGTTTGAAATGTCGGCAGGTGAGCTTACAATATGTTCATAAACGTGTCATAAACATTTCAATAGACAAAACGACCAACTGATCACATGGAATTAAATTAAAATTTATGATTTTGAGTAAACAGAAACGTAAAAAAACACACATATATATAGACCAGTGCACTTGATGGAATTTGTAACATCCTAGAACTTGACGAATAATCCTAAATCATTATCATCATAATTGTAATAAAAATATCATATATCTCTTTTCACTTAATACAGAAATAAGTAAATAAAACATGCTATTCTGTGTATGGACCAACAGGGAATTCTGTTCCCCCTGTAAAAAAAGTGAAGGAATTACATTCCAAAGCGTTCCCCCTCGACCTGTCCCCTGATCAGTTGGAGCTGTGGAGCCACGCAGATTTTTTTTTCTTTTTAGTGTATGTGGCCTCCTGGGATAACACTTTGTGTATTGGCTTGTCAAATCTTTGTGTTCTAATTGAAAGTTGAGTGTATCAGTAAAATGCTCTTTGAATCATAATTTGGACAGTATCCTTGTTTCCCATTGGCTGCAGGATTATTTACAGGCTTGGTGTTGGACTAGGTTTTTTTAAGTGTATTGTGACAGTATGATTAGGGGCAGGGTGGTAGACCATACGTTTATCAGCTGGCGGATGGAGGACTCCCTTTTCCCCTATAGGTTTAAGCAACAGCTGAGGCCTAATAAGGACTGCCCTGCCCTTTAAAGGAGATATGTGGTTCCCTCAGTGTGCAGTCCTGTGTGTAGGGTGTAGAGGGAAAGAAAGCCTAATCCTGAGCCCAGGAGGAAGGTAAACAATATTTTGTTTTTATAGGTTGGTAAACGGCTTAACCGTCCACCATGATAGACAGATATGTTACAATGTGAAGTTAGCCTCCACATCCAGGAGCAGGTGTTTATTTTGTATTTGTGATATTTTACCATGCAATGGCTGCACAATAAACCAGAAACCATAGCACTAATATTTGTTTCCAGTGACTATATCACAGTATGTTAGGTACATTGTTGTCACATATTTCAGTAAGAATTATTCAGTTATATCATGTTAATTAGGTTATTACTACTATTATTACTGGCATTTCTATAGCATCATTGGAGTCTGCGGCGCTTTACAATAACCAATGGGAATGAGCCAAAATTACAAACAAACATGGGGAACAGAAACAAGAAGTGTATAGAGCCCTGCTCAGAAGAGCTTACACTCTAAAGCAGTGGTCCCCAACCCTGGTCCTCAAGTCCGCCTAAGGCCAGATTTTAAGGTTCACCTTGGGGGAAATGCAGACTGAATCCTGCAATCACTGAGCATTAAATCATATTGCCTGTGCTGTGTTTCAGCTATCTGGAAAACCTGCCCTTTTAGGGGGACCTGAAGACCAGGGTTGGGAACCACTGCTTTAAAGGATGAGGTTACAATCTAGACTGAACACAAAGCAAAGTATTTAGTTTTCTTTCATAAATAGGTTGCTTCAGGTGTAAAATAGAGTGATTCTACATAATTTTCATTTGTATATATTTTATGGGTGGACATTTCACAAGTAGGAGCCTAGGTTTTATTATAGAAAATGTTAGCCTATATAGTATCCGTAAAATTTATAAAGAATGCCTCTGCCAGGTTCATCCACCTCACCCGCTGCTCTGTCTCTGCAAGTCCCTTCACTGGCTCCCCATCCACTGCAGAATTAAATTCAAAATCCTTACGCTGACCTACAAAACCCTCACTAACTCAGCTCCCCACTACCTGTCCTCACTAATAACCAAATACACCCCAGCCCGCTCCCTAAGGTCAAACAGTGACCTACGCCTAGCTTCTCCCCGCATCACCTCTTCCCATGATAGACTGCAGGACTTCTCATGTACACCCCCATCCTCTGGAACACTGTCCCTCATACTGACAGACTTTCCTGTAGTTTCCCTTCCTTCAAACGCTCCCTTAAGACATTCCTATTTAGGGAAGCCTGCTGCCCGACTCACTGACGCAACCAGTCCATCACTCTCACCTTACAGTCCATCACTCTCACCTTGCAGTCCTTCACTCTCACCTTGCAGTCCATCACTCCCACCCTGCAGTCCATCACTCCCAACCTGCAGTCCATCACTCCCACCTTGCAGTCCATCACTCCCACCCTGCAGTCCATCACTCCCACCCTGCAGTCCATCACTCTCACCTTGCAGTCCATCACTCTCACCTTGCAGTCCATCACTCCCACCCTGCAGTCCATCACTCTCACCTTGCAGTCCATCTATCACCTTGCATTCCAAAAACTCCCACCCTGCAGTCCTCTTCTCCTGTTTCCACCCCGAACCTTCTAAATTGTAATATCCCATAGCAATAGGGCCCTCATTTCCTCCTATACTGGTTTGACAAACAGGGTTATTCAGAGAAAGGTGAAACTCTGGAGAAATTTTGGAGAAGTGAAAATTCTAGGTCAAAATAGCTGATTTGGAAAGTGAGATAAATGGGAGACTTTTTCTGGTTTGGCTTTTTTCACCTAGAATTTTCGCTTCTCCAAAGGTTCTCCAGAGTTTAACCTTTCTCTGAATAACCCTGTATATGTTGTTCAATGTATTGTAAACCCTGTCTACATTTTGCCCATTGTTCAGCGCTGCAGAATATGCTGGCACTATATAAATAAAGAATAATAATAATGATAGAGAATAGAAAAGTAAATAATTTGCCCCAAGCAGATTTTGTTACAACAAGAGTATAATAATTATATAAAATAAAATAAATCAATTGGAGGGGTCTGAACGGCAGGCGTAGAATTTTCGCCCCGTGCTTGGATCAGCACCCCATGTCGTTCCAGTGACAAACGGACGTATTCGCCATGTGAACAGACTCCGAAAATGTCACCGGCTCATTGTGGCTCGTAACAGGCTTGTAATGGAAGAGCTTGTAAGCTGTCAGTTCGGGGAAGGAATGAAAATAAAGTCTCGTCGTCGAGCTATGAATTTCAGACGTCTCTCAAATGCTATCAGAAAGGCGAACCATTTCAAAGGAAAAAAAAAATTACAATAAAATAAACGCTAGCGTCTCGGCCTCTCCTATCTCTCTGTCAAGTAACCGCTTTTGGGACCATGGCAGGTCATGTTAGAAGTCAATGACTTAATCAGCTCCCACAGCATATCGTCTGCCTTCAGCTTAAATTATCTTAGGCAGACATCCTGGCTAGTTGCAACACAAACCTCCGATGACTCGAGCTGCAGTAGGGGCCAGTATTTGGCAGCCAATAAGTCAAGAATCTGAAAAGAGAAAGAAAAAAAAAAAAGGGAAAAGAATGAAGAAATTCTAGCTTTCCCTATTTCTTCTCCCCGTTGTATTCCCTCACCCCGGTGAAAAATCAATATCAGGATCGATGTAAGGTTTTGAGTTGTTCGTCTCGTAGCAGACGATTCCCTACAAAAAAAAAAAGTGTTAAGCAGCTGAATTTAGAGGATGGAAACAGGTGAATCTATTACAGGTTCTTAATGATCTCTATTTATCTTTTTTTGCATTTTTCCCCATCTTTTTAACAGCGAGCCAGTTGTAAATTGTGAATTTGGGTGTATTAATAAGTACAGTATATTACTAATAAATAACATTATAATCATAAAGCGGTGCAGTATGTGGGAATTTTACTTTAAACTGGTAGAAAAATGTATCCAAGAGTGGAAAATATTTAATTTCTAACCACATTTGGAGGTATCGGAATTCAACACCCGCTGATCCGCCCATCTGTCCTGCATTTTTAGGCTGTAAGCAGGGCTGACCCGTCCATGGGTCCCAATGGTGCCATGGCTCCAGGCAGCACTTTGAAAGGGGCGGCATTTTAAATGTATTTTAATACATTTTTTAAATTACTATACGATTTATTTTAATATAATATATATAAATATTAAATATATACTATTCAATATGTCTTTTACTAATATATAATTTCATAGATGTTTTAATATTTAAATGTATTTATGTATGTTTTAATGTATGTTCATTTTAATATTTAAATTTACTTGAATATATAATTTATATTTCATTTTAATATAATTTTTAACCTATATGTTTTAATATTGCTGTGGATCTGTTATACGTGTGGGTGTGGTTTTGATAGGGGCAACATTTCATCTTTGGCTCCGTTTACCAGAGCTCTGGATACGTTTACACCAGCCTTGGAATATTGCCCCCGGTTAGTTGCGTTCATCCTTTTGCAAATAACAAACATTCTAAAATACACACAAGTAAGACTTTATTTATTCACAGATAGTCCCCCCTTCCTTGAGGACTTTCTCTTCCGTGTTATTATATAAACATATTTTTGCATTGTACAGTAATTGTATTTGCTGTTCTTGTGTGGCATGGTTTGGCCCTAAAGTAAAGTATAAACTGGTATTTCTGCTAAATAATCTTCCTTTAACTTCTTAACGCCACGGGACGTGCTATGCTGTCCACGTGGCGGGAGGGCCTTGAAGCCGAAGGGCGTAGACTTCAATGGGTCTCCTCGGACCCTCCTCACAGCCAGAACTCAGGCCAACCCCCTGCAGCCAATGACGCGCGTCGCACGTCGGCTGCATGGGTGGGCCAAATCCGAGGCCCGCTGCGGAACTTGGAGGCAAAACGTACCAGTATGCCTCGCCAGAATTAACCCCCTCCTGGCGAACGCTACCCACCCATCGTTACGAGGTTAATACAGGGTTCGACAAATTTATATCAAAATTAGGAGCTACCTACATATTTCTGGAGCCGAAACAACCTTTTGTCTGTACATTTTCATGTTATGATCAAGAGGTTTTGGAACCAGAGATAAAATTTGGGGAGCGTGTGCTTCCTGACGTTGTCAAGCCTTGCTATAACCCTTTTCACTGTTAAGTGATTTTCCATAAACCACTGGCAGGGGCCAGTGATTGTTGGGAAAATCACTTTTTCTTACCCGTCCAGTAAAAATATACAGAAGTGTCTCTACCGTATATTGCCACTGTTAGTAAGCTTTATTTGGCAGGCAGAGAGCTCCCTCTGCTGGCCAAAAGGTTCTACTACATGTACATTAGAGCTTGTGCTCCGTGTTTCCTTTGAGGAAAAGCAGATCTTAAAAGTTTTCAAATAATTCCAACACATTGCATTGTTCCAGAATCAGACCAGATAGAGTTTACTCGATCTAGGGCTCCTGCATGAGCTTTTTGCCTGCTAGTGGGTTATGCCTCAATCTCCTTTCCCTGTCTCCCTTTTAACCCTTTGCACGAGGTCACATCAGTCGTCTGTTTCCTGCTGTACTGGTACATATTGTCTCATATGTTATATGAAGCCCTATATGACCTTTAAATCTACTTATCTTCCTTATTCTATTATATATCAGGATCGACTACAAAATTACCATTATTGGGGGGGGAGGGGTCAAGCAACACTGGTCTTATTTAAGGTATTGGTGTAATTTAATTGCAGAGCAAGCTGTAAATTACAAGATGTCATAGGTAAATCAACTACGTTCTCCCAACCACTTACAATAACAACACTTTTCTACATATCTTTAGTAAAATATTTTCTCTGTATTTTTACGACAAAACCTAACACCCAGGAGAGACTTTTTAAAAAAATATGTTTTTATCGGTGCATAACATATCACAGTAACTGAATCATTTACGTAAAGATAATCATTGTATATGGTGTTGCATACTTCTGGACACAAGACTCTGGACTCAAAGACAAAGACAAACAACGGGAAATGGCTGATGTGAAGAAAGGAGATAAAACATTTTTTTAGGAACCTTACAGTCATTTATAGTGGTGTACACATTGTGGAAGATCAGTGATACATCAAAACAGAGCCGTGTGGACCATGACTCTTCATGGTGTTCATAGAATGTCGCTGTCAGTTCATCCATTAATTGCGGAGAGTCATTTTATAATGAGCCTTTATCATGGACATGTTTTAATAAATTATCTACCTTTTGAACTCCAGCAGAAGCATCATGCAATGTTTATTCTATCGATATGGGGGGGGGGCAGTTGAAATAATATTTCCTTTACAAGTTTTCTTTTCTATCTGTTCTTACGCATTTTTCACTGATTATGGACTTTGGCGGGAGCTCCGCCATGTGCCAGATAAAAAACACATACAGGCTGCATGAACGTGGTTTAGGAAATGCAAACCAATCAATAAAGATACAATACAAAAAGTAATATTGATATATATATATATATGTAAAAAACACAACGCTCAAACCTTATTAGCGTCAAAATATCAACTCTGGATGGGCTGGGCTAACATAGAAACTAGTGACACAAATTGCATCACTGATGATGTAATTGAGCAGCTAATTTTGTGGTAGTGGAGACTGGCAGTCCCTAATGGCGCCTGAAGGTCTCTTTATAGAGGTCCAAAATTTTAAACTTTTCCACCCAAATCTGGACTCTTGGCATGCAATTTGTTCCTTGTTGCACCGCTTCTTGTAGTATGACTTCATGTACAATACTAAAACCTTCTAGCTCAGGGTTCAAGTTGAGAACACTTCTGTTCCTTGTACGAACCTTTGGATGAAAGAGGGGAACATGCGCACCTATCAGAGGACCATCAGAGGACCAACATAACTATGGAACACTCTGCTGTACCTACGTTTCACTCTGAAGTGAAGCAAAAATAAATAAAATAGGCAATAAAGTCCTTTTTAGACAGGTAAAACAGATCTTGAAAGGGGTCGAACCGCACTCCACTGTACCCCTCCATCCAAAACGCCATTTTCTTTAAGCGTCCACATAAAATGTATCGAGTGATGACCTAGAAGCTCTGTTTTTAGACAAGGCAGTTTGGCGTATAATTAGAGAGGATTAAACTAAACAATTTATCAAGGGAAGCAATTAACAAGAGTGACAACAGCATTATACGATGGAACCATTTAATATAAAAAGGAAAAGTACATTTCCTCCGAGGAAACTGAGAAGCTAATTTGGACATTAAGAAAAGAAAAAAAAAGAGGGATAAGACACTGGAATGCACATATAAATCTTTCAAATCAACAAAATTGCACCATTCGTCGCAAAACCAAACCATTTCCCAGACTGTATATCAGTAAGGAGCTGATAATATTTAATAACGGCCTCGAAGCTTGTATTCTGTCCGCTCTGCTTTTAGATATCAATCATACTATATTAATTGAAAGGATTAGGTCTAATCTCATAAAGAAACAGGCAAACTCTTGGCTTTTCTTTCAAGTAAAAATATATCACCCGTGTCATCCATTACTGTGCTATAATTATGGTAAGTGAAGCCGACCAGAATCGATACAGCAATTTATCAAAGCATTCCTCGCCATAGTACCGCAGTTTACGTCATTTCAGCCCAAAATCCCCTCCTTCAAAGAAAAAGAAAAAAAAACACATATATGTCTATGTGTGTATAAGTGTACACATATATGACACATCCTACTGATTACTGAAATGACATTTCTTAAAGACGTCATTTCAATCGCATTTTAATTCGTATTATTTTGCTCGAATGCGAAAAACACTGAACACAACGGAAAACGTTTATGTAATAAAATAACACCCCGGCCCCCCCCCCCCCCGAGTAAAAATATCGCTTCTGTTTCTTCTAACCTCAAGGTCACAATTTTTTTTGGTAGGTTAAATTTTGCAAAAAGAGATTTCTAAATCTTATTCAAAATGGCCGTCGTTTCGTCTTCTCATGTGGGTGACTGTTGCCTTAAAATGGTTGCCTTCACAATTTTTTTATATAGCTCTCTATTTTATTTATTTTATTACGAGACGAATCTCTTTGTAGAGAAGTCTCAAAAACCAACGAGATATATGTGCAATTCTATTTCCATCCTTA
The DNA here is from genome assembly GCA_009667805.1 of Leptobrachium leishanense. NCBI lineage: Eukaryota > Metazoa > Chordata > Amphibia > Anura > Megophryidae > Leptobrachium > Leptobrachium leishanense. The sequence continues at coordinate 36,994,812 of CM019070.1, forward strand.
ATACTAGAGTTACAAGTACTTATACAGCGCCAACAGATTTCAGAGCACGTTACAAGGGGAAAGCACGAACAGGTGACATAGTAAATTATAAATCATAAGGAACAGACGGCCCTGCTGTAGGGTAATTGTCCTGCTAGTGCAGCACTTTATACGTCTCGACGTTTGTTCAAGTAAAGAGAAAGGAGTCAAAATGTGCTCTCATACCCCCTTCACTAACCTGGGCTAGTTGATGGGGTTACGTTGCCTCAGCTATTGTGCCGTATGGGGGGGCAGAGATAAATTATCCTGTATAGATCCCCCTTCCTGTGTTTCTTCAATACTTTTCTATACATTGGTGGCTCTTTTACATCTTGTAGGACAGCAAAGTGATTTTGCTGTAGAGGTGTAGATATAGGTGCCACGACTAAAAGAGAAGTATTGATTTCATTGTTGCCTATTTCATTGTTGTCCCATAAAGCCTACACTACCTTCCCCGCTCATTATTGTGATTCACACCATAATGTATTTTATTTCTATCATCATCTGTGTTGTCATTTTTCAACATAGACATATATCAGTTTGTCAGATAGGTAAGGGCCTAACAAATCCAGGGGTCAGATGACTCAGATCCCCATTCTACTGTTGGCTTGTAAATTTTTAGAACATTTTCCAAAAATCTATATCTATGCAAATGTTGCCAGACTTCTAAAAACCAGCAGACGATTCTCAAGTTTTCTTGAGGATGTGTAAGCTTGAAATTCGGCACAAGTCCATGCTTAGCCATGGTAAAAAATTCTCTGGTTTTCTGGCATCATGGAGGGTATAAATGGGCTCTGGGCATGGTGCGTCTTCGAGTAACTGTCAAATGTGAAGCTTTTTGTGGTACTTAATTTTTGGTGATCTGGCTTGTAGTACCCTATATATAAATCCACCGTCTAATCTTTTGCATGTAGACTGTGGTGGGGGAAGTAGTTCACCGTGGGATGAAATCTCCTGTGTGTAGTCCCTCCAATCACCGTAATAAAGATGGCGATATCCAGTAGACCATCTCAGGTCCATATATTACTTCATAACATTAAAACACATGTACTCTCACTGGTATAACTCTTTGGTGAAAAGTGCATCCGTGGGATACTCAACTAAACATCAACTCTCATGGTACCCATAAATTCAAGTTTCAAATGACCCAACCATCATTTATGACCAGCACGTGTCTGGCAATACATGTCTGATGTCATATTAAAATGGTGATTTTTTTTATGGGGGCGGGTTTACATGTGTCAATTGTCATGTTTAACCCCAAGAAGTTTTTTTTCTGTATTTTGTTGTATGTTCATACATACCGAGGCTGACTCGTGATTAAATCACAGATTCTCCTTGGCCGGTTTTATCTTATTACTTATTCTTACATTGTTGGACAGATATAACTAGTTAATTAATTTTGGAGTAGAACTAAACAGTGATTGGCCTACTGGTCTTCGTTAACGTAAATGTTGATTATTATTATTATTTTTTTTATTATTATTTATTTTCCGTACCGTGTCCGCAGTCAGATTGTATTATTATTATAAGATTGCAATATTATAGGCGGAGAGGAGAGAATTTAAAAAAATGAGAAAAAGTAGAAGAAAAATTCACAAATTACCTCAACAACCCTTCAAATTATATATAGTAGAGTGCCACCAATCAAACATTTTGCTCCGCTTTGAGATAATGGAAAATTCATGGGTTTTGGAGAAAAGGTAGCTCTTTTTGCTTAATTTAGGTCTTTAAATTACAATGCCGTTGGGCTTCCAGATATGTTCTTAATACAGCAGACAGTTTTATTTGTATTGTGGACTTTCTGGTTTTGTCGAGATGTACTTTGTTATACATCCACTTTTAGTGGAAAAATGAGAAATTTGGACAAAATCATCAATGTTTCCCTGGTGGTGAAGTTATTTGTATAGATTTCTAGCGCCATCTTTTTGTTTCTGAAGGGTTAAACTTCCTTCCAGCTGGCTGTGTCGTACTTTGGGGTTTGTACTGGCATCCTTTAAATTATGACTGACATCAGGCTGTTGCTTTGTAATTTATTTTCTCATTTTATATCTCTTCTATTAATAATATTGGCCGGTTAAGCAGATGTTTCCTCCACAACATGTGTATGTGTGCATATATGTTCATTCGCATTTGTGTATATATATATATGCGTGTTGATGTGTGTTTGTGTGCGTGGAAATATAATGGTGTAAGACTGTTTACCTAATGCTAGGATTTATTTTTGAGCGCGCTCTATATTTAACTGGCATTATGCTCGAGCATCATCAGGCAGTTTTGTGAGCCTGCCAGACGGGTTCTCAAAATGGTTGCCAAGCTGTAAGATGGCTGCCAATGTCTGTACACAGAGAGCACGTCCAAAATGGTGACCAACTACTCGGAGCTCGTCTGTCAGTTATTCAAAATGAGGAAGATGCAGGACTTGGCACCGGCGAGTTGGCACAAAGATTTCCAGTGTCATCCAGAGATTCGAGCAGTTAGCGTGTTCGATTTGCTTCAAAGTACTTGGCAAGTGAGCGGTCGGGGAAATGCGTGGAGAGGTGAAATAGCCAGCGTATGAAAGCACGTTGTTTGCTTTTGGAGGAAGAGAAAGACAGAAAGTGCACGGCAACGGAGGAATAACTGGGAGCGTAACTTGAAGATTCTGGGAACGAGGAATATATATATATATATATATAAAAAATAAATAAATAGATAAAATATTCCGGATCTGGCTCCGGTAAACTTAGCAACAAACCGTGGCTTTTCCCGATCTGCAGACGTTCGCTTCCGGTAAATGCTTTCTGCCCGATCTGCTGCTTAACAGATTTAATAAAGAACAATATTGAATACTATTATATTTAATCATATTTTTATATATTTTGCATTTTCTAACTATGGTGTAAGTTTTCAAAGAACTCCAGGGCTTTTCATTACTCGTTATTGTGCGGTGTGTGTGTGTGTATATGTGCGTGTGTGTAATTTAGTGAGAGTGACTGCACGCTGAAGTCATTTACTTCGATAAATTTATTTCCATTTTTTTTTTATTTAATAAAGAACATTTTCTGCTCTTGCGCAAAACCATATAACACTATAAGAACATATATAGTAAGAGATTTTTTTAAATTTATTTCAGGAAAAAACTTCTATATATTGGTGGGTTCAGTAAGGCGAGCGCCTATGAATAGGGTAGGGCTTCATTGGTTGTATTAAATTGTGTAGAAAGTGCAATGTAAACTATTATTTTAATAGTGTTGGATTATATATATATATATATATATATATATATATACATATATATATATATATATAAAAAAATTTTTATATAAAATATTTTTTTTCACAAAATCAGGAATCGGGCTCATGGAAATGAATCTCCGACATTTTTAAATTTCTGAAATATTGGACAAAATTCTAAATGCAAAACTTTGCCTGGCTTCCAAAAACGTGTAGTTGGCTCCCGGGATTTTTTTTCCTTTTTTTTTCGGACAACTTCCTAGGTTTGATATAAATTTGTCAATCCTTGACTTAAAACCTCTCACAGGAGCATTTTTTTTTTCTCCTGTACGTTAAATCCTTGATTTTCCTGCTCTCGCTTTTCACATACAGCCGATTTCGTCGTAAATCACCTAACTCAGAAAACAATATTAAACAGGCAATTAAGAAAAAGAAAAAAATGACGCACATAGTGCAGTGATGCAGGTGAAACCACGGTTTCTTAGATTCATCACTGTCCTCGCTTATATATTCAGTATAATTCCTGCCAGCAAAAACCTTAAATTCTCGATGTCAAAACAGTTGTCTTCTGAAAATCCTGAGCAAATAGATAGTTGCTGGGGCATGTGGAGGTCATCTGCACAGATGTGCCTCTCATTTACTTATATAACCTGTCCTTTAGTTCATGTTAAAATATGTTTTCCTTCTTGTTTCAGGGCATTGAAAGGTGGATCACTTATCCCTCTGTACACTTTGTTTTCATTGTTTTATTTGTAGTATTTCTTGTGCTCTTTTTTTTTTTTTTATAAATAAAAAATTAAAACATCAACCTTCCGCCACCTTTTCCTGACCTACAACTCGATTGTTTAATTTACAGTATATTTCTCAAACTAGGTTTCTACATTTACGTGAAAAAAAAAGGTATAAAAAAATAATAATAATAAAAAACTTTTATAAAAATAATAAAAAATTACCATATAAAATAGTTATACGTTTTCCTTTTTTTTTAAGAGAATGAAGCTTTATACAATGCTCACATTTGCCTTGGATGACATTATTCTCAAATACAAAAAAATAATAATAATTACAACTTTAATAAAAATAATAAAAAATTACCATATAAAATAGTTATACTTTTTTTTTTAAGAGAATAAAGCTTTATACAGTGCTCACATTTTCCTTGGAGACATTATTCTCAAATACAAAAAAATAATAATAATTACAACTTTAATAAAAATAATAAAAGATTACCATATAAAATAGTTATACTTTTTTTTTTAAGAGCATGAAGCTTTATACAGTGCTCACATTTTCCTTGGAGACATTATTCTACATTAGAGATAAAAAGTAAATACGAGGACAATAATTATTTCTGATATATATATATATGTACGCACACATATAATGTATTTGTTAAAAAAATGTATACAAAGTGGTGAAATTTCCATTTGCAAACTGAAATGTTGACACTGTTTGATACAACAAATATTGAAACATTAGGAGACAAATCTCAATGTATCTTTCCTGGTAAAATCATTTATAAATAAATATATAAATTTATGAGAAAATGCAGAGCCAGTTAGGAAAGTTAGGAGCCCGCCACAAATTTTTAGGAGCCGTTTTCTACATGGATTTGTATGGAGTGACATAAATGTTCAAACCTGAGATAATTCTTCAGGAGCCCTATTACCGTTTAAAACCTTTTTTCCCTCCTCCACTCTGCCTTGAGGCCATGACGTCACTAAGCTGCTGTCAGTGATCCGTAAAGTTTGCCAGTCAAGCACTGATAGTACTGTTTGCAGGGAACATAGCAGCCTAGCCAGGAGGGACGGACATGGGCCAGAATCATTAAAATGTTCTTTAATCTCTTTAAAGCTTATGAATTCGAACGTCACAGTTTTGCGGATTATTTATATGGTTTACAACGACGTAAGTTGTCTGTAGCTTCTCTTTCAACACAATTTCTCAATGGCTCCAGGATGGAAGAGGATTTTACAGAATCTATAGAAAAGTGTGTGTGTATATATATATATATATATATATATATATATATATATAGGCAATAGAGAGCCAGCACTCTTGGGTCTCTTAAAAAAATAATAAAATGATTTAAACATAATAAAAAGTGACCAAGTCGACGTTTCACCTCCTTCAAGAAGGTTTCATCAGGATATAATTATGACACTTTTTATTATTTTTAAATAAATTTTGTTATTTTTTTTTAAAAGACCCAAGAGCGCTGGCTCTCTACTGCCTATATATATATAACTTTTGTCAAGTTAAGCACCGGGCACTTTAAAAATGAGGCATTGCAGGAGTTTTTGGCGATTGAGATATATATACAGTATATACATATATTCAGGGTAGTTTATATAGCTGTAATTTAAACTTTTTAATTTAGTTTTCTTTTTACACTCTGTGCAGTTCATGTGCCAACAAGTCAGTTTACAAAATCTGTTTTGTTGATGACTGCTGAGATAATAATTGTGGTGTTTCGTGGCTTGGCAGAAGCACGGGGTCTCCTCTGAGGCCACTTGCCAAAGGCTTTGAAGGGGTTGACGACGACGATCTGTGCCAGAGTGAGTCACCACTCTCTGTTTTATTTAGTGTCCTTCTGCCAAAGCCTTAGACACTTTCTGTTTTCATTCTTCTGCCGACTTCCCTTCCCACACTGTGGCTTTCTTCGCAGCCAGGCGCATTCTTTCTCCAGGATAGGTGAAGGAGCGTGGCTCCAACTCAAATGGCTCAAGCAGAGCCAAGACGTACACCAGCGAACAACTGAGATCAAGACCGGGTGACACGTTCCGGACTGTTATTACAGTTCTACGGGATGGAAGTCGCAGGAGGACGATATTAATGTTAAAAATAAACTAGTTGACAGGAAATTTAAATCGTACTCTGCTCGGCGAGGGCCGGAGCAGGGGGTGATGCCACTATCGAAATAAACTTTCCGTAGTGGATACATTGTGTTAGGAGCAGGAACGTTTTGACGTATCGTCGGAAAAGCAAGGAAAATAAATGACAAGAACAAGCGGTTCTTTGCCAGAAACGGCTAAGCTGAAAACATACAGTTGTAGTTTTGTGTTGTTAATGCTCTCCGCTGAACCCAGGGTTTGATTATACTCGAGGCGCCAATTCCTTTAATTTAAAGGAACAAATAAAACTTTAATATTAAAGACAAGGGTGAGACTAGATCTTAGCCAAGCACATTTGCCACTCAAACCCCCTTACCACATGCTGGGCCTCCATCCATCTGCTCAATGAGCCTCTATGGGACCATCAACCTCGGTGGTAGATTCATAGAGGAGGCATTTAATCTTATGGTTTTTTTTCCCTCTTCTTTTATATTAAAGCAAAGCAGTCACCTCCTGCAGACGTAGAAAGGAAGCTGCCTAGTTCTTTTGTGGGTGACTATAGATCTCTATTTGGATGGAAATGATGGTAATGTTTTCCTCCACACCTTTAGTATGTTATAATTCTTTGCTCTTGTTTTGTCTTCTAATGTGGCTACCATTTGGTATTTGCTATTTTCATAAGTATCTCATCATTGTTCATGACTTCTTTGTGGCGGCCTTGACCGTACAAGCCCATTGATAGCTGGGGTCAACGTATAAGTATTTATTCACTCAGAACTGTGGTTTTATTGAAATAACAGAGGATTGACCTTAACAAACCATGGTGTATCATCTTAGGGCTCAAAATTTCAAGTCCCAAGCTACTAGCCAGGCCTTAAGAGTAACTCTCCACTAATTGCCCCACCTAACCCCTTATCCTGCCCTGCCTCTGCATTCCCACTCGCCCTCATGTAATTTCCACTCGCCAAATGCGAGCAGGTGAGTGGAAATTTTGAGGCCTGAATTCTACAGTGAATGCACTAAGGAAGTTCCACTGTAGTACGCCATAGTTGTCACCATTGTTTCCATCATAGTGTCTGCCACGGAAGTTGTTCAGCATTGGTTTTACCCCTTCTTATCAGTGTAGTCTTCATTGTGGCTTCAGTTGGAGTTCAATGGAGATCGCCACCATAAAATAGCTTTTTACCGTTATTTGCAACTATGATGGCTGTCAGTGAACCGGTGTTGCTTATTGAATATGCTATGCATGCTTAAAGGTGTATTAAGAAAATAATGAAGCCAACTCTCCATTTGACTGAAGTTATTTTGAACCTTTAGAAAGAAAGAGAAGAAGGTTATTGAAAATTAAAAATTCTAGAGCACCTTTTCCTCCATTATTTGGATTTAAACACAAGGCACACGCTAACAATTTCACTGGGCCGGGATGTCTTTAATAGAGTTTTACTATCACCCCTGAGAAGTAGTTGTGGTAACCATTAAAGGAAGAAGAGTTGAGTTGTTCTTGTCTAGAAATGAATCTGCAAACGAAAAGTCTGGGATGGCCCTCAGTCGGAGCATTAACCAGATGAGCGGTTTCCCAGTTGACATGGTCCTCAGTTGGGGCATTAGCCAAATGAGCGGTTTCCCATCTGACATGGTGTTCAGTTGGAGCATTAACCAGATGAGCAGTTTCCCAGTTGACATTGTGTTCAGTTAGAGCATTAACCAGATGAGCAGTTTCCCAGTTGACATGGTGTTCAGTTGGAGCATTAACCAGATGAGCAGTTTCCCAGTTGACATTGTGTTCAGTTAGAGCATTAACCAGATGAGCAGTTTCCCAGTTGACATGGTGTTCAGTTAGAGCATTAACCAGATGAGCAGTTTCCCAGTTGACATGGTGTTCAGTTGGAGCATTAACCAGATGAGCAGTTTCCCAGTTGACATGGTGTTCAGTTTGAGCATTAACCATTTGATTAGTTTCATAGGTGTCACAATTGCATTACTATTAATTTTCAAACGGTGAATATATATATATATATAAATACTGAAAATCTATATAAAATCCAGTTGGATTTTGGATTTGAATACTGGTTTTGAAAAAATAATAAAATAGATTTTGAGTGTTGGCTAATTTTGTTCATGTGATAATTGTTGTTCTTTCTAGTAAAACCATCGGTGACTTTTGGTTTTATCCATTTAATGGTGCATATGTAAAGCCTGAGCGCTGTACATGTGTAGATACAGTAGACGTGCATATTTGATATGGTTTAGCTTAGGAAATGTAGAAACTACAAGCGCTATATTCACCTCCTTACCTCTACAAACTCTGGCTGATGAGATGCGATATGTATGGCTTGAGGGTCTCTCGCAGAGTGTTTAAGTTCAACTCCTTCCACTACATTGTGTTTGTTTCCGCAACGCAACGTGTCACCTTTGTTCTTTTCCTGTGTTCCTGTCCATATGTATCCTGTCCAAAGGTTCAGCTGTTATTACCGTGAAAATAATGACTTGTTTCATAAATATCGATACTCTTGATGCATTTCTAGGCACGAGAGGGGCATCATTTCTCTTTCATTTTCTTATTTTAGATCTTTTACTATAAATGTATTTTTTTAAACATTTAGGTGCTTTGTAACAGAGCGGTTGATGATTTTCCATATAACAAAAAATGTTATAAAATCTTTTGTTTTCCCATATTGTGCGTTAAAGACATATCTGTGATTCGCTAGCTCGCTACACGATATGATACTATAGTGGTTGTGTTTATATTATACAGGTTGTGTGGATTTCATCAGTTAGTGTTTGATGACTTTCACAGGTTCATTTGCCTTTTTATTCTTTTCTTTCTAAGCTGTTAGCCTTATCTTTATAATTTAAATTATGTTTTAAATCATAATAAAGGTCCCTTTTAGAGATAGTTTGTTTTTTCTCACCGATTCTTATCAATTTCCAGTTTGTGTAACCCAGACAATTATCCAATGCTGGGAACCCAAATATCTTTAACACAAGTCCCTATGGATCTTAAAATCTTCAAAACTAAAGGTTTCCAGACATCAAAAATAAATTGTATTGGAGGAAAAAAATGAGGAAAGCTCCCTCTCACACATCCCCAGAAAATGTGACCATTTTTTTCTTAAGTGGTGCTTGCTGGAGAATGAGGACAAATAGCTGACGCAGCAGCATCGGAGTCTGAAAGAGACTGTGGGAAATGTCAGATTTATGGTCCTGTGGGTGATCGGAGAAAAGCTTTTTATTATTTTTTTTTCTGTGCAGCAGGACTGTGTCAGGGACAGATACAGTGGAATAGGTGTTGGCTTCGTCCCAGTGAAACAGAAGGAATCTGAATCCCACACTCCCCTTGGGAACCATGGAAGTATACAGCCTCCGGGCCCCCATCGGTTCCTCCTTTGAGTATGCTAAGCCAGTGAAAGAGGGTATTGCGCCGTCTCCAAAATCACCATATTTTGGGTCACCTGCTGCTCATGGTTCTCATGCCAGATATTGACATACGGATCCCCCCACCACTCCCCGGGGATACTATGCTGCTCGCCTCTGAAGAGACTGACTCGTTGAACCTCATATGCCATTGCCCATCCGTCCCGGACTGGGCTCAGCCAAAATAAAACGAGGCATGATGATAATTAATAGTGCACAAAACACCATCTGTAACAGCACATTGAGGTTTCTTCTCCTTCTAGATATAAGTAGCCAAGTTATAGTTGTGGAGATCTAGACTAGAGCTAGAATTGTAGCATCACGGAGACATACAAAGATGCACGAAAGAAGTCAGCACTGTTCGACATGGTTTCACTGCACTTAAAGTCCACATATTTTCGAAATGTGACTCTTTAAATGATCACCACCTCTTTCTACATCCCCTGGCGTCTCCCAATCTTAAGGTTTTTTTTATCATCCAAACCCAAAGTCCTTACCATAACCTTAACCGTAGGAGACTCTCTTCACACTAACCCAATCTACCCATAATTATCCTGCTTTGTTCTGGCATAAAACATTATTGAGAGCACTGGGACTATATGGTTATAACCATAGGCGTGCATACAGGGTGTGCCTGGTGTGCCCAGACACACCCTATTGTTGGGTGACAGCTTCATCTTTAATGCCCTACATGGATATTTTGGATGTTCCTTATCTGGTTCATGATACATAGTATGAAAATTGACTGTATCATTGCATAAACATTGGTCATTCCCAACTAAAAATAACTGTTCCGTGCTATATGATCTGGACATAAATATATAATTAATAAATATTTCATGGGTGCACATTCTAATGAAATGGGCTACGCACGCCATTGGATATAACTTATAGTGTGTTTATTAATTTAGTTGCTCCTATGTCATCGCTGTTGGACAGGGATACTGATCATTCTACCTGGAAGGGTCATGCATTGGATATTACAAAGGATAGAGAGTTAGCCAGAGAATAAACCCATCTGTGGACGGCACTGTAGGGAAATCCTTGTGGTTATATGCCAATCAATACATTTGTGGAGAATTGTAAGTTGTTGGGGAATTGTAACTGTTATTCCTTTGCACCTCGTAGTCTGCCTCTGTAAATAACCCTTTAAATATTTGTGGGTGCTTAGAGAAAACAAGCATGTGATAAAGGATTAAAATCTGTTGAATCTGTTGACACATTTTAGCTTATTTTTTATATTTTTTACCTCAGATATTGGGTCTGATTTAATTCTGATGACAGATTTTTTCCCCCCAAAATATTGGCTGATTCAGCTAAAAAAAAAACAACAAAAAAATCCTGCAATATTCGAAAACTGCCGTTGGCCCAAAAACGTATGGTCGTAAAAATGCCCGATAAAGCTTATTTTCAACCATCATCATACCGAATTGGGCCGTTAAATATGTCTATTATAAAAAGCCGATGTTAAAAAAAAGATTCCAGTCCTATTCCTTCTATTTCCCTGCCTTAAAATCCGTTTGTAAGCACCTTTTGACATTTTTTTCGGAAATCAGCATACCGATATATTAGAATTTATTCAAAAATAGCCAATATTTGCATTGTAAAATATAGCCGGGAGAGCCAATAATCGATTAGAATTTTTTTGAGAATCAATGTCGGAGAACCAACATTTTAATCTTCTTACCTGAAAAAATGGATGAAAAGTGGACGTAAAAGCCCCAATTTCAGCCAATGGTCTTAATTAAATCCAGCTCAATGTTCCTTCACCCCCTTTTGACTTAAAAAAAGACCAAAGGGATATAATATTAATTTTTTTAATTTTTTATGTTAAATTAACCTCTTTTGTTCAAAAAACATGAGAGACTAGTATTCCATTATTTTATAACATTAAACGTTCCACTATCTCCCATATTATTCTACCAAAGAGCTGCATAAACGTAGACGCTAATGGAAGTCAAACACAGGGGTTTCATCGAGCATCATATAGTTTTATATGTGAATTAACCTCCGGCCAATTTCTGAACCAACCCAGATGGAAGGCCAAAGGAACAACGAATCCACAGAAAGGGGATGAAATGTGCAATTTAGAAACTTTTCAATTATTTTTATTAAATGTTTAACTTATAGTTTTGCGATATAGAGTAGAAATAGAGACGTCAACTATTATTGGGAAGATTCAATAATGTTGAGCCGGGCTTCTCTTTAATGCAAAGCCTAATCACTCGATGTCTGTAATGGCACTTCTTATTGCTTTATGCTGCAGCCTGTTCATCTCCGAGGCCTTTAATTAAGGTACAAAAAGAAAGGCTGAGTTTCTTGCTAGTTTTCATTAAAATCAAGGCCAGAAAGAAGTAAGAGATGGTTATAAATATGGCGTGTTTTATTCTGGATATATAGTTTAATCTAGTTAATAAAACATAATTGCATTAGTCATGATACATTTATGGGCTCAATATTCTGCTTTACTTCAGATGAGTGATTTTGTTTTATTTCATTTTTTCTCCTCTTATATCTTGGTACTTTTTGCTATACCAACAACTAATTAACCCTCTTCTTTAACTTTGTGGAATGGATGTAAAGCAACAAAAACCACTGCTCTAAAACGTAACTTCTACCACTGTCCAAATCCAGACGTGTCAAGTTGTGCGATTTTGCCGTGCGACACACAATTTTCCCTTTGTCCTCTTATCAACCAACTGCCATGTGCTGTTACCTGGTCTTCAAGAGGACTTAGGGTGAATGTACTGCAAACACCTGTTTAATGGCGCTTGTGGAGCTGAAACCGTGAAACAAAAATTAAATTTGAGCCCATAATAACCCAAGCGCTAATGTAGCATCATGTATGAGCTGCCCCGATTGGCTGCCTAGTCCAGCAGTCTGACATACATCTGCACTGACTTGACATGCTCCCTTTTGGGGACGTAGATGCACTCAGTGACGTCAGTTGCATCACGTTCCTTCCCCATGCTGCCATGACTCCTGTATTCCCAGTCGCGAAGAGTTGACAGGTCTGCAAATCTATGAATGCACTATTAACGCCTTCACTGCTGAGCCATTTCATGGCTTAAAAAAACTCATTTTTCTTTTTTGTATTATTATTGTTATTATTTTTTTTCTTTACTTTAAACATGGTCATGTGTCGAAATCATTGGAAAGGCCATGCGCTGGCCTTTCTAATGATACCAAACATGACCCTGCTAGCTGAAAACAGTCGGGAGATATCGGGGTTCAAAGGAACCCCCATCTCCACCCCTATCTTTCCTTAGGAGTCAATGAGGACGTTCCCCACACATCCTCAATAGTGAAAGGGTTAAATAAATGGCCACTGAAATGATGATATTCCTCAGATTGGGAATCCAAATACCTTGCGCCCTCATTATATTTGCCATTTCCCAGTTGTGAGTTAACCAGCCAAATAAGCTGGGTAACAGTGAGATATGTGAAGCACGTGGACATGTTTGACCTACAGGGGCCTGTGTCTGGCAGCCCAGTCAAGCCAGGTTAACATGTGCCCTTTTGGGGCTGTAGAGGCACTAGATGACATAATTTGAGCCACGTTCTTGCCCATCGCTGCCATGCCTCTTGCATTACCAATCGTGAAAAGTTGGCAGCTCTGCAAATCTATGAATGCGCTATTAAATAAATAGCCATTGAACTGAGAATACATGGCATTTCTTGGATTGGAAATCCAAATACCTGGCATCCTCAGGATATTTGCCATTGCCCAGTTGCGACTTGGCCAAATAAGCCAAGTATCAGTAAAATATGTAAAACTCATGGACACGTTTGAGCTGCAAGAGCCTAAAAATATACCTGCCCCTTTCCGAAACTCTTCCTACACTCATCATCCTAGTCGACGTAATCATTTTACCTAATGGTATTTTACGATTAAAATTTGATTTTTTCTTTCTGGATTAAGTGTTACTTTTTAGTTTTAGAATGTACGTCTATGTAACCTTTGTATGTTTTCCTAAAGCATACCTTCATGATTGAGGTACAGCTTCGATTTAGAGGACTCTTGGATTTACATAGTTTAATGCTGAAGCTGGTTCTCATCCCTGTCCTTCTCTCAGTCCATTAGATTTATTGTTCATTGCGTGCGACCCTCCTAAGTAACACATTTTATATTGAAATGTGATGTTTTCTTACTAGATTAAATTTTGTACTGCAGTTTTCAACCAGAAACAGACGAGTAACCCTATTCCTTTTCATACGGAATAAAGTTCTGCTGGTGGTGCAGTTTCACCGTAGGGAACACATGGATTCACTTAGTCTGATGACGACACCGGTTCTCATGCTATCTGTTTTAATGTGTATTTTTCTTTCCGTAGAGAAGCATGAGTGGCTTCTTAAACCACAAGGCGTATCATATCTACCGTACGCCGTGAAATGTTTTATAACGCATACCCTGTGTGCAAATAGAACACAGGAGCTGCGCAAATATTTTAATGAAGCAACCTCAAGCTCTTTTGAACGGCCACTTTTTCATTCAAAGCTAATTTCTTTATCAGTTATGCACTTGGGAAGATTTTATGGTGCAATTATCCAATTAAATGTCTTAGGAGGGAGGGGGGGCAGACATGCTTGAATGGTGCTTTTATGCTTTCAGTCAGTCTTGTGGTGCACAGAAAGTTTCCCATTCACAAGAAAGGGAAAAAAAAAAAGTGCTTTGGTTGGTAAAGTTGCTTTGAGCCGGCACAGATGGGGGAAAGACAATGGTCTCTGTCTAAACACGAGTGCTTGACTTTCCCTGGTTTGATCTGACGGCAACGTTGCTGTGTACGCAGTGATTATTTCGGGGGAAACAGAAGAAAGTGTTTTGATGGGAACAAGACTCTTCTTGTTTTCATGTCTATGTTATAGGAACATGTTGGATAAAAAATGTTGGATAAAATAAATGTGTCAAAGGGCCTGCAGTTCTGTTTGTGACTCATACGGTTGGAATCGCATTGACCAAAGTGACACCATTTACAGATTTCACCCCAAATGACCACAGTTGTTCGTCGTGATTGCGATCGAGTCCTTAGTATAAAAAGACACTGTAGATGACATACGTCAAGACACTGTACAATAATATAAAAGTGCCTGTGTTACATGAATTTCATCTATCTCAGAGAACTGGAACACCAGAGTTACATAACATTGTGATGGAACATCAATTCCACATCAGATGAGTCCTGCTGTACCCAAGGTCACTTGCAAGGTGTCCATTTACCCTGAGACCCTAAACACTTTTTCTATTCTCAGTAAAAGTCTAATGTTAGAACCCTGAAAACCTGAGAGACCCAGAGAACCTAATCTTTCCTGAGAACATTTTCGTTTACCCCAAAAATGTGTCTATTCACCTTGGGAACCTGTCATTAATGCCGAGACCTTATCTCAACTGACTCCAAGAACCTATCCTATTCGTAGACCCTATTCGTAGAACCTCAGATTGACCCAAGGAAACTGCCTGTTCACCTCGAGACAGAGAACATGGGACTTTGACCTGAGGTTCCAAGAATAAGTCTGCTCAACATGGTACCATGGAAATTGTCTAAATCTACCTTAGCATGTGTTACAGATGCACAACAAAAGCCCCAAATATATGACTTTTCACTCCAAAGAAGTGTTTCTACAGTTCTAATAAAATAATTGTTATATTATTATTATTATTATTATTATTCTTTATTTATAAAGCGCCAGCATATTCCGCAGCGCTGTACAATAAGCACAGTATAGACAGGGTTACAATACATTGAACAACATTTGACAAACAGTACAGGAGGAGATGAGGGCCCTATTCCCGTAGGAACTCACAATCTGGGAGGGTTGGGGTTGGAAACAGGAGGAGAGGACTGTAAGGTGAGAGTGATTGATGGTTGCGTCAGTGAGTTGGGTGGTAGGCTTCCCTAAATAGGAATGTTTTCAGGGAGCGTTTGAAGGAAGAGAAGTTAGGGGAAAGTCTGACAGTACGAGGGAGAGCGTTCCAGAGAGTGGGGGCTGCGCGTGAGAAATCCTGCAGTCTATCATGGGAAGAGGTGATGCGGGGAGAAGCTAGGCGCAGGTCACTGTTTGACCTTAGGGAGCGGGCTGGGGTGTATATTGTTCTGATGTAGCGGCTGGTAACCCTGGTAACTTGATTTTAAAGGATTAACCAATCTCCCCCCCTGAAATTTAAAGGATACAATATTTAGTGTAATCTGGCTCTACTTTGTTCACATTTTTCTCTCACTTGGTGTCACTTTGGCTGTAGACTCAAGGTCGAGAAGGTCAATAAATTTGCTAATTTTAATTTCTTGTTTTAGGCTGAGCATTAATGCAATGTGTGTCATTTGTTAGAAAGCAAACTGACCCGTTGGATGCAGGTTTCACATCTTTCCATGTGACACCCATATTTCAACATGCTACCCTTATCTCTCGATATACCTTATATGCAAGGATTGAAGTTTTATTATTTGGGATAGCGTTTTGTGCTTGGGAACTTATATCCAGTCCTGGAAATGAACAGTATTTTAAGTCTTTTCATCCATCAGGAGGCTCAACAATTCTCGTATAATGTTCATCTACACTTTCATACTGGACCATGTTGGCCAATCTTTAGCTCTTCTACTAGCCACGACTCCCCATTGATACCTGAGGAATAATAATATGGACATGCGAATGGCAGAAGTGATACAAACCCTGTTGTGATGGCACGATTACCTCTCTATAACCAATACCTTTCTATAACCTATGTTGTTTTGTATATGTTGGTGGAGCCCTGCAAAGCTGTAGTGTGTGTGTGTGTGTGTGTGTGTGTTGCAAAGTCAGGGCTCTCCCTCTAATGATGAAGAATGGGTTATAGGTTCCGTTTCTGCGCGTTGTGTCATGGTAAATCATCGGATAACCATCACGATATTGTCTGAAAAATCTCTGTGGCATGAAGTCCTGGCCCCGAGTTCTTTTCTAGTGATTATTATTGCCAGTAAAACGCTTCGTATTCTCATAAATCCTTAAGAAACGCTGAAGATAAAGATTGGGATGATTTCAGCGAACAGTTGACTCTGCAAAACTAGAGAGAGATGATATTTTCAGCATTGCAGCGAATATAATTTTACACTCGCAAGGGCCTCTCTCTGTCAGCTCCGGAGTATCCTGCGCAGAGCGACTTATATCCTCCTTTTGTGCTTTTTGCTTGAAAACATTCTTGCTTCTCGACCTACTGTGGAACAGTCTTCCAAAATCTTGCCCAGCACTGTAGCCGGCTAGTCGATACAGTTACCAGCTGGCCCAGATCGTGCAGAACTTTAATTCCCTTAATGTCAGGGTTACCGCTGGCAAACCGTCGTGAGAATAGAAGCTGTTCTTAAGTGCTGTGTAATTTGGGGGGGGGGCAGCTTATATTGAAACGTCTTGCAGACGCTGTCATACATTTCATATTGATGTGTCCATCAAACAAGTGACGCACGGCAAGTGGACATAGATGGCAGAATAATGAAAAACAGAATGAATACGTCTTAATTAACCTTCATTTGAATTTAATAGTGGTCTGGGAACTGCATCGTCTGAATACTTGAACAGTTGCAAGACACTTTAACTTACTCGGTACAGGTGGAATTGTTTACATAGCAGTGAGAATACTAAATTGATTGGTCTATGACTACTGTATCAGATCAATAAAAAATACAGGTCAGTAGGTAACCCACTGCCGACAATAACGTTGTGCGTCTTTATTGGAGACAAAAAAATCAAGAAAAACACTGATGTTTTGTTCTCACATGGCCTTAATCATGCTGATACACGGAGCTTGTGAAGACGCACACATATACAGTTGTGTTCAAAATTATTCAACCCCCACTGAAATTGAGTGTTTTGGCCAGTTTGACATTGATTTTGATCACTCAGTCATCTTGCTTACAATTAAATCAAAGAGGCACGTGTAGGTCAGACAAATATAACATAACATTTATAATGAAATAACCACAAATGTCTTTTCTGTGCTCACATCATTATCAGTTTTATTCAACCCCCAAGTGACATTCAATCTTAGTACTTAGTACAACATCCTTTTACAGTTATAACAGCTTTTAAACGTGAAGCCTAGCTTGACACAAGTGTCTTGCAGCAATCTACGGGTATCTTCGCCCATTCGTCATGGGCAAAAGCCTCCAGTTCAGTCACATTCTTAGGCTTGCACACTGCAACTGCTTTCTTTAAGTCCCACCAGAGGTTCTCAATCGGATTTAAGTCAGGTGACTGCGATGGCCACTCCAAAATGTTCCAGCCTTTAATCTGCAACCATGCTCTAGTGGACTTGGAGGTGGTATGCTTGGGATCATTGTCCTGTTGAAAGGTCCAACGTCTCCCAAGCCTCAGGTTTGTGACGGACTGCATCACATTGTCATCCAATATCTCCTGGTACTGAAGAGAATTCATGGTACCTTGCACACGCTGAAGCTTCCCTGTACCTGCAGAAGCAAAACAGCCCCAAAGCATGATTGACCCCCCGCCATGCTTCACAGTAGGCAAGGTGTTCTTTTCTTCATAGGCCTTGTTCTTCCTCCTCCAAACATAGCGTTGATCCATGGGCCCAAACAGTTCTAATTTTGTTTCATCAGTCCACAGAACACTATCCCAAAACTTCTGTGGTTTGTGCACATGACTTTTGGCATACTGCAGTCGACTCTTCTTATTCTTTGGAGACAGCAAGGGGGTGCGCCTGGGAGTTCTGGCATGGAGGCCTTCATTACGCAGTGTGCGCTGTATTGTCTGAGCTGAAACTTCAGTACCCACATCTGACAAATCTTTTCTCAGTTCCTCAGCAGTCACACGGGGACTTTTCTCCACTCTAGGCTTCAGGTAGCACACAGCAGTCGAAGTCAGCATCTTCTTTCTGCCACGACCAGGTAGCGTTTCAACAGTGCCCTTTGCCTTGAATTTGCGAATGATGCTTCCTATGGTCTCTCTTGGTATGTTTAACATCTTTGCAGTCTTCTTATAGCCATTGCCCTTCCTGCGAAGAGTAATCACCTCTTCTCTTGTCTTCCTGGACCATTCTCTTGACTTCACCATGTTTGTAACCACACCAGTAAATGTCTAGAAGGAGCTGAGTATCACAGTCATTTTAAAGCTACCTAATTGGTGCTGATTATGCTTTATTGCTGCTCCGTGACATCCACAGGTGTTTTCAATACCTGATTGAAAACACTTGAATGAACCTCTGTTCTTCAGAGTGGTAGTCTTTAAGGGGTTGAATAATTGTGTCAATGAAGAATTCACAAAAGAAACATTTACTACTGTATTACAAAACCAATTGATGTCATTTTAGTTGCATATGGTTCTTTATAAAGTCCTTGTAGGATTTCATTCTGAATACAATTACAAATGTACACTAAATTCCCTAAAACCCTTTACAGCATTGGGGGTTGAATAATTTTGAACACAACTGTATACACAGGAGTGTTGGAGTCAGTGAAATCAAGGCAGGAGAACAACTCCACCCGGAGAAAAAAATAACAAAAGACCACTACCCCCATCGCTCTCAATCATAAGCAAACTATAAAATCAAAGCCTGTACTGTACCATAACAGGAGACATTGTACGTGACAAACTAGATTCAGAATAATAAGACCATATCGGTAAAATATAACGATAAGACGGTTAGAACGTCACATATACAAAAAAAAACACCTCTAAAAAAATAGTTGAATCCAGTTCCCTATTGAGACCCCTAGGCCATGAGCTGTCCAGTCTGTGGATCCAATTTGCCTCTTTTTTATTTGGTAACAGCTTTTTGTCACCCCTTCACCGCAGCACTGGCACATGGTCAATGACCCGAAGACGCATTTGTGCCACCGTAAGGACCGGCTGTGACAAAATGTGCAATTGTGCTTTACTGCTGTATCTGATTAATGATTTATCCTCAATCCAGCTGCTAGCCTTAGACCCTGCAGTTTCCATGCTTAATGACAGGTGAACAACAGCTTGTCTTCATCATTGCCTATCTGGGCCTCAAAGACTTCAAGGTTTGCTAACACAAAAGGTTGAGTTATTGTCTACCATTTTTAACAAGAAGACTTTGAGTTGATCACTTGATGTTGATACGTCTGCTTGTTTTGCCAAACAGAAGTAAGTTTCCCTCATCTTCTGTTATGACTTTAATAACTTCCATTTTATATTTGGAAAACATGGGTTGAGTCTTAAAATGAGAAAAAGAAAGGTTTGGGAGCTTCCTGAGAACGAGCAATGGCACTAGTGGCGTGCTCTATGGTGGGGCCCGCTCATGTCTCACGAGGTTTTACCTTCATTGCGCCATTACAGGAATGAATGCTCCATATGCAAATCAGACGCTATCACCCAGAAAGGGTGGCCAGTACTGAATGCCTAGAACGCTAACCCTGCACGAGAGGTGCAGCAATCCCGATGGTTGTTTTGGCCTTGTTAGGCCTCATCAGGAGGGTATAGATGACACCCCTTTTGGCACATCGAGCAAGGGGTCCACGTCTGGATTACCCTGGGTTGAGTCTTGTCTATTTCGGCAACTAGACTAGCCTAATATTTTTGATGAAAATTATAACTCATAAAATCCTGTATATATTTGAGTAGATAAGTTATTAATTGTGGTCTTTCACTTCCTCTGTAATTCTGTAATGTTGGAATTTAGAACTATATGATACTGTATGTATGTGTTCTGTCCCCACGGTGGCTTTGTAGAAACAGGCAGCTCCAACTCTCATGAAAGGCATTTACAGATATTTATTTCCAGGCATTCATTCATAAACAAATCTTACAGTCATTGAAAAGATTCATCTGGATCATTAATATTCTGTCCTTTTATACGGTGTGAAAAAAGGGTAATTTCACTCCCATGTAGAGAGAGAGAGAGGGAGAGAACGCTGTAGCTTCTCCTGGAGTGTTGACTTCCCGATGTTCAAGGCCTTCTTCCTACCAGCATGCAAAGCATCTCAGCACCAATCAGACACATAGAGCTGATCACATGTCATAAAACTAAAATTCCCAGAAGACAGTCAGCCTAATGGGTGAGTGAGCCACATGGGAAATGTAGTTCCCAAAACATCAGGGAGCCAAGGTTGCTGACCCCTGCCTTAAGGGGACAGTTCCCAATTCCTATAATGCTGTCTCTTAAAGAGACAGTTACAATTACTGACTATTCTCAGGCTGCTCTAGTCAGCACAGTATGTATGATAATATTTTTTTATTATTTGGACACATTTTAATGCCGTTTTATTTGTTTAAACACCTATTAAGAGAATTTTTGTTCGTCGCTCTTCGGTGGTCTTCGGCGCTCTTCGACGATGTTCTCCAAATTTTTCATGAGGCTTCAGCGACTCCATCTTCGGTGCGCTACGGTGACACTCCTGTGAATAGTGGATTTTCTGCCGTTTCAGCAACATGGAATTGTCGAAGTGCACCGAAGTGAAAAGCGCTTTCGGAATAACCCCTTTAGAGTTTATAGCGTGTCATTTTCTATCTCTACTTTAACATGTGCCCCCTGTATATTATAGCCTTCTAGAAGACCAATATGGCTGCTCCTGTTGGCATTACTCTTTAATGGAATATATAGAACATACTGTACTCTATAAATAGATAAAAAGTATAATCCAAGTTTTTCTCCATCCTATAAATGTACATAGATTTTGGAAGTTTCGTTGCTCCTTTAAAATTGTGATATAAATGACATATGGCTGACAGCAACCACAATTAATAGGGTGGCTCCATAAACACGTGTTCTACTGAGGGTGGTTTTATTTCTCTCCAGATGTCTTGTATTCAAGCAATTGATCAGAACGTGTTAATGTACGTACGTCTCAAAAGCGAGTCCGAAAAATGATATGAATAATAAAATCTTCTCTCTAAATTGACTGGTTTAAACATCTCAAAGTGCCTTAAGTAGTAGAGTGGGAAGCAATTTACAATTATTACACTTTGCCTTCAATTAATTTGTAGTAACAGAGCTCTGCTTATGTCCAAGAATCCCCACACTCATCGCTTTCAAATTGAAATTGTCCAATGAATTTAAATCACACTTTAAATCGTAGAATCTCTTTGCATATATCAACCTTGTGCAGACTGTTTTTTCCTGTAATAGTAGTAAAGGATATAGAAATATATCCTTAACCTAAAGACTAATATTGAGATTTTAGGAGGTTTTTTTAATGTAATTTTTTATTTTATACATTTAATGCATCTGATTAAATGAAATCCACATCTGGACATTTTATATTTCCTTTCCAAAATCTACATCGAGGACCGAGGAAAGCTGAAGACAAGCCGGTGTCAACTAAGAATACAGTTCAAAACCATGGAAGGGCTCCTGAGAACCAAATATATATACTGCACCGGCTGAGGTACTAACGGACCAGGGTCACTGACCCTAATGTGGAGAGCAGGAAAAGGCAAAGAATCGGTCACACAAGGCTCAGCATCCGTTGGAGTGTTAGTTGGAGGAGCAACAGCATTTCAGGCCTAGTCTTAGGGCCTTTCTCAAGCTTGAGAAAGGTCCTAGGACTAGGACTGAAACCTTGCTTCTCCTCTAGTAAATGATCCAATCAATGCTAAGCCTTGTGTCATTGGTCCTTCTTCCTTTCCTACTGTCGACTAAACATATAGAACAGTTATTTTCGACCTCTGTGTGGTGACACACTGGTGCACAGACAATGGTCCACAGGTGTATCGAGCATGGTCCACAGGTGTGCCGAGAATGGTCCACAGGTGTGCCGAGCATGGTCCACAGGTGTGCCGAGAATGGTCCACAAGTGTGTTGCAGGTTACTGAACAGCTCCAGAATGGAGCGTTTGAATTAAATGACAATGGCTAAATGGGGTGTAATGGGACAGGGACTCGTTGGGGAAGTGTATTAAACAACTGAATTCTAGGGCTGAATATAGAATTTTTGATACAGTCCTAACCTCAACATCTGAGGAAAGGGATTTAGGGGTTATTATTGCAGAGGATCTAAGGGTAAGTAGTCAATGTAATAGAGTAGCAGGAAATGCTGGCAGAATGCTTGGTTGTGTAGGGAGAGGTATTAGCAGTAGGAAAAGGGAAGTGCTCATGCCACTGTACAGAGCACTGGTGAGACCTCACTTGGAGTACTGTGTGCAGTACTGGAGACCGTATCTCCAGAAGGATATAGACATCTTAGAGAGAGTTCAGAGAAGGGCTACTAAAATGGTGTACGGCTTGAAGGAGAAAAGTTACCAGGAAAGGCTTAATTTATTTTTATAAAGGATTTTACCAGGAAGGATACATTGAGATTTCTCTCGTTTTCAAGTATGTCCTGGGTTCAAGAACATTGAAGTGTTACAGTTACAGAAATACAAAGTAATACAATGCAACATATAAAAAAAAACAACACAAATATACAGATTAACAGAAAATAAATATGTAGGAAATATAGTCACTATGTTACATGTTTACAGGTGCATTCTGCATTAAGGTATGTTAGTAAGGAGCTCTTGAGTGACTTAAGACTGGGGAAAGATTTGATGTTGTCTGGGAGGTTATTCCATAATTGTGGTGCTCTGTAGGAAAATGAGGACCGAGCCGCTGTCTTTTTGTATTGTGGTATTGCAAGTAAGGTGCTGGTCCGGGATCGGAGGTTATAGGATGATCTTAACATGTACAGCTTGGAAAAAAGACGAGACAGAGGAGATATGATAGAAACATTTAAATACGTAAAGGGAATCCACAAGGTAGAGGAAGGGAGTATATTTAAAAGGAAACAAAGTAGCAAAACAAGAGGACATAGTCTTAGATTAGAGGGGCAAAGGTTTAAAAGCAACATCAGGAAGCATTATTTTACTGAGAGGGTGGTGGATACATGGAACAGTCTTCCAGTTGAAGTGGTAGAGGCCAAAACAGTAATTGAATTTAAGCAGGCATGGGATAGGCATAAGGCTATCCTAAACAAAAGATAAATCCAGGTAAAGTATCCATGTAATTGGGCAGACTAGATGGGCCGAAAGGTTCTTATCTGCCGACATTTTTCTATGTTTCTAAACATTTGGTGTTGATGTCTCCATGTTTTGCCGAACAAACGTAAGTCTAGATCTTCTCCTGTTAATGAGTTCATCGCCTCTGATTTATTATTGAGTTGTTTTTTTTTTGGCAAGCGTGGGTCTCATTTCGGCAAACTAGACGAGCCTAATACTCTTTTGGTCGAAAATAACATTCAGACAATGATCGTTCAAGTAGATAACGCATTAGCTGTTGTCTTTCATCCCCTCTGTAATATTAATGCTCAATTTCTGTCTTCGTAAATTGTATTTTAAAACCTAATGCAGTGATATCTTTTAGCCCCTATCAGTGTGCTGCAAGATGTAATATGTTGGAAACCACAGGTTGAGGAAGCCCTTTCTGGACTTTAATGTGGTTAATGTAACCGTCCTTTCACCGGCATTGTCAATTCCAAGTCAGAGTGTCTGGCAGTTTTGGGAGAGACGTCCATCATTGTGCTCAGAGCTCCACCTCACTTAATTGTTTCTCACCCATAAAAGTTGCTAATCTAATTAAACAAGCATAGATTAAATACTTCTTATGTTCTGGAGATACACATGCTTTTACAAAGTATTATAGTTTGAATGTCTCTTTGTCAAAATTACATTTTATCTTAGACATCTTTGTCAAAATCATCTGACACCTAAAATACTTCAAAACTAGGTCTTGAAACATTCTGAAGAGTCACGTTGAAAAGGTCATGTTGCGTCGGTTCCTTGAGTTATGAAGAATGTGCAGCTTCTCACAAGGTTTTAGCTCGATTGCGCCATTACAGGAATGACTGCTCCATATGCAAATCAGACGCTATCACCCCAGAAAGGGTGACCAGTACTGAATGCCAAGAACGCTATCCCTGCACGAGAGGTGCAGCAACCCCTGATGATCGTTTTGGCCTTGTTAGGCCTCGTCAGGAGAGTATAGCTGACACCCCTCTTGGCACATCGAGCAAGGGGACCACGTCTGGATTACCCTGGGTTGAGTCTTGTCTTATTTCGGCAACTAGACTAGCCTAATATTTTTGATCAAAATTCTAACTCATAAAATACTGTATATAGTATTTGAGTAGATAAGTTATTAATTGTGGTATGTTGGAAATTACAGATTGAGGAAGCCCCCTCTGGACTTTAATGTGGTTAATGTAACCTTCCTTTCACCGGCATTGTCAATTCCAAGTCAGAGTGTCTGGCAGTTTTGGGAGAGACGTCCATCATTGTGCTCAGAGCTCCACCTCACTTAATTGTTTCTCACCCATAAAAGTTGCTAATCTAATTAAACAAGCATAGATTAAATACTTTTTATATTCTGGAGATACACATGCTTTTACAACGTATTATAGTTTGAATGTCTCTTTGTCAAAATTACATTTTATCTTAGACATCTTTGTCAAAATCATCTGACACCTAAAATACTTCAAAACTAGGTCTTTGAAGCATTCTGATGAGTCACGTTGAAAAGGTCATGTTGCGTCGGTTCCTTGAGTTATGAAGAATGTGCAACTTGCAATAATCATTACAGAGATTTTACTGAAAGACATATCTGGTAGACTATTGGCTTTCCTTTTCCAGTCTAGAAGACAAGAGAGGGGAATAATCCTGTACTCAGCTTCTCAGAAATAAGCAATATAATAAAATACCCCTCCAGGGTGCTCAATGTCCCAGAATAACCAACTTCTCAAAGCAATCCAGATGAAGAAGGGGACCAAGCACATCCAATAGGACGTAATGGCAATTTTATTCCATCACTTGCGATTTTTCAGCCGCCACAGCCACCTCTCTCAAGTATTGAGAAAGCCCGTTGTAGCAGCTAAAACGTTGCGTCTGATGGACTAAAAGTAACATTACACCCACTTGGATGTGCCCGATCCCCTTCTTCTTGGTCTGGATTCCTTTGTGCCTGGTCTCTTATAGTGAATAACAATATGGGGGGTGGAATAGAGGACAATGACTGACACAAAGGCAGGACATTTTATTAGGTTGATCAGTGGCTGTTTTAGAATTTATATGATTTTGGAAGAATCTACAAACCTGAGGCTCTATTCTCACCATACTGTTATACATGACAGCTCCAGCCATTATCTTAACATCTCAGGCAGCTAATCCAGTATTAGCAGCTCCTTACTGTAAATTATCAGCTCCTATACTTTGTATAGGAGGCAATAAAAAGGCTTTGTGTGAGAACAGCGGGCTAGGATAAAAATAGCATTCAGTAATAAAAACCGTCTCTAAGTCCTGCGTCAGACGAGCGCACTGTTTGCGTCCGTCTGACCGCACTGTTTGCTGTCCGTTGTAGCTTTTCAAAGGAGTCAATAGAGAACAACACACGAAGCATGTGCACACTTTTTCACGTGCGCTCAACGCATGTTGCAACGGACGCCAAAATGGCATCAACGTGAAAAAGCTAGACGGACGTAGAGAAACAACTGCATACAGTTTATTTTTATTTTTCTCAACATCAGTCAAAATTAACTGATACAATGTAACCGCAATCTCATTTACTGTGCGCAGTCAGTACGCTCGTCTGACCCCAGCCTTAGACCCTGGTGCTAAGTGATGTTGTCAATTCATGTAGACCTCAGGATGGTCCTGTGGTCAAAGGTTCCATTCCCAACGAGTTCACCCTATGCTTTCCTTATCCCGAAATAAATAAAGTTATGTTGGCCAAGACCATTTGCATTGAATTGTAGAACATACTTCCAACAAAGGGTTCTGATTTATTTCATCTCATGTGATCATTAGAAATAGTTGAAAACCCAACAGCTTATGAAAGGGTTAAACTGCACCATTAAAACAATGAAAGTGTCTCTTTGTTTGGCTACATGTTGCGAAGCTCAAGACTTTCAAAAGGCTTAAAACATGGCAAAGTAATTGATACATTAGCCGGTTCTCAGGTGTAACGGAGGAAACGGGCATTCGCAGCCACCATGCACTTTTGAACCTTCCATTTCTTGGATTTTTTTTTTCCTTCTTTTCCTCAACAAGGCCTTTAAAGAATTCTACTTAAAAGGAATTCGATTTTTTTTCCCTCCCCTGCTATTTAAAAAAAAAAAAAAATTACTCTTTTTTAATGATCGTTTCTGTATGCGCCGGATTATCGTTTCTGAGCTTGACGGCATTCCCGCCATCGTTGTTTAATCTGAAAATGCAATTTTTCCCACCAATCCAAAAATTTATGAAAAATGAAGACGGGAAGTAATGAATTGGTAAGTTTGTGACTTGCCGGAGTGTGCGGAATTCAGATCTGGAGAGTTATTCTCTGCCCCTCACCTGCGCGGAAAGATCTATGGCTTCGCCGCCTCCTGTCCCGTAGCCTTACCCGTCTCAGACAGTTGTCATTATCTTGGTCAAAAGGTCACGGCCAAATTGAATAAAAGGAATGCAGCGTGTTCCTGCGCAATGCACAAAGCCAGTATTGACTTTCTTAATCCAGTTTGCCGAGGGGTGAGAGCATTAAATTAGATATCTAAGCAAAGAAATTGAGAGCCATTGAAAACAAAGATAAGAAGACAGCTTGTATTTTCTCTTTTCCTACGCGCGCTCCGAGCTCTAGAGTTTGCAGGTGTGTCATCGGATCCATGGCTAGCATCGATCAAAAACTCTGCCAATGCATATTTAATTAGCGAGGGGACTGTGGCTGCATTATTGCTATCAGATTCATATTGAATGTACTGTCAGACTCTGAATAGACCCCCACCACCATCACCCCATCCCTCCTTCCCTACCCCTCCTGCCCCGTTGTTTGGGGAGCTTCTGCATTTTGTCTGGGCATCTCCAAGTTTCTTTTTTTCTTAAGCTGCTGATGCATGGAGCTTCACCCGGCAGCATACAAACAAGTGAAAGCACTGTTTATTTTGTCTGGGAAGAAAAAAAGTTGAACCAATTACATTTCTGCGGGTTGTTTTTTTCCCCCTGAAGCTTAAGATTGTAGGAAAAATTAAAATATAGGAGATTAAAAAAAAAAACTGTTTATGAGGAGTGATTAATTAAATAAAAAAACATAATTTGTTTATTATATATATATATATATATATATAAAAGTTTATAATTGTAGAAGACGTTAACACATCGTATTTTTTTCCGTTTTAAGTTATTTAGTTGTTGTTTTTTTTTTTTAAATTGGGTCTAATTTCCACCCGTAGAACAAACTTTTTAATCTCCAGCTAATTAATTAAATAAAAAAATAATATAATATAATAAAGTTTATAATTGTAGAAGACGTTTACACATCGTATTTTTTTCCGTTTTAAGTTATTTGGTTTTTTTAATTGGGTCTATTTTCCACCCTTAGAACAAACTTTTCAATCTCCAGCTACCTTGTCTCTAAAATCAGGTGCTGGGTGGGGGGCAATGACCCCGGGATTCAGAAGAACCAACACTTACAGGATTATTCAAAGAGATCCGAATTGCTTGAGAAAGGTAACCGAACGCTGGTTACCTTTCTTGGCCATTCGGCAATCCAGAGAGCAGGCAATTCGCCAAATCCTGGCGAATTGCCTGCACATATGGTGCCTGTTCGGTGCCTGTTCAAGAGCAGTGAAATCCCCATGAAAAAGCAATGCTTCGTCTATTCAGAGAACACAAACCAGCAGTGAAAAGTTGCCGAAATGCCCTGCCATTCGGTGGTTTAATTCGACAGGTTTATTCAGGCGAATC
The DNA here is from genome assembly GCA_009667805.1 of Leptobrachium leishanense. Classification (NCBI taxonomy): domain Eukaryota; kingdom Metazoa; phylum Chordata; class Amphibia; order Anura; family Megophryidae; genus Leptobrachium; species Leptobrachium leishanense. The sequence goes on from CM019070.1 coordinate 37,022,926, forward strand.
CCATAGGCTTCAATGTTAAAAATATTCCTGTTTTAATTCAATATCTAATAAACCGTTCATTATAAAATTCTGCAGTAAAGAGTCTCTTTATTTATAGATTTTTTAGGATATTTTAAGCATTTTTCTGGATTTTTTTTTAAAGTTTACTTATTTTTTCTGTAACAGCCCTTTTTATTATCATTCATTGGATCATATGTAAATTCCAGACATTTTCGCTCAGTAGTTTCTTTGCAAACAGCGTTTCACTTTTCAATCAGTCATGCAAACTGTTTTCCTAATTTGTTCACTGCACTCGTCTGCGGTGTCGGCTTTTTCCGGCGGCTTCGCTGCGGGTGATCGGCTCCTGCTCGGGTTTTTCTGGCGTTTTCGGCAGGTTAATCCAGATGGTTTTGCGTATTTTCGGCGTGCATTCGCTGGGTTTTGCAGTGAGTTTTCGGCAGGTTTGCGGTAGCTTTTCCCTGCAATTCGGGGACCCTGTGGTGCTTGCTGAATAAACCGCAGGGTCACGGAAATGGGATCGGCAAAATGAACCGAATTGAAGAGAACGTGCGGTGACTTTTCGAATCTCTTTGAATTACCCTGTTAATATATGCCACTTTTCCTTTAAAAGTGCACATTTTTGCCCGGATAAGTACACCCCCGTGTTTCTGACAGTGTACTAGAAAATGAAACAGATGTCCTATTGTGGTTTGGTCTGGAATTACTCGCTATTATTATTAAAGAGTCAGGAGGCAGGGTTATTTTAGCAAAATAGGAACTTGCTACTTAGCCAAATATATCATATTGCTGTGGCTTCTTGGACAATTAGTTGCATGTGCTGATTTTTTTTTTTTAATGGAACAATGTTTATCCGGCAACATCCTATCTCAGCCAAAATACAAACAGCTCTGATGTATAGCGAGCAGGGTCGACACCGCTTTATATATATATATATATATCTATATATATCTATATATATAGTGTGTTTATTATCGCAGAAGCCACTTGCACATCACAGCAATTCAATGAATTGCATCTCAGAGCTCCTGTGCTACATTCCCCATATGCAGCAAGGAATTCTGGGTAGGATATGCAAATGACATCTGTCCCACTTTTATGCATCCTGGGTCTGTTATTACACAGAACCCCAAAATCAATGCTATGCCACACTGTGGCTTTCTAGCAGAGATAAGGTTTATGCAACTGGACAATATATATATATATAAACTGGGGGGGGGGTTGATAAATCATACACTGAAAAATATATGGTTGCTGACACTAGAACTAGTTGCAAACTAATGAGGTCATTATTACTTGCATTTTACAGAGGAATAAAATCTTAAATTAGCACGATTAGCGCAGGCGAGAAGGTTGTAAACCTTGGCCCTTTAGATGTTTTGAACTTCATCTCCCATGATGCTCCACTGCTCATTAGGTCAGTGAGCCTCCTGGGATATGTAGTTCCAAGACATCTGGAAGGTCATGTTTGCTAACCCCTGCCCTAATTAAAATGTGAAAACAAGGAGGGACGACGGCAAAACAATATCTTTCAATTTTATTGCATTGGTAGTAGTAGTAGGAGTAGATTTTATTTTGTGTTTAATGTATTCTATGTCAGCCGTGCGAGAAAACATTTCTTCAGTTTGATACCTTATGGAAACTGTAGAAACAATGATAGGAGTTGTTGGTCTGGAGCTATTTTGTTTCTTCTCATGTTTTAAATGATGAATATACTGTACGTGTGTATACATTCTCAGATAAACAGTTTAACCCACATATAGATCAGACTTTTCCAGCAGTCAACGAAGAATTCCCTTCCCTGTTCAGGATCGATACGATACTTTGGAAAGGTTGAACTTGGCAGCCAAATATGTCTTTTTATCCTCTTCACGAACCGCGCGCAGCTCTAATACCTGGCATGGGTTTACATCATGAAAAACCTGCCGTGCTCAAGCATAAAACAATCACTGTCCAATACAATTGGATTGTGATTTCTAGAAGTAGGATGGCTGGAGGCCACCGTTATCCCCCGTGCCAAATATCATCCCATCAAGACAAAACAAAGGGATGGATTTTAGTGTTTCAGGATATCATCTTAAATAATGATCACAAAGGTTTATAATTCTGGACGTAAACGGCTGTGGTTGTGCCAATAGCCTTGCTCAGTCAGGCTTTCTAAGACGAAGACGGAACATTATCACTGAGAACTTCCTCCGTTTGACTCCCAAGACGTGATGATGAAAAGCTGCTGATCCATTTGACGTTTCCAAAACAGAAACTAGCGTGTATAAATATTAAGATACAAATATATTTATTGATTTAGGTATATTGTAGAAGCCGTGTTACTGCACAAATCCAGATGTTGCATAATCACAGTATTGCAGGATACAACAATACATCATAAAAGACAAGCTTTCAAGAGTCTGGTCTTCTTCGGGTCATTATGGCTTCTGACCGGAAGTAGAGAGGAGGTTCTCAAAGGCATTTTTTTTTTTAATATTGTTTTATTTTGTTAGTCCAAAAACAAAAAAAAGGATGGTAATGATTATTTCATTATCTATTTAATTACACACAGATGGTCGTCGACGCACGAGCGTTCATATTCTACCTTGTAAATAATAATTTTAAAAAATGAAGTCTGACCTGCAGCACATTGTGGAATACATACCAACAAAGGAGATGAAATGGAAGTGCCAGCATGCTGTAGACCAGGGCTGTCAGTCTCTGGCCTCCCAGATATTGATGCCTACAATTCCCAGAATTCTTTCAATGCAATAGATGTCCAGTGAATCATGGGAGTTGTAGTTCAGAAATATCCAGGGGGCCAGAGTTTGACGGCCTTGCTGTAGACTGTGCCAAACTGCTAAAGAAAGAACATTTAAAACTCCTAGACAGCCAATAGATGTGGACCATCAACGAGCAGGTGCAAGAAAACCAGAGTATGACCAACTTACATCCAAATCAACGTACATCTACTCAAAGTAACATAATGTGGTCGCAAGTCGACGAGTGGCTGCATTTGTTCAAGGATGACCAAACTAGCCATGTGGTAATTCACTTAGGGGTTTATTCAAAGAGCGGCAGTGTTTGCTGAAGCTGCAAACAAAAGCGAAAGTCACCACTGTTGCAACAGTGAGAAATGCCGGCGTTTCACAAAAGAAAAAAACAGCGGCAGGAGAAACTGTGAAGCTTTTCCTGTTGCTGTTTGGATTTTTCCTTAGTGAAATGCTGGTATTTGTTTTCTGCTGCAACAACGGCGGTTTTCTCAGGTGTATGTGACATAGGCAAACGATGGCGCTGTTTGAATATGTCCCCAAGTGCTCAGTTGGTGATATGTTGTTTTAAGGCCAAACTAGCTGAGATAGAATACTAGAACAAAATAAAAATAGCTATTTTGGTCTAACATTTACAAACTTCTTTCAATTCTCACTGTATGTCCCAGATGTAATTTGTCTCCCTCATTTATATATACCGTGTATATATATCAGTAGTGGGTGAGGCTGTACTGTATATTTTATGATATACTGTATATGTGTGAGCCCCCATCCTCTGGAACGCTCTTCCTCGTACTGTTAGACTTTCCCCTAGTTTCTCTTCCTTCAAATGCTCCCTTAAGACATTCCTATTTAGGGACGCTTACCACCCGACTCACTGACGCAACCAGCCCATCACTTTCACCTTGCAGTCAATCACGCTCACCTTGCAGTCCATAACTTTCACCGTGCAGTCCATCACTCTCACCTTGCAGTCCATCACTTTCACCGTGCAGTCCATCACTCTCACCTTGCAGCCCATCACTCCCACCAGTCCATCACTCTCACCTTGCAGTCCATCACTCCCACCAGCCCATCACTCTCACCTTGCAGTCCATCACACTCACCTTGCAGTCCATCACTCTCGCCTTGCAGTCCATCACTTTCACCTTGCAGTCCATCACTTTCACCTTGCCGTCCATCACTCTCGCCTTGCAGTCCATCACTCTCGCCTTGCAGTCCATCACTTTCACCTTGCAGTCCATCACTTTCACCTTGCAGTCCATCACTCTCACCTTGCAGCCCATCATTTCCACCAGTCCATCACTTTCACCTCGCAGTCCTCTCCTGTTTCCACCCCCAACCCTACTAGATTGTAAGTTCTCACAGGAATAGGGCCTTCATTTCCTCCTGAACTGGTTTGTCAAAATGTTGTTCAATATATTGTAACCCTGTCTATACTGCGCCTATTGTACAGCGCTGCGGAATATGCTGGCACTATATAAATAATAATAATAAAATAATAATATATTGATTGAGTGATTAATCGATTTCGTGCATGCATGCCGCATGTCTTTAGCCAAAGCATCGCAGACGAGTTCATGCACAGTGTGGTACATAGCGGAGTTAGGAGGGCTGGGAGTCTGAAAAGGAATAAATTGGTGGCAACACTTATTACTTTAAATTATACAGGATTTCCAGGATTTTCCGGGGCCGGTGATCTTTTCAAAACCAAGTTTTGCTAAATTTCTACCTGCTTTTAACTTTTGATCCCCGCGACATGAGGGAAACGAACACGTTAATGGCACTGGGGATGGAATATGAATTGGATATGCAAAGTTTTGTGCGCTAAGTGATTATATTGATTTAATGGAAATGTGTGCCATATAGATCTCTGCTTTGCATTAACTATGCACAAGGAAATATATTAATTTATTCACCTGATTACCTATCGGCTTGTGTGATAAACGGCTTGCGTTGTTCTACACTTTCATTTCTTTTGAGATTTGCAGATGTAGCTAAAAGTAATTTTAGTTTTCTGGAGGAAATAAAAAATCGTCATCATCACTGATCGATACAGTTTTCATACGTTTATAGCCTCAAATAAAAAAGGATATATAAACCAAATACCAAAAAAAGGGGGGGGGGAGAAAGTATAGGTTAAAAGGCCCAGTGCCTAAATCCAGCCAATATCCATAAAACCATATGGATACAATGAGGGTCTTGTAAGAATATCAAACTTTACTCAAAAATACCTTAACATGAAACCGATGCTTCGGCCCAACATCGGGCCTTGATCAAGGTTGATAAATGTATATATATAAAAACTATAGGGGTTATTCAGAGCGAGCCGATCTGGCCCCGAAATGTCACCGAACAAGGAATTTCCATGTACGGTGACATTTGGGGGCTTTTCGGCTATTCAGAGAGCAGGCAGTTTGCCAAATTATGGCAAACTGCCAGCAAGTACGGTGCCTGTTCGACGGCAGTGAAATCCCCATAGAGAAGCAGCGGTTAATCTATTCACAGAGCAACAAACAGCAGAGAAAGGTTGCTGAAATTCCCTGCCATTCGGTGGTTTCATTCGGCAGGCTTATTCAGGCGAATCCCATAGGCTTCTATGTTAAAAATATTCCCATTTTTATCCAATATCTAATAAACCATTTATTATTTTAATCTGCAGTAAAGCGTCTCTTTATTTATTGACTTTTTTAGGATCTTTTAGGCATTTTTTCGTCAAGAATTTTTTTGACGTGTTTTTTTTAAAAGTGGTTTTTCTTTTTTCCTGTAACAGACCTTTTTATTATCATTCATTGGATCTTATATGTAAGGCTGGGGTAAGACCAGCGCACTTTTAACGTGCGTTCTGGCGCACATAATTACGGCCGCACTAGCAGCAGATGACGGGCAATGACGGCCAATATACGATGTACGGCCGCACAAAAGTCCGGCCGTGCAACGCAAGTGGAATTTGAACGCATTTTTCTGAGAACGCTGAACCGCTAGTACTGACGTACTGAGTGCGCAGCTGCGGCATAGTGGCGTGTGTGCGTGATTAGGAGATGTCAGACGCTGCTAATGTCCGGCCTACATAACGTCCAGAAGCAAAAAGAGTTTTACTGACGATCCGTACAAAATCACGACCGACAATGCGCGTCGTCTGACCGTTTTTGCGCATTCCATGAAAAAATACGTCAATGCGTTCGGACGCACTTTTTCACGTTCGCGGGGAAAAATGCTTTCGTCTGACCCTAGCCTAAATTCCAGACATTTTCGTTCAGTAGTTTTTTTGCAAACAGTTTTTCAATTTTGACACTTTCAAGCGTACTGTTTTTTTTGGGGGTTTTTACCCCATTCGTCGGCTTGACAGCATTTTCCGGCGGCTGGTCTGCACTGTGTTTCATGGCTCGTCTTCTTTTTCCAGACATGTTCGGTGTGTTGTTTTTTTTTTTGCGGTGGTTCGAGTGATCCGATGCTTCGGATCGTATTGGATGCGTTTTTCGGCGGGTTTTCTACAGTTTTGCAAGAAAAATGAAAGCGAGCAAAACTGACACATCCTGAACAAGCTAGACACACTGCACATGTCACTTTTTCAACACACAAGTTTTGTGTGTAAACAGCGTTTAAATTTTCACACTTTCAAGCGTATTGTTTTGTTTTTTTACCCCGTTCGTCCTCTTGTTGGCTTTTTTTGGTGGCTGGTCTGCATTGTGATTGGCGGCTCTTCATCTTTTTCCGACGTGTTCGGCGTGTTTTTTGCAGCGGTTCCGGTGGGTTTCCGGTGAGGTGTTTGGTGAGTTTTCGGCAGGTGTTCGACGGGTTTTCCCTGCACTTCGGGGACCCTGTGGTGAATGCGGCATTTTGATTCCCCGAAGTGCAGGGAAGTGCGGGGAACGAGAGAGCACCGAAATGTCGGCGACATTTCGGTGCTCTCTGAATAACCCCTTTTGTCTTTGTACATCACACAATTTGAAAAGTTTCAGAAAGTTATATGTAATAAGAAATAGATTTTAATCCTGATACGTTAATGTCCTCCTGCAAAGCCACGGCGTAATGTTTTGGCTTTTATTTGTATTTTCAGATTCAAGTCAATCAGAGAGTCCAAGTCATCCAAGTGAGGTTGATGTAAAGGACCAGCCAGAAAACGGTACGTTGTTTTCTATTGATTATTATTTTGAGCGTGCCTTATCTTATTTATTATAGCTTAATGTAAGCATTTTCTAAATGAGCGCTTGATGTGCAGTGGCAGTGCAATATATGATCTTATTTTGATGCTTTTAAAAACAGCTTGAGCTCTACCTTTTAGAATCACCATCAGCATAGGCTAACCTTGTTGGCTGATCCTGCTCAGTGGAGCATAAAGGTAGAGCACAAGGACATTCAAAAGAACAACGTGACATACTCCCACTGTGAGAAATGGACACTCTGTATTCTCTGCTTCTTCTAAAATGAAGTCAAACATTGTAATTTACATATTAGTGTTGGGAATGGGGTGAAGACTCCACATGGATGGAGAAATATGGTGCTGGACGTGCCAGTAAAGAGTCAAACATGATGAAATTTCCATTTCTAATGAGTAGCACCTACCTTGCCCGAGTAGACTATGGTTCCTATTACATTCCTCGCGCATTTGTTTTTGCGCGCACAAATGCGCACTTGCGCGAGGGGCAAAACCCTTTGCGCTGAACGTCGTATTACAACGTTCGTGCAAACGATGCGCGTTATCGTTTAAGGAGGATGGACCTGGGCGAGCGTGATGAACTGTGCGCGTCCTATACTTAACATTGTGAGCGCAAATTCGTTCATGCGCTGTTACGCGGATGGTATTTCAATCAATGCACATCTTTTTACGAACGACGTTTGCACGCATAATTTTAACGTTTTTGAAAAGCTGGTGGTAACTGCAAATCAGAACGTTCTGGCTGAAACGAAAAACACCAGCACCAAGAAAAAAAATACAGCACAGTATAGTTACACATTCTACACATACCCAAACAATAAAACTGTGAATTCGTGCATATTTTTTTTATTGATGCAGCATATATACTCAGATTTACTTTGACAGGCGCAAAAACTTAAGTGAGTCAATTAAGGTAAATTGATGGCAATTAAGGTTCTTAATTCTGATTGGCTGAAACCCGCGCAAAAAACAGTCTGCACACTGATTTGCATGCGCTACGTTACTGCGCGCGTATTAGTCTTTGCTTTGCGCGTCGTTTTTACGAACGTTATTTTCAGACGGATGAGAAAATGCGTTCGGATCGTAATACCACCGTTAATTTTCACGCGATAACGCTTAACGCTGCGTGCAAAAAAATTGCGCTGCGCGGACGAATTTGCGCAAAGAATGTAATAGGGGCCTATGATTTTTATGACATTATCAATGATTAATATGAATCTGGAATCTGTGGATGCTCCAGGATATTGGCGGTACCCCTACAGCGCAACACTCCATTCAAATCAACACCACCTAAAGGTCCAGAATCTGATAGAGCACCCACACTTTGAGGCCCACCTTTCCAAGTAAATCTATATGTGCATGTGTTTGGGTGGCTGATTGGCAACTTGTGTGTCTGCTGAGTGTGTATGCACACCACTCGGACCCACTTGTACCCACTGATAGTCACCGTTGACGCCTACACAACCTCACAAGTCAGCTAATAGTCCATGCATGTAGTCTTTTCCTCAGTTTGTCTCTCTCTGAAGATTTTTTTTAAGGCTCCTAAACACTTCTAAACAGTGCATTGCAAACAAGACAATTACCCCAACCACCACTCCATGTCTCCCTATGTACATTAGGCCCCGTTCACACTGTGTGATTTATCACGCGGATTTTGCCGCGATATCACGCTATTTAGCTTCTCCAATGCATTTCAATGGAGCTGTTCACGTCTTGCCGTGCAACTTTGCGCAATGTCGCATGTGGCGTGTCGCTGTAGCATGTCGCTGGTACATGGCCTTTTTTTTGCGATGTTGCGATTTGCATTGGTGGTGTTTTGCAAAATCGCGGAAAACCGAGACATCGCGCGACATTATCGCTCAATGTCACGAATATGAAAATCACTCGGAAAAACGTGCGGTTTTCAAATCGCACAGTGGGAACGGGGCCTTTGTACGGTAAGCAATCGCATGCTGCTTCTGGTAAGTCCACTCCTCTCGTCTTGGCATCATAGGAGAGACAGGGATCATTCCTCGGTATAAAATCTTGGGCATCGCATTTATTTTCCTCATGTGATTTTCAGTCTCTTTTGTGGCTTTTTATAAGTGTTTCACTTTCAGTATCGCTTGCTCTGTGCTGCAAGAACTCATATTGTTTATAATAGAACACAAACGTACCTGCTCATCAGTTTTACATGAAGCCATAGAATCATAACAATGTATCGAAAAAAATTACCTAAGAATATAGACAGGAGCATTTTACACTTTAACACTAATTTAGGCCGGCGTCAGACGAACGCATTGATCACGTCCGTGTTGCCGCACAGTTTAACGTCCGTCGTAGCACAGAATCATGATCAATAGAGACACACACACAAAGTACGTCCGCACCGAACTGCGCACGCACAACGCAGGTGTCAAATGGACGTAAGTTATGCAAGAATGTAAAACCATTTGACGGACGCGCAGAGTGCGCCACGTCCGCGTAGCGTTCTGTGTGAGTGATGACACAAAGTCAGGTGGACCGCATTTGCGACGTCCAGCACCTTGACGCACAAAATGGCGTTTCATATCATTTTCAGATTTTTAGCATTTTTCATATTAATTTTGTTTCCCATAACTCCCTTTTTTTTTCTACGTCCGTCAAATAAAACGGCTGTGTGGTGTCTACAGTATCTTCCGTCAGGACGTCTGTCCGGTACATGTTGCCGTTCTCGTGAAAGGCGTTTTGCCTTTAATGTTCCAGTTTTGCCGTGCCGAATTTGTAAACCGAGGCTGGCTGAGGGTCGTGAGAAATACAGTCGCAGTCACGATATCTATTTACTACAAACATAAAGCAATTTCTACGTAGATGTCTTTCCAGGAAGACACAGAGCAATGTGTTTATGTATACATAGCCTAAAAGCGATTTTTGCAGCCTTTTTAGTATTTTGTTTATTTAAGAAAGAAATCCTAATATTTAAAGTTTTCCTGCAGTATCTTGCATTTCTGTGAGTTACAAAATCATACAAAAGTAAGATTTTGTAAGCTTCTTGTTAAGGAATTTTCATGCTGAAGAGTTGTGCTCTTTGCTGTCTTTTTTTGTTGTTGTTTGTTTAAATTTCCCTTTTGTTCTGCTCTTTTTTTCCTCCCAGAATTGGTGCGACTCTCAATGCATACATTTCCTCCCCAGCTCTGATGCCCCTTGGTTGCTCACAGGCTCCTTTCTGCCGTGGCTCTCTCTCACGATTCCTGAAGCAGAAGGGCTGTTTATTTTACAAATATCTGACATGCTGTAGTCACAGTAACATTGAGGAGTACATTTTAAACATGCCTTTCACAGCCCTATGGCCACACCCATTAAAAATAGACTTACAGCGCCCACTATAGGATGTGAGGGCTCACAGCGGCTCCTGTCTTCTAATGGAATTCATAGACTGAGCATATGAGCTTTATAGAACATGTGTCATGTGTCAAACTGCAATCGTCTCGTTTCCATTTCCCTAAGATCACTGAATGACCGTAGCAGAATGTCTCTATGCATGTGTGTGTATATGAAAAGTTGTGCCTGTGCGGTTTCACATTGATAACTCAATCATGTGACTCATTACACTATTAAAAATTATGTGGATGTATAAATGTGTGTATATATCCTTGCAGCTTTTTAAACGTACCAGGTCAGCATCGTCTCAGGCCGCAGTTTCGAGGTTGACCTCCCACCAATCCCTATTTTCAGTCACTTCCCATATTTTCTTAATACACGGTTTGGCCCTCTTTTTTCAGACCTATCATACTGTTGGTTCTGACACACTTCAGCCGACTTGGTTCAGGGGGGATCATCATAGATGATGGCCCCCGAATCCAAATACAGATATATATCCTGAAGAAAGTACCATTGGGAACTGAAACGATGGTTTTCTAAATAAATACTTTTCTATTTTTATCTAAGCCAGTCTCCGTGTGCGTCTGAATCTTTGGAAATTATATATATATATATATATAATGAAAGCTGGATGAAGGGAGGCAATCGAGGACTTGCATAAAAACAATAAGCTTTATTGTTATTGCATTAAAAAGTCAACGTTTCAGACCAGCAAGGGCCTTTATCAAGGTATATATATATATATACACACACAGGGGTCAAGTCGAGAGGGAATTCGTAGGAACACAGTTCCTCCACCGTTGTTGCAGAGAAAACGGAGTTCCCATTGATTCCATACACAATAAAGTTTGTTTTCAGGTGGTCAGTCCTATGTATTCCTGTAAAGTCACAACAAATATAGGATTTACCATATATTTTCACTAAAATCTACCTTTATGTATAAGTATGTGAGATTTGAATTTTTAGACCTTGACTCCTGAATATATATATATATCTCTAGTACCCAGGGGCTATCACAAAGGCTTTTAATAATCAGACATTATAAAAATAAAAAAAAGCTCAGGAAGAAAGAAGGGCCTTATGATAACATCTATGATTCTACTGTATGTAGACAATCAAGAAAAGAAGGATTACTTCACTGCATTACATATAGAAAAGACTTCCCAGCTCAATATTTTGCTTCAGTGTCTCTTTAGAGCTATAAGCACTAGAGCAGGCCTCAAAATTTCAAGTCCCAAGCTACTAGCCAGGCCTTAAGAGTTACTCGCCACTAGTTGCCCCACCTAACTCCTATACAGCCCTGCCTCTGCATTCCCACTCGCCCTCATGTAATTTCCACTCGCCAAATGCGAGCAGGCGAGTGGAACTTTTGAGGCCTGCACTAGAGTATTACCTCTAACTGTTTAGGCAGAGGCTGTAAACATACAGGGTAATTCAAAGAGATTCGAAAAGTCACCGCATGTTCGGTGACTTGTCGTTCTCTTCAATTCGGTTCCTTTTGCCGATCCCATTTCGGTGACCCTGCGGTGTATTCAGCAAGCACCACAGGGTCCCCGAATTGCAGGGAAAAGCTGCCGCAAACCCGACGGAAACGAACTGCAAAACCCGGCGAATGCACGCCGAAAACCTGCAAAAACATCTGGATTAACCTGCCGAAAACCATGGAAAAACCCAAGCAGGAGCCGATCACCCGCAGAGCCGGAAAAAGCCGAGACCGCAGACAGAGTGAAGTGAATAAATTAGGAAAACAGTTTGTATGAATGATTGAAAAGGGAAACGCTGTTTGCAAAGAAACTACTGAGCGAAAATGTCTGAAATTTGCATATGAGGTCCAGGGAATGATAATAAAGAGGGCTGTCACAGAAAAAATAAGTAAACTTTAAAAAAAATCTGACTTTTTTAAAAAAAAAATAAGAAAAATGCTTAAAATATCCTAAAAAATCTATAAATAGACTTTTTGCTGCAGAATTTTATAATGAACGGTTTATTAGATATTTAATTAAAACGGGAATATTTTTAACATTGAAGCCTATGGGATTCTCCTGAATAAACCTGCCGAATTAAACCACCGAATGGCAGGGCATTTCGGGAACCTTTCACTGCTGGTTTGTGTTCTCTGAATAGCCGAAGCATTGCTTTTTCATGGGGATTTCACTGCCCTCGAACAGGCACCGAACAGGCACCGTATGTTCAGGCAATTCGCCAGGATTTGGCGAATTGCCTGCTCTCTGGATAGCCGAATGGCCAAGAAAGGTAACCGAACGCTGATTTTCAGCGTTCGGTTACTTTTCTCAAGCAATTCGGATCTCTTTGAATAACCCTGATAGTTAGGGCAACTGTTGTGCAAATTCCTTGTAACTGTGAGAGGTGCAATAAATCAGTGATCTGGATGTGAAGCCTCTGGGCCAAGTTGGCACCTAATCCTTCTGTGTTTTATCCTGTTAGCCAAACTCATTATGGATGAGTTAAAAAAACCATGTCATTTAGTGCCCTATATGTGGCCTTTTATACCGGCCTCTATTTATGTTGCTTGCATCCATAGTATTTTCTGAAGGAAACTTTCTAAACTTTAATTTCTTGTACAGAGGCGTAACTAGAAACCTCAGGGCAGGAACCATGAGGCCCCCCCCACCTCAGGCAAAAACATAATTTTGTCCCCCCCCCCGTCAACATGCATTAGTCCCCTCCAGGCCAACAATGTTGACTCCAGACACTCAGTGTCCCATTTTTTCTAGGTCCACTATGACCTCTTCAGTCCATCCCATTTTTAATATAATGTGCACTATTTGTATCTCCCAGAGCTCCACAGCAATAATTCTTCCTGTTATGTGTAGTGTATATGAAGGTATCGCAGAGCTCTACAGAAATAAAACTCACAGTAATGTGCAGTGTGTATAACAGAGCCCCACAGCAATAAAACTCACAATAATATGTGATGTGTATGAGTGTGAGTTTTATTGCTGTGGAGCTCTGTGATATACACTGATACACACTGCATATTACTGTATCAGTGTAAATCACGGAGCTCCACAGCAATAAAACTCACAGTAATGTGCGGTGTGTGTGACTTTATCACAGAGCTCCACAGCAATAAAACTCACAGTAATGTGCGGTGTGTGTGACTTTATCACAGAGCTCCACAGCAATAAAACTCACAGTAATGTGCGGTGTGTGTGACTTTATCACAGAGCTCCACAGCAATAAAACTCACACTCATACACACCACATATTACCGTGAGTTTTATTCCCGTGGATTCTGTGATACAGTAATATGTGGTGTCTATGAGTGTATCACAGAGTTCCACAGCAATAAAACTCACACATAAGTATAAAATAAATTGAAAAAATAATAATATATATAAAATATAGGCAAGCCGCCCAGGCAGGCGAGTGTGGGCCCCCTGTACTCAAGGGCCTGGGTGCGGTGGCACCCTCTGCACCCCTGGTAGTTACGCCCCGGTTTCTTGATTATTTTTCATTTGTAATTGAAATAAAGCTGAAGTGTGTATCATGGAGAGAGGGAGAAGGTCAGTAAGGGAGATGGAATAATGTCAGATATAAAATTATATGAGTCAAATAAGACCATTAGGTGTATCACATTACAGTTTTGACTGGTCTTTTTCGTATTTTTTAGTTAAAACGTAATCATCACAAAGGAAATATGTAAATAAGTAGAACCCTATGGGTCACGATCCATTGACTTAATATAAAGTCGTTGTGCCTTTGCAAAGAATGTGTTTGAGAATAGAGTACGATTGTATTAGGTAAACAAATACCCATGAAACTAATATATATGTCTCAGGGGAAAGGCTATATCTGACTGTACAACTTGGGGAGTAAATACAGTAAACACCATTTAATTCCAGCAGACTGTCAGCACATGTTCAGTGGAACAGGATTTTGTTTTATAATGAGGCTGATAACACAAGTTTTTATTTAATTTGGGTGGTTGTTTTTTTCACGCACTGTGGTTGAGAGACAATAGCCGTGCCATGTTAGCTCAGTAAACAAAGGGAGCGAGAGATTAAAATCGAGAGAACACAAGGATCTCGTTTTAAGAAACTCAGATCCCTGTACCCGGCGTAGAACACAAAACACGTTTTGTTCTCAGTGCCTTTAAGTGGCAGCGCGCTAAACCGGTTTTACAACTCTTCCAGTTAGAAGACTGAACTTGCACATGCATCTCTGACATTCCTCCTAACGCCGCAAGAAGCAAGTTTAATAAATAATAATAAACTAACTCTCCATTTTTATGGCTGTAATAAACCTGTATTATTCTCCAGAACGGTTTTATAAAGTAAGCCCATAGATGCCTAGAGTATAGAAAAATGTCATCCTCTTCACAGACGTCTAGGCAACAGTCACTACGGGGATTATTCAGCAACTGTCGGTGTTTGATGATGTTGCAAATGCTATGAAAACTGCCTGTGTTGCAGCGCAGACATATACCGGCGTTTCACAAGTAAAATCCAAAGAGCAGCAGTAGAAGCTTTACAGTGCAGATTCTGCTGCTCTATGGTTTTTACTCTTGTAAAATACTGGAGTTGCAACACCGGTGATTTTTTTCCAGCAAAAGCAAACACCAGCAGTTACTGAATAACCCCTAGTGAATCTTTAACCTCCCTGATGGTGTTCCCGAGTGTGTCTCGGGGTTACATTTCACCACTGAAAGCGGCACCCCCGAGCAACACTCGGGCTGCATACATCACCTCTCCCTGCGCTCCCTCGATGTCCCTGCAGTCTCCTCCGGTGATCGCGACCTCATTCTTTCTGGATTCCTTCTCGCGAGGCGGAAACCAGGAAGTATGAGGGTCGCGATCGCCGGAGGAGACTGCGGGGACATCGAGGGAGCGCAGGGAGAGGTGATGTATCCAGCGGCATCCCGAGTGTTGCTCAGGATTACTGCTTCCAACATAGGAATTTAGCCCTGAGTCACACTCGGGATACTGCTAGGGGGGGGGGGCAGGAAAAAAATAGACCGCTTTTAGACTAGAAATCTTTAAAAAAAAACAGACCGCCAGGGAGGTTAATGCTTTTGGGTAAGAAACTGTGTAGTACAACTGACTCTGGTATTTTAGAGCTAATTTGGTATCAGAAGTAAGTTTTATTGGCCGCATAGAGACTCAATAAAGGGTGAATATACTCTTTTTGTCTTTTTATTCATATTTGTTTGGAGCATCTCTTCATCAATGTTCCCTAAAGTTGGAGTTTGCACCATTACTATTGGACATTTTCCATTCTAGAGGGTTCTAAGAAAGTTCAGCCTCTACAAAATATCTCTTCTAGCTCTTGAGGCTAAAGAATTATGGGGGTTGTCATTCTATTTTATGTTCGTCAGATCTCTCCTTTTTCTGACAACCCTTGGGCAATGTTTATGGGGGGGGGGTCATTGACATTTATCATTCACCATTCATCACAAGCAGAGGGACCGGCCAGGGCTACATTTCTGCTACAATTCAAGATTCAAACAATCAGATAATCTGCCAGAAATTCTAATAAGCAGTTAAAATACATGGTGGTTCCCTGAGGTGATGGTATTACCAGTAATATATAGGTATATTACCAGTAATGATGCTTAGATCATTTTCACCTACTAAATGAAATTCACTTTTTCAACAAAGTCCACGTTTTGGTAGGCGAGAGCAGGAATAACAAAAGAAGCCATATTTCATAAACAATTTGATACACAGTATGGCAAATGCAGGGACAAGGATGGCGCAGGTTCCTATGCGATGGCTTCCATGCAGCTATGCACAAAATGACCTCTGGCTCCTAAATATGGGTGGCTGACACCAATGTTTTGTGATATATAGTTATCAAGCACTGAATTAGCTTTTTGTTAATGTTAGGTACTTATCAGTTGAAGGAACTAGTATGCTGAATTCAATAGTATGATGTTCTGTGCCATGGAGGGTAACAGAATGGGCTAGATACCAAGCCTAGTGTAAACTTAAGCTGAGCTCCGGTAAACTTAGCAACTCCATAGATTTCAATGGCTCTGGTAAGTTTACACCAGGCTTGGAATCGAACCCAAATTTTTAAGATCATGTGCTAAATGATAAGACAGAATTCCAATGACTCACAGATCTCCGAAGTGGTGGAAATGTATAGGGAGTAAATCCTTAACTATTATTATTATCTCCTTTTTGTTTTTTATTGGTGTTGTTATACTTTGTATTATTATATATTTTTTTTGCACCAGCAGATTCTTCAGAGCTAGACAAGGGCACAAAAACCACACTCAGTCAGAGAACATTTAATGCATTAGAACAAGGCATAAAATGCAATAGCTAATACAGGAAGAATAGAGGACACTAGTGTATGGGAATCTTCCAAGCTAGAATTATACTGTATATATGTATATTATCATTAACAAGGGAAGGGAGGCACACTGTCTAGTGCCCTCTTGCAACAAGTGCTCATGCCATGAAAGGAAAAGAGTGCTGTGCCCCTTGGGGTCTTTTTTCATACAACAACTAATGCAGAGGTTATTTATTTCATTCGGCTTTATTTTTGGGACCTTAAATGAGAAAGTCTCAGATACGGGACCGAAACAGTGCTGGAATGTTATAAAGACATGCATAAATGTGTTTGGTTTTCATCTTCATTTTTTAAAACTATTATATATTGTATATTTGTACACACAAGTATACACATAGGCAGGCGTCAAGTCCAAAATAAAAAACAAAGTGTGGAACCCACTATGTTTTCTGCCTAACCTCCTGCCAAGAAATCATTTTCATCTCGCTCGTAGTCCACACTGAAACTTGATATTGAGAATAAAACCTTCACCAGGCAGGGTTATAGGGAATTATGAGGATTATTACAAAAGACGTAACACAAGTAGAGAGCTTTACATGTGTATCTCAGCTATTTGTTCCCAGTGTACCTCTCCCATGGAGCGAGGAAGTGGTGGATTGCGCCACTCTCGCCACCATGGGATCTAAGGTGAGTATGGCATTTAATGGTGGGCTTTGTTTTGTGTGTGATTGCGCAGAAGAGTAATCACATAACACCAGGGTCTGAGAAACACTAGACTGGCCGTCCACTGGGTCCGTATTTGTGCGACGGTGCGATCATCCAATATCGTTTGTCGTTGTCCATTTCAGCACCAATGACTTTTTTTCTACCCGCAGCAGTCTTTTTTCTCCCTGCAGTGTTTTTTTTTTTTTCATTCGGCGGCCTGTCCGTCGCCCACTTCCAGTGGACGATCCTAATCGGCCGTCAGCGTTGTCCGTAGGCGTATGACCAAGTCGGTCGTCCGACTACGGTTCCAGTGGACGGCCAGCCTTATTCTTTTTAGAATAACGTCAGGCTCAGATGGAGAGCGAGCTGGATGGAATAGCTTGTTCTTCATCTCTTGGGGCCACGTTGGCGTCTCCCATACAAAGCGTAGGAGAAGCTAATGTACAGTAACCTGACGCTAAATCCAAGACGCAAGCCAGCTTGCGTCTCAATGTAATAGGCCTTTAAAAAAATAAGCACAGCTCTCGGGCCTTTCTGCTGAACGTCTCGAGCGCTGTGCTTAACGGCAACATGGGAATATCGCCCTACGTCTGGTGCAAAGAAGGAAAATTCTGAACCCTGATTGACAGCAATAAACGTTTTTACAATGATTAACCATTGCATAAAAACCGGTATCGCCTGTGTTAGAAATTTCATGGGAAGAAATATCCTGTCCAGTAAATGGGCACAAGATGTAATTGGATAATATATTTGAGCTGAAGCTCGTATATAATTATGAAAATTTATACGCTGTTAATATTAAGGTCAAGTATGCTGTTACAAAGTAAAAACATTATACTTGGTCGGCAATAACCTTTAGTATCTGTAAATCCTGGGCAGAAATCCGTGGTCTGGTTTAACCCTATAATGGCAGGCGCTGATTAGGGACAGAATGTAAGAACACATCCAGTTTTTTTAATACCTATCACTTGCTTCCTGTTGTTTTCAATGGTGCTGTTTTTTTTTAATCCTTTAATGAGTTTACAAATTAACTAAAATGTTTTTTCTCCAGACATAAGGTCTATTCATACCTATAAAATAACACGACTGAGAATCCATTGTCTCCTATTGCATGTGCGTTAAAAGGTGGCATAAGAGCGCCATTCATGAACGTGTTTTGAACATAAATAACAATTATAAAAAAAATGTTTTGTTTTTTTTATTCTCAGTTTCTCTTTAAAGGGATAGGCCCCTATTACACGCTTCGCGCAGCGCATTTGCGCGAGGACAAAACCATTTGCGCAGAACGTCGTATTTCGACGTTCGCACAAGCGATGCACGTAATCGTCTACGCGATTGACCCTGTGCGAACCCAGCGCGAGCGCACGTTCGTGCGCCCATCCTATACTTAACATTGTGAGCGCAAATGCGTTGGTGCGGATGGTATTACAATCTTCGTGCAAATTGGTACGAGCGACATTTGCGCGAATTTTCAGAACGTCTTTGAAAACCTGGTGTTAACTGCAAATATGATCGTTGTGGCCGAAACGAAATAACTCAGCAATAAAAAAAAATACAGCACATTACAGTTACACATTCTACACATACCCAGACATAAAAAATTTATAAGTTGTCATAAATTTATTTTGCTGCAGCACATATACGCAGATTGACTTTGACAGGCGCAACAACCTAACTTTAGTAAATGGTGGTTCTTAATTCTGATTGGCTGAATCCCGTGAAAAAACAGTCTGCCACCAATTCCTGCACGCAACGTTCATTTGCGCACGAATTTGCGCAAGAAACATGAAGGCTGAAAAAATGCGCTCGGATCGGAATGCCGTGTTAGTTTTCGCGCGATAGCGTTTTTTTTCGCGTGCGCAAAAAAAAATGCGCTGCGCGAGCGCATTTGCGCGAAGCCTGTAATAGGGGCCATAGTATTTTGCTTTTATTTAAGGAAAACGTTTTGGTTTATATACTCTTGAGTTTTAATACTAGTATCGTTCACGGTCGTGACATGAATAGGGCAAAGGATGCAAGGGAGAAGACGTTCTATGACCTGCATAGATTGTGAAGACCGTGTAAAATCTCAATCGCAAACTCTGTCTCCCCCCCCAGATGTTTCTGGACTACACCTCCCATGGTTCTCCGGCCATTTATTGCATTCAAAGAATTCTGGTAATTGTAGGCAACGAATATCACTAGGGCCAGAGTTTGAGATCCCTGAAGCAATAGTGGGTTTTGTTGCCCATTTTAAGTCACTGGGGTGTCAGGAATATGACGGGCTGCTCAGCAAAGGGTTAAAATGATACACAAACCCTCTGTGAATGGACTCTCATTGTGACCTCATTTTATTTTGTGAACCAGGATCTACAATCTCTATGGTAGATGCTCTCTCGCGATTCCACCGTGCATTAGCTCCATAAATGCACAGACGCATTTCCTAAATAACAGTTTAAGTGGTGATACCGTGCATAGTGTATTATTAAATACTTTGGTATATGGAGGGAGGAAAAAAAAGAGTGCTAGTACATCTTCAATCTTGTTTAATGATCCTGGCGCCGGCGTCTGTTCTTCTCTCTCTGAGTCTTATGTGCCAAAGTGGCTCACAGTTCACTTCAGTGCATATCTGGGCTCGTAGCAAACAGGGCCCTGGAAATCAGTTACATCACACGGCTTACCAACTGACTCATGCAGGGTCCAACTGCCTACTCCCAGTCTGTGGGGTTTTTCTATTTCTGAATGATATGTCTAGCACAGTGATCTCAAACTCTGTCCCGTCCCCGCAGATTGTTTCTGGACTACACCTCCCATGATTCTCTGGCCATTTATTGCATTCAAAGAATTCTGGGAATTGTAGGCAATAAACAGCTGGGGCAGAGTATGAGATTCCTGGTCTAGCAAGAACTGCAACCATTACACGTGAAATGTTATGGTTCTTCAAAAATCAGCCACTATCAGGGTTATTCAACAAGAATCGAAAAGTCACTGCACGTTCGGTGACTTCGTTCTCTTCAATTCGGTTCGATTTGGCGATCCCATTTCGTTGACCCTGCGGTGTATTCAGCAAGCACCACAGGGTCCCCGAATTGCAGGGAAAGGTCACTGCAATCCTGCTGAAAACTCACAGCAAAACGAGGGGGAATGCACACCGAAACCCGCAAAAACATCTGGATTAACCCGCCGAAAACGCCGGAAAAACCCGAGCAGGAGCCGATCACACGTAGCGCAGCAGCCGGAAAAAGCCGGAAAAAGCCGACACCGCAGACGAATGCAGTGAATAAATTAGAAAAACAGTTTGCTTGAATGTTTGAAAAGTGAAACGCTGTTTGCAAAGAAACTACTGAGCGAAAATGTCTGAAATTTACATATGAGGTCCAGGGAATGATAATAAAAAGGGCTGCTACAGAAAAAATAAGTAAAGTTACATTTTTTTTTAAAAAAATAGGAATTTGTTTTAAAAAAAAAATCCCGAAAAATGCTTAAAATATCCAAAATCTATAAATAAAGAGACTCTTTACTGCAGAATTTTATAATGAATGGTTTATTAGATATCGAATTAAAACGGGAATATTTTTAACACTGAAGCCTATGGGATTCGCCTGAATATACCTGCCGTATGAAACCACCGAATGGCAGGGCATTTCGGGAACCTTTCACTGCTGGTTTGTGTTCTCTGAATAGACGAAGCAGTGCTTCTCTATGGGGATTTCACTGCCCTCGAACAGGCACCGAACAGGCACCGTATGTGCAGGCAATTCACTAAGAATTGGCGAATTGCCTGCTCTCTGGATAGCCGAATGGCTAGGAAAGGTAACCGTACGCTGATTTTCAGCGTTCGGTTCCCTTTCGGCAGCGATTCGGATCTCGTTGAATAACCCTGTATGGGTTTCGAAACTCATACTATACTAGCTGAAACGATTTAGAGACCATGCCATATAACCTCTAATTTTGCAGACTGGATTAATAAATATGTAAATATTATATGTAAAAGATTTTGTTTAAATAGCAAATAATTTTTTTTATAGCATGTGCATAATTGGGGGTTTTTATATTATCAGATTTTAAATCCTTGGTTAAGATGCTATATGGACACATTGTATAGAAAACCAGTATTCTGTGACTCACAATTTATTTTCAAATGCCAAACGAATGCTACTTGCACTATAGGAGTGTGAAGTTCCTTTTGATAAGCTTTTATGATTTAAAAAATATGTTTTAAAAAGAGATAATTGAATATTGGTGCCGGATAAATTCTTCGGAATCACTCCACTATTGATCACTACCAAAACGATGTATGAATGTATGGCACCTGTCTGTGTTAATAGCCTGGTCATACTTTTCCACCCAATGCAAATAGGTTACATCAGACAATGTATCATGCTATTTTTATGACTTCAATGATCTGATAATGTTTGGAGTGTGAGGTTCCCTCCAAGTGTCTGCGTTCACCGCGTAGTTATTTGAAGAAACGAGTGAATTTACTTTCTACCTTTTGAAAAGGACACAATCCAATGAAAAAAATATCCTGGCCACATAGTTGAAAGGGTTAATTTCTTAATAGATTTCTATATTTTGCTTACAGTGCAATATTGGCCATTTCGGGAATCTATCTCCATGCTAATCATTTGAATAAATGAGTCTGTGTCTTCCAATGCGTGAGTTTAGCTCCAGATGAACGGGGTCTAGAGAGGTCTGGTCAATAGATACATCGCGCTCGGTGTCTAGTAATGGATGGCCGAGGAAAAGCCTAATGTTAATAGAAAAAAACAAAGTGCGCTGGACACCTTGTGATGAGTAGCTAAAACACTTGCCTTTCATTGCTGGATACATAATTTAGGTGCAATTTAATGTTCAAAGTCAAATGCATCCGTGGTCTGAGTCCAGTTATTAATGCACGGTTCAGCTCTTAATGGACTATCGCATACAGAGTCCGCTCGTCAGCACAGTTTTATATGCAGCATCTTTGTCGGGAATTATTCAAGATTTTACATTTCAAAAGAAGTAGCAAGGGGTAAATCCAGAAAAGAAGGCGTTTTGGGGTTGCACCTAAAAGGTGTGCAAGAGTTCTTATTATAACCCCTACACCCTACCAGTGTGCAATTCTACGATTTTTTTCCAAGGGACAAATTAGGCTTCAAGGAGGAGAAAGAAGCATTTAAAACGTTGCATCCAGATATATATACAAGTCAGGAAGTCTGTGGCGGAGGCACAAATTGATACTGTCTATCTAGAATAATGTGTCTTACATAGAAGGACAAAAAAAGAACACGGATAGTGTATACCAGGGGTCAACAAGTTTGTCCCTCCAGGTCTTTTTGAAGCTGCATCTTCTATGTAGTTTAGGTACTCATTAGATTGGCAGAGCCTCATGGGAAATGTAGTTCCAAAACATCTGGAGGACCAGAGTTGTTGACGCATGTTGTAGAGTAGACCATAATAACAAATAGTGTAGCGTTCAATAAGATTCATGCCAAATTTAGCCAATATTTAACGAGCTTAAGGTTGTTTATGGCTGCTTAAAAAATCAATTTCTCAAAGCTGCCAAAAAACTGTTCTTGTGTGGACATTGCTTCCAGAAGATGTTCGGACCTCTGTAGTAATGTTCACATGTAAGGTTCGGTGGTCCCACTATGTCTTGTGGGATAGGCTTCCATCTTGAGATGTTCGGGGACCTAGATGTTTCGGCTACACAGTAATTGTTCTTCCAGTTGACCTGGGCAACTATAGCAGAAAAGACTTGTGCCGAAACAAATAGCTGGAAGGGTAACATCCTATTATCAGCCATGTTTGAAGTCAAGGAGTTGGGTCACCATGTTTGCGTTCTGTGATCTCAATGCCAATGTATTCATGGAAACCATCAATGGAAATGGCTACAACATCTCATACTTTTAGTAATTACATCTTCCATTCAAGTAGTGGATTATAACCTTTACCCCTTGAATAACCTTCATAACCTTTACCCCATGAATTTTTTTTTTTATTATCTGATACTGTACCGCCTTGAATAATCCAGAATTTCCAACTTATTATGATACAGCAACATTTAGCACCAGATCATACCTTCATGCATACTGCGATGGAGACGTTAGGTTAGCAGTTAGCCATTTTTATATAGAATTGGCCATTTTTAAGCTAGGGTCAGAAGAGCGCATTTTGTACGGACTGTGCGTCCGTGCAGCACGGACGCACGTTCTGACGGAAGATGCAGTAGTGGCCACGCGGTCCGTTTTTGTGACTGACGTTATTTTTGACGGATGTAGATGGGAAATGAAAAACCATTTTGTCCGTCAAAAATGCTGGACGCATAAATGCAGTCCGTCTGACTACGTTCCATCACTCACACACAAAGCTATGCGGACGTGGCGCACTCCGCACGTCTGTTCTAGCAGTATTACGTTCTTGCCTAACCTGTGTCCGTTTGCCGCGTTTGTCATGCGACGTACTTCGTGTGTGGGGCTCCATTGGTCAGAATGCTATGCAGCCACGGACGTACAAAATGTGCGGCAACACGGACGTGATAACTGCTCTCATCTGAACCCAGCCTTAAAGCATGTTCCATTTGTATGTTTGATTTCTTATGACAATTAAAAAAATAAATCAGGGTTTGGGAAAGTTATATTGCATTTTTCCTTTCCAAACAGAACATTCCTTTTCTCTGACCAAACCAAATGTAACACTGGTTTAAGTCTTGGACTTGTCACTGGAGGAATGGAGGCTTGATTGTACTCTAGAATAAAATATTTATTATCTGTCACTACATCGTTAATATCTTGTGTGTGTTATAAGAATGTGGGAATGAAGTCAGATAATATTACAAGGGGAGATGTGGAAGAGCTTCCAAGATCCCATCTAAATATTCCAATTAAAATTTCATAGACATTTTATTTATCTTGGAACAATAGAAGTTGAACAAACAGCTTCAGCTTTTTCTTTTCTGAACCTTCATAACAAACATTCTTGGAAGAATAGATTCGTTTTTGTAAACTACCGGCGTAAGAGGTAACAGGTAACACTCTGGGAAATCTGATGGACTTGAGGGTCTATACACTAAGCACCAAAATTTCAGCCAACTTCAATTTAACTTCGGCGCAGTTCGGTGATTCCATTCCACCAACAGTACGGTGAAATCACTTTTCACTGGATGGTCATTGTAGTGCGCCAAAGATGGAGTCACCAAAGGCTCATAAAAAAAATGGAGAATGTCGCTGAAGAGCGCCGCAGTTACCTTGGTGAAATCCACCGAACTTCAAAACAAAAACAACTAAAACTCTCCTATTCTCCTAATTGGGGTTTAAACCAATAAAAATGCAATAAAATGTGTCTAAATAATAAAAAAAGATAATTTGAAATATAATAAAAAGGTTTGTTACAGAATAAAGAAAAAGCCTTTTAAAAAAAAAACTGGGAAACAAAAATTCCGTCTAAAGAATACAAAATGGTGTTCTAAAAAAAATAAAAATTAAAAGGCTTTTTGCTGATAATGAAAAGAATTAAATTTTTTTGAAAAATAAATTAAAAATTATATATTTTACATTGAATCCTGTGGGATTCGCCTGTTTAAACCTGTCAAACTGAAACACCGAAAATCAGGGTATTTCACCGACACTTTGGTGCAGTTTGGCATTCTGTGAATAGACAAAACATTACTTCTCTACGAAACAATTTCGCTGTCGGGAAGACTGCCGAACTGCGTCGAAACTGCACCACATTTCGCCGTCAGTTCACCAGTATTTGGTGAAACGACAGTTTAGTGAATAGACGAATTGGCCCGATATTGCACCGTACATTGAAATTCATCGTTCGGTGCAATTCATTGACCAATACGGAGGTTAGTGAATACACCCTTTGGATGTTGCTTGACAGTTTCCCAACCTTGTAATACTTCTTATCCTGAGATTCGATGTAATAGAAATGCAGCGAGCAATTGTTTGCTCCGATTAAACTCATGGAAAGGAACCATTTGTGACTATTTTCTGTAATTAGATAGGTCTCTCTTTCCAGTATCGCCCATTATTTCCAATGCATCCGCTATGCGGCTTGCCAGATGCTCGTCCGTATAGAGCGTAATATTATAAAGTAATCATCCTTTGCATAAATAAATATTATATACAGCGAATTTCTGTTTTGATATAAATAATATTACTAAAAATTAAATCCATGACGTAAAAGCCTTCTAAGCTTCCCATCTACATTACTTTTCAAGTTTGATCACTTGGGTAAATGTACATCACAAATGCCTGCAATCCCGACGTTAGCCTAAAGGCTGGAGGATCATCTTGGAAACATAGCTTGCACGTGTCTGCTGTGTCAAGGTTAGCTGTTATTGCTTTAGGGAATCGGGGGGGTCCCATAATGTGAGAAAATCCTATTCGCAAACCACAAACGCTGTCTTTTTCTGCAACATAATTAATAATTGAGCAACTAAAAGGGGGGGGGGCATCGGGATTGCAGCCAGTTGAACAGGTGGTTAGTGAATATCAGTGCATGGTTTCTTAATAGCTTTTTTTGGTCAGCTCCTCTCTTCCATGCAAGCTATTGACTGTTTAACCCACCCAACACCCTCATTAGCGCAATCTCTGGTGTCTCCAGCCATGATGGGTGACATGAGGTCAATCAGCCCCAACAGACAATGCATTAACATATCCTGTTTCCACATTCTTACTGAATCGTAAATATTTCGAGAGGGGTGCATTCACATCGTATATCAAGGGCAGTCTGCCAGATAATCTGTATATCAGTTTATCCACGTGGTCTACCCAGGCGTATTACATTACACTCACGGCTGAACCCTTTTGGCCTGCGATGCCATCACCAGCATGGACTGTGGAAGCTGCTGCTTATGCCCAATGTATCTCTATGGAGATTTATTAGTCAGCTGTTGGAGGATGTTTTGTATAGTGTTCAATGTAAAACACATTAATCCGATGTCTCTTGCTTCCAGCTGTCCTAAAGCTCTCTGTAAGGACATATCGACTGGGCAAAGCTCTCCAGCAGGTGTTATATTTGGGTTTCGCATTGAGCAAGGACCTCTAGCAGATGTTTCACTTGGGTATTTGCCCTTAATAAGTTTTGAATCGCGGCAAAAATTGGATGGGAATAATACTATGTCCTGTGGTACTATATGGCTGGCCATTAATCGAATTTGCCTTCTTCTTTATGGTCGGTAAATTCACATTTCCCCACTTACTCTAAAGAGCATTTCATGAGCAGGAAGAGCATTGGACTGGACAGGAAGTGACCAGGACGTTGAAGCACCTCTCTCCTAGATTTAGATAATCCCTCAATAATACACAGTTTCTATCGCTCTTTCCTCCTCTATCATTCCTCATTAATGTGACTTCTCGTGAAGTCTGTGTAAGCAATATATATATAACAATAGGTACGTTATACAATAGGTAGAGGGAATCTTTCATGTGTTGTCCCACTCCCATCCCTTGGCTAGGCCTCAAGTCACAGACTACGCTTTAGCATCTTAAATTCTTCTTTACATATGATGCTAGCTAGTGAGCTCAATGCGGGGTCACGGTTACTGTGGCTCCCTATTATTCCAAGACCAGATGCTACTACAGCGTCTGGGTTGGAATAAGTACGGAAAAAGGAGCCACTAAGGCCGGGGTCAGGCGAGTGTTTTGCAGAGTGGAAGGAACGTCCGTAAGAGTGGAGGTTCCTTCCTCTCTGATGCCCGTCTGGCCACCTCGCTGAGCGCAGTTAGTGTGCTCAGTGCTGCAAGGCTCGATCCTCCTATGGAGGATCGCTATTTGCAGCCCATTCGAATGCGTGTCGTAGCGTTTTGGCGAGCACGTCCGCTGTATCGCGAAATGAGTGCGCGTGCTACAGCGTGTGACCGGCTCCGCCGAAGCGTCACAACGCTGAGACGGACGCCGGTAGGCACGTCAATATGGGTGCACGTAGTGCACTCATCTGACCCCGGCCTAAGGGAAATCGATGTAGAACAATTTTTTTCCCTTGATGGCTCCCTTTTACCGGCAACCATAGAATAGGGCCCATGATCTCTTGTAGTATTTTTAGATTTGATCATCATTTTTCCCCTGAAAATATTTCAGTCCCCTCTAAGCACATAGTGGAATTAGCTAACATTTACTTGTTGATGGTACAATTAAAAATCCATGTATACTCATAAAACACTTTTATTGTGGAGCATTATTGGGGGAACAGGATTTTGACCCTCTTGGTATTTGACGGTCTCTGTTCCGGGACCTATTTGGGCCGATCCCATACCGCAGTTTGGATAAAGCCAAAAATATTAATTTATGAAATTATTGTCATAGCTTATTTATATATATATATATATCATGCAAATTATTAGTAAGTGGGCATTTGAGTTCATAGCATGTTGCTTTCAGGATCGTGTTCTTTATGCATTTCTGTACCACAGTCCACCTCGTCACGCTCTCATATACTTTGAGTTCCGGCACCTTCTGATTTACGAAATTAAGTACTGGGACCACATGATGTGAGAAGGCTACCTTGTCCTTTTCCCCCCTTCATCCTGCAAAACACTATTTTATAAAAAAAAGTCCTCAGATTAACCCCAAAGAACCTTTGTCTGTTACAAATCAGCATGTGCTCGCTGGAAGACGCATGAAAAGCCGCCTTTGATTCCGCACCAAGTTAAGGAAAGTCACTGTAGATCGGTGCGTGTAATGCAGAAATAACTTTGCGGCCTTAAAAAGTACAAAGGATACTAAGATTCGCATTCTATTTGATAGGTATGGGAAAGAAAATCCGCTTTGATGATTACCACTTCTGGCATTGCCTAATTAAATAATGTATCGATTTTATAATTTTATCAGGTTCTATCTCTTTTGCGTTAGGATGGAGCTCATTTCCGAAACTGCTGACATATTTAGCAGGGAACATTCTTGTAATATTATCGCCGGAGCCTATAGGATTCTTTCGGCTGCTACGAGATAAAGTTCAAGAAAAGTTCAGCCTGACGACTCCAGGTTTTTAATGTCTGCCACTGCATGGTTTGTCAACCCCAGAAAATCCTTACTTTCTGCTTACGAAAAGCAGAATGTGTCCAAATCCTCTCCCCCACCCACCCCAACAAAAACTGCTTACAGAAAAAATTGCATAGATCTCTTTTATTCGCCGGCGCTATATATATATAAGTATTGAACACTGCTCAAGTTGTGTTTTAGTTTCCAACATTGTATTTTTCAGAAATCCTCTTGTGCGTCTGTATCCCTCCAAGGTTTTCAGTAAATCAATCGCCACCCTTATAGACATTCAGGGTTATTCAAAGAGATCCGAATTGCTGTCGAAAGGGAACCGAACGCTGAAAATCAGCGTACAGTTACCGTATCCAGAGAGCAGGCAATTCGCCAAATGTTGGCGAATTGCCTGCACATACGGTTAATTCAATATCTAATAAACCGTTCATGATAATATTCTGCAGTAAAAAGTCTATTTATTTATAGATTTTTTTAGGATATTTTAAGCATTTTTCGGGATTTTTTTTTAAAAACAATTTGCCGGTTTTTAAAAATTTTTTTTTTACTTTACTTATTTTTTCTGTAACAGCCCTTTTTATTATCATTCATTGGATCTTATATGTCAATTTCAGACATTTTCGCTCAGTAGTTTCTTTGCAAACAGCGTTTCACTTTTCAAACATTCAAGCAAACTGTTTCTTAATTTTATTCACTCCATTCATCTGCGGTGTCGGGTTTTTCCGGTGGCTGTGCTGCGTGTGATCGGCAGCTCCTGCTCGGGGTTTTCCGGCGTTTTTGGCAGGTTAATCCAGATGTTTTTGCGGGTTTCGGTGTGCGTTCGCCCTCGTTTTGCGGTGAATTTTTGGCGGGTTTGCAGCGATTTTTCCCTGCATTTCGGCAGCCCTGTGGTGCTTGCTGAATACACCGCAGGGTCGCCGAAATGGGATCGGCAAATCGAACCGAATTGAAGAGAACGAAAAGTCACCGAACGTGCGGTGACTTTTCGATTCTCTTTGAATAACCCTAATTGTCTTGTATACTGTTATTGCAGTCTATCCACTCATCATTTTTGGGGTTCACAGATCAATATATTTTTATAACAATGGTACCATAACCGATCTATACCATTTTCTGGCAGTACTTCTTAATATGTTTATGAAGGTTTCTCTTCCCGTGTCCCAGTTTCGCCGGATAGAAGACGTACACAAGTCTATCACTCTTGTGACTGCTGAGCCGTATCTCCCGTAATAGCAAGGTATCACATGCTGTTAGAAGTCAATACTGCGTTGTAACAGCCATCGTGATTTAGGGAATCAGTCGCTGTCTTAGCTAGGCCTTCCTGGTACTTAGATCATTGGAATGAGTTTTCACATTATCCATTCTTTTAGACTTCTACTTTGTGTTGTCTATAACGTTATTGTTGTCACTGGCTTGGCAGAGCGTCTTTGGCAGCAGCGTGCAGCGCAGCTATAATTTCTCAATCTAGGATCTGAAATTTGTGTTATCCATGAATACATTTGAACAACAAGCTTAGGTTTGTCAGTTGGGAATTACTTCTTGAGCGTTTGCCATAAACAATACCGTCTCTTCCTCTACCAGTAACAGAGGTGCCAGCACGATGATTTATACGACTCTCTGGTGTTTCCAAGCAAACATATCACCTCCAGGCTCTGCTGAAAAGGAGCCTAGCAGAGCAGAAAGTGTGAAACTTAGATTTTAAGAGAGTAGGGGGTGGATTACATAATACAACGTCTTGAAATAATAATCAATTAGGGCCATGAGTTTAGTCTAACTCAAATTTCTTTTCTATGTGACAGCTACCCATGGAGCCTCAGGATGGTTGTGACTTACATTTCAAAAGTTGGTTAGCTTTTAAGATGGGGTGGACATCACAAATGCTGCTCTTCTCAAATACCAAGAAGGCTCTTTGCGCCATTTCAGGTCTAACTTATAATCAATTTGCATGGTAGGGATATTTCTAAGATGCAGAGATTATATTTTGTTTATGAATTATTTTCCGGGCCCTTAATCTTTTTCTACTGGTAAGAGGTGAAACATAAATAACGTGGCCTCTACTGGTGGCTGCACCTTAATATCTAAGTAGACCATATTGGTAGCCATTACGGGTCAACCTCGCTAGAGGAGACTCTATAGTCAACTTTTTATTTTGTGGCATAAAAATAATTAAAATATTTTTGAACCAATGAGAGTTGGTTATTTGTAATGGGATTCAAAATTTCAGTTTATAAAATGGGAAACTGAAAGGACATTTCTCTGAAGAATGGAAAGATCGACACGAGAAGAAAAGGGTGGTGGAGTAAAGTGAAATATGTAAGTGAAAGTGGGGGCATGGGATAAAGATGGAGGAGTAAAACCAGGAGAAAATCCAGTGAGATACCTAGCATTGAAGTAGGCATGGGATAGGCATAAGGCTATCCTAAACAAAAGATAAATCCAGGTAAAGTATCCATGTAATTGGGCAGACTAGATGGGCCGAAAGGTTCTTATCTGCCGACAATTTTTTATGTTTCTAAGTCTAGACCAGTGGTTCCCAACCGCGGTCCTCAAGTCCCCCCAACAGGTCAGGTTTGCAGATATGTGAAGCACAGCACAGGTGATATGATTTGCTGCTCAGTGGTTGCAGGATTCAGTCTGCATTTCCCCAAGGTGATCCTTAAAACCTGGACTGTTAGGGGTACTTGATGACCCCGGTTGGGAACCACTGATCTAGACAATCTTTGTGAGATGTCTTACCAGAGATCTGTGGACAATCTTTACATCAAAGTTAATTAATGAAACTAGGCAACTTTACGTATAAGTTTTGAAAATTAACCTCCACTGTTATTGCCACCATGCAGGCAACTTTTAAAGTCATAAGACACAGAAGACCAAATTTTTACCTTCTTTTCTCTGTATATTGTTATTAAGGTTGGTACTTCTCTCCTCAGAGAGAGCACACATATTTAATTGGACAAAAAATAATGACTATTACGTATCATTTAGTTTGTACTTGTTATAGGGTTGGCTCAAAAATCCTGGAGGATATGAATAGGGAGACCTCCAACCTGAGCCCAGAGAGACCTGGTTGATTTTATTCTTCACCTATGCAAAAGCATCAGGTCAGGGCTTCTAAAATTATTCTTAGTCTAGCCAAACAAAGTGTAATTATGGAGGTATTTAAAGTCCATCAACTGTCGTACCTTGTTTTTCCATATATCAAACTTTTTCTGTAGCTCAATGGCGGACTTGACAAATACAGCAGTAAAGTAGCCACATTCTATTAGAAATTTATCTCAGAACCCTCAAATTCTTGGATTGTTCTATACAAATTTCTATAAACAAAGGTTCCCTTTCTCCTAAAAATGTATATTTTGGCTTCTACCTTTCTTTATTGGGTACTACATGTCAGATGAATTTGTCATGCCCAATGCAACTCATCTGCACAGAGGACAATCCCGCATTCTGTATTTCTACTCTGGACAATGAGGTGAGAACTCAACTGTAGATTTGAGCGATGGAAGCCCCAGAAGCGATTTATCAATGACATTGCAGACTTTTTATCTATGACACTGTGTGGGTTAGCAAAACTTCCATTATTACACCCTATTAAGCCGGGACCAGGAAACGCTTTCTGATCAACACCGTGATCGGCTGGATTGTCAAGCCCTTTGTAGAAGTGCTCAGATCTATGTGTCCCATTCAACCAGGCTCACTTCCAGCTGTTGTCCTTTAAATCCGACATAATCTCTTGAGGTCAGAGGGCAGTCATCCATGACCGCTGCCGTAAAAAGGTTATGCTGATTTCTGTTGTCAAATATTGCCTTAGTTCCCACTTTTTCTTTCTTCCTTTTTTTTTTTTCTCGATCGCTCCTATTCTGCTTTTTTCGACAAGAAAGATCCAGCCTAGAATTGTATAACATGAATTTAAAGTCTTAGAAGTGTCACCGCATTGTAGGAACACGACATGGTTAGGATGGGATAATTCATTCTCTTTTAAGACTTCCTCGATACATTTTACATTGGATCAGCAGCAGACGACGTGAAATCGTAGACTATATTTTGTGGCAGTGTTACACAGGCAAGGTCTTCTGTCACCGTTACCGTCCACCCAGAGGAGTTTCAAACCTTTTTGAATTCTACAAAATCTGGTTTTGAATTGAGGATAAATAATTTTACAACTTTTGTGTAAAGAAGAATTGTCACTTTGATTGAGAAGAGTATATACTGATGTCAACCGTTAGTTACGCTTTTAGTATGTGTTTTTTATGCTACTTCTTATTTTATTTTGTATATTTCAAATTTTTTGTCACTATTTTTACCACCATCATTTATATAGCTCCAACAGTTTCTGCAGCAGTTTACAATCAGGATTAGGGAGTGAGGCAAATTACAAGAAACCATAGGGATCTGAAACAAGAGCTGTAGCGGGTCTTGCTCAGAGGAGCTTACAATCTGGTGTCATCAGATATATGCATGACAGAAAAACAAAAATGGAGTGGACAATCGCACCTCTAATGCACATATAAACCTCTAAACATGCAGCTTACATAAATATATGGCACATGGACCCCCCAGCTTCTCATTCGTGTTTCTTAATCGAGACGACTCGGAGCAAAGACCAGGAATGGATAGGGTGCTGCCCAAAGTGTAGAAAAAGTGACATAATTGCGAAGTCCGTATGAAAAATCCCGATAATAGGTACAACGGTAATAGACTCACGCATTTGAGAGCCATGACAGACGCTGGATAATACGCCTCTGGGTTCTTATGTAGGTTTACCCAAGGACCTCTCCCGATAAAGTGGTCGTTGCGATGGGCTTTAGTTCCTCAAAAAGATAGAACTATACATAGTGCAATATCCAATGTCACAATATTAATACATAATTCACTGATACTCACATTCTACTGAGCCACCAGCTGGCTCTGCAGATCTTCAAGTTGTTTAGAATCGTCACAACCTTCCGAAGTCGTTCTACCCAGATATATCTGATTGTATCCACACTCCCTGTAGGTGTTAGCTGAGGGACTCCACAGGAGCTCCGATCGATAACCAAAAATAAACTTTAATGGGGCAACTCAGGCCTTAAAAACACATAAAAATTAAAACAAATATAAAATCACACATTAAATAACATGACCCATGTCAGAAAAAAGTTCCAAAACGCGTTTCACCCGATAACCGGGCTTCATCAGTAGGGAAAAATAAAGCAAGGTATTTTTTTCCTGGAAGGAGCCACTCCATTCTCTTATTTCCTGCACAGATTTACTCTTAAATTCTGGGAAATTTGTCAAAACAAAACAAGAAAAATATACCCACATACGGGGCAATATATTATTTGAGACACGGCGTGGCTCCACCCCCAACCCCCCCATGTCTTTCCAAGGTCCCCTGTATAGTTACATATTCAACATTTCCCACCTTTTTTTTGAGAAAGGATTTTACCAGGAAGGATACATTGAGATTCCTCTCGTTTTCAAGTATGTCCTGGGTGGCGAGTATGTACCGTTAGGTGTCTTGCCCATGGACACTTACTGGAGAGGTGCTCTGAATTGAACCCATGTCTCCACAGGCTCTCTCCATCAGTGGCGTAGCGTGGGTTGTCAGCGCCCGGGGCAAGGCAAGAATTGTGCGCCCCCACAACCTGTGGACATGGTAACACACCCTGATTCCCTTCTACCAGTAGAGTATGGACCCCCTTTACCCCACAAGCACATGTATTGTATATTAACAAAATACTGATATAAAAATATTAAACACACATGCCCCCCAAGCTACACCACTGCTACCAGTCACCCTGTCCCATTATACCCTAGCATAGTTCCACTCTCACATAATACCCAGTCACTCTCTCCCAGTACCCCCAGTCACACTCTTCCAGTACCCACACTTTCTCCCAGTACCCCAGTCACTCTCTCCCTCCCAATACCCCCCAGTCACTCTCTCCCAGTACCCCAGTCACTCTCCCAGTACCCCACTCTCTCCCAGTACCCCCAGACACTCTCTCCCAGTACCCCAGTCACTCTCTCTCTCAACTATATATCCAAGTACCTCCAGTCACACTCCCCCCCCAGTATCCCCAGTCATTCTCTCATTGAACCTCCAGTCACCCTCTCCCCGTACCCCCTCACTGTGTGTTGGTCACGCTGCTCTGGTGTCACACAGTGTCGCCTACCTGCGTGGAGTTGCTGGTGGCCTGGGGGGGGAGCTGTCCAGGGGGCTTAGTGGAGACCGGATTTTAAATGTGCTGCAGGGCAGGCGCCTCCCTCCCTCCTTCCTGTACAGCGGCTGCAGGGCTGCCAGTGGGGTGGCCTGGCACAGGGCTTCAAGGGAGGCTGACAAGCTTGGTACAGGGTCAGTGGTCTGTCGGATAATGCTGTGCTGCTTCACATGACTCATGCGTTAAGGAGGAGTCAGGACCAGAATTTTCTGTCCTGGTCCTCCCTTCCGGACGCTGAGTGCTAAGTCACTGCCGGTACCTTAAAACTGGTGGCTGCCCGTGAAAGGGCCTCTCACGGACACCATTGTCTGTGAGCAGACACCTTGCTGATCCCTGCTGGAAAATATTAGTGGTTCAAATTTCTTTTGAAATTTTGTGCCCCCCTCAGAAAATTGCGCCCGGGGCGACTGCCCCTGAGGACCCCCCCACGCTACGCCACTGCTCTCCATGCAGAGCAGGGATGTTACCTCTACTCCACCCAGTCGGAACTACATTGCTGTCCCTGTATTGTATAAACTGACTATATTGCTATTGTTCTTGAGTATTAAAGTTTCTATTATTAGATTTTTAATCTGTATTGCAACATAATGAAAATACTGCGTAAAAAAAATTCCTCACACATTCTAACACTAGGGGTTATTCCAGGTCTGGTGTAAACGTATCTCATAAATGAAAGAATAATATTGGAGCTTCATAAGTATTTTATTTTACTATTTCATAAACGTTGGGTCATATTACAAAGCTGGTGCTAACTTAACCAGAGCTGTTGTAAACTTCCCAGAGCCATTATAGCCTATTGAGGTTTTCAGTTTACAACAGCTCTGGTTAAATTAGCACCAACATTGTAATACTGCCTGTTACGTTTAAGGCTAGGATCAGACGAACGCATTTTTCGCATCGTCGTAAAAAAGTGCGTCCGAACGCATGGACGTACTTTTTCACGGAATACGCGATAACGGTCATACGATGCGCAATTACGGCCGTGATTTGTTACGGATCCAAACCAGGAAACTTTGGGTGTCTGAACGTTATGTTGGCCGGACATGAGCAGCGTCTGACGTCTCCTAATCATGCACACACGCCGCTATGCGGATGCAGCGCACGCGGTACGTCAGTACTAGCGGTTCGACGTTCTTGCGAAAATGCGTTCGTTTGCCGATTGCATTGCGCGGCCGAACTTTCGTGCGGCCGTACTTCGTGTGTGGGCCTGCGTTGGACGTCATTTGCTGCTACCACGGCCGTAATAAAGTGCGGCTAAATGCACGTTCGCACTGCGTTCGCCTGACCCCAGCCTTAAACATTGCCATATACAATGTTT
The DNA here is from genome assembly GCA_009667805.1 of Leptobrachium leishanense. Lineage (NCBI taxonomy): Eukaryota > Metazoa > Chordata > Amphibia > Anura > Megophryidae > Leptobrachium > Leptobrachium leishanense. Next base: position 37,058,619 of record CM019070.1, read on the forward strand.
ATGTTTCGACTTCCTTATATCTACTTACAATCGTGTATATATACATATATATATCTATATATATAATAAAGTTTATTATTGCAGAAGTCATTTACACATCCCAGCAATTCAGAGAACTGCTTCACAGAACTCAATGCTACATTTCCCATATGCAGCAAGGAACTCTGGATAAGACATGCAAATGAGGTCTGCAATTTCTCACTTTTTTGCATCCTGGGTCTGTTTTAACACCGAATCCTGTTACCAGTGCCACGCCATATTAGATGGCTTTTATTTTTTTTTTAGCAACGGTCCGGTTATGCAACAAGTACAAATATGCCAAACACCACAGTCACAACCATGATGTGTCGGAATTTCTAAACATGCATTATTTTATTGCTGCTACTAAGAAACAAAGACACCATTTCTATTCCACTCAAAACCCAATGCGTCTTTGACTAAAGTCCAAACTGCTGGGCACCAAAGTGAATGGATAGTGAAGCCAACACAATAGACCTCTTGGAGAAGATCCTGTTGGCATCAGTTGTCATATCTTGTCGAGACATGTTGAGTGGGTGATATCCCTGGCAATGGTACAGTATGCATGGTGTTTGCAGTAAATGAGAGTAAAAATGCCTAAAATCACACGTAGCAGTAAGTGCAAAGTCGGACCTTTTTCTACTCTTGTTCCCGTTTTCTTTTTCGCAAAGTAATTATAACCGGGGGGGGGGGGATAAACTCCAATTCAAGGCTTTACAATTTTGTGAAATCTTAAAAAAAGTCATTTTTATTATTCTAGGAACCTTTCCATTTTTAATTTGTTTTTCATATCTTTTTTTCTTACGGATGTTTTGCGAGCAAAGCCTGGTGAAACGTTGACGATGCGTTTTCAGAAATGCCTGGTGTCGTGAAAGGTTTTACCACAAATAAAAGATGGCTCGGGGTGTCTTGTTAAAAGACGTCTGCCCACTTGTATGTGCCTGCAAGTCAAACTGTGTGTTTAACAGGCCGGGCTCCAGGATTTCCCTGGTGTAACCTCATCTGCGAAGACTTCTTCGCGTTTTTCGTTTTGTTGGAACACAGTCCCAGATAATCCCGATCAGATGTTGCTAAAGAGAACAACTTTAAATCTATCAAGGATTCAGAACTCCTCGCGGATACGTAGACAATAAGCCTGTGCTTCGTACGTTAAGTCGTCTCGAGGTTATCCAAGGTAACAGTTTATTAAAACAGTCGTCTGTTCCAGATTTCCTGTTAAGTTGTTTGGGCATTAAGGAATATTCCAGGTGCAGATCCTTTTACGGTTTCTCCACAGTCCAAACCGCACAATAACTCCACAAAGCTTTTGTTATAGTGTGCTTCTAGAGCTTATCCATTTAAATAATCAATAATCCGCGTGCCATCCTTTTGTGAAATGAAAGAAAGCAGACTCAAATTGTTAAATATTAATGGGTGTTCTTGCCTTCTCCTTTCAGGACATTTGGGCTTCCAAGACAGTTTTGTCACCTCCGGTGTCTTCAGTGTTACTGAACTTGTAAGAGTATCACAAAGTAAGTACCTGTTTGATCTGAGAATTACTTCAACTCATCATTAACACCATAGTTTAAATGACTTTGATAAATTAAAACACGATTTCGTAAATATTAAGGCAAATTTTTAGGCCCCTATTACATTCTTCGGGCAATTTCGTTCGCGGAGCGCAAATTTTTTTGTGCGCATCCGTCCAGCGTTATCGCGCGAAAATTAATGCGGTATGACGATCCGAACGCATTTTCTCATCCATCAAAAAATAACGTTTGTAAAAACGACGCGCAAAACGAAGAGTAATACGCGCGCGGTAACGTAGCGCACGTAAATCAGTTTTTTTCGCCGGATTCAGCCAATCAGAATTAAGAACCTTAATTGACATCAATTTACCTTAATTGACTCACTTAAGTTTTTGCGCCTGTTAAAGTAAATCTGAATATATGCTGCAGCAATATAAAAACACGCACAAATTCACAATTTTATTGTTTGGGTATGTGTAGAATGTGTAACTACACTTTGCAGTATTGTTTTTTTTGGTGCTGGTGTTTTTCGTTTCGGCCAGAACGTTCAGATTTGCCGTTACCACCAGCTTTTAAAAGACGTTAAAATTATGCGCGCAACCGTTGTTCGTAAAAAGATGCGCAACGATTGTAATACCATCCGCGTACCAGCGCACCAACGCATTTGCGCTCACAATGTTAAGTATAGGACGTGCACAGTTCATCATGCTCGCGCAAGTCCATCCGCGGTAAACGATAACGCGCATTGTTTGCACGAACGTTGTAATACGACGTTCAGTGCAAAGAGTTTTGCCCCTCGCGCAAATGCGCATTTGCGCACGCAAAACCAAATGCGCGAGGAATGTAATAGGGGCCTAAGTCTTTTAGAAACTCCATTGATAGAAAGTGGGTCACATAAGGGAAGGACGAAAATGATCAAAATGACCAATCCATTTAGCATCAATGTTATGTTTTGATAAGTCACTCACTCATACTCAGCCAATACATGTGATTCAAAAAACATATTTTATGTATCACTAGAGTGCAATGTTCTAACCAGATTTACAGGGTTCTTCAGAGAAAGGTGAAAACCAAGAGAACTGGCAGGAGAAGAGAACAATCTCGACCAAATAGACAATTCGGAAAGTGAAATAAATGGGAGAATTTTTCTGGTTTGGCTATTTTGACCTAGAATTTCCACTTCTCCTGTAAATTCTCCTGAGTTTCACCTTTCTTCGAATAGACCTGATAGTTTTTTTTTAACAAATCTGTCTAATGTGATATCCGTCCAGCCTCAGCCATAATCAGTTGATCAAGCAGGGAAGAACATGTCCCATGGTGCCACCTGAAGGAGTTATTTTATAAGACGTATCGCCTGACGCTTTATCATAAGAAGTGCACTGTTTTCTAGCAATCATCAGCACTCCGTACGTAGGATTCCTATAAGACCAGGACCTCAGGTTAGCGTTCTCGTCATGCTCATGACCTAACCGTGCTCTCTCCTGAATGGTTCAATAATGTGCCTCCATCCCCCCCCGTCAATAATAAAGGCGAAGTTCTGCTTTTTGTGGTTTCTGTGGTTTACTGAAATTCCATCGTTTAGCTGAACTCTGCAAATATGACTGAAAGTTCACAAGATTTGAGGTTAACGTGAAAGCTGAGTTGGTATTATTAAGTTCACACACACACATGGTTGGATATTCTCTTTTTTTGTGTTAGGACAAATGTGCAGTACAATAATGGGGAAAGTATTTTTTCTTATATATACAAAATTCACATTGCAAGTCCATAGATGTTAGTGGCTCTGGGAGGTTTAGCAGATCTCTGGTTGAGTTTACACCAGGCTTGAAATCTGGTCCATAGTTTACAAACAATGCCTGTGTCTTACAATAGGTTCTTCTTATTTGCATACAAAACGTTGTTTCAGATATCCTGTTTCGTTACTGTCAGTTTATGAACATTCTCCCTTGGTTACTTTTCCCACACACCTTCATTAAAGTCTTCCCATTTTTATTATATTGCTAAGAGCTTTCCTGACTCTAGTCATTCATTTTGGTCTTCTAGATTTAAGGACAAACCTCAACCATCAAGTTCCCCATCTCACTACCCAAGCTGCAGTGAGATATGAATCTTGATGGTTGAGGTTTGCCGGTAACATTGTCTTAACATTGTACTCCACACAATGCTCTGTCAGACCTTCTTTTACCAGGTTCTCTCCCCTCGGCTCTTTTAGTCACCAAACATTTCTGTCTGTGGCGCTCATCACCAGACTTTTCCCCCAAACGCATTAAAACGACAGGTCCTCCACAGACTTGGTCTCAACTTGTATTCTCTAAGATACCAGGCTCTTCTTGATTCTCTTTAATAAGGCTTCCACCACCAAGACTCTGTTGGCATTGAGCCCTTTCAGACTCTCACAGTGACTAGGATCTTCCCATGAACTTACTCAGCCAAGAGGCTCCAAGAAATCATGTTCCCCCAAGTCACTCAGTCCTCTGGCTCGTAAACATGGATTCGATCAGTCTTAAAGCGCTCAACACCAGTATCAATCCAATCACTAGTCAACAATCACCTAGAATCAGTCATGTTCTTTATGTTATTTTTTCAAATTAGGTATCCTATACCCTTGTCAGTGATTTGGTTATGCTGTTTGAACGTCTATTTCTGCAGAAAATGTTAGCCCTTTAAAAATAAGAAAGCGATATAACTACATCCAAATGTTCATCTTCTCCCGTTGAGGTTTTTAGGATATTCATTGTTTTGTTTCTGGGAACATCTGGGAACAGCTAATAAGAACCACAAAGTGTATGTACTTACTGTTAGGCCAAAGAACAAGCCTTGTTTTTTTTCTACAAGTATAAATCTTCACCCTGCAGCCTCCTTCATCATAAGCTTCAGTGGATAAAATAGCTTGGTCTTGACCTTTAGAGGATGTGAATGTCGTCACCATGAGTGGCACTGCACAGCCTGATCATTACCAGCTTGTCAATACTCACTAAGCACAATGAATTAAGAGTACCTTTCCTCATCCTGCCTGATTGATCAAAGGCCCATTGATTGCATTTTTACCAGAAAATAAGACAAACGGTCCTAGATGAAGGGTCACATTAGCTATCAATGTCATTAGGACAATATTTCAATGTTGGCAACCAAATCAACTTCCATATATCTGTATACGGGATGAGCTCGCGTAAGCAGGTTGCTGTTACCAAACGGGCCAGTCACTCTGTCCCTCGACAAAAACAAACAAATGTTTATTTTTATTTATTTATTTATTATAAAGTATTTTACCAGGAAGGATACATTGAGATTTCTCTTGTATCATCACTGTAACCCATCACATGAAGAAACAAAATAATCACTTATATACTCCATGGATCATGGAATTAGTGTCAAACTGATTTTGGATAATTTCAGGGTTGGGATAAAAAAAAGAAACAGTATGGTCCAGATAACAAGATGGGTAAATACACCACAGGCAATGGAGAAGTCCAATGCCAGAACACTGGTTCCTGGATGTGTCTGGCTTAAATGCCCAATTTACAAGTATGAGACATAATGGGAAGACAGTAGTGCACAGTCACTGCAACCAGTATCCATACGACTCCTTCTGCATCATATAGGAGAAATATGCAGCGATACTCTGCCAGTAGGATAATGGGCCAACAAGCAGGAATCCTAGGTTCAAATCTTGTAGGTTGTAGTCTTGACCCTGTCAGGTTCAATTCTCTATACTTTTGTTTTACCCCATACCATTGCCTTCCATTGGTCAAACTATAATGTGAACATTTGTTGTGGCCACCATCCTCAACATCTGTCTTAGCCCTATTTTCTCCTTCATCCTGCGTGTCAGTTTTATATACTAGATAGTGTATGATAGACAGCTTAGGGTTTGGCAAATCCAGAATTATTCCTCAAATCAAAGCTTCTTACTGGCTTCTAAGGTTGAAGCATATATACACTATATTGCCAAAAGTATTCACTCACCTGCCTTGACTCGCATATGAATTTAAGTGACATCCCATTCCTAATCCATAGGGTTCAATATGACGCCGGTCCACCCTTTGCAGCTATAACAGCTTCAACTCTTCTGGAAAGGCTGTCCACAAGGTTTAGGAGTGTGTTTATGAGAATTTTTGACCATTCTTCCAGAAGCCCATTTGTGAGGTCACACACTGATGTTGGACGAGAAGGCCTGGCTCTCAGACTCCGCTCTAATTCATCCCAAAGGTGTTCTATCGGATTGAGGTCAGGACTCTGTGCAAGCCAGTCAAGTTCATCCACACCAGACTCTGTCATCCATGTCTTTATGGACCTTGCTTTGTGCACTGGTGCACAGTCATGTTGGAAGAGGAAGGGGCCAGCTCCAAACTGTTCCCACAAAGTTGGGAGCATGGAATTGTCCAAAATGTCTTGGTATGCTGAAGCATTCAGAGATCCTTTCACTGGAACTAAGGGGCCAAGCCCAGCTCCTGAAAAACAACCCCACACCATAATCCCCCCTCCACCAAACTTTACACTTGGCATAATGCAGTCCGACAAAGTACCGGTCTCCTGGCAACCGCCAAACCCAGACTTGTTCACCAGATTGCCAGATGGAGAAGCGCAATTCGTCACTCCAGAGAACGCATCTCCACTGCTCTAGAGTCCAGTGGCGGTGTGCTTTACACCACTGCATCTGACGATTTACATTGCACTTGGTGATGTATGGCTTGGATGCAGCTGCTCGGCCATGGAAACCCATTCCATGAAGCTCTCTGTGCACAGTTCTTGAGCTAATCTGAAGGCCACATGAAGTTTGGAGGTCTGTAGCGATTGACTCTGCAGAAAGTTGATGACCTCTACGCACTATGCGCCTCATCATCCACTGACCCCGCTCCGTCAGTTTACATGGTCTACCACTTCGTGGCTGAGTTGCTGTCGTTCCCAAACACTTCCACGTTCTTATAATACAGCTGACAGTTGACTGTGGAATATTTAGGAGCGAGGAAATTTCACGACTGGATTGGTTGCACAGGTGGCATCCTATCACAGTTCCACGCTGGAATTCACTGAGCTCCTGACAGCGACCCATTCTTTCACAAATGTTTGTAAAAACAGTCTGCATGCCTAGGTGCTTGATTTTATACACTTGTGGCCATGGAAGTGATTGTAACACCAGATTCTGATTATTTGGATGGGTGAGCGAATACTTTTGACAATATAGTGTATCAATATGTCAGACTTTGTGATAGCCACACAAAGTTGACCATTTTACTTTTCCAGTCGTCCTGTGGTTCCATTGTCCACTTCTAACATGGAATTCAAAACTTGGCAATATCCTGCAAAGCTTTCACTAACGCTACAAAAATGTACAGGGTTTGCTATTGGTTTCTAAATACTTTCTATCCATTGTCCTCTTTCCAAGACTCCAATTGTTCGTTCTTCTGCCCTCCAACCATTCCCTTTGGTCCCTCACCTCTCTTTATCGAACTTTTCTTTCACAACAACTGGACACATTCTATCCTATAGCAGCCTGAACCTCTGAGAAGTCTACGCACTATTTGATAGTGTGTCACTGTAAGACATGGTTCAAACAATGTACTGTCTTATAGCTTCTTGGCTCGGCTCCTACTTCTTAATACTGCAACTGGACCTAACGGGGGTTATGGTGCATGGAGGAATAAACATCCATAATCCAGCTGTGATGCTTGTGAGTCCTCCCGTGCACATTTAGTGGAGCGCATTGTGAGTGCCCTTCACACAACCTGTAGTCTGCCCCATATGTAGCATTTAACTGCAGCTGGTGGATGAACTATATATCCCAATGCAAACCTGGAATATGCTCATACAACAGGAAGTAGAATGCGTGACTCCCGATTGGTTTCACCACTTCCTGGTTTCAACATATCTCCCACCAGTTACTGCGAGTGCTCGGTATTTGCTGTAACTGCAGAGATTTATAGATAGATAATGTTTTTTTTACTTTTTTACTGCTTACACTTTGTTTTAAAATTTTTAATATCTTCAAATAATTCATCAAAACCTGTTAAACTTTATTTCTAGTCTGATGTCCCCTTAATGCACAAAGGGGACAGTCTGCACTTTATAAAGACATCTCTACTATCAGGTCTATTCACTAAAGGGTGAAACTCAGGAGAGTTGTCAGGAGACGTGAAAAATCCACGTCAAAATAGCCAAACCAGAAAAATTCTCCCGTTTATATCACTTTCCAAATCGGCTATTTGGATTGTTCTCTTCTGCCAATTCTCCTGGCTTCACCCTTTAGTGAATAAACCCTTATCCGTTCAGATCTACCTCCTTTTGATCAAACTGGGTTTTCACGCTTCGGATGACTGCATCTAGATGTTAAGTGTTTTATTAGCTTCCTTTAGACTTGCTTCGAACTGTTCTATGGTGGAATAAAATTGATATTGCTCCAAAAGACAATAATGCATATAGTACAGGATGACCTCTGCAAAAGCTGTATAAAGTCAATTTGTATAATTGCCTGGAAATTTATAGCACGGTATATGCAATGACACTGCGGATATAATGCTTTCACTGACCTTGTATGAAATATAAATATTTGCTCCCCAGGACATTTCTACGTTCTGTACCGTCCACCCGTAAAAGGACCTTCGGCAGGGGAACCGACTATTTTGAGAAAAGAGAAGGATATACGTTTCTTTTTCTGCTATGCTTCAAAAGAAACCAAAACGACAGGAGCTAGACATTCAAATCACTCGAAGAACATGCGTTTAATTACTCATATTTAGAGAGTGTCGACATATGCCGTAGCGCTTTACAATGGGTGGGGCGAAACAAACCAAATTAATAAACAAGTTAGACAAACAAAGAATGATGTCAAAAGAGGGCCGTGCTCAAAAGCTTACAATCTAAGAGGAGTGGGGTGACACACAGAGATGAGGGTAACTAACAGCGTGTGAGAAGTAATGGGATGCATGGGAGCTTCTCCGTACAAAAATTTCAGGACTTGCTGAGGATGGCTTGAGTTGTAGTCCTGCGTATGAACTATATACTAAAGCAATATATTGCGGCAAAGCTGCATAAAGCCAAAACAATATTTTGCTGTGATGTGGAACTTTTGTGGGAAAAGGTAGATTTGTTCATCCCTAAACTGCATCCCCAAGAAGCAACAAAAAAAAAATGCTACCTTTTAAAACCTAGAAACCTAGGGCCCTATTACATACTTAACGTTATCGTCAGCGCGTGTGAGCGTTATCGTTAGGTTAAGTGGCCCTAGCGGGGCCGACCATATTACATTCCGAACGCTAACGGGTTAAAAGGCCTGTTAGTGATTTGGAGACTGCGCGAGTTTACTGTACTTTGCGCTCCCTATGCTTAACATGGGGAGCGCAAAGAGTTAAGTAGCGTTAGAATTACAAAGTCCTAATGCTAATTATGCCCCGCTGCGGATAACTGAAAAGTTAACCACAGCTTGGAGCTGGTGCTAACTCATTTCGCTTCTGCAGAATCAGTTATCACCACCCCCCCAAAAATCCCATACTCACCTCTCATCCCGCGGCGTGAATGGCGGCTCGATCTGCCTCTTCTGTCCGACGGGAGCAGAGTGAAACTGAGGGAAATTAGTCCCCTGTCTCCCTCCGCGATCACGCCGCCAACCTGCAGGATCTCGTGAGAGGCAAGATCCTGCCGGTCATGTTACCGGCAGTCGAAGCCTGAATGGATCCTATGGACTCCATGGAGGGGATGCTCGCAGCGGCACTTAGCGCTGCCACGAGCATCCTCAGGCTTAGCGCTGCATTACGGGTCAGGCTGCTGATTTAGCGCCTGCCCTGTGATATCACGCCAAAACAGGGGCGCTAAGGAGAAACCTGCAGGCACAGGTTTTCCTCCTTAGCGTCCCCGTTTTAGCGGGCAGTATTGTAAGCCCTAAATGCCTACAAGTTTACAGAAAAAAACCTCTACGCATGTTATGCTTTACCTCTTCATATATTTTCTATGGCTGCAGCTCATTAAATAAGGCGTCTCATCAAGGTTGTCTAAAGAGCTTACAGAACAGAAGACTGTGCTCCACAATCCATTAGCATTAAAGGCGCACCGTGCCCCCGACAGTGGAAGGGTTAAGCACTCCAATTCCTTTCTTGGTGTGAGCGGGGTCATGTCAGGATAATGTAAACGTGTAGCACATTTGGTTGCTATTTAATGGATTTGTGCTATGGATTTGTCTTTTGTTGTTTAATGACTCAGCAATCCCTGGGATATTTTTCACATGTGCAGCAGAGGTCACAGAAACTTGATTTTCTGTTCCCATTATGAAACCCGGGCATCTCGCGACCCTCTGTGGAGCCAAATCTCAGGATCGGATTGGACCTTGGTGGGATTATGGCGAGCTGGAATTCTTATTTTGACCAAAAAACTCAGTTTAAAGAAAACAAAACACCTTTAAATTCATTATAGTATTATGATTTTCCAAGTGCAATGAGGTAAATTATGGCACTATGTGGTAATTCTAATCTCAAAAAAAAAAGAAGATAAAATGCTTAGGGCCCTATTACAATCTTAACGCTAATGTTAACGCCAGGTTAAGTTATTTTAGCACATGCCCCCATATTATACCCCTAACGCTAAACCCATGTGTTATCCGTTACCGAATCGCAGCTTGCGTGAGTTTACTGTACTTTGCGCATCCTATACTTAACATGGGGAACGCAATCAGCAATTAGTGTTAGGATTAATAAATCCCAACGCTAATTACCCCATCGATGCAGTAACTACAAGGTTGACCACGTCTAGAAGCTGGTGCTGATTCCGCTTTTGCAGAATCATTTAGCACCACCTGAACCCCCCTCCCAATAAATCAGATACTCACCTCTCATCCCGCGGTGAGAACGGTGGGCCGATCCACCACTTCTGGCTGCTGGGAGCAGAGTGAGACTGGGGACAGATAGTTCCCAATCTCCCTCTGAGAATCACTCCGCGGCCTTTCGCGATCTCGGACTCTAGAAGGTGATACTCGCGGCGCCGCAGAAGAGCTGGCGCGAGTATCAAGGAGGGTAGTGCTTCGTTCCGGGGCAGGCTACTGAATTAGTGCCTGCCCTGTTATATGTTGCTAAAATAGGGACAGGGACACAAGGGGAAACCTACAGGCACAGGTTTTCTCCATTAGGGTCCCCGTTTTAGCACCACCTTCGTAATACAGCCCTTAGAGAGACTTCAAAGAAAGGCTACTGAAATGGCATGTTGTCTTGTTAAAAGGTTGTACATGGACTGATAAAAGGTCCTTCTCTGTGTCCTTTGCTGGTAACTCCTCCTCCTACTCATTGCCTTTATCTGTCGGTGTACCTCAAGGCTCTGTCCTTGGTCCTCTGCTCTTTTCCATCTACACCTCCTCCCTGGGCAAAATCATTAACCGCTTTGGCTTTAATTACCACCTCAATGCTGATGACACTCAGATCTACCTCTCTACCCCTGATCTCTCTCCCCCTGTCCTTTCCAAAGTCAGCGACTGTTTATCTGCCTTTTTCTCCAGGATGGCCTCCCACCACCTAAAGATTAACATGTCCAAGACTGAGCTCCTTCTAATTCCTCCTTCTAGTGCTTCAACACCTCTTGACTTTTCTATCATGGTTGAGGGTATCACTATCTCCCCATCTAGCCAGGTTTGTTGTCTCGGAGTTACACTCGATTCTGCTCTTTCCTTCATACCCACATTCGGTCTCTTTCCTCCTCCTGCCGCTACCAGCTACGTAATATTTCCAGAATTCAACCATTTCTTACCGCTGACACCACAAAGCAACTCATCCACGCCCTTGTAATCTCCTGACTTGACTATTGTAATAATCTTATAGTTGGCCTCCCTCTCTCCCGCATCTCCCCCCTACAATCAATTCTGAATGCCTCTGCCAGGCTCATCCACCTCACCCACCGCTCGGTTTCTGCTGCTCCTCTCTGCGAGTCCCTTCACTGGCTCCCCATCCACTGCAGAATTAAATTCAAAATCCTCTCCCTGACCTACAAAACCCTCACTAACTCAGCTCCCCACTACCTGTCCTCACTAATCACCCAATACACCCCAGCCCGCTCCCTAAGATCAAACAGTGACCTGCACATAGCTTCACCTTGCATCACCTCTTCCCATGATAGACTGCAGGATTTCTCACGCGCAGCCCCCATCCTCTGGAACACCCTCCCTCGTACGGTCAGACTTTCCCCTAATTTCTCTTCCTTCAAATGCTTCTTTAAGACATTCCTACTTAGGGAAGCCTACCACCCAACTCACTGATGCAACCATCAATCACTCTCACCTAGCAGTCCTCTCCTCCTGTTTCCACCCCAACCCTTCTAGATTTTAAGTTCCCACAGTAATAGGGCCCTTGTTTCCTCCTGTACTGGTTTGTCAAAATATTGTTCAATGTATTGTGACGGTGTCTATATTGTGCCCATTGTACAGCGCTGCGGAATATGCTGACGCTTTTTAAATAAAGAATAATAATAATAATCTACCAGGAATTAAAAACTAAATTGAAAAATAAGCTGGAGGAAATAAGTCATTTTTAAGCAAAATCCCAAAGATATCAAAACAAAAGAGTTTGAGCTGATAGAGAAGGGTGGATGGTTTGTTTAGCGTTAGAAAGTTACATATAATGATATAAAAGCAATCCACAGAGAGGTAATAAGACTTGACAATTACATAGAAAGTGTAGCAGGTGCCCAGACGAGCACCCAGAAGGCAATAAATGCAAACGTAGTGAATCAAGTAAACATCGCAGAAGATGTGCTTGGTACTAACATATAGTATTAATATCTTCAAATTAGTTCCTAAGCTATTACGGTTCTAAAGGATGGAGAAATGTAAGATTTTTCAAAATGCAATAAAACCTGTTAAACTCTACATGGATTTTAAGAAACCGAGTTAGGCCACCCACCCTCCTTGGACAACCCTTCCTTGGGTATAGAAATCTGATCCCCCAGGCATCCCCATCTAGAAATACAGGAACCTGGCAAAGATTTCAGAAATAGAGGGATACGGACTATAACGTAACCCCAGGCAATGTTCTCTAGGAATACAGGTGCATGGTGTAAAATTAGGCAACACACTTTAGAATATAAGAACCCAACCATGAATTGGGCCCCAAACATCCCCACCCTACAGGCACGTAATCTAGAATGAGACAGTGGGAGCTTAGCTATCGGATGCGAGACCCCCCCCCAGTCAAGGATTGCCTCAACCTAGCCTAAAATTAGACAACTAATATAGAAACCTCTCTAGAATTAGTTGACCATAACCAGGAAAATATGTAGAACCTAGAATTGAGCTCTAGGCATCCTTCCTAAAGTTCTAGGGCATAGGAAAAGCAAAATCACCTAATACAAGGTTTACGTAATCTTTGCAGAATACTTGCTCAAGTCAAGAGCTGTGATCTACCATGGACTAGCTCTCTGTTCCTCAGCCTTGTACTCAGTGACTACTACCAGGCCAGATGTTAAGGATCACCTTTTGGAAATGCAGACTGAATCCTCCAATCACTGAGCAGCAAATAAAAAAAAATAGATTTTTTTTTTAAACATCTCATGATAAGGTACAAATGTACCAAAAATGATCCAAATCCATGACGTAAAGGTTTTATGCATTGGTTGATTTGACACGGAATGACCCTGCTGTAGCTTAACGGCTCGATGGAATGGGACCCCCAGGTAACAACACGTAGTTAATACAAGTAGATAATTGCTATAGAAACATAACAAAGAGTTGCACTTTAAAAGTTTGGAAGCCCAGATGAGAAATGACTCCTTCCTTGGTCTGAGTCGATCGAGAGAGAGAGAGAGTGGCCATTTCTGCTTGGATATTAGCCGGGGAGTAAAAAAAAAAAAAAAAGATTATAATAAAAAATAGCTTGCAGGCCGGGAATGAGCAGTTGCAGTGACCTTGTCTTTTGTAAGCCATTACACAATTCAATGGCAGTCCACTCAAACCTTGCTCTCGATCAATATTCTATTAAAGCAGCACAAAAAAGTCTCCATAAACTTAGCGGTTTAGCCATGTTTATAAATGGAACCTGGCATAATTAGACGGTCAATAGAAGCCTGCACTAGTAATTCTAAAATGAACACCACACTTTTCATATCTGTTTTTCTTTCGTAAAAAGGTACTTCGGACTTAACTAAGACAATAGGATGTTGTTGAAGTGAAACGGAAAGCCTATTTTAACCGTTACGTCTTGAAATTGCTCCATATTATATTATATATATATATATATATACACAGCTACACCGTGCATAAATGTTTTATTTTACTTGTCCTCGATCAAATAAATTTTTCTTAATGCCTCGTCTAATTTTAATACTTTATAATTATATTATTTATAGGAGGATACGTATTTTTTTCCCCCTTTTATGGTACCACCATTTAACTTTTCCTTTTTTTTTAAAACTAAATGTTAGTAAATCAGAGTTTGCACCATTCCAGCGCAGGAAAACACCATCTGGCCAACTTTTATTTATTAGATTTTGCCCCGTTCCCGATTCAATAAATTCACGAAATCTTATGCGGGAATTAGATTAGAGTTATCGCTCTGTTTATTTACTTATTTATTTTTACCCGTATGTTTCGGTAGCTTTTGGGAGAGATGGATTAATTACTGCTCGCTAGGTGGAGGAATTAGAAATAATTTAGGACATTCCTGCAATATATCTACTAATAAAAAAAATAAATGATTTAGCTCGTATCCTCTTAATTAAAAGCTCTTGCTGGATACATAAAAGTTATAAAAGTTGTAAAGCTCACTTTTCATTAACAACAGAAGCCATGACATGTATAAATTGTATTGAAAGTGATGCTTTATGAATAGAATATCCTGTGTTGTACAACTTCATAATTTTTTATCCTTATGTAAAGAAGTTAATATGTAGGAACAGGTAGGGGGGGCAGATCCCTCCATTTATGCTCAGACATGTGCACCAGGGCCGGTCCTTCCATGGAGCGGGGTGGAGCAGCCGCTCCAGGCAGCACTTTGTCAGGGGCAGCATTTTGCTGCTCTTTCAAAGGCCGCCAGCCCAGACACGGCTGCAGGACAGTGTTCCGTTGAAAACCAAGCCGCACCTGCCCCTCCAGTACGTGACTGCCCCTTTCAGCAGGCATGGAGGCCATCGGCTTAAGTTTACCAGCGATGCAGCCGGGCTGTGGTCGACGCGGTGTTTAGAGCCTGCTACATGCCATGCGCGGCACTGCTCTGATGACGTAGGCAAGTGCGTGCCTTTAAATGAATCCCGGGGAACCATGAGGCTGTTGATGAGGTAGGCCTGGCTTGATTTCATACAGGAGACTCTGTGCCCCACGTTATGATGGGAGCTGTAGTTAGTTGTTAATAGCTGGGGGATCTGGTTTTCATTGGCCTGGCAAGGCCTGGGTGACTTTACTAAAATAAATAAATCTAATTTTTACCTTTCTTTACTCTGAGGGGGGGTTAGAATGGAGCTGCCAGGGTTTGATGGGGAAATTACAGAAATGACTGGGAACGCCGCATGTTTTAATGCCGTGTTATGACTTTTACCCCCCCCCCCGGTATTCCCTGAATTATTAAATCATGGTGAAAAGACGAGCATTTTCCTAATTTCTTTCATACCTTCGGTGAGGCGCTTCCTATTTAAAGGAACACCCTGTGAAATATAATTGACAGTAACTCTGTGCCCTCCGGAGTCATTAATCCTCTGCGTCTCCCTGGTAGCGGCTGTGTTATGTGTGTGTGACTGCATGTATGGGACTGTGGAAGTATATAAGTGTGTATGTGGAAGTGTGTGTGACGGTATATGGATGTGTGGGACAGTGCAGTGGGCCGTGATATGTGGCGCTCTGTGATTTGCTCATACACGCCATGTTTTTTTGGGGGTGGGAGGCAGCAATTCATCCTTCGCTCCAGGCAGCACAGTGGCTTGGGCCGGCCCTGATGTGCACAGTGATAGGTGCCGCTTATGCATAGTTTTCCACCATAAAGTTATAGATTGCCCCCAATTTATACTTCATGAAGAGCAAGGAAAGTAAATAAAACAGTTTTCTGCCAGCCTCCACCTCTATAATTATAGTATATTTAGGGATGCCCCGATCCTTAGGATCAGGATTGTGAGCCGAGCACCACAATTTTTGTTGATCGGCTTTATCAAGCTTACCCGATTCCCGAGTCTTTGATCTGCCGGGCAGCGAGACTCCAGGCCTCCCGACGTTTTCCCTGTCGTAAGTCATGGAGGCAGAGTTGGCATTTCCATGGGTCCCACAGCTCCAGGTGGCACTTTGAAAGGGGCACCATTTTTTATTTTATTTTAACGCAATTAATTATTATACAACTTATTTATAAATATATATATATATATATTATATATTAAATATATAATATTTTTATATTAATATATAATTTAAAAGGTTATAATATTTGAATATATTTTAGTATATTTTAATGTATGTTTATTTTACGATTGAAATTGACTTTAGTTACTGAACATAGAGTTTATTTTTCACTTTAATATAATTTTAATCTATATTTTTTAGTTTTATTGCTGGGGATTTCTGTGATACGCGTGGGTGTGGTTTTGCGGGGAGGAGGCAGTATTTCATCCTTGGACACAGGCAGCACAATGTTTTGGGCCGGCCCGACATGGAGAGGCAGGGAAGACACTGTGGGCTCTATTACATTCTGCGCGCAAACATTATCGCGTCTGCAAAAACGCATTAACGCGAGGGGCAAAACCCTTTGCGCAGACTGTCATATTACAACGTCTGTGCAACAAACGCACGCATACGTCTAACGCGGGTGAACCTGCGCGAACGCTGCGCAAGCTTACTGTACTGCCCGCGTCCTATACTTAACATTGTGAGCGCAAATGCGTTTGTGCGCAGGTAAGCGGATGATATTACAATCTATGAGCAAATTTTAACAGGCAACGTTTGCGCGCATAATTTTAACGTCTTTTAAAAGCTGGTGGTAACGGCAAATCTGAACATCCTGGCCGAACCCAAATACACCATCCCGAAAAAAAATACTGCGAAGTATAGTTACACATTCTACACATACCCAAACAATAAAATTGAGAAGTTTTTATTATTGATGCAGCATATATACTCAAATTGATTTTGACAGGCGCAAAAACTTAACTGGAGACAATTGTGGTTCTTAATTCTGATTGGCTGAATCGCGTGAAAAAACAGTTGGCGCACACCGATTTCTGCACGCAGCGTTAATCCGCGCATTTTTTGCGCATCTTTTTTACGCGCGTTATTTTTTGACGGACGAAAAAATGCGTGAGGATTGTAATACAAACGTCAATTTACGCGCGTTAACTTTTATAGCTTCACGCACAAATTAACGCGCTGCACGAGCATTTTTGCGCAAAGAATGTAATAGAGCCCTGTGAGTCTCCCTGCTGGAGCCCGAGTTCCTATGTGGTCACTTGCAGTGTCCTGAAAACAAAAGGTACGTATCTGGTGGCGCGATGATGGTCGCTGAATGGTAGGTGGTGGTTCCCTTAGTTCGTACGAAGCATATGAAAAAGAATAATACAATATATAGTGCAGATGGTACTAACACAAAATTGATATGTGCCAATGTGGTATATTCCACTCACAAATTAAAGAGCCCGAACACTGGCTCTAAGTGGGTCGAGGCTTTTGGGTGTTTTTTGCTTCTCCGTTCCTTAAGGTGACCCACGCCTTATACTGGATGGAGAGTGGCTCATACAAATGGATATGGAAAGAAAACAGAAACAACTTCCTTGTGCAGATCTTTCAAAGTTCAGATGGCATAGATATACGTAGGTGTTAAACTCACATTTGTAGGAGCTTATAGACCAAGCTCGTGGTTTGTACGCTTCAAGGCTCGCATAGGGTGGAACCCAAACCCGTCTTCAAATCCAGAATGTCAAGGGGACAGTCAAATTTAAAGTTAAAATTATTTATTAGAACATAAATAAAACAAATAAAATACTGGCTCAGCCAGGAGACCAGAACGCGTTTCGCCAGACGTGCTGGCTTCTTCAGCAGCCAGCACGTCTGGCGAAACGCGTTCTGGTCTCCTGGCTGAGCCAGTATTTTATTTGTTTTATTTATGTTCTAATAAATAATTTTAACTTTAAATTTGACTGTCCCCTTGACATTCTGGATTTGAAGACGGGTTTGGGTTCCACCCTATGCGAGCCTTGAAGCGTACAAACCACGAGCTTGGTCTATAAGCTCCTACAAATGTGAGTTTAACACCTACGTATATCTATGCCATCTGAACTTTGAAAGATCTGCACAAGGAAGTTGTTTCTGTTTTCTTTCCATATCCATTTGTATGAGCCACTCTCCATCCAGTATAAGGCGTGGGTCACCTTAAGGAACGGAGAAGCAAAAAACACCCAAAAGCCTCGACCCACTTAGAGCCAGTGTTCGGGCTCTTTAATTTGTGAGTGGAATATACCACATTGGCACATATCAATTTTGTGTTAGTACCATCTGCACTATATATTGTATTATTCTTTTTCATATGCTTCGTACGAACTAAGGGAACCACCACCTACCATTCAGCGACCATCATCGCGCCACCAGATACGTACCTTTTGTTTTCTGTATTTCACTGGTTTGGGGGAAACCACTATACCCTGGTTGGCGTTGGTTTGTTGGTGGCGGTACTAGTTGCTGGCGCCTGTCAACTTTTTGTGACTTGCAGTGTCCTCCCTGCCTTCTATGTGACCTACAAAAATGCAGGGAAGATGCTGAGAGTGAATCCTGAGGCCCCAGGATTCACTGTAGGGACCAAGCTGCCGGTCCAGCCATGTTGTGTGGTATCGGATGCGGGCTGGGTATCGGCCGATCCCGAGTTCAGGCAACTTGGATCAGATCGTCAACTCGAAACACACAATTGGGACATCCTTAATTATGCTGTTACACAGCCTTACAGTAGGAAGACTATCCCCCAGATCATTTTCAGTTCTGACACCAATGGTAAACGGTCATGATGGGTAGAGCGTCCTCACCATCCAAATCTCTCTACCTGCTAACATAGACCTTCATAGCGGAGGCCCTTGGACAGTCCTTCAGCGTTTGGACACACAGGGACACTGGTCGTCTGAGGATATAAGGTGTCCAAGTTTACTCGTGACTCCTAAGATAAAATGGATAAATACTGGAGCTGGTAAGGGCTGAGCTTCATTTAGCTCAACTTTTCTGCCAAAAATGGCACCTTTGTGCTGTCTGTGTTACACTGTGACACTGAGAGACCATCTTCAATGCACTTGTGGAAGCCATCAGCTGACTGGACTCTCAGGGAAAGGCGGGCAAACTGTAAAGATAAGCCTAGGTGCACGTGGATTTTGATGATCCTAAGCGTAGCCCCGCTACAAAGAGGGGGCACTGCCCATTGCTACCTTAGTGTCGTATCACTTTACTTTTATCATCAGCATGGCTGTTGAAAGCTATGACAATGGAAACTCTTGGAAGATGAAAGTGCAGACCCCGGTATGTTCATCGTCCAAGAGATTCCTTCTCCCCTGCTTATAACAGCCATGCCGATGATAAAAATAAATAAATGAGAAACGTCTCAAAATACAATTTTGAGGGCTTAAATGGAGCATTCCTTGCTCTTTGGCTCAGAATGCTGCTGCCCATATTGTATTATCAGCTCATTTCCGTGACAATCACACATTCATATATTCTCTACTGGACATTTTATAAATGGCTTCCTATATGATGGAATTGCTCATTGTGAGTACTCATCAATGGGCAACATAATATCGATTTAACCTCAAGATCAGTGGTCCCCATCTCTGGTCCTCAGGTCCCCCTAACAGGCCAGATGTTAAGGATTATCTTGGGGAAATGCAGACTGAATCCTGCAATCACTGTGCAGCAAATCAGATCACCTGTGCTGTGCTTTAGATACCCGGAAAACCTGGCCTGTCAGCGGGTCCTGAGGACCAGGGTTGAAAAACACTGCACTAACTCACTCTTTTCGCCCTTCTCTAGATAGTAAGCTCCTCTGATCAGGGCTCTCTACACCTCTTGTTTCTGGTTCCTAGGTTTGTAATTTTGTCTCACTACCCATTGGTAATTGTAAAGCGCTGAAAACACTGCTGGTGCTATTATATAAATGATTATGAGGATAATAATAACGCATTATAATAGCATTAACAGAAATAATAATAGTAAATATTCCCAGGACCACAAGGCTTTGAAACTCAGGCTGGTTGTGCTAGTTTTTAATCTGAAATAACTTAATAAAGTACACTATTTTCCCCTTCTTCCCTTTGTACGTACAATGTAAAGTAATTGTCTCCCTCGCGGAAGGAACATCTTGTGAAATGGAACAACAGGGCAATACCTTAGGATGGCGGTGGCTAATTATAGGACCCTGCATTCTGTCACCTCCGTCCCCTGTTTGATCTAAGAGTGGACTTCTGAGGTCTCTGTATCAAATTAGTGCTGTACATGGTATTGAAACATCGGATTCCATTCCAGAGGAGTGCTGTGATACCTAGTTACCTTGTGAAACATGGAAAATCCCTCCCCACACACACACACACACACACACCGAAATAAACACATACACCTCCTTACCCTTGTACATGCAGGTCACTGTCTTTACAAGCCGCAATTAGCACGAGGGCAACTATGTTTGTTTTAATTTTTAAAGTGCATCATATTGGGCTCTAAGGAGTTCTGTTCGGAATCCCTCGGGCCTCATACTTTCCATATCTCTGTGGCATAGATTGATTGCAACAATGCTGCTGAACACTTGTGTACTAGGCCCTCCAAGCCCTTGTGTGGTCAGTCTATCATGGAGATTGATAGCTGTTCCTGTAGCTCCCGGTGCTGACAGTGGGAAGGAGGCGCGTTCAAGACACAAACAATAAGGAAGACATGTTCGACAATTCAATCTCGCTTAGCAGTTTGTGCCTCGAGGTGTTTATGGTTTTCTTCTTATATCAGTACTTGTTTTTATGTGTGTGGTGAGTGTGTGTCTTTTGATTAAGAGCTTTTACGGCGTAAAATGCGTGAGACATTCTTATTTTATTTTTTTTATACTTGGCTAGACATTTTTTTTCTCCAAGGCTAGAATTCTTTACCCGCTCTGTACATAGTTTCATTACACACTCAATGAAATCACTTGTTCCTATAGTGCACCCTTCTTCCTTTTCGTCATAAATCTGCAAAATCATGGACTGGTCATTACTCTGTCCAGAACTTTACCCCAAAATGGTATCTTAGGCACCAGGTTTCACTCACGACACTCCAAAGCATCACTCACTTTATGAAGCAGGTTCTACCAGGGCAGGTCCACTCTGCAAGTAAAATGCGCCGTCAATCAAAAAGGTCATATTTCTCAAAAAAACAAAACTCAGCTGCTTAACAAATGGTTTATTCTGAATCAGGTCTGCTATCAGGGTGAGTGATAGTCTATGACAGGCCTCAAAATTTCCACTCGCCTGCTCGTATTTGGCGAGTGGAAATTACATGAGGGCGAGTGGGAATGCAGACGCAGGCAGGGCAGAGTGGGGATTAGGGGGGACAACTAGTGGCGAGTAACTCTTATGGCCTGGCTAGTAGCTTGGGACTTGAAATTTTGAGCCCTGGTCTATGATATATGTTCAGGTGCCCCGTGGCTCCAGGAGGACTTGGTACTTGCAAAACAGTGTGCAGGTTGTGTAGGTGCCAAAGATATAAGGATCTCTCCATGCAACCCAGCACTGGCTCAACAAGATACCAACAAATTTCCCGGTGGGTAAGAGCACTCTGACTCCTTATTGAGGGAGCGATTAGTATGGTCTGCAGCAGGTAGCGATACAGACCAAATGCACTCCCACTAGGTAACACATTGTATCCCCTTGCTGGTCCACCAGGGATTTAGCCCATTGTAAAATCAGGTAAGAAGAAGAGGAGGCAAAATGTTTTATTTTTAATTAGTTTACTGAGATAGGTGGCTAGGGGAAGGCAGACCCAAACCAATGATTTAGTAAGGGACCCCAAAAAATACTCATGGTAGTCCTGTCTTGAAGTAAGGTCACACAGTTATCTACAGCTCACTAAACTGATAGTTGTTCAACAGCTGGATGGTGGAGGAGCTGATGTTCTGATCTAGGTCAAACCGTTTTGGTGTAGAGCACATTTTTCCTGTTAAATATCCTAAATATTAGACATTTTGAAGATATGCAGTATAAATATATATAATGAAAACCACACTGTCTGGTCTAGCTTAGGTACACAGCAACATATTACCACCGGGATCGTGTAGAAGTGTAAGATATACACAGGGTTATCCAAAGAGATCCGAATGGCTGGAGAAAGGTAACCACACGCTGAAAATCAGCGTTCGGTTACCTTTCCTGGCCATTTGGCTATCCAAGAGCAGGCAATTCGCCATATCCTGGCGAATTGCCTGCACATACGGTGTCTGTTCGAGGGCAGTGAAATCCCCATAAAAAAAGCAATGCTTCGTCTATTCAGAGAACACAAACCAGCAGTGAAAGGTTCCCGAAATGCCCTGCCATTCGGTGCTTTAATTCGGCAGGTTTATTCAGGCGAATCCCATAGGCTTCAATGTTAAAAATATTCCCGGTTTAATTCAATATCTAATAAACCGTTCATTATAAAATTCTGCAGTAAAGAGTCTCTTTATTTATAGATTTTTTAGGATATTTTAAGCATTTTTCTGGATTTAAATTTTCTTTTTGAAACAAATTCCGATTTTATTTATTTATTTATTTATTTTAACTTTACTTATTTTTTCTGTAACAGCCCTCTTTATTATCATTCATTGGACCTCATATGTGAATTTCAGACATTTTCGCTCAGTAGTCTCTTTGCAAACAGCGTTTCACTTTTCAAACATTCAAGCAAACTGTTTTTCTAATTTATTCACTCCATTCGTCTGCGGTGTCGGCTTTTTCCGGCGGCTGCGCTGCGTGTGATCGGCTCCTGCTCGGGTTTTTCCAGCGTTTTCGGCTGGTTAATCCAGATGTTTTTGCGGGTTTTCGGTGTCTGCATTCGCCGGGTTTTTCGGTTAGTTTTCATCGGGTTTGCGGCGGCTTTTCCCTGCAATTCGGGGACCCTGTGGTGCTTGCTGAATACACCGCAGGGTCGCCGAAATGGGATCGTCAAAACGAACCGAATTGAAGAGAACGAAAAGTCACCGAACGTGCTGCGACTTTTCGGTTCTCTTTGAATTACCCTGATAGCAATGGTGGTCAACACTCGCCTCTTTCTTTGATCAGATTGGGGATCAATGTAGGACAGTGCTACCCTTCAGATGTTTCATGGGTGTATTATAGCTGTTAAATGCAATTGTTGCCCCCTCCCTTCAGGCTTGGAATAGGGAGGGTCAAAAAACCTAAAACTGAAGGACTTTCCATGTCCCTTTACGTCATTGTCATCATGTTGAGGTTGGGTGAAATATAGCCGGCGTTCTGCTGACTTGCAAAACACCAGCATTATAATGAAGAAAGAAAGAGCCCAAATAAAGAGAGAAATTGTGTGATCCATTAGTAATTCTTTAGTTGCTTTTCATATTTATACCATCGAGTGCTTTAACAGATTTATTTATCGTCAGCTTTGGCTCCATGCGAAGAAGAAAGGGAAAACAAGTGTATTTGTTTTTGGATAAATGTTTCATTCCATGGTATGAGTTTAAAAATATCAATTTGCTCATTCACGGTCTCCATCGATTTCTGTCTCATCCTGGGAATGAGATGTTCTTTTTGCTGCTCGCTACTGCAGCTGACTTTTCCTTTTTTTCTTTTTTACTTTCCATAGTCATAAATCTTAAAGGATTATGGAAATTTCCCTAATTTAATTAGATGTCACCTTCTTGGTTTGTCAGTAGCTGGAGTCTGCAGCAAAGGGAAACGGGCACTCAGCTATTTATTCCCTGATTCCTGTGGGGTTTTTAGGGGATGATAACAGTTCAGTGTAGCCTATCAAATGGATATTAATGCTCGCCCAGCAGCTCCCACCCTGTTATTTTAACATTTTCTTTTATTGTCTCGTGTCAGGAACCGGTTAAAAGCCAGCAAACCTTTAATTAATGTACTTATTTCTAACGCCTTTTAGAAGTGGAAGATATTGCTCACAGTTTAACACATCACTGGGAGTTTTATTGCTGTGGAGCTCTGTAATACGCTCATAACGCTGCACTTTACTGGGAGTTTTATTTTTGTGGAGCTCTGTGATACATACATGCACAATGCACATTGCTGTGAGTTTTATTGCTGTGGAGCTCTGTGATACGCTCATACACACTGCACATTACTGTGAGTTTTATTGCTGTGGAGCTCTCTAATAAACTCACACACCACACATTACTGTGAGTTTTATTGCTGTGAAGCTCTGTGATATGCTCATACACGCCGCACATTACTGTGAGTTATATAGCTGTGGAGCTCTGTGATACGCTCATGCAAACTGCACATTACTGTGAGTTTTATTGCTGTGGAGCTCTCTGATAAAATCATACACACCATACCTTATTGTGAGTTTTATTGCTGTGAAGCTCTGTGATACGCACATACACACTGCACATTACTGTGAGTTTTATTGCTGTGGAGCTCTCTGATAAACTCATGCACACCGTACATTACTGTGGGTTTTATTGCTGTGTAGCTCTGCGATACACTCATACACACTTCACATTACTGTGAGTTTTATTGCTATGGAGCTGTGTGATAGGCTCATACACACTGCACATTACTGTGAGTTTTATTGCTATGGAGCTGTGTGATAGGTTCATACCCACTGCACGTTACTGTGAGTTTTATTGCTATGGAGCTGTGTGATAGGCTCATACACACTGCACATTACAGTGAGTTTTATGGTTGTCCAGCTCTAAGATTACACATTAACAGATTTTAGAAGACACTATACAACAGATTACGATTTATATATATAAAGTATTTCAGCGCTTAGAAACTTTAACTTTATGTAGTGTGTTCAACAAACTGGAGATGTCATGGACTTTGACTTTCGAACTATACCTTTAGGACGACTTGCAAAATGCTAAATCTTGTTTCATTATTTAATCAGTCAACTAAATAAATATATATATATAGTTATATACTCTATAGTGTAATAAACTATTAAATATTGTTATGGTTTATTTAGTAGATGTATTTCAGTGTAAAGAGCAGTTGTGGTTCAAAGTCCTGAAAGTGTAGCAATCATCAGGAACACTTGCACATATTCAGGTGATTTCTACACTCTTAGGGCCATATTACATACTTGGTGCTAACTTAACCAGAGCTGTTGTAAACTTCCCAGAGCCATTATAGCCTATGGAGGTTTTACGTTTACAACAGCTCTGGTGAAGTTAGCACCAACATTGTAATACTGCCCTTAATAGTTTGCCGCTATAAAACTATAAAATATCAAACTATAGGTCATTGTAGGTGTAAAAAGACACGCCCTGACTCAAGACCACCTCAAGCCAACTGTAACCTGGGCTTCCAGGAAGGAAAAATGTTAACAATATCAGAACAATTAACAGATAATATTACATGTAACATTTATAGTTCATCCCATGTCCAGACCAGGGGTGCTCAACTTTGGCCCTCCAGGAGCACCCCTATAACCTCCATAATGCTAGCGCTCGCGTAAATGAGCGTTAGCGCGGGGTTAAAAG
Organism: Leptobrachium leishanense; assembly: GCA_009667805.1. Lineage (NCBI taxonomy): Eukaryota > Metazoa > Chordata > Amphibia > Anura > Megophryidae > Leptobrachium > Leptobrachium leishanense. The sequence continues at coordinate 37,083,724 of CM019070.1, forward strand.
AGGTAATAGTGTTCCGCGTAGATTACTTCCCATTTTCTAACAGCATAAAAAATCCGTCAGCGAATCGGTATTAGCGCTCTTTAGCGCAAGCTTACTGTACTTTGCGCTCCCTATGCTTAACATGGGGAGTGCAAAGTGCAAGCAGAGAGTAATTAGCGTTAGGATTACAAGGTGCTAGCAAAAATTACAAACAGCTGTCACTAACTTAAAAACGTTTGATGCAGCTTAGAGCTGCTGCGGAATCAGTTAGCACCAGCTGGGAACCCCCCCCCCCCAATCAAATACTCACCTCTCAGACGCTTCTGGCTGCCATGAGCAGAGTGAGACTGGGGAAAAAAGTCCCCAGTCTCCCGCCGTGATCGGTCTGCCGACCTGCAGGATCGCATGAAAGGCGAGATCCTGCCAGTCATGTGACACGACAGCAGAAGCCTCAATGGAGTCCTATGGACTCCATAGAGGGGATGCTCGGGACGGCACTTAAACACTGCCCAGAGCATCCTGGAGCCTAGCGGCCGCTACGGGGCAGACTGCTGGACTCAGCGCCTGCCCCATAATCTACAGGTAAAATGGGGGCACTAACGGGAGAGTAGCGAACGCTAATTTTTCCCCTTAGCGTCCCCGTTTTAGCTGTAGGGAGCTGATAGGGCCCCAGATGTTTTGAAACTACATTTCCCTTAAGGCTCTGTCAACCTAAAGAGTGACTGAGAATCAAGGGAGACGTATTTTCAAAACATCTGGAGGTCCAAGATTGAACACCCCTGGTCTAGACGAGGAGTCAGCAACCTGGGCATTCCAGATGTTTTGGAACTACAACTTCCATGTTGGCCAGCCTCTCATTAGCATGGCTGGGTCTCATGGGAAATGTAGTTCCAAAACATCTGGAGGGCCAAGGTTTCTGACCTGGAGTAAGATGGTGTAACAGCATTTGCATTATCTCATGAACCTTAGACGTATGAGTCCTTGCGTTGACTAGGTCAGGAATTCATGTCACATCCAGCAGGACCCATGCCGCTCCAGGGGGAAGCCCAGCACACGGCGGTGCCATCCACGCTGTTGGCTGACCGGGTGCCAGGCGATGCGCCGGCTTCAGTGGATTGCGTGGTTGCTCAGGATGCGGGGTACGGCGTTATGAGGCGGAGCCGCTGGGTTTAAAGGGAGAAGGTGTGATCCAGCTCATTGCCCTGTTGTGGAGTTACTTCCCCCAGTGCTGAAGTGATTTGACTCTTTACGATTCACTGACTCCTTTGCTGATTACTGACTCCTTTGCTGATTTCTGACCTGGCCTGTATGAGAACTACCCTCTCTGTACCGATTTGGCGAATCCTGTCTACCCTGCCTTCTATAACGATTTGGCCTTGTATGAGGACCACGCTCTGTGTACTGATTCGGCAACTCCTGACAACCCTGACTTCTCTATTCGATTTTGCTATATATATGTATCACGGTTTGTGTTCTGACTCCTCTTGTCTGTATGTTACTCAGGTCGCTCCTGTTAACCCTGTCCTCTTTCTATATCTCTGCCTAAGAGGTGTACCTGTGAAGGCCTACTTGTCGTATGCTTCCTGGGGCCTGTTAACCCTTGTTTGTGTCCCTATAGATAGCCAGATTACCGACTATTCAAGGATCTAGGGTTAGATAGGGACCTGTGTAAAGGGACCAGCTTCGTAATATCCGGAGGGTTTCGTGACAATTCACCTTAGGACACTGACAGTCTCTTCTCTTGGATATAGAATATTCAGGGCCCTATTCCTTAGTTCGAGCTAAGATAGGGAAGCTAATGGGGAAAATCTGCGCCTGTACATTGCCCGTAGCGTCCTCATGTTAACGCGAAATTCCAGGGCAGGCGCTAGCACAGCACCTCACCCCGTAACGCAGCGCTAGCTGCTGGGATACTCAGTGTAGCGATTCCGCTTCGCCACGAGTATCACCGCCTGGAGTCCATGGAACTCCATGGAGGGTGGCGCTGCACTGGACTGCAGTCTTGGGGTGCCGAGCACATAGAGGAGAATAAAATATCTCCCCTGCACAACAAACAACTGCTTACCTGCTGACAGAAATGGGAAACACATTTTGCTATATTATAACAGAATTTATTTTTTAATGTGTCATATCGGTTTGTTATAGACACGGGGACACCATGGATAAATTAACTCTTGACCCCAGTTGATTACATTAAGCGTCCATACTGACAGTGGGCTTCCCATTACGGTAAGCATCCAGAAAAAAAACGCCTCTCACATATAAAGTCACAATGGTTAAAACGTTTCTACGTTCCTTTTTCCACCCACCATGAGCGCTGGAAGAGTTAAGGGCATTTGCTGATGGAGCACGGTGGACCAGCTTTGGGAGACAGGAGCTGCTATGGAGCGGAGCACTAGACACTGCAGAGCCCCGGTTTGATTGATTTCCATTCAAGTCAGACTGACTGCAATGTGGTCATTTTTCTAACCCATAACTGCTTGTACTGCAGCAGTCTGCTATCTGCAGGGTGTCTGAATTATAGCAGTCTGTGTCCCTATTACCTTTTACACAAATTACAACACTGCTTTCTTTTCCCGTGCAAATTCATCAGCTTTACAGCCTTCCGGGTCAGCCGTCAGAAAAGTGGAGGAAAGCAAAACTTGATAAGAGTCAATTTTATTTTATTATTATTATTTTTCACTATTTAATTGACACTTTACAAAACAACCCTGGTATTCTCTGCTCGAAACAATCTCGCGGTGTGGGAATAGTTCTCTTTTGGGTCCACTTTCAACAAAGGATCGCACAATTTATTTCTCTCGTATTTTGGTTAGAATGCTTTTTAAGAGACGGACGTGCAGGTTTTCCATATTACACACTCACCGCGTAGTGCACGCAAACCAGCGTTTGAAATAGTCACAGAGGTGCATTTTGGGGAATATCGCAGGAGGCGGAGCCGTGGATGAGGCTGATCCTAGACCTTTTTAAATAAGATTGAAAGGCAATTTATATAAATAATTAAAGGTAATTTAAAAAAAAAGAACCAGCGATCCCACAGCAAACAATTTCTAACATTTTTTTATTGCTTAGAGCAGGAGTTTAGTCTTAAAAATATAAGAGCACTATCACCTGCTGTGACCTGACCTTAGCTTTGGCATGTTTTTAGATTAGCGCCGGGTTAATTCAGTCTAGCGCCTGACCAATCGATGGTTTGCCTCTTGCTAAAAGCGAGACAAATCACTTATCGCGTCGCTATTACTAGCTTCTTGTACTTTCCGCGTCCTATACTTAACATGGGGAGCGCTAGAGAGCAATTTTGCTTTTGTAACAGATCACTTGGTGCCTGCGCTAATTTCTAGACGGATGTTAATCGCAAAATTTTACCTACTGCTCAACCCTGGTGCAAGTCCAAAAAACCACAAAAAACAAGTCCTCATCCAAAATTAACAGGCAATTAACAGGCAAGTGAAAGGATTGCAGCACAGGTGTTCTCTTGGCCCCATACATCATAGTAATGGATCTGGTCAGCAATATCGCTGCTGTTGCAGTAGGCTCTATTATGATATATGTTTCCTTTATCCACATATATCCTAATTCTATTATATTTCCTAATTTTAAACATTTTATGCTGGGGGTTATTCATAGTATGTAAGCGGTTGATTATTAGGGTGACATGTGGACTATGTTTAAAGGGACACATGGATAGGTCTTGCCCTGAAACATGTATTATTTATATGCTGCAGCAGGGAAAATATTGTGGCTCATCTGGCCTTCCTTTTGGATCTATTAAATGCATTGTAATGATTCTACATGCTGTTGGGTGGCATTTATCATGCAATGTCCATCAGCCTTAATTAATATATGTGTGCATATAAACATGGATAATACGGCCACCTTGGAGGATTTTAATAATGCAGGGTGTGTGAGGGCTATTCGCTGGATATGTTCAGATTTATACAAGGTTCTATTCTGTACACAACTGCGTAACGCTGGGTCTCAGCCAGGGTCTTAGCGTTTCCCTAGCAAGCGCTAAACGACCGTATAGACAGACTCCCGCGGACAAGGTGATCTGTTGGTAGGTCGTCAGGCACTAAGTTTTAGCAACTCACACTAAATTATTTCTTTAGCGATGGCGTTTTAGCTCACACCAGGTGATAGGGCCCTAAGTGAGGAAACTCTAAAAGATATCTGTCCCCTATTAACCGTTAACATGTCGCGCATAACCAGCCACCTCACAATCACATTTGAAATTAATGTTTAAACATAACAATAAGCTGGGTTTTTTTAGTCGGTATAGTGATAATAAATATCACATGTATCTGGTGACTTATTAAGGAAACATATGATTAAACCCTAATAAAAGCTTTTCATCGTGTGGGCCAAAAGTGAACTCCTTTTGTCCCTGAAGAAATAATGACGGAACTGCGTACCCAAGCGTTCCTGCTCGACTAGACCCCTGGCTTAAAGACTTATCTCTGGGAGCGATATTTTATCTGCAGCCACCAAACCCCCCAAATTTATAGGGAAGCCCCATAAACGAGAGACATTAAGATAGAACAGAAGGACAGAGTGATTTGGGTCCAAACTAGGAACACGTCTGAGGCATGGGTTAGTGAATACACCAAAATAACAGTATCTCTGTCCGATTTCTCTTTTTTTTTTCCAGAATATTTCTTTCACTTTTTTTCTTGGAATTTTTAGACACCTCCAACAGTATGTGTATCAAATAACGTCTGTTAAGCTGTGTGTGGAAAAATGAGTAAGAAGGACGTAACTAGAAGAAATGTGATGCCCGCACACCCCCGGGACAATTTAAAATCCATCATACTACGCTCTCGAAATAAGCGGAGCATTTTTATAAATCATATAGCGTGCACAGTAGTTAACATTTTGATGGATGCCTCTGCGGTCTTCCCACGAAGAAAAAAAAAAGTATTATGGGTATTTTAATATTTATTTTGGGCACTATTTTTTACACATTAGAAGTAAGTTCTTAAATCCTTTTTGGTTATAAAGTTGCTTATGGACATGTAAAAATATTGAAAATATAATAAAAACAAAGTAAAAAGTAATATAAAATATGATACAATAAGTGATTTACGTAATAAGTGATTTCAGTGGTCTCACCTTACATTGGCTGAGGTCCTTGGCAAGCCCTGTCTCCAAGCTCTGAGCTAAAGCCAAAATGGTATACGTTTGCACTGTTTGTGGGTGACTTGTTATCTTGTGAAGTGGGATCTTCTTACGTATTAACAGGGAGTGTGATATCATTGTCAACAATGTAATATTTATCACCTTCTGTTTTCTGTTTCTGAAAAACGTAGTTATGGACAATTCTATTGTAATTCTTATTTCTTGTTTCTGTCTTTTTTTTCTTTTTCCTAAAGCACCCATAGCCGCAGGGACAGGACCCAATTTCCCCATTTCGGATTTGGACAGTTCGACGTATTACAGCATGAGCCCTGGAGCGATGAGGAGATCGCTACCTAGCACGTCCTCCACCAGGTAATCTGGAGAATGTGCTCTGTTCTGTCATATACGCATCCCCTTGTAAATCACTGGTTCTCGACTTTTCTTGGCAAGGGGCCCAAACTGTGTGCATGGAATTAGCTTGGTGACCCCATGATTGAAAAATTAGCCAAGTGACCTGTTCTTTACTAGTGACATAAATTCCGTAAATCACTTCATTTCATTTCATTACACTCTGTGAAAAGGATCCCGTTACCCTGGCGCCCACCAGTAAAGTGAATTTTATTATGAGAAACTCAATGGGGGATGAGAGTTTCCTGTTCCAGCCAATGGTGGCCTTCTCTCTTGGCCGAACCAGGAATAATCAGGAATGGTAGTAACAACGAGTAGTGTTCAAATTAAATTGGTCATGTGTAAAATTGTGTTCTCCTCCTCCTCAATAGATAACTAAAACAATGCAGGCCTTGGTGGCTTTTTTCAGCTTGGAATATCCTACTCTTTTAGCGAGAGCAGGCCTCAACTCCATCCTACAGTAATGCTTTGAAGTACCAGTTGTGTGCTACCAGTGATGGCGACTTGGCATTCTAAGGCTAATGAATAGTGGTAAATGTGTGCAAAGCATAAATAAGATGGTGGTAGAGTAGAATCAGTGTTAACGAGCCTATCCTATGGAAGGTGAATATGTTACATAGTACATAGTTACATAGTTATATAGGCTGAAAAAAGACATGCGTCCATCGGGTTCAGCCTCTCCCACATAACCTACTGCTGTTGATCCAAAAGAAGGCTAAAAACCCAGTCTGAAATGCTTGCCAATATGCAACATACTGGGAAAAAATTCCTTCTTGACCCCAGAATGGCGTCCGATTTCTCCTTGGATCAAGAAGCTTTTACCCACATATTAAATATTATAACCCTTAATATTCTGTGTCTGCAGGAAGTCATCCAGTCGTTTTTTAAAAGTCTGTACAGACTCTGACCCAACCACCTCAACAGGCAGAGAATTCCACAGCTTTATTGTTCTCACCGTAAAATAACCCTTCCTATGCTTTAAGCTAAATTTTCTTTCTTCCAGTCTAAATGGATGACCCCTTGTCCTATGTATAGTCCTGTTAATGAATAGGTTATCAGACAATGGTTGATAATGGCCCCGTATATATTTATATAAGGTTATCAGATCCCCTCTAAGGCGCCTTTTCTCTAAACTAAACAGGTTTAAGCTTGTTAGTCTTTCCTCATAACTTAACCCTTCCATCCCCCTTATTAATTTAGTTGCCCGTCTCTGCACTTTTTCTAGCGATATAATATATTTTTTTAAGACAGGTGCCCAAAATTGCACGGCATATTCAAGGTGCGGCCTGACCATTGATTTATACAGAGGCAAAATTATGTTTTCATCCCGTGAGTGAACTCCCCTTTTAATGCATGCCAGTACTTTGCTGGCCTTGGCGGCTGCTGTTTGACATTGCACATTGTTACTTAGTTTGAAGTCTATGATTATTCCCAAATCCTTCTCCTGCTTGGATTTCCCTAACTCCGTACCATTTAGGGTATACATTGCTTGTGTGTTCTTCACTCCAAAGTGCATAACTTTACATTTATCTAGATTAAATTTCATCTGCCATTTAAGTGCCCAGTCCCCCAATCTATCATATAATTATATGTCTATAATTAACACCGAAAACTATGACTGCATTAGAGAATAGAAATAGCACTTCCCTGCTTGATGGGCCAAAGCACAATTGCCAATTGGTCCAGGGAGTTCAAACACCACACAGCATCAAATAAAGAAAATGGACAACACTCTGGTTGGATCAAATAGGAGCTTTATTCTATGGGTGCATCGATGTTCGGGCACCTATTTGATCCAACCAGAGTGTTGTCCATTTTCTTTATTTGATGCTGTGTGGTGTTTGAACTCCCTGGACCAATTGGCAACTGTGCTTTGGCCCATCAAGCAGGGAAGTGCTATTTCTATTCTCTAATGCAGTCATAGTTTTTGGTGTTAATCATAGACATATTTGTATCCATTTGATGCCCAAAAACTAGACCCGATTTCTGCTTATTCCCAGGCATTTATACATATGATCTTTTTATTGTGGATTCGGCTTTGATTTATTGTGTTTAAGTGCCTGGCGTACAACTGTTCAGTTAATGAAAAGCATGGCTCTGCTTTTGTTTTTCTTTCCCTTTTTGAAAGTTCCACGAAGCGACTCAAGTCAGTGGAAGACGAAATGGATAGCCCTGGGGAAGAGCCATTTTATACAAACCAGGGAAGGTCACCAGGCAGCGGCAGTCAATCGAGTGGATGGCACGATGTGGAGCCAGGTAATGAACAGCAATGCTGTAGGTTTCCCCAGTCGTTGCTCAGTCATTTTATGTATCCAGATATCGTGGAGTTCTCAAGTCAACAAGATTTCTGTGAATCTGTTTCTTGTATTAATTCACTGACAGACAAAAAAGTACTCATTATATGTTTGCTTTTTAGTAGTTATGGGGCCATTTTGCTTCTAACAGTGTGTTTTATTATCCGTCAGTTTGCCTTACTCCTGCCTTGTGTGTGTTAAATGATGAATTAGGGCTGGTTTTAGACACGTTGGTCGGGGCCAAATAATTATCCAGCCCTCGTATTGTTTTTGCCGATCTCCGATGATAAAATATATATCATTGGTAATAAGGCTACTAATTTAGGAAAACGTTGCGTGTCTGTTTGGCACCACCAGTAGATAATATTCTTTTACAGCTCTTTATACATAATTGGGAATTAATGATCCTTTACTAATCCTTTGTTTTAAGACCCATCTTGTCTGAAACCGGCCCTACAGCATCGCAGATATTAGCCACACATCTTGTTGCTGTGTTTCTGTACTATATGCTTACTATTATTGCATATGCAGAATGTAACACGTGCCTCAGTCATGTGCAATTTGTGTATCTTGAGACGACACCTGTCACGACATAAAAGCGCAGTGTTGCGCCTGATCGTTGCGTCTCTAAAGAGATGCAGCGTCCCAGGTAACTCCTTCTGTAAACACAATTTTGTGAAGGTTCATAAATTTAATCACCGTTTTAGAAACCATGTTTAATGGTACCGTTTTCAACAAATTCTCACTTTTACATACAGTATATTTTATTAAATCGCCCTTACTAATCCATAGTAGATGTTATCACCTCGGAGCAGCAATTTTTTTTTTATCTTGTAAAACAAAAATGAAAGAACAAAAATATTGTGTGGTTTCTTTTTTTTTTTTTTTAATAACCGGTTTCGATATGGTCTTACGGCATATTTTTTGTGATTTGTAAAGAAAGTAAAAGAAATGAGACTATATCAGCAGTCTATATTAGATTATCTACAAGTATTTAACTGTAGAATATATAGCATTTCTTTATGGCCTTGGCAATGGACAATATGTATAAAGGCTCTATAATCTCTTATTACTATATAAATTTAGTCCTCCACTTTCTTGAGAGAGCTGGAAAGATTTCACGGAGGTTTAAATTGTTGGAATACATTGCACTTTAATATTAATTGGTAATAAATGCCAGCAGTCTTGCTGTGTTCAGATGTCAAATCTAGAGACCAGAATGTAGAGTGGATAAATATATACACTGCTTGGCCAAAAAAAAGTCACACACTCTAATATTTCATTGGATCGACTTTTTCCGTGATTCCGGCACGCATTCGACGCGGCATCTTTTGGATAAGCTCATGCAATTTGACAGCACTTATTTCCATCCAGAGTGGCATCAATTTATGGCCAAGATGTTGTATTGATGAGGTCTTCCCCAGCACATTATACCAAAGATTCTCAGTGGGGTTAAGGTCTGGACTGTGCGGTGGCCAATTCATGTGTGAAAATGATGCCTCATGCTCCCTGAACCACTCTTGCACAATTCGAGCCTGATGACTCCTGGCATTGCCATCTTGGAATATGCCCGCTGTGCCATCAGGAGAGCAAAGACCCATTGATGGAAAAAACTGCTCATTCAGTGTATTCAGGGAGTCACATGATCTCATTTAATGCTTAAACATTAATCGCTGCAGTAATTATCCGATAGAAGGCTCACACCTATTTGCTTAGTTAAATCCAGTTGGTGACTTTTTTTGGCCCTGGCGGTGTATATATATCTAGTTATAGGTTTAAAATATAAAATATGGTATTTAACAGTAATTTACCAGATGACAAGCAGAAATTGACATTGAATGTGACTGCAAAGCTCTATACCAAGCAACATTGCCTTTCTGTTGACGTACCGTCTCTACTACAAGCCTCACCATTATTTTATTTCGGCGTCCCCTCCTCCCTCCCATACGCATTTCTTGAATATGGAAGATGTTCATAAAAGGATAAGAAAAATGGCAGGTAAGAAAGCCACGTGGTGCACTTGAAACGCCAACAGTCGATGCTCAAAAAATAGCTTCCGTCAACTTTAATTTTGGCTGTAATTTGAAACTAGCACAAAACCATTAGCCTCTTATTATTTCGTTTTTGGTCGCTTTTGCACATGTTTTTTTTTCCTTGTGAAATACAATGATTTGCCTGTTTCTGGCACTTTTCTTTCAATGCCTGGCAAATATTGCTGTACGATGAATATTTATTGGTAATGGACGTGGACGCGTAGTTTGTATTGCATGGTGGACTGTCTTCAAAAAAGGAAATCTTGTGTTTATCTTGTTGATGGCTTGCGAAAAGTAAATGTTTATGCCCCAGCTAATATTTATTCTCTTTGGAGTTACCCGCTACCCTCATAGAAACATACTGTGGTTGCTATCATGTGTAACAACGATAGAAAAAACAATACATAAACTACTCATTCAAATAAAGGTGTAACCACTTAAGTGTGAAATGTATGTGTATATATGTATTGTCACAAATGGATACATGCTGCAAAAAGACTCGAATCCATAATTCATCAAATCCATCCCGCTCGGAAAAGTCTCAGATCTAGAGCTAAAACGATGTGTTTTTAGGGATCCAAATAAATGGCTCCTTCCGGCGTGGTCAGCTATCTGTTCTAATTACTCAAATCCATCATTCTACCTTTCCTATCTTTGTTACTGCTGGTAATCTAAAAACAATTGCCAAAACAGAAGCCAATGTTAAGTAGTTGGCAATTGTCATGTAAACATTGAAAAATCCACTTTGACTCTATTGATATGGCAGTTGATAAGCCATCAGATGCCACATTGCATAGTTTGAGCACTGGGTTGGGTTGACGTTTCTTTAGCCATTTGTGCTTGAAAATCAGGTTTTTAAATAAATCTGCCCTTGTGTAAAATCTGTTTTATTCTGTTTATAAAGGGGAGCAAGGGGCTTAGGGTGAAAGGTTAAGGTATGAAAAGTTGGACTGTTGGCATAACATTTATGGATACATTAGCTAAAAGTACAGTTCCTCTAGTGACAGTTATACAAACTGACTAAAGGTGTTCAATGTCATAATTTCCATTTTCCATGTAAAGATGACAAGGTATACCTACTACAATAACTAATTTAACCCTTATCTGCCATGTGGAATGGATTCATGTCTTTGGGTTTAATTTAAATTATTGAACTGGTTCTTGACTTTTGATTCAGCCTTCATATAAATTTCTAGAGTTAAAAAATAGATGGACTATTAGATCTATCTATCTAGTCCTAAAATATAAATGTAGTAAAACATTAAGATTTCTACCCCGCCTTTCCAATCAACCACTGAAATGTCACATGTACACCCACAGCCCTACTCTCAAGTTTGAAAAATCCAGCTTAAATGTAAAGATAGACTGGATTTTAGGGAATAATTATGATAACTGGGATGAATTATCATATGAAGCTTGTGACATAAAATAGAAACATATGCGTAAACAGCTAAATAAAAGTTTTACAGTTTATGGGCCACATGGGAATTACATTACCTCTGAAAAAATGGCGGTGGGACCGTGTTCCTACTGGACTTTTTTTTTGGAGAAAGTATTTTACCAGGAAGGATACATTGAGATTTCTCTTGTTTTTAAGAAAGTCTTGGGTGGCGAGTATGTACCGTTAGGTGTCTTGCCCGAGGACACTTGCTGGAGAGGTGCTCTGGCCGGGATTCAAACCTGTGTCTCCACAGTCTACACGGTTATAGAGTAGTGATGTTACCTCTACTCCACCCAGCCGGTACTTGACCTCTGATGTAGTTTTCCATCAGTTAGGAAATCTAGGTTTGTAGACCATTCTATCAAGGGTTGGTGTGGCAGAAATTTAGCCCCTGGTGTCCAGGAGTTAGAGGCAACAAAGGCAAGAGAGTGGTACCCGGTGGCCAAAACATGTTGGTGGCTTACCTGAACGGTCAGACATTTAAACCAGGCTAACTGTTTTTCGCACAGGTGCTAAACCCATGCTAATATTTACACCCCATGCTGAATAACTTGCTAGGCATTAAAATCCTCTTACTGGAAATATGCTTTTCCAGGACTTTTTTTCAGTAACATTTTACGGATATCGGCTGAGGTCGAAAATGTTTGAGTGAATCAGCTGATATTTCAGGGAAAAAATAACGGTCAAAACAACATTAAAATATATATAGATTTTCAAGAAAAGAGATGATCTAAATGAATCGAGCGCATAATCTCAAATTATCGTTCCCTCCACAGATGTTGGATAACTCATAGCAGAAGGGGTACAAGAGAAGGGTACTAGTGGTCAATTGGTGCCAGTAGACTGTAAAAGACTTTACTTTTTGGTTAGCCTTGTGTCTAGATTTTGTTTATGTATTGTGGTTGAAAACCTTTCCCCATCTACCCCTGGGACACATGTCAAAATGCCTAATTTATGACAATCAAATCTTAAAAATGCAATGTACTGGGTTCAGAAAGGAAAGGCTGTACGAATGATATGGGAGGAGGTGGATTTTATGAAGTCCACATTAATCTTTGCAAACCAACCATAACTTGGTATTAACCTGACAGGGAGGGAAAAAAACCGAAAGAAATCAGGAGATACAAGGAGTCACTTGAAATATATGGGGCCGAGGGGTGGGGGTGGGGAGGGCGACTTGCAATCCCAGCTGTGTAACCGAATCTTAGCATGACCTCACCCTAAACAGATGCTGTTCATCGGTATATGAATAGAAAGCAAAGCGAGTGTGGATTCCAATTGAGATGGTGTAAATTAGGAGGGTAGGGTGAATGGAGAGAGGAAAGGTTTGAGTTTACCTGTAGAGTGCCTCTCGCCCTAGATGCCACATGTTTGCCAGACACCTGCATGAAGTGACAGCTTGCGGCCCTACGGGAGAGCTAACAAAGCTCTTATTTTAAAGGAAGTTCCACAAAAGGAAACCAGATGGAAACAGTTTTATGAAAAACCCATTTGTTTCATAGTTCTGCAAATAAATATCCCTGCCTTTCGTAACTATGTCCTCCACCGTCCTCCTTGAAATTCACAATGTATTCCCAGGCCATTATTGCACAATAGTGCTCCACCTTATATTAGCCCATTGAGTATTATAGCTCTGTCTACAAGCATATGCTTCCACTTCTCTAATGTCTTTGACACTTATAATAAAGCATATTCCAAATCTTCTAGAAGATACAGAGTGAAAACCACATGCAGGAGAGTAGTTATGCACATATGCGAATAAAGCTACAGATACGTTTTTATTATTTGATATAGTCCAAATCAATTGATTGCTCTTTTTTTAGGATATACTAGATCTGGTTGCATGTCATATATTATTCCTATATATAAGAAATAAGTATAAAACATCAATATAACACATTGAATTTGGTATTTTTCTTGTTAACATCTTGCCAAATGTCTTCAGTTTACAATTTGGTGGATGTTGTCGGACCAGCATGTCATGTGGTGCGCTTGAAAACACGCCATTTTACAGTTATTCACAATGTCATCTCATTTATATCCTTAAAACACATACCTCATCCCGTATCCTTATTTTTAAATACCATTATCTCAACTCAAACCCCCTTTTCTGTATTTAACCTATGACCATCTTCCCACCTCTTCCTGGTTTCAATTTTCATAAACGAGTGGGTACCAGACACTTTTAGAAAGGTATAACAGCAATCTTTATTCCATCAACCGAGATGTTTCGACAAAAGAAGCAGGCTTTCTCAAGCTACTGGTGCTTGAGAATGGACGCTTCGGTGGCTGAAACGTTGCAGTCGATGAAATAAAGATTGCTGTTATTCCTTTCTCGAAGTGCCTGGTTCCCACTCGTTTCTATTGGATTATACGCAGGGGCAAGTTACCCTTACAACTATGGGCAATATTCCCTAGTTCGCACCATCATGGGGATTTCCTCGTAGCGTTCACATGTTAGCACAATATTCCGGGGCAGGCACTTCCTCAGCTCCTTGCCCTGGAACACGGTGCCCCTTCTTTTTTTAATTTCTTCAAATTTCATAAATGGCTCCCATCCCCTTCTTATGTCTTGTCCACATGTGGCTGTTCCATAAGTCATCTTTCCTTGCTTCGTGTTCCAATTCCTAAATCTTTCCAAAACTACTTTACATTTAATATCCCACATCTTTTTATTGTATCTCCTCTACATCTGGGAATTCTATCTTCACCTCATTCATTCAACACTCCTATATATTTCATAATGCCTTCTTTACAGTTTCTCCGTCCTGTGCTTCCATTTCTCGCCTGCATTTCCATCGACTTAACCCATCCTATTTTCTTTCTACCTGCTACACTCTCCTCACTACATATAAACTTTTTTTCCACTTTTTTTTTTGTCCCTGCAGTTTTTGTCCCTGCATGTATCTTTCTATTCATCATATTCTCTCTCCCACAAAGCCTTATCCAACTGTTGATGTTGGCAATGAACCCGTGACAAATTCATAGCACATCCTATTACGACACTTTTTTTTTGCACTCTTTACTTAAGTCTGATATTAGCCCGTAGCAGAAGCCGGAAGTATGTGACATAACATCTCCACTGATTGATTTATCTACTGCTGACAAAAAATGCCAAGGAGACTGTGTGCTATTGACTTGGCACTGCTGTAATACCACAAATGCGACCATCTGGTGCAGAAATAATGAGACACATTATAAACATTACCAATGTAGGTTAGTAACACTAATAATGAAATAAAAGTGAATGGTAAAGAAATGGTGATAAGATAATTAGGTCAAAGGCTACAAAAAATGGTCCTGATGTGTCCTCAACTGGACAAGCCAGTATAAGGTAACACATGGTGACTGTCAATAGTATCCGTAACTGTATCCTTCTCTTCTCCAATCAAATTAATATAGCTTACAACTCATCATACCAACAGTAGTGATCCACACTGGATACCTTTATGTTTGTAGAATGTATATCATATTATAAAGGTTGTCAGATCATTCTTGGATCAATTGGTAATCATCACCCTGAGAGTTGTACTATGTCAACGTCTGGAGGGGTACATATTGTCTCCTCCGTTCTTAACCAAGTGTGCATGTAGGAGATCTGTGAAATTCAGAAATAGTCACACATAGATTTGGCATCTAATTAAAGTTCGATCCTCTCTGGACGTGTTGACAGGAAGACCTAACAGATTAATATGTCAAACTAATTGCAACATGGCCAGACTTTCTCTCACTGTCACATTTGGCTCTAATTTTTATACTTCTTTTATCCAAGCATAGAAAGAAGAAAAAAAACGCAAATTTCTTCAGGCAAGAGGGGTTTGAGCCAAATCAAGTAGTACACTTTGAAGCCAACGAGACTTTCCTGGAGACCACCATAATTTGTAATGCACCATGAACAGAATTCAATATGTACAGTATAATCCATGCATTCATCTTGAAGCCCACTCCTTGATATGATAAATTGAGGGACTGTAGGCGTAAAAGGAACCTTAATTTAGATTTCTGAAGTGTACAAAATAATAATAATGGGTCAGACCTCCTCTGCCACTCCATTTATTTAGCACACCATGTAAATAAACTAGGTATTGTTTAGGTCCAACACGGACCTTCTCAAGCTGACATGCTTGGAACAAGCAACTTTACGTCATAAGTGGAAAATACTCAAGATGGCGTCACCGTTACCCAAGAATTGAGAAAGGTTCCTGTGTTGGAATGAAACATCACCTAATTTATCCACATGCTCTTCTAAATATATGGGAGACTATTCCCTAGTGAACTCTAACGATCGCCTTCGGATGTGTTAGCGTTATCCCTAAGATATGAGACTTTAACGAATGCCCCCCATATTATCTTCTTGGCGCTAAACCTGTAAGAAATCACTGAGCGAATCGTTTTTTGCCGTAGCTTCCTCGAGCTTACTGTACTTTGCACATCCTATACTTAACATGGGGAGCGCAATCATTAATTAGCACTTTGATATGTTATTACAAAATGCTAGTGCTAATTACCGCAGGGATGCGCAAGCCAACATTTTAGCTACTCCTAAAAGCTGGTGCTAAATGATTGCGCTTTTGCAAACTCATTTAGCACCCCTAAAACCCCCCAATAAATCCCTTACTCATCTCTCATCCCGCGGCGAGAACAGTGGTCCAATCCACCGCTTCTTCTGGTCGCTAGCAGAGCGAGACTAAAAAGAGATAGTTCCCAGTCTCCCTCCACAATCATTCCGCGGCGCTGTGCGATCTCGCAAGAGCAAGATCGCGCAGAACTCGTGGCCCGTAACTGAAATCCTCCATGGAGTTCTATGGACTCCAGGAGGTGAAACTCTCGGTAGTACATGAGTATCCCAGTGGCAGGGCCGGCCCAAGCCACTGTGCTGCCTGGAGCGAAGGATGAATTGCTGCCCTCCCACCCCCAAAAAAACATGGTGTGTATGAGCAAATCACAGAGCGCCACATATCACGGCCCACTGTCCCACAAATCCACATACCGTCACACACACTTCCACATACACACTTACATACTTCCACAGTCACACACATGCAGTCACACACACATAACACAGCTGGTAAACACTGTCCTGCAGCCGTGTCTGGGCTGTCGGCCTTTGAAAG
Organism: Leptobrachium leishanense; assembly: GCA_009667805.1. Lineage (NCBI taxonomy): Eukaryota > Metazoa > Chordata > Amphibia > Anura > Megophryidae > Leptobrachium > Leptobrachium leishanense. Next base: position 37,100,108 of record CM019070.1, read on the forward strand.
AGCAGAAAAATGCTGCCCCTGACAAAGTGCTGCCTGGAGCAGCTGCTCCACCCCGCTCCATGGAAGGGCCGGCCCTGCCCAGTGGTTAGCACTGCATTCCGGGACATGGTGCCGAGCCAGTGTCTGTCCTGGTATATCATGTTAAAATGGGGATGCTATGGGAAACCTGCAGGTGCATGTTTTCCCCATTAGCATCCCCATTTTAGTGCATAATAGGGAATCGTGGAGTGAAAAAAACCCAAAGACTGCTAAACCATTATTTGTTTTGTACTGTACGTCTGGCTGAGGCAGAGTGAGGTGGTCCGTGTACTCAGGGTTGAATGGATTTTCCTCCAGCCAGAAGGTCTTTGCTGGCGCTTCCTATTTTTGTACCTCTGAAGTGCTGCTACACATACTGTAGGTTAGCTGACGGCTCTTTAGCTACAATATAGAGCCAAAGAGTAAACAGAAAAGAGCACCTTACCCCGTCACCCAAATCCGTTCTTAGTCATATATATGGAACTTATTTTCATAGTCACAAGATTGAAATAAAATTTCCAAAGTTTCGCAATATTTATAAATCCCATGATGCAACCAGTAACGGACATGCAATCAAATCCATGTGTCTTTAACACTTAACAAACTCAGGAACTCACACCAGAATATTTTTTAGTACCATAAAAAGATGATATTTTCCTGGGTATTTTTTCTTTCCTCGAAGTAGGTACAGTTTGATATGTAGATAAACACCCAGAAGGGCAAAGCAAGATCCAGTCACCAATCAAACACTGCAGACAATTGTGGGCTTTAATCAGTTAATTAGTCGGAGATTTATAAACCATAATGCTGCATCTGTTAACTTTCCTGGGTAACGGAGTTGCCGTCTTGGATAAGATTTCCCACCCTTTACGTATAATTGATTGTCCTTATTTCTGACTGGCCAGCAGGGATACATTTTCAGGAATTTACTTTACACCATGACCATGGCGATCTTGCTTTAATGGAAAATGTAGCTTTAGCTTTAAACATTTTGGGCTATATTACATCCTTCATGCAAAAATGTGCGCGTGCGCAAAAACGCATTAACGCGAGGGGCAAAACCCTTCGCGCTGAACGTTGTATTACGACGTTCGCGCAAACGATGCGCGTTAACGTCTAACACGAGTGCCCTGCGCTAACCCTGCGCGAGCGAAAGTCCGTGTGAGCATCCCATACTTAACATTGTGAGTGCAAATGCGTTTGTGCGCTGGTACGTGGATGGTATTACAATCGATGCGCACATTTTTGCGAACGACGTTTGCGCGCATAATTTTAACGTCTTTTAAAAGCTGGTGGGAACTGCAAATCTGAACGTTCTGGCCGAAACGAAAAACACCAGCACCAAGAAAAAAAATACAGCAAAATATAGTTACACATTCTACACATACCCAAACAATAAAATGGAGACGTTGTGCGTGTTTATATTATTGCTGCAGCATATATACTCAGATTTATTTTGACAGGCGCAGAAACTGAACGGGAGACAATTGTGGTTCTTAATTCTGATTGGCTGAATCACGTGAAAAAACAGTCTGCCCACCGATTTTTGCACGCAACGGTAATGCGTACGCATTTTTGCACGTCTTTTTTACGCGTGATATTACGCAAATGCGCCCGGATCGTAATACCGGCGTTAATTTTGCTGCGCGAAAAAAAAAAATTCCGCTGCGCGTACGAATTTGCGCGGAGAGTGTAATAGAGCCCTTTCTCATTAACCATTATTATTTATGTTTTCTGAATTGCAAATTAGTCACCTAGATCAAATTGGAGAAACATCCTTAAAATAATAAAAAAAATAATGTTTCATGAAACCATTAAGTCGCTAATATATATATATATAAATATGTATATATATATATATATATATATATATATATTAAACAAAGCTGTGCATTCTGAGTGATTTATGGTCACATTTAGCGACTGAGTGCTCTCTAGGGGATCGCAGCACACATAAAGTTACCAACAATACCCATAAGGTTTTATGCGACGGTACGATATCGGTTCATAATTTGAGACTATTTTCTTTATACTGCAGTCGTTTCTCCGAAACATTTGGTGAGACGGTTGGACTGTAAAAGCGTCCAACATTTGTTTGCTTAACCTAAACGTAGGAAATTATGCAGAGCATGTTAGTCATACCAGCTGATAAGGATATCTCATAAAGAAATATTTTTCCCGATAGGGCGAGAGTTAAGAAAACAGTCACAGTTTTGCTAATTAAGCTGCTAAATTGGACTGCGCTGTCATAGAGCCGTCAGCCCAACGGACAGAAAGCAGAAACACTCTGCTAATCCGGCACAGATAAGTATTCAGTGTAATTAGATGTACACTAGGCCTTTTGTTGAACGTCATGTTCATCATGGGGCCGAACTGAACACAGAACATCTTTCCAGATACCGGCTATCATTATTGTATGAGGTTTTGTCAGGGCACTTTACCGTGTAATGTGTACGGTGATGTAAACGTGACCCTGTCAATAAGCCTGGAGGGAACTCTATTGATTTCAAATCCATTCTGTAGCTAAAAGTCGACCGCGTGCAAATTAGTAGGTATGCGGTGAGATTTACCACAACAAGCAAAACTTCAAGGCACCCATTGTTGGAGAAGTAGAAACAGCCGTAACATTTACTTGATCATCAGTAAAACTTAGCTGTTGGCTACTATACCTATGGTTAGTTCAGGGGTCAAGACCTAAAATAGTTGAGTGTGAGAACGCTCCAAAAAATGGAGAAAATTTCTCCCAATGTACTCAAGCCGTGGACACACCTCCAAATATAAACATTTTTGTAAATTTGTGTCTGAACAGAAAGGTATTGTAGCTTTCCATTGTATCAGGCAAACAAACGTTATCAGGGTTATTCAAAGAGAATCGAAAAGTCACTGCACGTTCGGTGACTTTTCGTTCTCTTCAATTCGGTGCGATTTGGCGATCCCATTTCGGCAACCCTGCGGTGTATTCAGCAAACACCACAGGGTCCCCGAATTGCAGGGAAAAGCTACCGCAAACCCGACCAACACTAACCGCAAAACCAGGGTGAACGCTCAACGAAACCCGCAAAAACATCTGGATTAACCCCGCTGAAGACGCCGGCGAAACCCGAGCAGCCGCCGATCACAGCGCAGAGCAGCCGCCTGAAAAACCCGACACCGCAGACGAATGGAGTGGAAAAAAAAAACAGTTTGCTTGAATGTTTGAAAAGTGAAACGCTGTTTCCAAAGAAACTACAGAACAAAAGGGCTGTTACAGAAAAAAAGAAAAAACGTTTAAAATTGTTTTTTTAAACAAACGCCCGAAAAATGCTTAAAAGATCCTAAAAAATCTATAAATAAAGAGACTTTTACTGCAGAATATTATAATAAACGATTTAATAGATATTGAATTAAACGGGAATATTTTTAACATTGAAGCCTATGGGATTCGCCTGAATAAATCTGCCGCATGAAACCACCGAATGGCAGGGCATTTCGGCAACTTTTCACTGCTGGTTTTTGTTCTCTGAATAGACGAAGCTATGGGGATTTCACTGCCCTTGAACAGGCACCGTATGTGCAGGCAATTCGCCAACATTTGGTGAACTGCCTGCTCTCTGGATAGCCAAATGATCAAGGAAGGTAACCGAATGCTGAATTTCAACGTTCGGTTACCTTTCGCCAGCATATCGGATCTCTTTTAATAACCCTGTAGGTTCCACTTGTTAAAATAGTGGGGAAACTTTGTTCCAACGCATTCCTATTCGACTTGACCCCGGATCGGGGGATGCTTAGGGATAGAAAACATTTCAGACCTTTGTTTCTTGTCATTTGTGCATGTTGACACAATCAGGTCTCTTGCTAGATCGCACAGCGCCGCGGAGTGATCGCGTAGGGAGACTAGGAACTATTTGTTGACAGTCTCACACCGGTCGTGGCCAGAAGAAGCAGCGGATCGGGCCGCCATTCTCGCTGTGGGATGAGAGGTGAATATGGGATTTAATGGGGGGGGGGGTTTAGGGGTTGTTAAACGCTTTGCATTTGCAGAATCATTTAACACCAGCTGTTAGAAGGTGCTAAAATTTTAGCTTGTGCGTTCCGACGGTAATTTGCCATAGCACTTTGTGATACTTATTTGTCGGCCGGCTAATATACGTTTGCGCTGCCCATGTTGAGAATAGGATGCGCAAAGTACAGTCAGCTTGCAGAAGCTCGCTCAAAAATCGGTGCGCAAATGGATTAGTAACGGGGGATAGCGTCAGGAATGTGATATGGATGGCATGTGTTAAACACATTTATCCTGGCGCTAACGCTTACATATCGAGGCGCTACATACCGCAAACCAGCATGGAGAACCACTATGGAGCGACCGACTAGTTCCGACTCCAATATTGGAATTAGATGCACTTAGCGCAAGCTTTGAAATGAATAGACTGGATCCCTAGTTTTTGTTCTTATTTGTATCTACGTATATATATATTTTTAATTGCCACATCCCGAGGACACCTGTGAAATACAAAATAATTAAGTAAAAATTCGAACGTCTCCGGATATCGTTTCCCTTAACTCTGATTCCCTTTGTTCCCCTGGAAAGTGACATTGGAGCTTCTCCGTAACTCGGCCACTTTCAATAATTAAAAATCCTTCCTGTTTGAGCGATGCCCTCTCATTCGCGTCCGGAACGTGGCGCATTCCTTTGCAGTTATATGACTGCGTCCTGCAGCCAAACGCCATATAAGATCTTCTTGCGAAATGATGAAATATGTTGCCCTCTTCCAGCGCATCTCAGCATTACATTTTTCTCTCTTTTTTTTTTTTCTATTCTTTTCTTTAAGAACGTGGATGATGGGAGAAGTCGTTTTCTGATCTCAACCTGTATTCTGACTGTGTCTTCCCCTTTTCTCTTTGGTTAAAAGGACTTTCAAGGAGAGGGATGGGAAGATCTCCGTGACAGATGACAGGCAGCTTGCATTAAGTAACAGGCGGAGGTCAAGTCAGTTTATTTGTTGAGAAGGCGAGAGAGCAGGGATGAAGAATCAGATGCTTTGCCATAATAAGGTTTTTGAGAGAAATTGCTGACTCGACTGAGAGCTGATTCCTGCTGACAGGATCTTTTCTAGTGTTCTTACATGATTTCACAGTTCAAGCAATTTTAAGACTCCAAAATATATCTTCCTGCCTCTTTTTTGTAACTAGTCTTTTTTTTACAATCTATTGTATAATATCTTGCTGTTATATTGCCTGAGAATTTTTTCTTTTGTCTGATTTTTGTAAAGCACCTGTTGCTTAAATTCATTGTTACTGCGTAAGGAAACAAATGACGTAGGATAATAGGGCTCTTGTTTCGATTGAAAGAGTTTAGACAAGGATATAAGGCAAAGGTTCGACTAATGAACTGGGGAGATAATAAAATTTGCTAATCAGACGTGGTCTTCCCAGTCCAGACCAATTCCATCAATGGTCCACCAAAAAAGACAGCTAGATCCTCTTGGGTGTATTCTAATGCCATTTGGATCTTCCAGTTGACAAATTTTTGGTGGAAATGTAGTAGCTCACTTGACCTCTCTTTTCTGATTTTGTCAATCCACTGAGTTTCAAAGCAGCAGAGTTTTTTACCATTCAGTAAATTTTGGGCAAGGAACAAGGACCTTTGCTTAATCCTGCTCCTTTTATGGAGTGTGGCTCCACCCCTGCCTAGGGAATATAGCACCACCCCTGCCTAGGAAATATGTTCTTGCCCCAGAGGTCTCCGGTCATTTTACAAACTCAAATTATCATAGTAAACCAAAATAATCTAGGGTATCATTTACATTTCATATTCATTTACCAAACTACTTAAAATGGTCACTTTTCTTCGTAGTAGGCATCTCCAGGCTTACCTGTGACATCTGCCTGCCAAAAGTCCATTTGTAGTATTCTCTTCCTTAATGACACTTTCAGGGTTATTCAAAGAGATTCTAAAAGTCACCGCACGTTCGGTGACTTTTCGTTCTCTTCAATTCGGTACGATTTGGCGATCCCATTTCATCGACCCTGCGGTGTATTCAGCAAGCACTACAGGGTCCCCGAATTGCAGGGAAAAGTCATCGCAAACACGCCGAAAACTCACCGCAAAACCCAGCGAAGGTACACCGACACCCGCAAAAACATCTGGATTAACCTGCCGAAAATGCTGGAAAAACCCGAGCAGGAGCCGATAACACGCAGTGCAGCCACCAGAAAAACCCGACACCGCAGATGAATGCAGTGAATAAATTAAAAAAACTGTTTGCTTGAATGTTTGAAAAGTGAAACGCTGTTTGCAAAGAAACTACTGAGTGAAAATGTCTGAAATTTACATATGATCCAATGAATGATAATAAAAAGGGCTGTTACAGAAAAAATAACAAAGTTTAAATTTTTTTTAAAAACATCGGCAAACATTTTTTGGCAAAATTTTTTCGAAAAATGCTTAAAATATCCTAAAAAATCTATAAATAAAGAGACTCTTTACTGCAGAATATTATAATAAATGGTTTATTTGATGTTGAATTAAAACAGTAATATTTTTAACATTGAAGCCTATGGGATTCACCTGAATAAACCTACCGAATTAAACCACCGAATGGCAGGGCAATTCGGCAACTTTTCACTGCTGGGTTTTGTTCTCTGAATAGACGATGCTATGGGGATTTCACTGCCCTCGAACAGGCACCGAACAGGCACCGTATGTGCAGGCAATTCGCCAACATTTTGCGAATTGCCTGCTCTCTGAATGGCCGAGAAAGGTAACCGAACGCTGATTTTCAGCGTTCGGTTACCTTTTGGCAGCCATTCGGATCTCTTTGAATAACTCTGATTATAAGTGACTTCCAGATAACATTATGGACTTTATAAAGTGTATTAATCTAAGTTTATACTTGGGAAAAGGCGTTCCATGTCTCTGGTTCCATTTGGCCCAAATGAAGATCAAGGGAAAACGAACAGGCTGTTTCTGGTCATTGTAAGTGAAAGTCTAAATTGCCTTTCCCCGCTGACTACTTTTCCTTAGATTTGTTGGATGAATAACCCATAGATGATTGCTTAATAATTAAATGACAAATTCTCCGCTAAAGGTGCAATTTCTTTCCAAGCTGAAGATTTTTTCTCTCTTTAAAGTGACTTTGTGCGAAACGCACAGTAAAAAGAATCGTTCTTTTTTTTTTTTTCTCCTTAAAATGATATAAATGATATGAAACTTACAGACGTAATTAGCCGTTTAGAATCTAATTTTTCTCGTGACCGGAAAACTGCCAATGTGTTTGCGCTCCTTTAGTGATTTGACAAATCGTGCGACTGTTAATAAAATCCAAAATGAAGAATTAGGATGAGGTAATTAGTGTAACTGCATTTTAAAAGATATACGGCAGCTGCTAAAAAAAGCTGTATTGAATATTTGTCAGTCTTAATTAATTCTTTTTTTTTTTTTTTGTTCCCTGTTTGCATTACTTAAAGTACGAGTCCCGCATTGTCATCAATTTTCATTAAATTGATTGGTGTGTAGGGCAGGCAATCTGTGGATCAGCTGACACTCTTTCAATCCCTCGCTCTGCGATGTCTCGGAACATTATCTATGTAGTGTAATTAATCTGCCTTTTTAAAATATTGTCCTAGTTATTCTCTAATTTAAGACCCTACAACCTTGCACGTGAGTTAGATTCCCGAATGTACTCGGCCTTTGCTCATATGAGATCGTCCGCTTACACTCAACTTATTCGTGTGTTGAGCTGGCTTCTCTAAAATCCAACGTCAACGCTTCCCATGTCTTCGTAAAATTGTCTCCTTATGTTGACTGATGGACCCTACATGTATGGACTGATTTTCTCCTGACAAATGCTTAATGCTAAAACGGTGACTCCAAGAACCTCTTTACGGGTGATGTAATCAAACCTATAAAGGTGTCAGCTACACCTCTCTGTCCAGGCACAAAAAAAGGTAAAATATATAACCTAAATCGGCGCAAAAATTGCTCTCTGGGGTCCTGGGATCTCGCATGTACATAGGAGAAACAATAAGCAAAAAGTAGTGCAACACAGTGGGTATAAAGATATTGGAATATATATAGTTGATATCCCACTCACAAATAAAGAGCCCAAGCACTGGCTCTGAGTGGGTCCAGACATATGGGTAGATTGCCTTCAGATTTTTCAGGTGACCCCCACCTTATTAAGGATATTCTGTCCAAGATCATGCAGTAGGAAATAGAAAGAAAAGAACTCCTTGCGCAGATCTGCGAAAATCACGATATAATATACTGGAGGTTTCGTACTCACATTTTGAGGAGCTCACATAGCTCTTGTATATACGCCCATGGGTTTTTCAGATAAGGAAACCCAAAAGAAAACCGCCAAGGATCCAAAAGATGGCACAGCGTAAACAGGATTGGAGATAAAAAATAAAAATGTATTAAAACATAGCTAAAACAAACTTCCAGAACGCGTTTCGCCGCATGGAATGGCGGCTTCATCAGCTGGACAGAATATCCTTAATAAGGTGGGGGTCACCTGAGAAATCTGAAGGCAATCTACTCATATGTCTGGACCCACTCAGAGCCAGTGCTTGGGCTCTTTATTTGTGAGTGGGATATCAACTATATATATTCCAATATCTTTATACCCACTGTGTTGCACTACTTTTTGTTTATTGTTTCTCCTATGTACATGCGAGATCCCAGGACCCCAGAGAGCAATATTTGCGCCGATTCAGGTTATATATTTTATATTTTGTGTGTTTTGGTATAGGGGAAACCACTATATCCTGCTATTGGCTATCTGGGTGCCGTGGTGGTGGATGCATGTTGTGTGGCGCTGCACCATCCTTTGTACAAAAAAAGGTAAACTGCTCATTGGGGTTGTCCTCATCTCTTGTGAACCGAAGACCTCCCGAGTTTTGAAGTTCTTATGTACTATATTTCCGTGATGGATCAGATTGCTAGGCAAGCTGCACATTCCTCGGTAATGCTACAAATGAGATGTAAGTGAGAACTCACTGGAGGACAACCAGAAGTCCTTTAAGCTGTTTTCATCCTCAATGTTGTCTCTTGCCTTGATTATATGAATTAAAAAAAATCAAGATCCTATTTCTTGAAATAGATGCTTTCACAACCCTCAAGTTTCAGAGCATGCGTGAAGTCGAGGTCAGATCATCAATTTTGATTGGTGCCACATACTTTTTAAAAAAATGTGCAGAATGATGCTCGCTGCCCCAACCATCAACTTTTAGGGCTCTATTACATTCTTTGTGCAAAAAAGCTATTTTTTTTGCGCGCAGCGTTAAACGTTAACGCGCGTAAATTAACGTTGGTATTACAATCCGAGCGCATTTTTTCATCCGTCAAAAAATACCACGCGTAAAAAAGACGCGCAAAAACGTGCGCAAATTAACGCTGTGCGCAGAAATCGATGGGCGGACTGTTTTTTTCACGCGATTCAGCCAATCTGAATTAAGAACCACAATTCTCTCCCGTTCAGTTTTTGCGCCTGTCAAAATCAATCTGAGTATATATGCTGCAGCAATAATAAAAACACGCACAACTTCTCCATTTTATTGGTTTGGGTATGTGTAGAATGTGTAACTATACTTTGCTGTATTTTTTTTTTGGGCTGGTGTATTTGGTTCCGGCCAGGACGTTCAGATTTGTCGTTACCTCCAGCTTTTCAAAGACGTTAAAATTATGCGCGCAAACGTTGCCCGTTAAAATTTGCGCATAGATTGTAATACCATCCGCGTACCAGCGCACAAACGCATTTGCGCTCACAATGTTAAGTATAGGACACGCAAAGTACATTACTCTCGCAAAGGGTTAGCGCAGGTTCACCCGCGGTAGACGTTAACGCGCATTTTTTGCGCGGACATTGTAATACGACGTTCTACGCGAAGGCTTTTTCCCCTCGCATTAATGCGTTTTTGCGCACGCGCAAAATTGTGCATGAAGAGTGTAATCGTGCCCTTAGTGTGAAATAAAGTTGATTAAATCAGTAGTCCTTCACTCCTTTGCCTCTGACCTCCACAAACTTTTGCTTTAAATTCTTTCACCGGTTGACTATTGAGCAACAATTTATTTGCGTTGATGTAACTAATCTTTGTGCAATAGATGACCTGCATGTGGAAATGACCCACCTCGGCCATTAAGCTATGGATGCCTGAAAGAGTACCGTAGATACTCGAGTATAACACGACCCGAATATAACGCGATGGATAGAGATTTATTATGGAAATGAGAGAATACTCAAGACTCGAATATAATGCTAATAACTAAATTTTACTGTACCAGTAAACAATTAAAATACTTTCAGGTTCTCGTAACACAGTCAGGCTCCCCCTCAGGTCAGGGTGTTCTGCTCTAGAATGATTGCAGTTGTTACTAAGTATGAAGCCGCCAACCACCCGTCTTTACTAGCGATTAGATGGCCGGTGGAGGCGAGCGAGGTGAATGATTGGCTTAAACCGAGCGTGCCCTCTGACTGTGATGGATCTGACCTCTCCCGAATCCGGCAGTTTCTGAAGGGTTTGAAAGCATCAGGGAGCCCGCATTCACTTCAGCGAGACTGCCGGTACTTCCAGGAGACTTGAGATCCATAGCAAGGCAATTTTTTTAAAAAAAATAAAAATTTTTACACACGATGCAGATGTCTCGAATATAACGCGACCCCTCCAAATTTATGGTGAATTTTTGTCACCAAAATCTAGCGGTATACTCAAGTATCTACAGTAATCAGCCGAGCTTATTCGATAAACAAGGAGCTGGGGGGTGTTGACTAAAATATAAACTAAATTGTGCGGGTGGGATATTCTCTAGAGCAGATCCAGTCCAGAATAGGTTTTCACGGAACATCGGAAAGGCCAGCAGAATTCTCTATACATATTTATAAGTAAACATATTGCTAATCTAATTGTCTGCTATCTGAATAATCTTCTAAATACAATAAATAAGTGTGATAAAGAATCGTAACTGGAATGAATGAAGGTAAAATATAAACCTGTAACAATGTGGTATCAGAGAAACCAGAAGAAATATCCACAGGTTTATTTTGGTTTACAGGATACAAAGCAGAATTCTAATGTAACGTGTTTGGTCTGATAATCCCCGATAAGTAAGACATATCCTTTTGGAATCAGTGGATTTTTAATTAATCAAAATCATCTATACTTGGGATAGTAAAAGCGGTACCGGAGTTTGGATTGATTGGAGGAGACAAGCTTCATGTTTAACAAAATCTGGGCAGCTACTGGTTTGATAACTTTTTAGTTTTGTAAATTCGGACCATCATGGTCACTGTTTGCTTCATTGCACCAATTGTTTGATTCACTGAGAAGCATAAAAATGTACTAATAGGCGGGTTTCCTCTATTTCGTTGATTAATATGATAGACGTTTCATGTACAGCAATGCACGAGATGCATAGGTTGGAGGTTTGCCAGGTGCAGACTCCAGCACCGTTTAGCCTTGGGTCACCTGTGAAATATACGTCGACTCCTGCAACATGATGCCACTCTGACGCGATCACGCTTGCAACTGTGCATTTTCCACCAATTGTGCATGCTTGGGAATGACGAGGAGCATCACATCATGCCATGCAATGCCACAGCTCGATGCCCACTTAATGTTTGAACTCAAATATACAGCAGTAATAAAATCATTGTACTGTCACATCCTAACCCTTTTTTTCAAACCGTAAGTGTAACACAATTTTTTTGTGTGTTTATAGCTATTTGTTTTTACTGGATAGCTATAAGTTATGGCCTTCACTTAAATTGTATTATTTTGAAACGCACTTGATTAACCAATCAGCTATTTTACTGTATGTTGCCCATTGGCTTGCCATTATAAACCCAAACCTGAGTAATCCAAATTCCATCTCGATCCACCTATAACTTTGAAAAAGAGCTGTTTGGTGAGGTTTCAGATCATTGCTATTAAGTGTAACGATTTGGTGGTCACAGCAATTTGAGATTTTAAACTCTGGAATTAAATTCTGGAATTCAATGACCCGAGTTTATGTATTATTGACAAAAGCAAACCAATATTACACAAGTCTGCTGAACAGATAAGTCTAAATAACGACACTATATAATGCAGAACAAAATATAATTCAAAAGTAAAGCATTAAGTGTGACATAAGTGGCTATTCTTTATATCATCAAGATATTCAAATCCAAGGAATGATAGAATGTGTTATGTTTATGTTTGTTTGCTTTGTTTTCTTTGCATGCAAACTGGATTTCTTACTGTACTAACGTTTTACAACTGTTAATTTAATATTAATATGTGGGCACTGTACTGTGGGGGGCAACATGCAAAATGCACCATGATTCCCAAATGATATTAATGGCTTTGCGCTGACTAACAGTCTCTACTTTCTCTCCTTTCTTAACCGGCACAGTAACTCCACTGAACGATACCTGCATCTGTTTATTGTCAGTTTTTAAACCTTATCAGACACACTTCTAAATATAACCACATAGACTCGTAGGATGCTCTGGGCCAATGGAATGGCAGTCAACATTGTGTTCGCTAGAGAGACTCACACAGCTCCTGAGAAAGTAGCAGTGTCCCTGGCTTGTGAAGCGATCAAATGGGTTAAGGAATCAATTATGAAATGATCGTTTGCGGTCTAGGAGTTTAGAGGGAAATCTTAACTTTGGGGACACAAAAAAAGCACCCAACAATGAGCATAAGGAGCATATAGAGTTAAAGTTTCTCCACCATGTAATCAACGAACGCTTACAGACCACCAAACACAGTTTCTTCCTCTGAGATTTTTGGACACCTGTCCTGACTTTATGGAATTTTTGTCCTGTAGACAACAACATTGATGTTTTGGCGCTGTAAAAGCAAGTCATTTTGAGGTAGATAATACATACAAAATGCGGTTCTTTATCAGCATCCCTCTATTTTTCCTTTCAAAAGTCACCATTAAAGTGGGCGTGAATATGAATTTGATCATATGTTTTTAAATATTTGCTAGGTTGTAGCCATTTTAAATTATTGCTGTGTAAAGCTGTGGTCTACTTTTTCTTTAGAAATTCTACGAACAACTCTTCCCTGTTTTGTATAACGTCATCGTCAAAGTTTCCCCTACTCCGCGACAATATTTGATAGCAGAGGTTGTTTCAGCTTTAGCACATCATCCTTATTGACACACCATAGATAAGGGCCAAAAAAGATAACTGTTACACAGCAATAACCATACACGTACCTAATTGGTAAAGTGCATATTATGCCTTTTTTCATGCAAATCCCATTATTTCTGTCCAGAAACAAAAAAGGTGGTCTAGCGCCCTTCCTTTATTGTCTGCACTTATACAAGTTCTCCACCATGTGACTTGATAAAAATGCTCTTGGTGGTTGACACTCTGCTTCACAGCCAACAAATGCACAAAAAATTAAATTGTTGTTGATAAAACAATAAAAATTTTCCTACTAGGGTCAATATTCCAAGTCAATAACAATCGCATGGGTTACCAATCGACTTGTTACGCCAAGTCAAGCATTAACTGTACTTTTGTGTGAGATCTATATCAGCCATTGGTAATAAATTAGCTTCACTCAACATCTTAGAATCCATGGATACATTGCTTAGATCTGATTCAGACATTGCACATCCTACATATGATACCACACAGGACTGAACAACCCGGAGGAGGTCTTTAGACCCCTCTTTAGGTACGACCATCGGAAGTATTTTTGAGTTGCTTTCTATCTATCCTGTTAATCTTGACCCAGTGATAAACTACAAGGTCCTTTAAAAACTGACAATAAAAGAAGTAGGTTAGTGCCTTTGCTTTCTTATATGTTGTCCTTCAAGTTCTGGGTTGTTCTCTGATACTCAACCATAGTGGTTTAGATGTCTCACCAACAATAAACTAGCCTGAAGAGCAATTCTGAAGCACACTGTGAGGTGGGTGACCACTCTGCAAAATCGGAGCGTTAAGGCACAGGGCTGGAGCATTCACTATAAACGCTGCCGATTGCCTCTTAACCAACTCTATCGCTCCAGTTCATCAGTTCATTACTTTATAAGTGTCTCCCCAAGTTCTACTTAGTCTATAAGAGTCCTTAAAATTAGAATGTAGAGTGTTCCAGCCTCCCTTTTTAATGAGCACTTAATAAAAGATGATTTTGACTTCCATTGCACTTGTCGAAAAATGATGATTACAGATAATGCAACCTCTGTCCCATTTAAAGAACGGGGCAGTCATGGAGGTTGGTGCCCAAAGGTTGAGTATCTCTGAACGAACCTGCTTCTGCGCCCACATTCACAATGCATAGGCTGTGGTTCCATGACTGAGCATTATTAAATTGCACTTATCAATCATTCTTACCAGGAATGCCATCGCCTACTACATTAAAGAAGTCAGAGAAGTCTGGTTTCAGCAGTCCCTCTCCTTCGCAGACCTCTTCCCTTGGAACAGCATTTACACAGCATCATCGAGCTGTCATTACGGGACCCAGAGGTGAGGCCTTACTTGAGGAGCCCCTCTTCCTTATCATTAAGGTTCATGCTGTGGTACTGATCTCGCGTAGACCTTTTCTTACACCTGAGTTACAGGTTAAATACCTGAATCCACTGTTGTTTGCCTTTTGATCCGCAACTCAAACATAGTGGGATTTGTTGTTCAAGAAGCTGGTTGAAGGGATGCAGTAGCTGTGATCCTCATACGTATACTTAATAATATATATATATTCTTAATAATGTAGGAAATCATATTTGATGTTGACTTTATGTAGTATTATACACATTGATTGCGGTTCTCTATTTGTATTTTTTAAATTCAGTATTCCCTTTACGTGCTCTTCCCCACAACCAACCTGTTACTAGTAATATTTTATATTATTAGTAATATTTAACACCCAGAAATAGATAAGGGAATCATAATGTCATAACAGAGGAACCTTTTTTTTTGGTGTTATTTGATTTTTATTTTCTTTGTTTTGTTGTGAAGCACTACGGCTTTTTCCACCACCGGTACATACGCACATACATTCTTCATACACCGATAAAAAGAAAGTATCCAGACAGACAGGGCAATAAAAGAAAACGCAGCGCTTTCATCATTCACTTAATTAATGGCATGTTAACAAGCATGATATCAATGAATATTTTATACTTTGGGTTTTCCAAAGTACCCCAAGACAGTCCCGTACCAGCTGAACGGATGCGATAGCGGTCAAGTTTGTTTCGTGGCCTCTCTGTTTGAATTATGAAAGTGGGAACCGGCCATGTAATTGATTTCTCTAAAGAAAAGATTGCGAAGGACATCGTGAACAATCCTGCTTCATATTGCATTCGGCGCTTAAGCATATTTAATTTTATTCACCCTATAAGCCTGCCTCGAATTAAGCCGTGTAATTATGTTACCATAAAAGAAAACAGTTGTTACTGTTTTTGTTGGTTTTTTTTATATTGTAAACGTGGTTGCTTAGAGGTTTGGGCCGACCATTCCCTTTTTATTTTATTTTTCTACTAAAAATTCTACTGTTCCCCAATATATTCACATTACTTTGGATTCTGATTAGGAGACGTCAGACTCTGCACATGTCCGGCCAACATCACATCCATTTGTTTTTTATAGCTCCGTCAAAAAATACGGCTGAAATTGGGCATCATATGACTGCTATCGCATCTTCCATGAAAAAATGCGTTCGGACGCATCAACGCACTTTTTGACGGTAGACATGAAAAATGTGTTCGTCTGACCCTAGCCTTAAGGCTAGGGTCAGACGAACGCATTTTTATGTTGTCTGTGAAAAAGTGCGTTCGAACGAATGGACGCATTTTTTCACAGAATACGTGATAGTGGTCATACTATGCGCATTTTCGTCCGTGATTTTGTACGGATCATCAATAAAACACTTTTTGTGTCTGGACGTTATGTAGGCTGGACATTAGCAGCGTCTGACGTCTCCTAATCACGCACACACGCCGCTAGCGGACGCAGCGCACTCTGTACGTCAGTACCTGCGGTTTCACGTTCTCGAAAAAATGCGTTCATTTTCCACTTGCGTTGCGCAGCCGGACTTTTGTGCGACCGTACTTCGTATATTGGCCGTCATTGCCCGGCATCTGCTGCTAGTGCGGCCGTGATTAAGTGCGGCTGCACGCGCGTTCGCACTGCCTCAGTCTGACCCTAGCCTAAGGGCACCTGACGAGAACCAGAATGAGTGGTCAAAGAATTATGGCCTTGCTATTTACTATTCCTATACCATACTGTCCTCTAGTTACGATTTATTTCAACATGTTTGTTATGTAAGGTTTTGCTAACGACTCAAGCTTTTTATAAAGCTCTGTTACCAATATAGGTAGAACTGCTATTATTATCCACAATACATACATATTTACTTGCAGGCTGGCATTAATTAACATTGTTTTGGGCTCATTTATTCAAATTAACAAATCTATTTTGGGTTGGGATAACAAATAGCAAGGCTGCAATGTTTCCAAACGGAAAGATAGATGGACACATAGCTAAGACTGATGCTTCAGCTGACGTAGACAACGTATTAGAATGGACAATGGGAGTAGAAAGTCTCTGAGGTGGAACATGGACATTCTGTCGGAAGGAGAGTAGGGCTTTGAATAGAATTCAAGGATTTTAGAATCCAAAGTCAAAATTAAAAGAGGTTGAAGATTCAAAAACACAGATTCAGATACTTTTGGACATGGTATTAAGTATGGACTGTGACAGTCCACTGGATATAAGTAGGTCGCAACACTGAATGGAAGCTTCAGGGGCGATTGTCACAGAGTTTGGTGTAAGCAGTATGTTTTTACGGTTTACAGTCAGGATTTAGAGATTGACATTGTAATTAGTAAAAGTGAGAGGGCAGTCAATATCGTCTTATGGATCGTGCGGGTTTCTCGGTTGGGATTGATGGTTGTACCATTTGTACCTAAAAGAAATCTGTCAAGAAGGGATAAAGCGGGAGAGGTGGAACCAAGACGGTTCTCTTTGTAGAGTATGATTTTCACAAAGCAGCCTGAGAGGGAGAGACTTTGGGCCCTATTACATTCTTCACGCATACGTTTGCGCACGCAAAAACTCATTAACGTGAGGGGCAAAACCCTTTGCGCTGAACGTCGTATTACAATGTCAGCGCAACAAACGCGGGTATACGTCAACCGCAGGTGAACCTGCGCGAACGCTGCGCGAGCTTACTGTACTTCGGGCGTCCTATACTTAACATTGTGAGCGCAAATGCGTTTGTGCACTGGTATTACTATCTATGCGCAGTTTGTAACGCATAGACGTTGCACCCATAATTTTAGCAACTCCTAAAAGCTGGTGTTAACGGCAAATTCTATCAACCTGGCCGAAACCAAATACACCAGCCCAAAAAAAAAACACAGCACAGTATAGTTACACATTCTACACATACCAAACCAATAAATTTGAGAAGTTGTGCGTGCATTTTTTTTTGATACAGCATATATGCGCAGATTGACTTTGACAGGTGCAAAAACTTAACGTGAGACAATTGTAGTTCTTAATTCTGTTTGGCTGAATCGCGTGAAAAAAACAGTCCGCACACTGATTTCTGCGCGCAACGTTACTGCGCGTTTTTGTGCGTCCGTTTTCCGCCCGTTATTTTTTGACGGATGTAAAAATGCACGAGGATTGTAATACCCGCGTTGAGTTACGCGCGTTAACGTTTAACGCTTCGTGCAAAAATTCACGTGTTGCGCGTGCATTTTTGGGTGAGGAATGTAATAGGGCCCTTAAACTCTTCAAGGGAGATATAGAAAAATCCAAGCAAGGAACAAAGTACCTGTCTATGGCCTTGTTGAGGGTAATAGTATTCAGGCGGCATTGTTGGATTGCCACGAGAAGCGGAGTACAAAACGAGAATAAGCCAGCATCTACAACAGATCTTCCTATACTCCTACTTTATCCTGTAATGCGCTTTTTACAGTAAGGCTTTGCACATTTATTTATTTTAAGTGGACTCTTTTCTGAAAGAAAGAAATTTACATTAGTTGATTGACCAGAAAAAAAATGAAAAAATAACAACAATGAATTTTATGGTACAGAAGAAAGAAATCCCCCACATACACATATTTCTGTGTGTGTATTTATCTGGATATTACTCATTAGTACATCTTTACCAGGACTTTTGTGTGTCAGCGAGTTACGTAAGAGACTTGTACAACGCAGATTTTGTCGACAAGCAAACCAAAGAGCAAGACGATTGTGCGTGTTTGTAGCAGGGGAGAGCGCTTAGTGTTTGTGTATCCGTTGCAGCTATCAACTGCTACACCTGTTTTATATAAAAGAACAACCGCCTCCGTTCATGTGCAAATGAAGTAAACAGTACACGATGCAGATCACAGCAAAGACGTTGATCGCTATCGAAAATATTTACTCAGAGATTTAAGTGAGGCGGAAAAAGGGCAACTCTTCCATCAGCAAATGTAACAATCGAATGGAAGAATAAAACACACACATGACAGAGTCTACTTAGGAGGTTTAGAAATAGTTATAGCGAACATACAAGAATTCCTTCTGACCACTCCAACAGCTATTATAAAACAAGCTACAAACATATAAAAACACTGAACATAAACAGATTACCGCGACGAGTAAGTGCGTTCATAACTGAAACACATATAACCATCATATATATGCTGTGCATGTTGACATACACTATATTGCCAAAAGTATTCGCTCACCTGCCTTGACTCGCATATGAACTTGTGAGCGAATACTTTTGGATACATAGTGTATCACTGCACGTGGTCAGTTTATAGCCACTATAGATGGATTTTTTTGTGTTTGGTTTGTTTTTATGGTCTTATAGACTATGAACAGAGTTATTAACAAACTCCTACATCCAAGGTTTCATACATGAAGTCAGTTTCTCGTTTAGGCGAGCATCGCGTTGGAGAATAATTTCTTGTATTCTTTCCTTTCAGTCGTAATTGGAGGAAATAGAAAACTAGCTTTTCTTTCTCATTATCGTAGCTGAGACTCTTCTCTCCCCCCCCCATTCCTCCCAGAGCTGAAACCTAGATGTTACGATACAGAGTAAAGAGCCTGAGCAGATGCCTTGTGAGGCCAAGGAAATGAGCTCACTCTTTCGACCCGGGAGGAGAGGCTGATTAGTAGACGTGAATGGACCAAATGTAAACAAAGAGCCAGGAAGCTGAGCTAGACTTTCTTTATGGTGGTCTGGTCCTTTTTAATCAGCAAGGACTGTACATAAATAAAATACACACTCGTCAAAGGAGTCCAACTCGCGAGCATGATGTTCCATTCACTAACGACACTCCACAGTTACATAATGTTGTAGAAATTTGTCTTCTTGAATGATACGATTTTCCACAAACCTTTTCCGTTGAGCCGGAGAAGCCGACAGGTTTCTCTACAGTCAATGTCCAACCTTACACCTATAATATATATATTTTTTCTTAACCCCTTAACGCCGCAGGGTGCACTCTGACATCCTGGCGGCATAGCACGCCCGCAGCTCTCTGATAACTCCAACAGCCCGTCTCTGGGCCCTATTACATCCTTCGCGCAAACGTCTGCACCGGCGCAAAAACGCATCAACGCGAGGGGTAAAACCCTTTGCGCTGAATGTCGTATTACAATGTCAGCGCAACAAACGGGCGTATATGTCTACCGCGGGTGAACCTGCGCGAGCTTACTATACTTCGCGCGTCCTATACTTAACATTGTGAGCGCAAATGCGTTTGTGCGCTGGTACGCGGATGGTATTACAATCTATGCGCAGTTTGTAACGCACAGCCTTTGCGCACATAATTTTAGCAACTCCTAAAAGCTGGTGTTAACGGCAAATTGTATCAACCTGGCCGAAACCAAATACACCAGCCCAAAAAAAAATAATACAGCAAAGTATAGTTACACATTCTACACATACCCAAACCAATAAATTTGAGAAGTTGTGTGCGCATGTATTATTGCTGCAGCATATATGCGCAGATTGACTTTGACAGGCGCAAAAACTTAACGTGACACAATTTTGGTTCTTAATCCTGATTGGCTGAATCGCGTGAAAAAAACAGTCCGCACACTGATTTCTGTGCGCAACATTTAACGCGCGTTATTGCTCGGCGGATGAAAAAATGTGCGAGGATTGTAATTCCAGCGTTGATTTACGTGCGTTAACGTTTAACGCTGGGCGCACAAATTCACGCTTTGCGCAAGCATTTTAACGCGAAAATTGTAATAGGGCCCTCCATTTCCTGCAGCCGATCTGCATCATTGTCTGCAGAGGGGCCCGTCTGCCTCCCTGCGGTCTCCCCGTCAGTAAGGGGTTAAAAAAACAAAGAAAGAAATGGTGTGGAGTTACAGCTTCTCCATTCAGAGTGGGTGTGTGGTGGTCCATCATCTTTGCTGTATCTGGAAACAGTTTCCACCACCTTACGTCTCAATCTAACTATAGGAGAAACACAGGAGATAGAGCAGGCAAAGGTCAGGACGTGCTGGTAGGACAATCTTGTCAGGCTTTGCTGCGTGTCACAGAGTAAAGGTTTTCCATAATGTACTGGAACACGGAGTATTATGATTCCCAGCGCGTTCCCCACTAATAGTTCAATACACGAGTGCTTTGCTTTCTCATATTGCTGAAGTTGTTGATTCATCAGATCGTTTCGTTACAGTTCTCACAGCATTATTCTTTGTCGTTTGTGTATTTTTGGAGACGCAGCAAAACAGAAGAGTCCGAGTACGATATAATAGTGCAGTAGATGTTGATACAATGGATACGTTTCACCCACAAAACATACACTGTGGATAGCAAAAGTCTACACACCCCTGTTAAAATGTCAAGGTAGAGGGAATTATGAACAGTTCCCGGGCAATATTGGCACAAAACCTTCAGGCTTCTGCTAGAAAGCTGACCATGAAGAGGAACTTCATCTCTCAGCATGAAGACGACCCAAAGCATACATCCAAATCAACAAAGAAATGGCTTCACCAGGAGAAGATAAAAGTTTTGGAATGGCCCAGCCAGAGCCCAGACCTGAATACGATGGAAACTCCGTGGGGTGATCTGAAGAGTAGGCTTGTGCACCGATTTTTTTTTCGGTTCGATTCAGTTCGATTTGTTCGGATGTTTAAACTTTTCGATTCGGCTTGTTTCGACTGATTTCTGTTTCGATTTGGTTCGGTTCGTTTTTCGTGTACATTTTTTTTTCGGAATATCGACCATTTTTCGTATTTTCGTGTCACTTTGCTCGTTTTTTGTATCGACTTTTCGGAAATTTCGGAAATTTTCGTTTTTTCAGAACGTCTGTTCTCCTCGTTTCAAAGTGTCTACGATAATTCTGGCGATTCTATCGTGTTTTTTTTTATTAAATAAAGATCCTTTTTTCTTATGAATAATTGAATATACATTTCACAACTTTATTTAATCATATTAAAATGGTATGAAAGCCAAGGAACAAAAAAAATGAACAAAACGATTTAAAAAACGCTAAACTGACCCGAATGCCACAAGAAACAAGTGATACGCATTAGACATGTGCACAGCACAAAATTTCGTTTTGAACTAATGGATTAGTCCTAAAATGCAATTTATTTAGTTCCTAAAGAAATTCGTTTTCAGTTCTTTAGTATGAAAACTAATTTAATTAATCCGAAAACCAGTGGATACAATTACTATTGTAGTGGCTCCTCAGAGGGCTGAGATCGCTGCTTGCTACAGTATCTCTCACTCTCAGCACAATGTGGGCCATATTACATAGTTGGTGCTAACTTAACCAGAGCTGTTGTAAACTTCCCAGAGCCATTATAGCCTATGGAGGTTTTAAGTTTACAACAGCTCTGGTTAAGTTAGCACCAACATTGTAATACTGCCCTGTGTCAGGCAAAGCTGTTACAGTAACTGACTGCTGCTCATCACAGCGCTCAGAGTTTCAGTAAAACTAGTAAATAATATTTTTATATATAAGAGGTTAGAACAATATTATTTCCTTGTTTTACTGAAACTCTGAGCGCTGTTACAGTCAGTTACTGTAACAGCTGAGCCTGATACATTGTACTGAGAGATAATGTAACAAGCAGCCAATCTCAGCGCTCACAGCCACTGGATTTAAAGGGCTTAAAAAAAGGCTCCTCTCTGTATAATGTTTAGAACATCTTCCTGCATTAATTAATACCCCTCTCTGTATAATGTATATAACATCCTCCAGTATTAATAAGCCCTCTCTGTATAATATATAGAGCATCCTCCTGAATTAATTAATGCCCCTCTCTGTATAGAACATCCTACTGCATTGGCATGTGAAGGGTGCAGAACTTCGGATGTTACGATGTTGCGCTCTTCATTGCTGGTCTCCTTCACTGATTGTAATATCACAAAAAGGACTGAAACTAAAATGTAGTGCATTTTATTTTAGTTTCTTTCGTTTTTTGTACTGAGCAGTTTCGTTTCGCTTGAGTCATCCGAAAACTAAATTATCCCAAAATTCGGACTAAATCGTTTTAGTACTAAAACGAATGCACATGTCTAATACGCATTTACAAATACAAAATTTACAGAATCAGCGATATAACCGATAATAGTTAAATATACGATTTCCAGAATTACCGAAATGGAACCGAAATCACGAATGGAACCGAAATCATGAATAGAGAGAAAATAAATTTCGATTTGACACATTTCAAGTCCATTCGAAAATTCCGAAAATTTTTCGTTTCGGCTCGGAAAACTTTTCGGATCTGTCATTTTCGGATCTAAAAATTTTCGGAAAATCGCCCGCATCCGGAAACACGAATCGGGAAATTTCGTGAAAATTCCGAAATTCCGAAACTCGAAACGCACATCCCTACTGAAGAGGGCTGCGCACAGGAGATGCCCTCACAATCTGACAGATGTGGAGTGTTTTTGCAAAGACGAGTGGGCAAATATTGCCAAGTCAAGATGTGCCATGCTGATAGACCCCCTACCCAAAAAGACTGAGTGCTGGAATAAAATCAAAAGGTGCTTCAACAAAGTATGGGACCTATTACATTCTTAACGCATAAAAACTCACGCTAAACGTGTGTTTTTTTGCGCGAAGCATTAAACGTTAACGCACGAAAATCATCGCTGGAATTACATTCCTCGCGCATTTTTTCATCCGTCGGGAAATTGCGCTCTTAAAACCAACGCGCAAAGTACCATTGCGCACAGAAATCGGTGAGCGCAATGTAATTTTTAACGCGAGTCCGTCATTTTGTGCGGACTGCGCACAACAGACGTACATTCTGACGGAAGACAAGGTAGTGGACGTCATTTTTGACGGATCTAGTAAAAAAAACGTGCGCATTGAGGTTCTCCGTTGTGAATCCGCAGTTTGGTACGGTCAGGTTGTTACAATTTGCCGTTACCACCAGCTTTTCAAAGACGTTAAAATTATGTGCGCAAACGTTGTCCGTTAAATTTTGCGCTAAGATTGTAATACCATGCGCGCACCAGCGCACAAACGCATTTGTGCTCACAATGTTAAGTATAGGATGCGCGCACTAAATTGCGCTCGCAAAGGATTCGGGCAGGGTCACTCGCGTTAGATGTTAACGTGCATTTTGTGCACGAACGTTGTAATACGACATTCAGCGAAATGGTTTTGCCCCTTGTGGTAATGCGTTTTTGCACGCACGCACAATTGTGCGCGACGAACGTAATAGGGCCCTATTAGTTTAAGGGTGCGCACACTTATGCAACCATATTATTTTAGTTTTTTAGTTTTCCTACCTCCACCTAAATGTTTCAGTTTGTTTTTCATTGAGTTGTACAGTTTATAGGTCACTTTAAAGGCGAAGAAGTTCTGAACTGATTTATCTTTGTCTCATTTTTTTACATCACAGAAACCTGACATTTTAACAGGGGTGTGTAGACTTTTGCTCTCCACTGTACGATGAAAGTACACCGGCAGTTGTGCATTTTTTTTCTGTACCAAGGGTTTCATTTGTAAATTTCCATCTTTTAACCACTTGGCTGCTATGGACGCGTTCAGCGCATCCAGCCAAGTGGTTCTCCTGTACTATGGACGCGCTGAGCGCGTCCGTGCACAGGAGGCAGCAATCGGCCAGGATTCCGGCCGATTGCTGCTCCCCCCCGGTGCGGGCTGACATCTTGGATGTCAGCCCAGCACTCCGGGTCCCCGGCGGGGCCATTAGATGTCATCGTGGCGGCGCGATGACATCTAATTCAGGCGCCCCCCCCCACGTGTGTGGAGGAGGCGCCTGAAGGGGAGAGGGGGTGGGGTCCTTCGGACCTCTCTCCCTCCCAATCGCCAGGCGGCACAGAGTTAAGGCAGGCACCATTTGGAAGGGCACAGGCTGCCCTTTCAAACGGTGGCTGATATTAACCCCTGGGTAGCCAGATCACGATTCGGCACTGAAAAGTGCCGGATTGTGATCCTCTCCCGGAGCTGGCCGACATCTTGGATGTCGGCCAAGCCTCCGGGAACTCCCCCTGAGGACTGGTGTCATTGTGCATAGCACGTTGACACCAGTCCTGGAGTTAACCCCTAGCTGCCAGCAGTGGTGGAGATAGGGGGTTACAATGAACCCCCTATCTCCTGATCCGTGGCAGCTAGGGGTTAATGTTTGATATCGTTGGATTGGCCAGAGCATGGCCTTTCCAACGATACCATGTAAAGGTTTTGGTTTTTTTTCAAAATTTAAGAAAGAATATTTAAAAAAAATTATAAAAAAAATAAACAAGTTTTTTTGTTGTTTTTGTTTTGTTAATGCAGCAATATTGTTCCCATTTCAATTATAATGTGAACAATGATGCTGCACTATCGATTTTTGTATGCAGTGCGTTTGTTAAAAATAGCGAAATTTCCCCAATTCTAATTTCTTTAACAAGCGCACCCCATAGAAAATATAACCGCAAGTGCTCGCATGTTAAAATGTGAAAAAAAACCTTTACACATTGTAAATCATTGAAAATTCAAATTTTATTGCATTTTGTGTTATAATATACATACAGGACATCACGTATACATATAATAATGACATATTATGAATCTGCCGAGTCTGCCGGAAAGAACGATATATAATATGTCTGGGTCATACAGTTGTGTTCAAAATTATTCAACCCCCAATGCTGTAAAGGGTTTTAGGGAATTTACAGGGTTATCCAAAGAGATTCGAAAAGTCACCGCACGTTCGGTGACTTTTCGTTCTCTTCAATTCGGTTCCTTTTGCCGATTGCATTTCGGTGACCCTGCGGTGTATTCAGCAAACACCACAGGGTCCCCGAATTGCAGGGAAAAGCTGCCGAAAACCTGACGAAAACCAACCGAATGCACTATGAAAACAAGAAAAAACATCTGGATTAACCTTCGAAAAAGCCGAACAGGAGCCGAAAAGGAGCCGAATCACACAGAGCCGAAGCAGCTGAGACGCAGACAGAGGGAGGTGAATAAATTAGAAAAACCATTTGTATGAATCTGGGAAAAGAAACGCTGTTTGCAAAGAAACTACTGAGCGAAAATGTCTGAAATTTTCACAGGAGGTCCAGGGAATGATAATAAAGAGGGCTGTTACAGAAAAAATAAGTAAACTGAAAAAAAAAAAAAAAAAAAATCGGACTTTTAATTTTTTTTTAAAAAATTCAGAAAAATGCTTAAAATATCCTAAAAAATCTATAAATAAAGAGACTTTTTGCTGCAGAATTTTATAATGAACGGTTTATTAGATATTGAATTAAAACGGGAATATTTTTAACATTGAAGCCTATGGGATTCTCCTGAATAAATTTGCCGAATTAAACCACCGAATGGCAGGACATTAGGGGAACCTTTCACTGCTGGTTTGTGTTCTCTGAATAGACGAAGCAGTGCTTCTCTATGGGGATTTCACTGCCCTCGAACAGGCACCGAACAGGCACCGTATGTTCAGGCAATTCGACAGGATTTGGCGAATTGCCTGCTCTCTGGATAGCCGAACGGCCAGGAAAGGTAACCGAACGCTGATTTTCAGCGTTCGGTTACCTTTCTCAAGCAATTCGAATCTCTTTGGATAACCCTGTAAGTGTACATTTGTAATTGTATTCAGAATGAAATCCTACAAGGACTTTTTAAAGAACCATATGCAACTAAAATGACATCAATTGGTTTTGTAATACAGTAGTAAATGTTTCTTTTGTGAATTCTTCATTGACACAATTATTCAACCCCTTAAAGACTACCACTCTGAAGAACAGAGGTTCATTCAAGTGTTTTCAATCAGGTATTGAAAACACCTGTGGATGTCACGGAGCAGCAATAAAGCATAATAAGCACCAATTAGGCAGCTTTAAAACGACTGTGATACTCAGCTCCTTCTAGACATTTACTGGTGTGGTTACAAACATGGTGAAGTCAAGAGAATGGTCCAGGAAGACAAGAGAAGAGGTGATTACTCTTCACAGGAAGGGCAATGGCTATAAGAAGATTGCAAAGATGTTAAACATACCAAGAGAGACCATAGGAAGCATCATTCGCAAATTCAAGGCAAAGGGCACTGTTGAAACGCTACCTGTCGTGGCAGAAAGAAGATGCTGACTTCGACTGCTGTGCGCTACCTGAAGCGTAGAGTGGAGAAAAGTCCCCGTGTGACTGCTGAGGAACTGAGAAAAGATTTGTCAGATGTGGGTACTGAAGTTTCAGCTCAGACAATACGGTGCACACTGCGTAATGAAGGCCTCCATGCCAGAACTCCCAGGCACACCCCCTTGCTGTCTCCAAAGAATAAGAAGAGTCGACTGCAGTATGCCAAAAGTCATGTGGACAAACCACAGAAGTTTTGGGATAGTGTTCTGTGGACTGATGAAACAAAATTAGAACTGTTTGGGCCCATGGATCAACGCTATGTTTGGAGGAGGAAGAACAAGGCCTATGAAGAAAAGAACACCTTGCCTACTGTGAAGCATGGCGGGGGGTCAATCATGCTTTGGGGCTGTTTTGCTTCTGCAGGTACAGGGAAGCTTCAGCGTGTGCAAGGTACCATGAATTCTCTTCAGTACCAGGAGATATTGGATGACAATGTGATGCAGTCCGTCACAAACCTGAGGCTTGGGAGACGTTGGACCTTTCAACAGGACAATGATCCCAAGCATACCTCCAAGTCCACTAGAGCATGGTTGCAGATTAAAGGCTGGAACATTTTGGAGTGGCCATCGCAGTCACATGACTTAAATCCGATTGAGAACCTCTGGTGGGACTTAAAGAAAGCAGTTGCAGTGCGCAAGCCTAAGAATGTGACTGAACTGGAGGCTTTTGCCCATGACGAATACCTGTAGATCGCTGCAAGACACTTGTGTCAAGCTATGCTTCACGTTTAAAAGCTGTTATAACTGTAAAAGGATGTTGTACTAAGTACTAAGATTGAATGTCACTTGGGGGTTGAATAAAACTGATAATGATGTGAGCACAGAAAAGACATTTGTGGTTATTTCATTATAAATGTTATGTTATATTTGTCTGACCTGCACGTGCCTCTTTGATTTAATTGTAAACAAGATGACTGAATGACCAAAATCAATGTCAAACTGGCCAAAACACTCAATTTCAGTGGGGGTTGAATAATTTTGAACACAACTGTATATTAAAATAAGGCTTCAAAACGCGGTTAAACATGATGAGCGAAACCGGTAAAAATGAGCTCAGCACAGAGGTGTGAAATGCCTCAGCAGCGAAAGGGTTAAAGTTATCAAGAGAAATCATTGCTGCACTTACATCGACGCAGACTCAACTGCACTAATGACAGGCTTTACCCAACGCGTTTCTTGGACGTTCTTTAACCACGCTCATGTTTCAACCTGAAAACAGAAAAAAGTTGAAGAAAGGTAGAATTGGACTGTAAGCTGTATCCATTGTGCAGAAAGAAAGAAAGAGAATAATGGAAACCCTAGTATTGAAATGGTTGAAAAGAAATACTTTCGGTGATCATCTACCTGTGAGATGGCAAAACGTATCTTCCCGTTTACAGGGACTTTTCACATATATTTGCTTAAGTAATAACTCTCTTTTGGACTGGGAGCGCAGCACTGACAAGGGTTAAGGTGCCTGCTTTTCCTATTCACTTCTTTCTCCTTAACAACTCTCCATGGGCCAGTGGCGCCTCAAGTCTTTATCTCCCAGTGTAGCGGGATGATCTATCTGACAGCTTTTCAGATAAAGCTGTGTATATACTTAACAGCACAGCTCATTGTACTTGCCTTTCTTGGTAAAGGGTGTGGGTGAATTCCCCAGCATTTTAAGTGGCGCGGTTTCCCGGTCCTGTTCATTTCATACTTTGTTTTTTTTAACCCACGACTCTCCAAAAGAAGAGCCTGATATATCGTCCTAAAGGCAGTGTTTTTTGGATGGGCGCATCTGCTGCAAAGGATTTATTCAATGAGGTGTGTTTCGATGATAAACAAAACCAGCGCATTATAGAGAAGGGAGAATCCGATCTGCTACATTGTAAATGTAAAAGATTATCTGTTAATCAATCAATGCTTGCTAGATAATTCTAACATAGGATAAAGCTGTTTTGGACTTCAAAATTTGGACCAATTAGAAATTGTATCCTCTCCTCCATCTACCATACCTATGCGCACTATCAGGGTAATCCAATGAGATTCGAAAAGTCACCGCATGTTCGGTGACTTTTCGTTCTCTTCAATTCGGTTCCTTTTGCCGATCCCATTTCGGTGACCCTGCGGTGTATTCAGCAAGTACCACAGGGTCCCCGAATTGCAGGGAAAAGCTGCCGCAAACCTGACGAAAACTAACCGCAAAACCCACCGAATGCACGCCGAAAACCCCCAAACACATCTGGATTAACCTGCCGAAAACCCACGGAAAAACCCGAGCAGGAGCCGATCACACGCAGCAAAGCCGCCGGAAAAAGCCGATAAAAAGCCGAGACCGCAGACAGAGGGAGGTGAATAAATTAGCAAAACAGTTTGTATGAATGTGAAAGTGAAACGCTGTTTGCAAAGAAACTACTGAGTGAAAAATTAATTAAACTTAAAAAAAAAAAAATCGGACTTTTAAAAAAAAAATAAAGAAAAATGCTTAAAATATCCTAAAAAAATCTATAAATAAAGAGACTCTTTAATGCAGAATTTTATAATGAATGGTTTATTAGATATTGAATTAAAACGGGAATATTTTTAACATTGAAGCCTATGGGATTCTCCTGAATTAACTTGCCGAATTAAACCACCGAATGGCAGGGCATTTTGGGAACCTTTCACTGCTGGTTTGTGTTCTCTGAATAGCCGAAGCAGTGCATTTTCATGGGGATTTCACTGCCCTCGAACAGGCACCGAACAGGCACCGTATGTGCAGGCAATTCGCCAGGATTTGGCGAATTGCCTGCTCTCTGGATAGCCGAATGGCCAAGAAATGCAACCGAACGCTGATTTTCAGCATTTGGTTACCTTTCTCAAGCAATTTGGATCTCTTTGGATAACCCTGTATATATCTGCTTATTTTTGAGTTGCCCTGGGTTGAGAAGAACTAAAAGACAGTAGAAGACTATGAACAGTAGTGCTCCACCTATGGACTATGGATCCAGAGGGCCCTATTCCAGCCGAGTCAGTAATCGGGAGCTGCTAATGGAGAAATTTGGTGCAAACTTTAACCCTTGGCGGCTCCCTCCTACTGAGTCTGTTGTATGTGAGCTGCTATATTAGCGCCTCGAGCCGTAATATGCGGAGTCGCTATCACTTACAATACACTTAGGGCTCTATTAACTTCTTCGCGCAAACGTTAACGCGTGCGCAAAAACGCATTAACGCGAGGGGAAAACCCCTTTGCGCAGAACATCGTATTACAATGTCCGCGCAAAAAATGCGCGTTAACGTGTAACGCGGGTGAACCTGCGCGAAACCTTTGCGAGCGTAATGTATGTTGTGCGTCCTATACTTAACATTGTGAGCGCAAATGCGTTTGTGCGCTGGTATGCGGATGTATTACAATTGATGCACAACCTTTTACAAACGACGTTTGCGCGCATAATTTTAACGTCTTTTAAAAGCTGGTGGTAACGGCAAATCTGAACGTTCTGGCCGAAACCAAATACACCAGCACGAAAAAAAAAAAATACAGCACAGTATAGTTACACATTCTACACATACCCAAACAATAAAATCGAGAGGTTGTGCGTGGTTTTTTTATTGCTGCAGCATATATACTCGGATTGATTTTGGCAGGCGCAAAAACTGAAGAGGAGACAATTGTGGTTCTTAATTCTGATTGGCTGAATCGCGTGAAAAAGCGCGCAGCGTTAATTTGCGCTAGTTTTCGCGTGTGTTTTTTACGCACGATATTTTTGGACGGATGAAAAAATGCACTCGGATCGTAATAATACGCGCGTTAACTTTTAACGCTGCGCGCCAAAAAAATTGCGCTGCGCGTACGGATTTGCGCAGAGGATGTAATAGAGCCCAATATATTTTTTTCTTAATCGTAGGCCAAGACGAGAATAAGAATAATGAGGGAGCTTGGAAATGTTAGCTATTCTCTAGCTGCTCACAAGTTAGTGCTTCCCATACAAAGTATAGGAAGTGTTAATTTACAGTAAGCTGCCACAACAGCCAAGCCACAAGCGTGGTTTGCAGCCCAGCAGGTACATAACGGGAGGCATTATGATTAACGAGCGAGGCTGTTATACCTGTCAACCATATCGCTCCATGGCAATAGGGTCCTATCCTTCTTCAACAGTACATGGAATAAAAAGCATCCTGTACTTATAAAACCAAACATGGTCTGCAACTTAGAAGACCACTAGGTGTTTGTCTGCAAATAGAGGTCTGCTCTGTAACATTGTGATGATGATTCCTACTTTATAGGGATTATATTTATTGAAATTGATAATCTCTCATTTTGATTTGATGGAGTCATCAGCTGCCCCTAAACCAACAGAATTGAAAAAGAATAGATACTTCCAAAAGTCAGGATAAACCGTGCTGGACAACATAGCTGAAATGCAGATTGCCAGGCACTCCTCACCATACTGGATGATCGAAATAAGAGCCCTGAAAGCCTTCTTTTGTATAGCACCACTGATGGCAGTTCCTTCTTACTATCCATCAATTTGGATAATAACAAGGAACTGCCATCAATGGTTTGTTTTTCCTTCACCTCCTTCGTCTGCGGTGTCGGCTTTTTCCGGCGGCTGCGCTGCATGTGATCGGCTCCTGCTCGGGTTTTTCTAGCGTTTTCGGCGGTGTTAATCCAGATGTTTTTGCGGGTTTCGGTGTGCGTTCACCCCCTTGTTTTGCGGTGAGTTTTCGGTGGGTTTGCGGCGTCCTTTCCCTGCAATTCGGGGGTCCTGTGGTGCTTGCTGAATACACTGCAGGGTCGCCGAAATGGGATCGCCAAATCGAACCGAATTGACGAGAACGAAAAGTCACCGAACGTGCGGTGGCTTTTCAATTCTCTTTGAATAACAGTGTATGTTACAGGTCTGTGGATAAAGGAGGATTTTCACTATTTGCCCCATGTCCAGCTCAGACAATCTCTTAACTGACAGATTACCTGCAATCGCACATAACTTCCTCCCATCCTTTTATAAGGTATGGGGTGTTTGGCAGAATTATGATCCATGATACTTTCATGTTGGCTTGTGAAAGGTCCTGAGTGTAGGACCGAAACATTGCTAGAGTAAAGCTCCTGTTAAAACCAAGCCGTGTGTGACAGGTCATACTTCTTCCTTTCATGTTGGGTGTGAGGAGAAATATGTCGATTTTTTTCCTTTTTTCCCCTAGACCACTCCTGTTCTCCGAAATGTTCATTTTCACACCTTCCTTGCTCTTGTTGATTTGGTAGATTCTCGGTGTTGACCAGTATTATCATTTTTGGGTAGGAATGTTTCTCTTCCATGCTTGATATGAAGGACTGGCCTTTGCTAATGTGGGAAATAGTATTTCCTGATGATAAACAAAAAATTAAAAGATAAAGAAAGACAGAACTGGAGCTATTATGACTTTAAGGCAGTGGTTCCCAACCGTGGTCCTCAAGTACCTCCAACAGGCCAGGTTTTCCAGATATGTGAAGCACAGCACAGGATTCAGTCTGTATTTCCCCAAGGTGATCCTTAAAACCTGGCCTGTTAGGGGGACTTGCGGTCCGCGGTTGGAAACCACTGCTTTAAGGGGTTGTGTTTGGAAACCAAGAGAACGGTCTACCGTGATAGTATACTAAGGACCTGAAGAATATGCGCTAACGGGAAATATTCCCATTCAAATTTATAATATAATACAATCATTCCATCATTGCATCCAGCCACCTCTTTTTTTCATGAATATTTAACATGTATTATCATGCCAGAAGGTATTTGCATTTTATTATTGTTATAATAATTAATATTACCCGATGCCAGCTTGCTCCTTAAACAGCCATTGGGCCTCTTTATTTATTCTACAATCGCAATTCCTACTTAATTAATTTTTTTTCCTCCCTTTTTTTTACATTTAGCTTTTTTGTTGGTGTTATTTTTTTTTTTTTTTTACCCGGTTTTTGACAGCAGGAAAAAAAAAAAAAAGCAATTCCCTTTCTTTCTTTTCATCATATTCATTCAAATTTCAGGTTCAGAGAACGATCCATCCTCTGTTTAGGCATTTGGTGAATTAGTAACTGATAGAACATGACATTGAATGAATTATAGTTTAATAATGCGTTCCCTAATGTAACATACGAAACTACCACATATACATATTTCCGTCATGGAAGCAATTTGCATTCCCATGTGTGCAAGCGGACTCTGGAGCAAACATCTCTCCGGGGCACATTTGCTTTCAGTAGCAAATGCTATTTACGGTTTATGATCTCATAAAAAAAAAAACCCTACTGCTTGTATATGCTTCTTGGATGCTCTATCAACAAGTGTCCACTTTAGAAGAGCAGTAGAGGAGGTGTTAGAGTCTGCTTCAGGCTCCTCGTGTCACCTCCGTTTCCTCGGATTGCAACAGAAGATTCCGCCCATACTTCCTTTCACAAGCCGCGCTTTGTTCGCCAACTCTGGAACCAGTCTTTTTTCTTTTTTAAATAAAATTATAATTAAACTTTTCCTGCCCTGATTCATTGCTAGTCAGGAAAAGGATCATTAGTCTTTCTCTAGTTTTCATCAATTTTGAGAATGTCACCTTGATAGCTTACTCACTAAAGCACATCTCTGGTCGTTTTAAAATGTACATTTATTAAGTTCCCAGACTCTGCCTCACTCTGAATAATGAAATATGTCGCTAAAAGGAATAGGCATCAAGACGTTGGACTACTTTCTTGTATAATTCATGGCACCCCTTGGAGGGATTGGATCTAGAACTCAGTGGCGTAACTTGTAAGGTATGTTTCTTCCAGCCCTTCTTCGATTCAGAGCTACAGTTCTTCTACTGAGAATTTGATTCTGAGAATCGGAAAGGTTTAGGCTAGGGTCAGACGAACGCATTTTTCAAGTCTACCGTCAAAAAGTGCGTTGATGCGTCCGAACGCATTTTTTCACGGAAGACGCGATAGCGGTCATACGATGCACAATTTCGGCCATGATTTTTACAGATCCAAACCAGGAAACTTTGGGTGTTTGGACGTGATGTTGGCCGGACATGAGCAGCGTCTGGCGTCTCCTAATCACGCACACACGCCACTATGCGGACGCAGCGCACTCTGTATGTCAGTACTAGCGATTCGACGTTTTTACGAAAATGCATTCGTTTGCTGCTTGAGCGGC
The DNA here is from genome assembly GCA_009667805.1 of Leptobrachium leishanense. Lineage (NCBI taxonomy): Eukaryota > Metazoa > Chordata > Amphibia > Anura > Megophryidae > Leptobrachium > Leptobrachium leishanense. The sequence continues at coordinate 37,133,776 of CM019070.1, forward strand.
CGACCTTTCGTGCTGCCGTACTTCGTGTGTGGGCCTGTGTTGGACGTCATTTGCTGCTACCACAGCCGTAATAAAATGCGCCTAAACACACGTTCACACTGCGTTCGTCTGACCCCAGCCTGAAGGTCCACAGAAGGATTCCAGATGCTAATCTGTTAAACTGTGTGTGTGTGAAGGACCTTCTCATGATCAAATCAAATCAAAATAAAATTTTATAAGATTTTAAGCCAGACTCTTACAGGCGGATTTAGTTTGTAGAGTTTTCTCCTGATGGCATATAAGGTTCTACACGCCTTGTCTCTTAGGGCCTCTATGGCTGGTTTGAAACTTCCCGTTCGGTTTGTTTCTAGGCCGAGATATGTGTAGCTGTTGGCTTCATCAAGAGTGCAGTCATTAAGTGTGAAAGAGGAACTCTTGGTTTTTGCGTTTTTCCTTTGGAAAACCATGACCTTTGTTTTCTTTTGGTTGATGGGTAGTGCCCATGCCGCACTGTATTTTTCCAGCACTTCCAGGCTGTCTTGTAGACCTCTTTCTGTTGGTGACAGTAATAGGAGGTCATCTGCATACAACAGGAACTTCACCTCGGTGTCATGTAGAGTTAGTCCTGGTTAGACATGTGCACAGCACAAAATTTCGTTTTGAACTAATGGATTAGTCCTAAAATGCAATTTATTTAGTTGCTAAAGAAATTCGTTTTCAGTTCTTTAGTATGAAAACTAATTTCGTTCATCCGAAAACCAGTGGATACAATTACTATTGTAGTGGTGGCTCCTCAGAGGGCTGAGATCGCTGCTTGTTACAGTATCTCTCACTCTCAGCACACTATGGGCCATATTACATAGTTGGTGCTAACTTAACCAGAGCTGTTGTAACCTTTCCAGAGCCATTATAGCCTATGGAGGTTTTCAGTTTACAACAGCTCTGGTTAAGTTAGCACCAACATTGTAATACTGCCCCGTGTCAGGCAAAGCTGTTACAGTAACTGACTGCTGCTCATCACAGCGCTCAGAGATTCTGTAAAACTAGTAAATAATATTTTTATATATAAGAGGTTAGAACAATATTATTTCCTTGTTTTACTGAAACTGAGCGCTGTTACAGTCAGTTACTGTAACAACTGAGCCTGATACATTGTACTGAGAGATAATGTAACAAGCAGCCGATCTCAGCGCTCACAGCCACTGGATTTAAAGGGCTAAAAAAAAGGCTCCTCTCTGTATAATGTTTAGAACATCCTCCTGCATTAATTAATACCCCTCTTTGTATAATGTAGATAACATCCCCCTGCATTAATGTCCCTCTCTGTATAGAACATTCTCCTCAATTTATACTTTTCTCTGTATAATGTATATAACATCCTCCTGCATTAATACCCCTCTCTGTATAATGTATAGAACATACTCCTGCATTAATTAATGCCCCTCTCTATATAGAACATCCTACTGCATTGGCATGTGGAGGGTGCAGAACTTCGGATGTTGCGATGTTGCACTCTTCATTGCTGGTCTCCTTCACTCAATGTAATATCACAAAAAGGACTGAAACTAAAATGTAGTGCATTTTATTTTAGTTTCTTTCGTTTTTTGTACTGAGCAGTTTCGTTTCTCTTGAGTCATACTAAAACTAAATTATCCCAAAATTCGGACTAAATCGTTTTAGTACTAAAACGAATGCACATGTCTAGTCCTGGTGCTGAGGAGGATTCTAGAGCTTCAGCCAGTCCATTGATGTAGATGTTAAAGAGGGTTGGACTTAAGCTGCAGCCTTGTCTGACTCCCCAAGCCTGCCGGAAGTACTCTGTTTTCTTCCCATTCGCCTTTAAGCTGCAGAAGTTCTCATTATATGAGCTCTTGATGACATCATATGTTTTCCCTCCTATTCCACTCTCCAGTAGTTTGAGGACCAGGCCTGGGTGCCACACTGAGTCAAAGGCCTTCTTAAAGTCCACAAAGCAGGCAAATATTTTCACATGTTTTGTATTGTGGACATGGTCCTTGATAATACTAGCTTCATGTCCCTTCTAGAACTTGAATTGGCCATGGTGGAAAAGAGTTGACCATCATGAAACATTGAAAATGATTAGTCATTCCCAGTGGTCTCCACTCCAGATCAGTCCGTGCACATTTCTGAAGGTCTAGCTTGTGAGAATATCACAATTAGGTTCTTTTTGTGTGTTCCAAGAGAAAGACTAGGGGCCCTATTACATTCTTCACGCACAAAAACGCATTAACGCGAGGGGCAAAACCCTATGCGCTGAACGTCGTATTACGACGTTCATGCACAAAATGTGCATTAACGTCTAATGCGAGTGACCCTGCGCGAACCCTTTGCGAGCGCAATTTAGTGCGCGCATCCTATACTTAACATTGTGAGCGCAAATGCGTTTGTGCGCTGGTGCGCGCATGGTATTACAATCTTAGCGCAAAATTTAACGGACAACGTTTGCGCGCATAATTTTGACGTCTTTAAAAAGTTGGTGGTAACGGCAAATTGTAACAACCTGACCGTACCAAACTGCGGATTCACAACGGAGAACGTCAATGCGTACGTTTTGTTTTTACTAGATCCGTCAAACATGACGGCCACTACCTTGTCTTCCGTCAGAACCTACGTCTGTTGTGCGCAGTCCGCACAAAATGACGGACTCATGTTAAAAATTACATTGCTTGCACTGATTTCTGCGCGCAACGGTACTCTGCTCGCATTTTTGCGTGTCGGTTTTATGAACGCAATTTCCCGACGGATGAAAAAACGTGCGAGGAAAGTAATTCCAGCTGTGATTTTCGTGCGTTAACGTTTAACGCTTCGCGCAAAAAAAAACACGTTTAGCGTGCATTTTTGCGTTAACAATGTAATAGGGCCCTAGGCCAGGACTGTCAAACTCATAGCCCCCCCGGAGGATGATGCCTACAATTCCCAGAATTCCTTCAGTGCAATAGATGGGTAGGGAATCATGGGAGCTGTAGCTCAAAAACATCTGGTGGGCATTGAGTTTGACAGCCCTGGGCTAGACCGTAGGAAGTAAGCGGTGTCACCTCTTATCATCATGTTCTTGTGCTGCAAAGGGCTCCATGTAGCAGATGCTGTATGATGACAGTTGATGTCAACTGACCAAACAGTGGCCTGGAGTGCCATTGTGTGTTGTCCTGCTTTGTTAAAAACACACAAATTTGGATTTTCATTCCCTTTTTTGTCGTTTTGAAGAATGAACAAGATTATATTCCATTGTCGAGTAATGTGCTGCAAATAACACCTCGGAAAGGCTGCAACGTGAGCAGTAACATGTTAAGCTTTAATAGTAATACTTTTTTTGGCACAAATCCATATATTCATTTATTTTATTTCCCTTGTTAAACTGAGGTGATGAGTCCTGTCCTACAGTTGTTTTCCGTTACACGTACAGTCGACCGGAATGCGTAAAGGCCCACAACGCTCTGGAAAAGTAGGCTTGTGCACCGATTTTTTTTTCGGTTCGATTCGGTTCGATTTTTCGGATTTTTAAACTTTTCGATTCGGCTCGTTTCGACCGATTTCTGTTTCGATTCGGCTCGACTCGTTTTTCGTGTACATTACTTTTTCGGAATATCGACCGTTTTTCGTATTTTCGTGTCACTTTGCTCGTTTTTGTATCGACTTTTCGTAATTTCGGAAATTTTCGTTTATTCGGAACGTCTGTTCTTGTTTCAAAGCAATAAATTTCGATTTGACACATTTCAAGTCCATTCAAAAATTCCGAAAATATTTCGTTTCGGCTCGGAAAACTTTTCGGATCTGCCATTTTCGGATCTAAAAATTTTCGGAAATTCGGCCGCATCCGAAAACACGAATTGGGAAATTTCGTGAAAATTCCGAAATTCCGAAACCGTTTCGCGTTTCGCACATCCCTACGAAAGTCCTTTTTGTGAGAATCGCATTTTCATTGTGCATTTTCAGAAAGGATCCACGAAGCCCATACGTGTAAGGAAAAAAAAATATATACGTAATTAATTCTCCTATTACTGGAATGATAATTGTTATTGTAGAGATCGCCTGGAGTAAAAAAAATAAGAAAATCACGAAATCTCTTTAAAACTATAATTAAATAAAAGTAAAAAAAAAAAAAAAAAGACGAAACAATATAATTACAACTCTCGGCATTTTGTGTCGCAGATTTTGTGCGGAACCGAGGAAATTTCGAAATAAAAGAGGATTGTTCTTTCATTTGTCTGTGAATGGACGGAGCTTAGGTTTCACTCTTTTAAATTAACTGTATAACTTCACGCTGGGAATATCTTCTAAAGGCCAATGATTACTCCGATTCCCTTTTGTGTAACCGTTCAATAATTACTGGCAAAACGTATAACTAAACACTCTCTTACAATAATAATTTGCACACAAATAGATGTGAGAGACTTCTTGCTGAGTTAATTGGACATCCCCGCTGCATACTTATGAACAGGCAGCTTGATTGAGGAATCTCAGGAAACTTGCTTGCCGAACAAAGATAACATCATTGGAAATATGTGTATTTTTTGTGTCCTTTTTTTTTTTACATGATTTGGTAAATGCCGTAAGAAATGAAGAATTGCGCATCCTTTCCATCCAGGGGTCTAGTCCCCAAAACATAAGTGCAGGACCTCGCCACGATGTCTGCTCCTCAATTATTCTTTGACATGTTGCATTTTAGCCATCACTTCACATGCAACGTGATATCAATGTTTCAACATAAATATTGGCAGACTTTTAGGACATCCTTATGATTATTTTATTATTATTATTGTCATCATTTATATAGCGCCAACAGTTTCCGCAGCGCTTTACAATAACCAAAGGGAACGAGATAAATGGACATAGGATGGAAACAAGAGGTGTAGAGGGTCCTGCTCATAGGAGCTTACGGTCTAGAGGGATTGGGGGTTGAGAAAGATGAGGAATTTTACTAGATAGCAGGATCATTAGTGGCAGTGGTTCGGGAATGGTGGGGCCATAGAAGCAGCTTCAATCATGCGTGAGTCGAAGAGCAGTGGGATGAGTTGCATCAGTGATGTGGTACGTTAATCTGAAGAGATGGGCTTTGAGGGATTTCTTGAAGGCCTGAAGATTAGGGGAGAGTTTTATAGGGCGAGGCAAGTCATTCCACAGGACCAGTGCTGCCCATGTAAAGTCTTGGAGGCGAGAGTTGGCAGTGTGCGTGTAGACCAATAACAGGAGGAGATCGCCTGCTGATCGAAGTTGTCTGGATGCGACGTGTTTGTGGACTAAAGAAGACATGTAGGGAGGGGTTGAGTTATTGAGTGATTTGAATGTGAACATCAGTATTTTAAACTGTATCCTGGAACGTACAGGAAGCCAATGGAAAGACCGGCAGAGGGGGGAGGTACGCGAGGTGCATCTGGTGAGAAAAATAAGCCTGGCACTTGCGTTCATTACAGATTGCAAAAGGGCAATATGGGAGTTGGGGAGGCCAATGAGGAGCAAGTTGCAGTAGTCAAGTCGTGAAATGACAAGAGCATGAACCAGCACCTTTGCGTTATCTTGTGTCAGAAAGGGGCGGACACGGGCAATGTTTTTGAGTTGAAAGTAATAAAAGGATAATTGTAATTCACATCATACATGGTGACATAATATGGAAACGTATGCCTGGCATCTCATAAAAGGTTTTCAGTGTGTGGATCAAAAGGGAACACTGTTCCTTCTGTGAAACGAGTGGAGGGAACTCTGTTTCCTCTCATTCCTGCTCGACTTGACCCCTGATTCCATACAAGCCTCACATGGTTTATGTACATGAATCCCATGTCAGGTGTCAACTGGATACGTCAAGATTAGAGCATGACATTCACCGGCATTGCATATCAATGGGAGTTGTCGTTTGGAACCCTCTTTTTGTGCTTTGTTTTGTTTGTTTCTTCTTTTTTTTTTACCATGATTATGCTATAGTTATGGCTACTTTATTATTTTTGCAGGATTCATATGAATGCTTTATTCTCAGCTCCCCATTCATCATGGAACTGTATTTCTGTTACTTCTAGCCTGAAGAAGACAACAGAAAGCGTAGTTTCAAAATCTTTGGGGTAGAAAGTTTGCTGACATCGGGATCTATCACCTCCTTCAAGCTAACACTATCATCAGCGTTAGCGCTAGCTTTAAGGAGGTCATAGCGCTGAGGCCAGAACGCCTTTGAATCGTTAACAGGTTAAAAAACCCGTTAGCGCTCGTTAATTAGCGATTCGTAGCGCGATTCTACTGTACTTTGCGCTCCCTATACCTAACTTGGGGAGCGCAAAGTGCAAGCACAGAGTAACTAGCGTTAGGATCACTTTGTCATAATGCTGGTTAATAAGAGTTGGCGCTAACGAAAAAAGTTACCACCAGCTCAGAGGTGTAGGTAACGGATTGCGCTGCTGCAGAATCCATTACCTGCAGCTCAACCCCCCCCCCCCCAAAAATCACATACTCACCTCTCATCCCGCGGTGAGAACGGCACCCCGGTCCGCTGCTTCTGTCCACCGGGAGCAGGAGGAGACTGGAGGAAGAAAGTCCCCTGTCTCCCTCCGCGATCACTCCGCTGACCAGCAGGATCTCACGAGCCGGCAGCACGTTCCTCCATGGAGTCCTATGGATGCCATGGTGAGAATGCTGGGGATGGCGATGTAGCACTGCCCCCAGCATCTGCAAGCTTAGCAATCGCTAAGGGGCAGGCTGCCGGATTTGGCGCCTGCCCCGCGATGTGCTGGGGAAACCGAGACGCTAAGAGGAAGTTAGCGAATGCTAATTTTTCAGCGTCCCCGGTTTTTGCTCAGGGCAGCCGATAGTCCCCCTGATTAGGAAACGGATTTTCCTCTTGAAGCATATAGGGTATACATGTTGCAGGGCAGCTCCTTCCCTGTGCTCTTCTGCATGAAATAGTAATATGTCTTCAGGAAAACACGGCTGATCTGGTCACCATATCCCTGATAGATGCTATCTTTAAAACTAAACACAGGAATGCGGCCTCAGGACGAGCACCATGAAATAAATAGGCTAACCAGTGAGGTCTTTTTAGGAGCTATATGTATATATAAATAATTTATTTCCCTATCATATGATCATTATATGTACAGTGCAACTGCCAAGAATGGTTTACTTGTGGAGCCACGTTACGCGATCCATGGGCAGCCACAAAAGACATGGCAGTCTGGCAATTCTGTTTTTAATTTGGGGAGTAATGGTGAAGTTAGGGGGCTTTACCAACGCAAGTGAATCACTTTATGTTCAAGGTTGCTCTTCCTCCTCTGGTCATGCAGTGGGTTTAGTGGCTCGTATCTGCAAGCTCATGCCACAACTCCCACCTCCTCAATCATGAGAATCGAAGTGCTCGTTGTTTGTGCAAACGCATTTTTGGTAGGCTTGTGCACTGATTTTTTTTTCGGTTCGGTTCGTTCGGATTTTGTAAATTTTCGTTTCGACTCGATTCGGCCGATTTTCGTTTAGTTTCGTTTCGTTTTTCGTATCGACTTTTTTTCGTGATTTCGGAAATTTTCGTGTTTTTCGGAACGTCTGTTCTCCTTGTTTCAAAGTGTCTATTCGTTTTGACATAAACTAATGGTTTTTCGGATACGATAATTCTGCCGATACGATAATTCTGCCATTGAGATTTCTCATGTTTTACAAGAAGGATACATTGAAATTTCTCTGGTTTCCCGGGAAGGATACATTGAGATTTCTCTGGTTTCCCGGGAAGGATACATTGAGATTTCTCTGGTTTCCCAGGAAGGATACATTGAGATTTCTCTTGTTTTCCAGGAAGGAAACATTGAGATGGGAATGATACAAAATTTATTTACAGAATCAGCGATATAAATACGTTGTCTGAAATTATTGAAATGTAACCGAAATCAGGAATGGAGCCGAAATCACGAATGGAACGAAAATTAATTTTGATTTTACACATTGCAAAAAGTTTTCGTTTCGGCACAAAAATTTGTTCGGATCTGCCGTTTTCGGATCCGAAAATTTTCGGGAAAATCGGCGGAATCCGAATGCACAAATCGGGAAATTTTGTGAAAATTCCAAAATTCCCAAACCCGAAACGCACATCCCTAATTTTTGGCATCTCTGGATCTCGCACACGGCAGCTCCAGTGGGAAACTGACTGTCAGGCCCTTGTGTTACATGGTAGCAGTCACTGGGTAAGCTACTCTCAGCTTCCAGAATCAGTCCTTTGATTTGATCTGGTGAATGGGATTTCTGCTGCCAATATCCTACACACGGTCACCTGCTTTCACAGCCTAGAATGAGTGACTCTTGATTGAGTGACATCCCGGCCTGTGACTTAATAATTTGTAGTTTTTTTTCAGTAGCTAAAAGAGAAGAAGCTCTCATTGCTCTATATTTATTTTTTGCTTAATTTTGTAGTTCATTAGTTATAAAATACATAAAACATTGTGGTATTTTCCAGCCTGTTTATGGCCCTGGTATAGTCGCCAGTAGTTTTGCAATACAGAGTTGCTCTAAATGTTGCACGAAGGTTAGAGCTCAGCAGAAATGACATTGTCAGTGCATACAGGCATGGAGGTCATTTCTAGACTTCACCTATAACAATACAATACACTGGAGAAATCCATCATTCTGTGGCTTTATTCAGCTGTGTCATGGTAGCCGGCCACCTTCGACATCCTATGTTGAAAGGTCAGAGGTAGACTGATGGTTGACTTGTTCGTGAATCTTCATTAATCCACCCACCGTGATCTTGTTGCGAAAACTCGCTTCTAAATCAAAAAGTTCCTTCCACAAAGACATGGACGTCAGGGGGTTAAGAGATGTGGAGGGGGAAGAACATCTATAAGGTGGTAACATGAATCTTAACTCATTTATCAGCCGCTGGCACGGTGCGTTTAATCCACGGGATCTTGCAATCCATAGCCATTTAAGATGGATTCACTCAGTAATAAGATGAGAGGGCATCGACGAAGGTGACAAATTACTTTCTTGTTGGGAAGTCAAAAGGCCAGTTTTTTTTTTTAACTTGTCCATGGTTTCTTTAGCGTTTTTGATATTTTTGACCAGTTGCTCTCCTGCAAACTCACCCTTCCTGTAATCAGTATGGTGGACTGGAGACAGAGAGCCGGGCTGGCCGATACGGTTCGTAACTGAGCAGAGATCAAAGTCCGAAAAGAACGACAAACTGTAGATCTCAGCAAAACGTCTCAAGTAAGACACCTTTCACAGAGTGGTGGAGTAGACGGAGGCTGGCATATAGAGCCAATTCACCGCCATCATCTGTTGGCATTCATCATCCACTGGCGGCATGTGGACGTCCAGTAGTAGGGCCATTGTAGAGGATTTCCACAGCAAAGAACAGGCAAGGTCTGGGCTGGATAGAAAGTACAGCTGCTGGAGTCCAAGGTTAGAGTCATGCCAAGTCCCTTAGAGCAGCATATCCTCAACTTGAAGAACATTTAAACTTTGTCGCATGGAAACATGACTCTGGCATTTCACATGAGCGACATCTGGCTCCAGGTTTTCATTTCAGAGGTTTTGTTTACTCTAAAATTTCCCTCGTACTTTAGTAACCTGTGGTAGAGAGAGAGAGACAAGCATGAATCAAAAATGTATCTCAATTGAGTTTCGCATTGACTCTATTCTAGGGAGAAACGTTGACATCATCGTTTTCTATAATTTTACATCCCTGCTCTATGTTGTGTCTTAGTATTCAGTGCAGATATTTTCTAGGTTGGCTGGCTAGGTTTGGCTTAAGAAGGCCAGCCCTGGGGGAATTCAGTGTAGGGTTAAAAATTAGTGGGCACTATTCCCGTCTTCGCGCTTGCATTATTATTCTTTATTCTTCTTCTTCTTTATTTATAAAGCGCCAGCATATTCCGCAGCACTGAACATGGGGATGCTAACGAGGAAAATGAGCGCCTGCAGGTTTCTTCATACCGTCCCCACTCCCCATGTTACCACGATATTCCGGGGCAGACGCTAGCTGAGCACGTCGCCCCAGAAAGCAGCGCTAACCACTGGAATACTCGCAGTAGCGCTTACGCGTCGCCATGAGTATCACCTTCTGTAGTCCATAGGACTCCATGGAGGGATGTGCTTCCTGGCAGCAAGCCCTACCCGATCTCAATCTCGTGAGATCGCGGAGTGATCGCGGATGGAGACTGTGAACTATTTGTACCTGTAACAGTCACACTCTGCTCCCGGCAGCCAGAAGAAACGATGGATCGGGCCACCGTTTTCACCTTGGGATGAAAGGTGAGTATCGGATTTAATGGGGGGGTTTAGAGGGCGCTTAAACTTCGTCTTGCGCGTCCTGATGGTAGCTAGCGCTAGCACTTTGTAATTCCTTACTTATCGATACATTAACATACATTTGCGCTCCCTATGTAAAGTATAGGATGCGCAAAATGCAGTAAGCTCGCGGACGCTAGCGCAAACACCGATTCTCTAACAGGGGTAGCATAGCATCAGGAATGTAATATGGGTGGCGTGCATTAAACACACCTATCCTGGTGGTAACGCTTACAAATCGAGGCGGTAACGTTAGCATTAACTACGGAATAGTAACCAGTGGTAGGAGATCATATAATGGTTGGTCAAATCACATACAACACCTGATCCATGTGATGGAACCGAGGAATAGTTACAGTTGTGGCAGCAATTATGTAGCGCCAACAGGTCCTGCATCGCTTTACAATGGGAGAGCACAAACATGAGACAGAATTATGATACATGAGCAGATTAAGCCAGGCAGAGCATTTTAGCTCCTGCCATGACTACGTCAAAACACCACCAGCTCTCCCTACAGCACTATATATACATAAATACTAATAGGAGAAGCGGATTCTTTGATCTCCCCTGGATTCCTTCCCCGTGAGTCCGGGCCTGTATATGCGGCACACATGCTTACATTTTTCATCAATTAACGGTGATCGGCTTGTAAAACAAAATCAGCTGAAAACATGGAAACATTTCCAAAATTGCTTTAAAAAAACTGGAATTCTGTGAAAAAGCAAACAATTACTTTAAGTAGCCTTTTAATGGTAGAGTAATTTCGATCTTTAAGAGACCTAATTGAATATAGACTCGTTGACATGCATTTCTGTGTTAATTTGTTTATTCTTCTAATGGAATGTGATGATTCTATTTTCATCGTGTATTCTGTTATTTTTCCTGTAAATACATGTCTGCAGAAGTCTTTGCTCGTCCTATATAGAGCAGCGTACCCCCTTTTTTTTTTTTTTAGGATTTAATCTGCAAGTGTATCTAACTAATGGAAACCATTAGCATATTCCCAGCAGGTGGGGAAAAGGCTACTGACTGTTCTGAGTAACTGCTTTGATCATAGTATCTGATGAGGTAGAAAATGATTGTTTGCTTTACGTCGCTTATATCTTACATTATGCACTAGAGTGCAAACTCGCTGCGGAAACTTGGAGGATTGCCAGGCCAGAACCATTAAAGAGCCACCTCTTCATATTTTAGGGGTTTTTCTTGCGTGTAAAAAAAAAAAAAAACTGCTCCAAGACGTTAGAAAACATCTCACATTGGCAGGATGGTACCGGTGGTACTGTGACCGGTCCTTCAAACGGTCAAGCTTGATGTGGAATCTATCGAAACATAGAAGAATTGTGATCACCAGCGCTCTGTAATGTGACCTAGAACACGCTGACCATAACGCCAAACGTGTGATATGAAGAGGAAGGGATGAGTAGGCATTCACGTTGAGGGAAGGTTTAACTCCTTCACTGCCAAATGATTTTTTCAAATAAAGTCAGGAACCAGTGTTTTGTTTTTTTGAAAATCGTTTTAATTAATTCTACTGTAAGAAATATTCGTGAATATTCCCACTGTACTTCTTAGTGTATTAACCGATTTGGCAGGCAGATGTCACCATCTACTGGCCAAAAGGAGTTACTACACTGCTGAGCTCCGTGCAGGATCGGCTGGAGAAATGTCATTTAGTGTTATTATTCCCACCTGAGTTTTAGCCCTTCAGCCATCACGCCCACGATGATGAAACGTTAGGGGCACCTTCTCGAGCCCAAATACATACAATAATCGATTGCAACAAGTAAATTAATTTGCAATCATAAAGCACAGTCCCAGATCGTGTTAACATGACCTCGGGCGGCTGTGCCTGTTACTGCTGATCGTGTATACACGATCACAATCATGAGGGTTTAAGTTGCAGCAGACAAACGGAAAGGTGAAAGATGTTAAGTTGAGCAGAACTGGAAAAAATTCAAACAGGAAAAATAAACATTAACCCATCGCTTTAGGGAGGCGGCACACGAGCATACTGTACTGTGCCCGTTACGGACGCACTTTTTCACGGGAGATATTGTGAGTACTGCGTAAAGTGCGTCCATAACGTCTGATCTCTCCACACCCTAGGAAAATACATGGCGGCGTTGTTTCTGCGTCCGTTGAGCTTTTTCACGTCGATGTTATTTTTGCGTCCGTGGCTATATGCGTTGCCCGTCCGTGAACAAGTGCGCAGGTGCTTTGTGTGGTGTGTTTAATGTACTCCTTTATAAAGCTACGACGGACGGCAAACAGGTCAAACGGACGCAAAATGTTTGCTAGTATGCCGCCAGCCTTAATAGAAATATCACAGCTGATAAACATTTATGAATTGAGAAGAAATGTCGGAAAGTTCAATCGCTGAGGCTTGATTACCGAGACAAGCCTCTTGCGAAGTGATAGGTTATCCATGTTCACAATGCAAAAATAACATACATGCCTCCACGACTTCCCAGGTGCAGACCCATTCAGTTCCATTGAAGACTTAGACTGGCCGTCCTCCGGCACCGTATTTGTGCGATGGTGCGATCATCCGATATCGTCTGAAGACGTCCGACCGATCCCACAACATGCAGGTGAATCAGCCCTCTTCCACCATTGGACGACTTCAGACGATTTTATGCGATTACAACAGATTAGCGATACTTTCAATTTTCATGGGATTTGTCAGATGAAATCAGACGATCTGGTACAAGTTACATGAAAAAGATGAATTGTATAGTTAAACTGCTGTGCTGCGGCAGGGATATTGCCCCATAGAGAAGTGATTCAGTGAGACAGCCCATAGGATTCAATGTAAGTGCACGGCCAGCCTAAAAGAACATTTTGCCGGCTGGATGGAGTAGAGGTAACATCATTGTTCTATAAACGTGAAGACCCAGGTTCTAATCCCGGCCAGAGCACCGCTCCAGTAAGTGTCCTTGGACAAGACCCCTAATGGTACAAACTTGCCTATCACACAATATCGTCCAGTGGTAATGTCTCTGTCCTTTGACCATGGAGAAACAAGTCAAAGTCCTGTTCAGCACATCCCTCCAATACAACTGTGGAGAAGCAAGTCTAGACTTTATGAGAAAAGGGTTCAATGCTAACCACCAGGTCGCTGCTCTACAATCATGGAAAGACGACTTGATCCCACTCAGAAGACGCCACCAGCGAGTGTCCTTGGGCAAGACACCTAAAAATATGGATGCGCCTATCTCACAAAATACTTGTACATCACATAGATTGTAACAAGAAAAAAAGATGTCATCTGCGCTCGTTTCTATATAATTCCATGTGCAACAAAACACTGTCAGAGGTTTTAGTTTGCTTAAATGGCCTTTGAAGCGTAAGCTCACTCGCCCCATCAAGGCACCTCTTTGTAGAGTGAGTCCTAACCAATGTAACAAAATCTGCTCCTCTGAGCAACTGCATGCCCCTCCTGCTGCTTTTCAGCTAAGGAGAGGCAGAAAAATGGTGGGTTTTATTTATACACACACCAAGCACTTCCCTTTTGGGGTTGAAGACAAAAACATGGAAAAAGGAATAGCAGCAAAAATGACTAACTGGAGTGCCAGACAAAATCCCTACAGCCAGGTTCCCTAATGCCAACATCCTGACGGCCAACTTCCAGACAGAACAAGTGGCGGACATACCAACTTCCCTACACGGCCAACTTCCAGACATCCATAATCCCGGCGGCTAAACCTAATACTAACACCCTAACCCTAGGTTTAAGGGGGTTAGGGCTAGGTTTAGGGGGTTAGGGTTATGGCTAGGTTTAGGAGGTTATGGCTAGGTTTAGAGGGTTAGGGTTAAGTTTAGTGGGTTAGTGCTAGGTTTAGGGGGTTAGGGTTAGGACTAGGTTTAGGGGGTTAGGGCTAGATTTATGGGGTTAGGGTTAGGGCTAGGTTTAGGGGGTTAGGGTTAGGGCTATGTTTAGGAGGGTTAGGTTTATGGCTAGGTTTAGGGGGTTAGGGCTAAGTTTAGGGGGTTAGGGGTTAGGGCTATGTTTAGGAGGGTTAGGTTTATGGCTAGGTTTAGGGGGTTAGGGCTAAGTTTAGGGGGTTTAGGGCTAGGTTTAGGGGGTTAGGGCTAGGTTTAGGGGTAAGGGCTTGGTTTAGGGGGGTTAGGGTTAAGGCTAGATTTAGGGGGGGTTAGGGTTAGGGCTAGGTTTAGGGGGGTTAGGGCTAGGTTTAGGGGGGTTAGGGTTAGGGCTAGGTTTAGGGGGTTAGGGAGTAGGGTTAGTGTTAGCCGCTGGGATTTTGGATGTCTGGAAGTTGGCCGTCAGGGTGTTGTCTGTGTAGGGAAGGTGGCCCTGTAGGGAAGTTGGCCGTCAGGGAGTTGTCTGTGTAGGGAAGTTGGCCGTCAGGGAGTTGTCTGTGTAGGGAAGTTGGCCGTCAGGGAGTTGTCTGTGTAGGGAAGATGGCCGTCTGGATTTTGGCATTAGGGAACCTGGTTGTAGGGATTTCGACCCAAACCCGACTAACTGGTGTTACAACATAATATACATACAGAAAAAATGGCGTCGCGCCTGTACTCACCAGAACGGCTGCAACAGCCAGTCTGGTGAGTACAAGCTTAAATGGCCATTTAAACAAACTAAAACCTCTGACAGTGTTTTGTTGCACATGGAATTATATAGAAGCGAGCGCAGATGACATCTTTTTTTCTTGTTTTGTTTTATACATTTATTTATTTATTTATAAAGAATTTTACCAGGAAGGATACATTGAGATTTCTCTCGTTTTCAAGTATGTCCTGGATTCAAGAACACTGATCTTGTAAAGCGCTGCGGAATTTGTGGCGCTATACAAATGAAGGCTAATAATAACTGATCTATTAAGGATATTTAAATTAACGTTTTAAATATTATTGGCTGTATTTTCGCTATTGAAATCATTTTCCGTGTAGTGTAAGGTCATCCCGGACTCGACCTTGCCGTTGAGCTGCATACAGGGAGTATATGGATACATTATAGGGTCAAGTCGCTTATTTAATCTTGGGCGGTCGGAAGGACCTGAGAGCCGGGAATGAGGAACGCTGCGGTGAACAGACGTATTTATTGTTACAGTGTGGACAGAAATGTAAAGAAGGGCTTTCTTGTGGTTTAGTTGTAAGGTGAGGTCTTGCAGCACAAACACTTAACTCTTTGTATTTGCATTTGCTTCATGAAGCTGCCCATTGTCCTGAGCACGTTTAATAAAGGAAAAAAAAAATCCTGGATGCCTTATGTTAAGCATCTTAATGTCAATTAAACCCACTTCCTTACAGTTAATGAGGATGAAATTCTGGAAATGTTTCGCCAACTGTACACCTTTGTTCTGGGAAGAGGTTTTGGGGGGGGGGGAGAAAAAAAAAGAATAGCGGTAACTGTCAATTCGAGAAGCCTCCACACCCTCAATTTTCCAGTGATGTCACCTGTTAGCAGTTCCCTTTACACTTTCTATAATGACTGCTTTTGTTTAGCTTCTCGTACTTCAACCTTAGCCATGGATGGGGCCAGAGGATGCGCGTCCGATGGCGAGATATTGCATTACATTGGAAATTAGGAGCATTAAATTAGGAAAGGTTAATGTTCCTGGGCAGTTGAATGCAAATGACCATTAACGTATTAAAAGGCTTGATTTGTTTTGTTTTTTTATTTATCGTCTATTTAAATAATTATTTCAGTTCGACAATGAATAAGAGTAATTTATTTTTTTATTTTTTTTAAAAAACACACCTTTTTTTCCCCTTTGCAGCTAGAAAAACCAAACATTTTGCGATACTCGCTGCTACTTCATAAATGGATAATAGTTTTTTTTTTTTTTTTTTTAAGTTGAATGATATATAGGATTTTACATCTGGAAACTGGAAGCTAGAAGACAAGTGGTTCCCAACCCTGGTCCTCAGGTCCCCCTAACAGGCCAGGTTTTAAGGATCACCTTAGGGAAATGCAGACCGAATCCTGCAATCACTGAACAGCAAATCATGTGCTGTGCTTCAGATATCCTGCAAACCTGGCCTGTTAGGGGGGGACCTGAGGAGCAAGGTTGGGGGCCCAGTGCTGTAAGAATTGGATTGAGATGCAATATGTTGAAAATGTAAAATAAGAGAATGACGAGCGTCCCTTATTGACCCCATCCTCTACATGGTGCACTTATCCTTCAACCAGCAGGTAGTTTATGAAACAATATCTATTTCTCCTCCTTCCAGTACTTTTAATCAGATTCTAAAACAAACGGGGAGTCAGTGTAGAGATTGACGAAGGGGTGAGGTGTAAGAGCTGCAGGATGTGAGCTAGATGAGTCTGGCAGAGGCGCGCAATGTACAATGTAGAAGGCTAATCTGGGATCATTGAAAACCTGTGAGAAGAGGGTTACAGTAGTCAAGGCGGGGGATAATAAGAGCATGGATGAGCATCAAGAATTTTTGTTGTATTTGGGCCTCGCTAATATTGTTTTTTTATTGTTACTATTTTAAGAGCTTTTTTTTATTTTTTTTTGTTGGTTTTCCTGTTTGTTGCATCGCTACTTTTTCTGAAATATATATTAATATGTCTAACAAATTTGGTTTTATATCAATTTAGGAAGATTACATTTAATATATATATTACTTTGTGATTTCTGTTTCTATATATATATATATATATATACTGTATATATTTATATCCAGACATTCCTTCATTGTATATTTTATTTTGGTTTTCTTTCGGGCAATTTCTCTTCAGTGCATCAGATAATGTCGGGCATATTCGCGTGTTACGTTTTTAATGGAATGCTGTGGTTTTAAGTCAGTTGTTGCTCTGAGCTGCCGGGACGGTATGTCTGCTTAAAGAAGGAGAGGAGGAAAGACTGCAGACCTTGATTTGAACTTCTGAAGTGTCGTAACAGCCGATTGTAACAACTCATTTGTTTCCTCTCTTGCAGCGAGTCCACATGCGCCTCCATCAACCCTTCACTTTCCGACGTCGCCCATCATCCAGCAGCCCGGGCATTACTCCTTCTCTCACCCAGCAATCCGCTATCACCCGCAGGAGTCTCTGAAAGAGTTTGTCCAACTCGTGTGCCCTGACGCCAGTCAACAGGCTGGACAGGTGGGGTTCCTAAACGTAAGGAAACAGTTTTTACTACTACAGAAGTGCCTGAAAACTGCTTAATTTATTGATACAGGGGGAAAAAAGCTTGATAATAGATCAGTCACGGGTTTACCTAGATCACAGGAGTTCGTACCATATAGTTGTTGTCGTTTAAGGCCCGTGTCAGACGAACGCAGTGATCACGTCAGTGTTGCCGCACATTTTAACGTCTATCGTAGCATAAAATTATGATCAATAGAGACCCACACACAAAGTACGTCCGCACAACGCGGGTGGCACCGGACGCAATTTAGGCAAGAACGTCAAACCGCTAGGACGGACGCACAGAGTGCTCCACGTCCACGTAGCTTTGTGTGTGAGTGATGGAACGTAGTCAGACGGACTGCATTTTTGACATCCAGCATTTTTGACAGACAAAATGGTTTTTCATACCATGTATCAATTTTTTTCATTTTACATATTAATTTTATTTCCCATCTACATCAGTCAAAAAAAAGTCAGTAAAAAAAAACGGACCATGTGGCGTCTACAGTATCATCAGTCAGAAAGTACATCAGTTGTGCGCGGACGCACAGTGTGCTCAGAATGCGTTCGTCTGACATTAGCCTAAGGCAGGAGTGGATACAATGTTGCTTCCTTACTATATAAAATCAAATGTTACCATCAGAAATAATTGTTGTTAGACTAGTCCAGGGGTCAGCAACCTTGGCTCCCTGATATTTTTGGGCAGCTACATTTCCCATGTGGCTCCATCAGCCTAATGGGTGACTGAGCATCATGGGAGATGTAGTTTTCATCAGGGAGCCAAGGTTGCTGACCCCTGGACTAGGGGAATAGGGATAAGGGTTATCTTGGTACTAAGATATAAGGGGGTCTATACCGATCTGTTATGGTTAACAAGTGAGAGGTTAAAGTGCGCCTGTCATGGGTAAAGCAGTTTTTGACAGGGCATCACTTCTTTATATAAATCATCATTTTCCCCTGACCCATATAACTGAAAAATGGGGGATATTTGCTTTCATAGATTTCCCATCTCCCATGGGCCCGCACCATGTGCCAGGAGACAGGGACCTTTGCGCCCGGAGAGTGTCCTGATAACAGAAAGAGACCAAGAGCAAACAGTTCCCAGTGTCTATTTGCTTGCCCTTTGAGAACGTGGATGGAGGGCTCTACTCGGGCTCCGTAGCGTCCTATATACTTTAAGAGATGATACTTGAACAGGGTGCAGCGGCAAAACTGATAACATAAACGCTCCTGTATATGATGATTCCAGCTGCTAATATAATGGCAATAGGGTCAGAAGTTGGGAGCCACTAGGGGATATCAGCTCGCTCCGCGTTTTCCCATTAGCATCTCCGTATACCCAGCTCAGCCAGAATACGGCCTAACATTCTTCCCGCAAAAATGCACAGTAAACGCGTGAATTTTTGCGCGAAGCATCAAACGTTAACACGCGTAAATCAACGCTGGTATTACAATCCCCGCGCATTTTTTTCATCCGTCAAAAAATAACACGCGGAAAACAAACGCACAAAAACGCGCGCGCATAAACGTTGCGCGCAAAAATCATTGTGCGGACTGTTTTTTGCACGCGATTCAGCCTATCAGAATTAAGAACCTTAATTGTCTCACGTTAAGTTTTTGCGCCGGTCAAAGTCAATCTGCGCATATATGCTGTATCAAAAAAAAAAACACGCACAACTTCTCAAATTTATTGTTTGGGTATGTGTAGAATGTGTAACTATACTGTGCTGTTTTTGTTTTTGGGCTGGTGTATTTGGTTTCGGCCAGGTCCGTCAGATTTGCCGTTAACACCAGCTTTCAGGAGTTGTTAAAATTATGCGCGCAAAGGCTGTGCGTTACAAACTGCGCATAGATTGTAATACCATCCGCGTACCAGCGCACAAACGCATTTGCGCTCACAATGTTAAGTATAGGACGTGCAGTAAGCTCCCGCAGCGTTCGCGCAGGTTCACCCGCGGTAGACGTATACGCGCGTTTGTTACGCTGAGATTGTAATACGACGTTCAGCGCAAAGGGTTTTGCCCCTTGTGTTAATGCGTTTTTGCGCACGCATTAACGTTTGCGTGAAGAATGTAATAGGGGCCTAAGTATTTTGGGTTAAGGGATACATGCCTTCCTGGGTTTGTGCAATTTAACAGGCAAAGCATTAGGTAAAAAGCGTTATAATGTTAACTTGGCATCCTGGGTATCTGCCATCACTGCGCAGCAACAGCACATTTCCGCTCGCCTTTCTAAATATATGGCAAATTACCTTTTCCAAGATTAATATGGATTAAAATGATATTCTAGTCTGCAAGTAACACTGCCCTGACCGAAACTATTAGATACGAAGTATCAGGTGACAATGTCACTGGAGAAATAAGGCTGGGGTCAGACCAGCGCACTTTTAACGTGCGTTCTGGCGCACATAATTACGGCCGCACTAGCAGCAGATGACGGGCAATGACGGCCAATATACGATGTACGGCCGCACAAAAGTCCGGCCGTGCAACGCAAGTGGAATTTGAACGCATTTTTCTGAGAACGCTGAACCGCTAGTACTGACGTACTGAGTGCGCAGCTGCGGCATAGCGGCGTGTTTGCGTGATTAGGAGATGTCAGACGCTGCTAATGTCCGGCCTACATAACGTCCAGACGCAAAAGGAGTTTTATTGACGATCCGTACAAAATCACGCCCGAAAATGCGCATCGTATGACCGTTTTTGTGCATTCCGTGAAAAAATACGTCAATGCGTTCGGACGCACTTTTTCACGTTCGCGGGGAAAAATGCTTTCGTCTGACCCTAGCCTTAGGTGCTAAACCATAAGATAAAATGTTTGGATTATTTGAATTTCCTGCGGTTTTCTCCATTCTAACTATCAGGGTTATTCAGAGAGTGGTGAAAAGCAGGAGAATGACTGGAGAATGAAAGATTCTAGGTCAAAATAGCCGATTTGGAAAGTGAGATGAAAGGGAGAATTTTTCTGGTTTGGCTATTTTGACCTAGAATTTTTCATTCTCCAGTCATTCTCCTGCTTTTCACGCTCTCTGAATAACCCTGTATGACTCAGCTACAGAAAAAAAAAACCTTGTGTTTGCAGGTTTTCGATGCAGTTTAGCTCCATTCGGATATGTCACTCTGTTCCTGATCCCGTCGCAGGTGTTGAGGGGGTGTCATTGCTTAAATGAATAGATACGGATGGAATAAAATACATCATATATAAACAAAGCTGATGACAGATGTTATTACTTGAAGCATTTCTTTTTACTGTCCCTGTTTTAGAATAGTGTATATAATGTATCTACCGAGAAGTGTTGCATTAAGTAAACATGTTGGCCCCTATTACATTCTTCGTGCAAATTCGTGTCACGCAGCGAAAAAAATTTTGCACAGCTTTAAGCGTTATCGCGTGAAAATTAACGTGGTATTACGATCCGAACGCATTTTCTCATCCGTCCGAAAATAACGTTTGTAAAAACGACGCGCAAAACGAAATGGAATACGCGCGCAGTAACGTTGCGCACGTAAATCAGTGTGCGGACTGTTTTTTTCGCAGGATTCAGTCAATCAGATTTAAGAACCTTAATTGACATCAATTTACCTTAATCGACTCAATTAAGTTTTTGCGCCTGTCAAAGTAAATCTGAGTATACATGCTGCAGCAATAATTGAAACACGTACAAATTCCCAATTTTTTTGTTTGGGTATGTGTAGAATGTGTAACTATACTGTACTGTATTTTTTTTTCGGGCTGGTGTTTTTCGTTTCGGCCAGAACGTTCAGATTTGCAGTTACCACCAGCTTTTCAAAGACGTTAAAATAATGCGCACAAACGTCATTCGTAAAAAGATGCGCATTGATTGTAATACCATCCGCGTACCAGCGCACAAACGAATTTGCGCTCACAATGTTAAGTATAGGGCGCGCACAGTTCTTCACGCTCGCGCAAGTCCATCCGCGTTAAACGATAACACGCATCATTTGCGCGAACGTTGTAGTACGACGTTCAGCAAAAGGGTTTTGCCTCTCGCGCAAATGCACATTTGCGCGTGCAAAAACAAATGCGCGAGGAATGTAATAGGGGCCGTTATCTTTTTATTTTTAAGGCCTTGCTGTTTTCTTTCATTAAATGCCGGCAGCTGAACTACATTTCCCATAAAACCCCTGCTCTGCCGACTCCCAGCATAAGACAAACAGGTCTATTCAAAGGAAGGTGAAAGTCAGGAGAACTGGCAGGAGAAGAGAACAACCTAGACCAAATAACAGCTTTGGAAAGTGAGATAAATGGTTTGACTATTTTGACCTGGATTTTTCACTCAGGAGAATGACTGGAGAAGTGAAAAATCCAGGTCAGAATAGCCAAACCAGAAAAATCCTCCCATTTATCTCACTTTCCAAATCGGCTATTTGGTCTAGATTATTCTTTTCTCCCGCCAATTCTCCTGAGTTTCACCTTTCTCTGAATAACCCTGACTGTATTTTAAGGGCAGAAAAGAAAACACAGAAGGGAGCCAGGGCAGTGTTTCTCAACCCTGGTCCTCAGGTCCCCTTAACAGGCCAGGTTTGCAGGATATGCGAAGCACAGCACAGGTGATATGATTCGCTGCTCAGTGATTGCAGGATTCAGTCTGCATTTCGCCCAAGGTGATCCTTAAAACCTGACCTGTTAGTGGGTCCTGAGGACCAGGGTTGAGAAACACTGAGGCGCGTAAAAAAAAGGGCTTATGGGAGAAAACTATGTTGGATAAAAACAAAAATTGCAAAAATCCTATCAAACTGGTCGATAACTTCCCCTAGATCTTACATCGAATGTGTGGGTCCATGTGTCCTTCCAAGTGTCTCCTGGTTTCATCACTAAGAATGCATCTGCTGGTAACGATAGGTTGAGAGTTCTTTGTGGTCCACATGTGCACCGTCTAAAATATTTGTGCATCTACATTGTTCTTCAAAGAACTTCTTCAGCGTAAAACCACTAGTCAGATGGCCATGGGGGTCAGTTATGGACACTCCATGGACCATAAGTATGTCTAGTGAAGAAGAACCACAAACAACTATAATTGTAAAGTAAACAGAGAATGGAACCTGCAAAAAGAGAAGAGGACCCATTAACAAAGCACACTGCTCCGAGGTGGCTGATCCTCAAATGACAGGTAGAAAATATAGGAATGAGCAGACATGCGATTGGTCCAAAACATGCGTTTGGTCCAATGTCAGCGTAACAAATGCGCTGAGAACAACCTAAATAACTATGACCGAGCATGTATCCGTTATAGGGTTTCACCATCTGAGTATTTTTGGTGGAAGAGGGAAGAGTAACTTTCCATCATATCCTTCCTCCGGTGTTGTGTTTGAAATGAAAATTGTGGCAAATGCAGTTACTATTGCACCGATGTGACGGGCTGTCCAGCATGCGTTAAATTCTATTTTATCACTCAATCATAACTTACTGGAAAATGTAAGTACCCTTACGTTACCCTAAATCAAGCCTTTAGAAAAAAAACTCCCAAACATATAAATCTGAGCCTTTCGGAAAGGAAGTGTCTTGTACAGCTTCGAAATTAAATGTCCGTTGCTAAACGATATTTAACAACTTGTCGAAAGACAGATGTTGTAGGTCTGTAAAGTTATTTATATTTATGCACGAAGCGCTTAAATTCGAGCTGACCACTATTTGAACTCTGAATACCGAGCGTATATTCTTATACTCCTTCTATTTATCTCGCCTGCTTATCTGTAAGAGCAGCCAAAGCTTTAGCCAAAAGCTGCGAAAAGCTCGTGACTTAATCTCTTTTCTTTAATACCTTATTAATTAGGGTTTGTTTGTTTTTTTTCTTTTCTTTTTACAAAAACTCGGGCTATAGTCAACATCACGTGTGTTGCTCGGGCCATGTCAATGGCCAAACCATTACTGAGAAATGCGTTGTGTAATTTTGTAGCATTGAATGGAGTCGCACTATGGGTGCACAGAAATTACCGCCGACCTGCGCTTTGAAACAGAATTCAAGACAAACCGGTGGAATTGTCAATAGGGTAGATACACTAAACCGCGCTGCTTGATCTAGAAAAGAGCCGTGAAATCTCACGGGGATCTATCAACCTTTAAAAGTTAAAATCACCAAGGGTCAGTCCCAGAGTCACCCACCACAACAAATTTCTCCAAAGGAAGAGAAGAGCCGGTTGCTCAAGACTTGGTATGTAAGGAGGTTTATTATGGAGCAGCAACGTTTCAGTCCTGCACAAGGGACCTTTCTCAATTGCCCGAAAAGGGTCTTGTGTGCAGGACAGAAACGTTGTGGCTCTGTAATAGCGCTCCTTTTCATACCACACTTTGCGTGACCTGTACTTCCGAATACGAATTATCAAATTTTGTTCCAAATTCCGAATTTTTCCGAAACGAATGCACATCTCTAAACTGAACCATGAAAGCTGTAATTGTAGAATCTGCCAACATGTTCTTTACGTGTTATGTGTCCGGCATCCAGCGTTTTCAGTCGAACACATCGGGCCCTATCACCTGGTCCACGCTAAAACGGGGACGCTAAGGGGAAAAATTTGCGTTTGCTAATCTCCCCTTAGCATCTATGTGTTTTACCTGTAAATTACGGGGCAGGCGCTGAGTCTGTAGTTTCCACTAAACTCCTGGATGCTCGGGGCAGCGCTAACGCACCATCCCGAGCATCCCCTCCATGGAGTCCATAGGACTCCATGGAGGTTTCCGCAGCCGGGTCACATGACCGGCAGAATCTCGCCTCTTGCGAGATCCTGCAGGTCGGCAGAGTGAACGCGGAGGGAGACTGGGGACTTTTTTTCCCCCAGTCTCACTCTGCTCCCGGCAGCCAGAAGCGGCAGATTGGGCCGCCATTCTCGCGGCGGGACGAGAGGTGAGTATCTGTTTTTTTTTGGGGGGGGTTGCAATACAGTACAATAAGCTTGCGCTAAAAAGCGTTAATACCGATTTGCTAGCTTTTTTTTAACCCATTAGTGAAGTCAACAGAAAACCTTTGCCCGAGTTTAGATTTTTTTTAGAAAGTAACAGTCGGGTTGCTTTGTCATCCTTGGCATTTCAGGTCTGCCTGCCCCTTCGGGTGGAAAGCAGCTGCTTTGCATATGGTATAAGACCTGACCAAGCAGGTCCACACCGAAGGACAGGCCACTAGTGCCATTGTCTGCTATGAGAGTTCTTTTAAAAATGCCCCCCCCCCCCCAATAAATTTTGTATAGATTTTATGAACTGATGTTTTATCAGTTTAGTTTCTCTAAAAAAAAACAGTAACTATATTGTTATGGGGAAAAGCACATCCACAGGTTTTCCACTCGGAATAGACATTTTTTTTCTTTTTGACAGGCTCACCGCAAGTGTAATCTGTCATTGGAATACGGGTTATAAAAGGCGCCTTATTAATTGCATTGAAATGTCATATAGTATTGTCCTATTATAAATGAAAGCGCAGAGCTAAAATTATTTCCTGCTGGAACTAAGGGCACTTTTATTCCTCTAGGACTTTTTTGGGTTGATTTTTTTTTTTTTGTGTTTTTTTTTTACTCATTCCGGCCAGCTCTGATCCAGAATAAATCCAATACAAAAAAGCAGATCTTTAGCGATCTAGTAAATCCGTACGGTTAATGTGTGATTTTATAGCCATGGTATAAGGCTAGGGTCAGACGAACGCATTTTTTGCGTCATCCGTGAAAAGTGCGTTCGAACGAATGGACGTATTTTTTCACGGAATACGCGATAGCGGTCAGACGACGCGCATTTTCGTCCGTGATTTTGTACGGATCATCAATAAAACCCTTTTTGCGTCTGGACGTTATGTTGGCCGGACATTAGCAGCGTCTGACGTCTCCTAATCACGCACACACGCCGCTAGCGGACGCAGCGCACTCTGTACGTCAGTACTAGCCGTATCACGTTCTCGAAAAAAAATGCGTTTGTTTGCCGCTTGCGTTGCGCAGCCGCACTTTCGTGCGGCAGTACTTCGTATATTGCCCGTCACTGGCCGTCATTGGCTGCTACTACGGCCGTGATAAAGTGCGGCTGCACGCGCGTTCGCACTGCGTTCGTCTGACCCCAGCCTAAAGACGGAAGAGATACCTTTTATTGGGATTTATATGGTATCTGTAATTACTCTGAATGAGAAGATAAAATATCCGATGACAGGTTCCTTTTTTAAAACCGCGTAGTTACAGCGTACTGTCCCCCCCTCGTCCCTGGGCTTGGTACACGCAGTACTGTATTGCCTGTAACGGCGATCAATTTGTTGACTCATGTCAGGACGGATATTGTCAAAGTGTAAAAGAACACGGCCGCTCAAACGCCGCTGCTATAAAATTAAACCGTCTGTTTTATCTTATACAATCTTAATTACAAATAGAAGTTAACACGTCGCAGCGATGAACCAACGGTTTAATCTGCAGGAGGTTTAAGGTGTGTGCAGCGAAGCAAGGATATTTATATATATTTAAATCTCTGGGGGCGATTTTTCTTCTATGTTATACCCCCCTCCCTCCCCATCCATACTCCCATGCCCGGTGTCAAATGTTTCAATGAACTCTTTCATTCTTTTGACGGGAAGAATTCCACAGTTACTGTAAGGGCCGAATTGAATACTATTATTATATGTGACTTTAAGGCGCTTGGGAGGACCCTTTCCCTTTAGACAGAGATGATTACCAGCCCTTGACGAGAAGAGTTATGTCATCTTAAAGATCTGATGAATTAATTGCTCTGCCTGATCTTCGCAAGGGTATTTTTTGATCACCTGCCATCACAACACATCTTATACCAGGATCTCTCTGAAACCTCAAAACACTTTGGGGGTTACTCAAATAGAGGTGAAAAGTCTCCGAAATGTAACCGAACGCTGAATTTCAGCGTACGGTAACTTTTCGGGGCCATTCGGCTATTCAGAGAGCAGGCAATTCGCCAAATACTGGCGAATTGCCTGCACATACGGTGCCTGTTCGAGGGCAGCGAATCCCCCATAGAGAAACAATTTTTCGTCTATTCAGAGAACACAAAACAGCAGGGAAACGTTGCCGAAATGCCCTGCCATTCGGTGGTTTCATTCGACAGGTTTATTCAGGCGAATCCCATAGGCCTCAATGTTAAAAATATTCCCGTGTTTATACAATATCTAATAAACCGTTTATTATTTTATTCTGCTGTATAAAGTCTCTTTATTTTTAGATTTTTAAGGATCTTTTAGGCATTTTTTTAATTTTGTTTGCCAAACTTTTTTTTCTTTTTTTTTTTTAAAAAACTTTTTTTTATTTTTTCTCTTTATTAGAGAAACAGACCTTTTTATTATCATTCATTGGATCTCATATGTAAATTCCAGGCATTTTCCTTCAGTAGTTTTTTTGCAAGCAGCGTTTCACTTTTCAAACTTTCAAGCGCACTGTTTTGTATTTTTTTCACCTCCTTCGTCTGCGTGTCGGGTTTTTCCAGCAGCTGCTCCGCGCTGTGATTGACGGCTGCTCAGTTCTCTTCGGCGTGGTTAATCCAGCTGGTTTTTCTGCGGGTTTCGGTGAGTGTTCGGTTAGTGTTCAGCGGGTTCGCGGCGGGTTTTCCCTGCACTACTGGGGCCCTGTGGTGCTTGCTGATTACACCGCAGGGTCGGCAAAATAGGATCGGCGAATCGCCCGAAGTGCAGGGAACGAAAAGTCACCGAACGTGCAGTGACTTTTCAAATCTCTTTGAATAACCCTGTTTATCTTTTTTTAGCAAAAGGTTATTTCACCATTTTTTATTTTATCTATTGTTATTTATATACATCGTTTGGCCATAAAAAAAAGTCACCACCAAACGTACAAGCCTGTTTTGATCTGGGGTCGCTTCAGTTGGTCAGGTCCAGGTTTAGCAATATTTTATAACCAAAAAACGAGGTCATGCGACTCCCTGAATATACTGAATGAGCAGGTTTTTCCATCAATGGGTTTTTTCTCCCCTGATGGCACAGCGGGCATATTCCAAGATGGCAATGCCAGGATTCATCGGGCTCAGATTGTGCAAGAGTGGTTCAGGTAGCATGAGACATCATTTTCACACATGGATTGGCCACTGCACAGTCCAGACCTTAACCCCATTGTGAATCTTTGGGATAATGTGCTGGAGAAGACTTTACGCAGCGCTGCGACTCTCCCATCATCAATACAAGATCTTGGCCACAAATTAATGCCACTCTGGACGCGAATAAATGCTGTGACATCCCATGAGCTTATACAAACAATGCCACGGCGAATGCGTGTCGCAATCACATCAAAAGGCGATCCAATGAAATATTAGAGCGTGTGACTTTTTTTTAGACCAGGCAGTGTATATATTTTGTGTAACTTTAAGTGATGATGAAATAGACAGTAGATGTTCCCTCATATGCTTTCACCAGGCACTTGTCTCTCCTCAGGCCTGATACTGCTTCAGCATCCATAATGTCACTTGAATAGGCCTATTGATGATGGACAATGCACGGAGCTATGACATCATATCTCAGTTCTGTTCTCAATAAGCTCATTTATAGTAGACTGCAAGAGAGCTGGCTGGGGGGGGGGTATCTGCACCACGATAATGTCAGCATTGTTATACTGCAGGGGGAAGGTCTTTAACTATCTTTAAAAATGATATATTTATGTATGTACTTTATATAAAAAAGCGCACGTATCTAGAATAGCTGCTGTGTATAGCGCTATAATGAAGCTTGACTGGCCAGTCCACAAAATTCTAAAAAAAATCAAAATATCAGCTGCTATAATGCCTCCTTGCCTGGTCCCCAACAGCCACGCATCCAGGACAACACAACAAGCAGGCAGGAAGCACTTAGTGTATTCAGGTTACTAGTGAGAGCCCTCTGTGTTGAAGAGCAAACGTTATAGGGTAGCAACCGCTTTCTCAATGTAGCAATGCCCTGAGATTCATCGAGAAAGGGGTTGCTACCCCAAAATGTTTGCTTATGTGTTTCAGATTGAACCTCTATATATATTTTTGGGAATTTTGTCCCACTATAGTATGTTCCTTTTTGTGCATTTTTGTATATAATGATGCTGTAGTTTTAATTTGCAAAATGTAGAGTTATCCTCGATGTGCAAAACGTGTTTCACCATGTAAAATGTACAGATCTTACTGACTACAGCAGTGTTTCCCAAACCTGTCCTCAGGACCCTCCGCCTCGCCAGGTTTGCAGGATATCTGAAGCGCAGCACAGGTGATATGATTTGCTTCTCAGTGATTGCAGGATTCAGTCTGCATTTCTCTAATGTGATCTGCAAAATCTGGCCTGGTTGAGGGTCCCGAGGAGAGGTTTGGGAAACACTGGTCTACAAGATCCCAGTTCGCTAGTTCTTTATTTTAATATGTTGGACCTTTTCTCGTTCCTTTTATATAATGGGTTGAAGGCAAGTTTTTTAGTCAAACAGCAAGTTTTTGAAACTAGATTTCAGTATGCGATATTCACATTTTTCATGTTTTCTATAGCTTGACCTTCATATCACTTTTGCCACGCATTTCGCAGTGAGACAAATTGTTGTTTACTGTCTGACCTATTGTTGCCATGCAGGGAATATATTGCAACAGGACTTTAATTGTGTATTTCTGATTCTTGTCGTGACAGCCCAATGGTAGCAGCCAAGGCAAGGTGCACAATCCATTCCTTCCTACTCCAATGTTGCCACCCCCACCTCCGCCTCCGATGGCAAGGCCTGTACCATTGCCTGTGCCAGACACGAAGCCTCCATCTACATCTACAGACGGAGGCGCAGCCTCCCCTACGTCACCAAGTGAGTATGCATACAGTCCCCTAAGCAAATATGTCTATAAATCAGCATTGTTAATGTCTAATGTTAAGTGTTAAAACAGAGAAAAACTAAATGGGAAATTGAATGACGAGCGAGGGAGGTGCTTGATAATTAACGGCGACTGTGTACGCCTGGGCCAAGTGGGCAGAGCTGAAAATTTGAGAAAAGTCTACTTGACTCATAGTTACATAGGCCGAAAAAAGGCATGCGTCCATCGAGTTCAGCCTTTCCCACATCACCTACTGCTGTTGATCCAAAAGAAGGCAAAAAACCCAGTCTGAAGCGCTCACCAATATACAACACACTGGGTAAAAATTTTATTCCATCAGCAGATATATCGAAAGAAAATATTGGCAGGATTCAGATGGTATTATCTTCTGAAATATCAGCTGATCGGATTGAAAAACTTTGACTACAGCAAAATATATCAAAAACTGACCCTGTTTAGAAAAAGTATCGGGCCGGTAAAAAGCCAAAAAAACCAACTGTAAATACGTGTGTACAGAGGTGCACTGCGTGTTAAAATGTAAATGCAGATCTTATTGAATGGGCATTGCGGCTTACGGTTTTAATGTAAGATACAGATCTTACAGTACGGCACCTGCACTTGTAGCGCAACCTCCATACAGTAAGATCCACATCTTACAATAAAACCCACAAGCCGCAAAGCTTGTACAGTAAGGTCTGCATCTTACATTAAAACCCACAAGCCGCAAAGCCTGTACAATAAGGTCTGTATCTTACAATAAAACCCACAAGCCGCAAAGCTTGTACAGTAAGGTCTGCATCTTGCATTAAAACCCAAAAGCCGCAAAGCCTGTACAATAAGGTCTGCATCTTACATTAAATCCCACAAGCCGTAAAGCCTGTACAATAAGGTCTGCATCTTACATTAAAGCCCACAAGCCGCAAAGCCTGTACAATAAGGTCTGCATCTTACATTAAATCCCACAAGCCGTAAAGCCTGTACAATAAGGTCTGCATTTTACATTAAATCCCACCAGCCGTAAAGCCTGTACAATAAGGTCTGCATCTTACATTAAAGCGCACAAGCCGCAAAGCCTGTACAATAAGGTCTGCATCTTACATTAAAGCGCACAAGCCGCAAAGCTTGTACAGTAAGGTCTGCATCTTACAATAAAACCCACAAGCCGCAAAGCCTGTACAATAAGGTCTGCATCTTACATTAAATCCCACAAGCCGTAAAGCTTGTACAATAAGGTCTGTATCTTACATTAAAACCCACAAGCCGTAAAGCCTGTACAATAAGGTCTGCATCTTACATTAAAGCGCACAAGCCGCAAAGCTTGTACAGTAAGGTCTGCATCTTACATTAAATCCCACAAGCCGCAAAGCCTGTACAATAAGGTCTGCATTTTACAATAAAACCCACAAGCCGTAAAGCCTGTACAATAAGGTCTGCATCTTACATTAAAGCGCACAAGCCGCAAAGCCTGTACAATAAGGTCTGCATCTTACAATAAAACCCACAAGCCGCAAAGCCTGTACAATAAGGTCTGCATTTTACAATAAAACCCACAAGCCGTAAAGCCTGTACAATAAGGTCTGCATCTTACATTAAAACCCACAAGCCGCAAAGCCTGTACAATAAGGTCTGCATCTTACATTAAATCCCACAAGCCGTAAAGCCTGTACAATAAGGTCTGCATTTTACATTAAATCCCACCAGCCGTAAAGCCTGTACAATAAGGTCTGCATCTTACATTAAAGCGCACAAGCCGCAAAGCCTGTACAATAAGGTCTGCATCTTACATTAAAGCGCACAAGCCGCAAAGCCTGTACAATAAGGTCTGCATCTTACATTAAATCCCACAAGCCGTAAAGCCTGTACAATAAGGTCTGCATTTTACATTAAATCCCACCAGCCGTAAAGCCTGTACAATAAGGTCTGCATCTTACATTAAAGCGCACAAGCCGCAAAGCCTGTACAATAAGGTCTGCATCTTACATTAAAGCGCACAAGCCGTAAAGCCTGTACAATAAGGTCTGCATCTTACAATAAAACCCACAAGCCGCAAAGCCTGTACAATAAGGTCTGCATCTTACATTAAATCCCACAAGCCGTAAAGCCTGTACAATAAGGTCTGCATCTTACAATAAAACCCACAAGCTGCAAAGCCTGTACAATAAGGTCTGCATCTTACATTAAAGCGCACAAGCCGCAAAGCCTGTACAATAAGGTCTGCATCTTACAATAAAACCCACAAGCCGTAAAGCCTGTACAATAAGGTCTGCATCTTACATTAAAGCGCACAAGCCGTAAAGCCTGTACAATAAGGTCTGCATCTTACATTAAAGCGCACAAGCCGCAAAGCCTGTACAATAAGGTCTGCATCTTACATTAAAACCCACAAGCCGTAAAGCCTGTACAATAAGGTCTGCATCTTACATTAAAGCGCACAAGCCGTAAAGCCTGTACAATAAGGTCTGCATCTTACAATAAAACCCACAAGCCGCAAAGCCTGTACAATAAGGTCTGCATTTTACAATAAAACCCACAAGCCGTAAAGCCTGTACAGTAAGGTCTGCATTTTACATTAAAACCCACAAGCCGCAAAGCCTGTACAATAAGGTCTGCATCTTACATTAAAGCGCACAAGCCGTAAAACCTGTACAATAAGGTCTGCGTCTTACATTAAATCCCACAAGCCGCAAAGCCTGTACAATAAGGTCTGCATTTTACATTAAATCCCACAAGCCGTAAGGCTAGGGTCAGACGAATGCATTTTTATGTTGTCTGTGAAAAAGTGCGTTCGAACGAATGGACGCATTTTTTCACAGAATACGTAATAGCGGTCATACTATGCGCATTTTCGTCCGTGATTTTGTACGGATCATCAATAAAACACTTTTTGTGTCTGGACGTTATGTTGGCCGGACATTAGCAGCGTCTGACGTCTCCTAATCACACCCACATGCCGCTAGTGGACGCAGCGCACTCTGTACGTCAGTACTAGTGGTTTAACGTTCTCGAAAAAATGCGTTCATTTTCCACTTGCGTTGCGCAGCCGGACTTTTGTGCGACCGTACTTCGTATATTGGCCGTCATTGCCCGGCATCTGCTGCTAGTGCGGCCGTGATTAAGTGCGCCAGAACGCGCGTTCGCACTGCCTCAGTCTGACCCTAGCCTAAAGCCTGTACAATAAGGTCTGTATCTTACATTAAAACCCACAAGTCGCAAAGCTTGTTCAGTAAGGTCTGCATCTTACATTAAATCCCACAAGCCGTAAAGCCTGTACAATAAGGTCTGCATCTTACATTAAAACCCACAAGCCGCAAAGCCTGTACAATAAGGTCTGCATTTTACATTAAATCCCACAAGCCGTAAAGCCTGTACAATAAGGTCTGCATCTTACATTAAAACCCACAAGTCGCAAAGCCTGTACAATAAGGTCTGCATCTTACATTAAAACCCACAAGTCGCAAAGCCTGTACAGTAAGGTCTGCATTTTACATTAAATCCCACAAGCCGTAAAGCCTGTACAATAAGGTCTGCATCTTACATTAAAGCGCACAAGCCGCAAAGCCTGTACAATAAGGTCTGCGTCTTACATTAAATCCCACAAGCCGCAAAGCCTGTACAATAAGGTCTGCATTTTACATTAAATCCCACAAGCCGTAAAGCCTGTACAATAAGGTCTGCATCTTACATTAAAACCCACAAGTCGCAAAGCCTGTACAATAAGGTCTGCATCTTACATTAAAACCCACAAGTCGTAAAGCCTGTACAATAAGGTCTGCATCTTACATTAAATCCCACAAGCCGCAAAGCCTGTACAATAAGGTCTGCATCTTACATTAAAACCCACAAGTCGCAAAGCTTGTACAATAAGGTCTGCATTTTACATTAAATCCCACAAGCCGTAAAGCCTGTACAATAAGGTCTGCATCTTACATTAAATCCCACAAGCCGCAAAGCCTGTACAGTAAGGTCTGTATCTTACATTAAAACCCACAAGTCGCAAAGCCTGTACAATAAGGTCTGCATCTTACATTAAATCCCACAAGCCGTAAAGCCTGTACAATAAGGTCTGCATTTTACATTAAATCCCACAAGCCGCAAAGCCTGTACAATAAGGTCTGCATTTTACATTAAATCCCACAAGTCGCAAAGCCTGTACAATAAGGTCTGCATTTTACATTAAATCCCACAAGTCGCAAAGCCTGTACAATAAGGTCTGCATTTTACATTAAATCCCACAAGCCGTAAAGCCTGTACAATAAGGTCTGCATCTTACATTAAATCCCACAAGCCGCAAAGCCTGTACAATAAGGTCTGCATCTTATCAACAACTTTCAGCTTTTGATAAATTTTTGGAAATCGACATACCGATAAATTGAAACACTAAAGCCAACATTTGCATTAAAATGTATAGCCACAAGAGCTGATAATTCCGCCGGTTTTTTTTTCGGGAAGGGAGATGCCAGTAGGTCGAAATTTGAATCTCCAGAACCGAAACTGGCCGCAGTACAGGCAAAGTAGGTGTCGATTTCGACTATGGGGCCCTTAGTGTTTCAGTTTCCTTACAAAGGTGTGACTGTAAAAAGTTAACGGAAATTAGAAAACTTTGCTTTATTGGTTCTTGTTTGCTGGTAGAGCATTTTTGGAAACGTAGTTCAGGAAGATTTTGGACTCTTTTGTGTACGTCACTCTCTTTTTTTTTATTCGTAGTCAAGTGTAAACCTCATGTCCCGTGGCTTGGTACACTTGATTTATTAAGCAGCCTTCAAAAAAAAAAAATCTTTCATATTCACTCCATTCTGGTAAGGCAGCCTGAATTTATTAGGAGAAATACCTTAGGTTAAATTTGCAAAGAAGATTCCTATCCAAGTGAAATTGATAATAAAAAACAGACTTGAAAGCCGAAGAATAGGTTCTTTGTTGCGAGATAAAAAAAAAAAACATCTTTTGTGGTCTATTCTGCGGAGGAACAGAACAAAAGTAATTATTGTATCATTAGCCAGACACTGGGAGCCTTGTTTGCCGAAAGAGTATCGCCGGTTTTGGCGTGCAAAGATTGAAATTGGTGCAATATTAAATAAAACTGGTCTTATCGCTGCTAGACTACAAACTCCTTCTCGAAATGATACACCTGCCGAAATGTGGATTTAGGGATTCGTTTCCAGTCCTTTATAAAGTTGGATTTTTGGACAGATATGACTAGGAGCTGCATTGCTTGTGGATGGTCTTTATCTTAGATCCTGATATGATCGTTGTGACGTAAACATAGCTGCATGGCTTGAGTTGCGTAAACCTTTGCTTTTTACGCTAATGTTGGAAGATCTTATTTGAACGTATTTACAGATGTATGGAAAATGTATCATTGTTTAACCATTAGATCTGCTTCTTGGTTGACATCGTTCGAGCCCTGAAAGGGTTATTTCACAACCACCATTTTTTGACTGACAAGAAGTTGGTTTTAGCGGAGGAAATTATGTTGAAAAAGTAAGGAAGCACCAACGCAGTTTGCCGTGCTTTTCACCACTCTTTCCACAGTAGTGTCTGCTGTAGTTGGCTAGAATCAGTGTTTCTCAACTCCAGTCCTCATGACCCAATAACAGCCCAGGTTTTAAGGATTCCCTTGGGGAAATGCAGGCTGACTCCTGCAATCACTGAGCAGCTAATTATATCACCTGTGCTGTGCTTCAGACATCTGGCAAACATGGCCCGCATGGGTCCTGAGGACTGGACTTGAGAAACCCTGGACTCTAGATTATTTGCCTATGGGGATTCCCCCGGAGTTTCCTACATAGTTTCTGCTAATGTTATTGAGCTTAGTTTTAAAGATACTGCGTTATTTTACTGGTGTTTCAGTCCACGTTTTCCAGCGTTGTTTCTATCAGAGTCCTTTGGAGATCACCACCTTTATATAACCACGGTCTTTTCACCAGTACTGCAAACAATGGTAGAAATGGAAAATATAGCCTTGGTTCACTCATTTTCTGAAAGAATAATGGTGGTGGTACTGTTGTTCAGTTTGTTTGCCATAGCTTTGTTCGCCATTGTTGTATTTTCCTTATATGGATAGCCCATGAGTATCGTAGTTGCAACAACAGTGTTTGTTACTGTTGTTTTAACAATGGTGAATAGCTGCACATTGTGAATAACCCTCTTAGGGTGTATACAACGTTGGTGCTAACCTAACCAGAGCTGTTGTAAATTTACCAGAGCCAATATAGTTTATGGAGTTGTTAAATTTACAACAGCTCTGGATTAAGTTAGCACCAACTTTGTATACACCCATGGGCCATATTACATACTTGGTGCCAACTTAACCAGAGCTGTTGTAAACTTCCCAGAGCCATTATAGCCTATGGAGGTTTTCAGTTTACAACAGCTCTGGTTAAGTTAGCACCAACATTGTAATACTGCCCTTAGTCTTCTAAGCCTGTCTTTGCTGTAATGTACATAAAATGTGTACTAATTTTAAATGGTTTGCTCAGATGGACGTAGCTGATGACAGTTTATGGTATATGGCCAATAGGGTCCAAAGCTGCATGGGATTAGAGTGGTTCTTCCAAGGTGATCTGAGTTGCCATCAACTCAATGAAACATCTCAAGAATTAATATTCTTACAAAGTGTCATCCTTATTTATCAATAGATAACCCGTGTTGTCAAAACGTTGATGAGTTGAAATAACCGAAAGTTACATTATTTTATAAGATACTAGTATGCGGCTGTGGGATACCCTTAGATCGCTACATAAGTTACCATGTCTGGAATTTTGTAAGCTTATATATATATTCCCTACATGGAGGGTGCATGACATGGCCAATAGAAAGAAGAGGAAGAGTGGGGTAAACATCGGATTTCTCTTACAGCTGGTTAGGCTAGGTCCAAAAGAGCTGCATAGTTACATAGGCTGAAAAAAAAGACATGTGTCCATCGAGTTCAGCCTTTCACACATCACCTACTGCTGTTGATCCAAAAGAAGCCAAACAACCCAGTCTGAAGCGCTCGCCAATAAGCAACATACTAGTAAAAAATTCCTTCTTGACCCCAAAATGGTGTCAGATTGCTCGTCGCATCAAGCATCTTTTACCCACATATTAAATCTTAGGACCCTTAATTTTCTGTGTCTGCAGGAAGTCATCCAGTCGTTGTTTAAAAGTCTGTACAGACTCTGACCCAACCACCTCAACAGGCAGGGAATTCCCCAGCTGTATCATTCTATGCTTTAGGCTACATTGAAGAAAATTTCCAAGGAGGGAATAAATAGTTTTGATGACGGGACGTTACACTTTAGGCATCAATAAATTGAAGTCAATAAGTCGTAGTCAGACCCATTCTGAATTACATGGGGTACAATATGCACTACTAGGCAGGTTATACAGTGTTTATAGTTATCTATTGTATCTTGTGTGACTTTATCGTATCTTTTAATTGTCATCGCTTTTCTTTTGAGAGATGAGGCTACACTGAATTTACATAGGATTTATGTCAGGGCGTTTGGACTCGTTTTTTGGTTATTATTTTAATACATTCATGGCAAACAAATTTGTTTGCTTTTAAACATTTGGAGACACTTGTTTGTAAGCAATAGTTATTGCTAGTTGTTCTCAAAGTATCTATATCCTTTAGAGGTCCATGTTTCCTGGCTTTTATTTCCTTCATTGAGTTTGACATGGCCGAAGCCATTTCTATCTGCAAATCTCTGTGTTTCTATTTTTTGAGCTTTCGAGGCATTTACATTTCCAGGACTCTGCATCTTGCCAATAAGATTTCCATTTATAGCCTTGTCCTCCATCATTCTAGAGGGCGCACATGGTCATCTGTCTGGTGCTCTCTTCGCTGGGGGGGGGGAGTCGTGGAATGAGAGGAACGTTCATAATATATTAAGTACTGCTTTGGCCACAGCATCGCATATTCAGTCTTGTGGTTTGGGATAATAAAAAGCTCCCATATTCAGCCCATTTAATCTGTGATCAAACAGAGGAAGGAAAGGCTGTGAAATGGGGAGAGCACGCATCGGAGAGAGATTTCTGCAGCTTGTGTGGTGCGGTGAGGAAGATATATGGAAAGCCCCAACAGACCGGAACGTAGACGTGTGAGGGCTCTATTGCATTCTCCGCGCAAATTCGTACGCGCAGCGCAATTTTTTTGCGTGCAGCGTTAAACGTTAACGCGAGTAAATTAACGCTGGTATTACGATCCGAGTGCATTTTTCATCCGTCAAAAATAGCGCGTGTAAAAAAGACACGCAAAAACGCGCGCGCATTAACGTTGCACGCAGAAATCGGTGGGCAGACTGTTTTTTCACGCGATTCAGCCAATCAGAATTAAGAACCACAATTGTCTCCCGTTCAGTTTTTGCGCCTGCCAAAATCAATCTGTATATATATGTTGCAGCAATAATAAAAACACGCACAACCTCTCATTTTTATTGTTTGGGTATGTGTAGAATGTGTAACTATACTGTGCTGTATTTTCTTTTGCGCTGGTGTATTTGGGTTCGGCCAGAACGTTCAGATTTGCCGTTACCACCAGCTTTTCAAAGACGTTAAAATTATGCGCGCAAACGTCGTTCGTAAAAATTTGCGCATCGATTGTAATACCATCCGCGCACCAGCGCATGAATGCATTTGCGCTCACAATGTTAAGTATGGGTCGCGTGCACGAACTTGCGCTCGTGCAGGGTCACTCGCGTTAGACGTTAACGCGCATCGTTTGCATGAACGTCGTAATACGACGTTCAGCGCGAAGGGTTTTGCCCCTCGCGTTAATGCGTTTTTGCGCACGTGCACATTTTTGCGCAAAGAGTGTAATAGAGCCCGCAGTGTTTGTAGAACATGTGATATAAGGATATTTTAACAGTTGGCATATCTGTCACGCCACACTATTACACTGAGTGACACACTATACTGAGAAATGTCTCCCAATCGCACTACAGAGTCCCTGTTTCACACTATGGGGTGGAATTTCTAAATATTTTGTAGTGTTTACCTGGGGCTAAAGCTTGAGGGCTTTGTTTCTGATATGCTTAAAGGTGAGGGTATCAGAGAAAAACCTGATTCAGCATGAGTGAGCCAAATTAATGTCATTGACTCTAGCCAAATGGATGAAACCAGGTACACCAGGCAACATATGAAGGCAGACAATGTTTCTGTGTTCAGTCCTACCTCAGGAACCATTTCAAGTTTCGAAAAAGGTCCTGAAATAGGACCGAAATGTTGTTGCCCTGGAAACGTACTCTGTCTTCATAATTGCCTGGTGTGACTTTATCCATTTGGTGAATTATATGTGGCTGGCTGCTGTGGACCGTGGGCTACCAGGGCTAGTGACGTATGGACACGTACCCATCTATATGGCTTCCGGATAACTGTTGCTAGTGTCTAGTCTACAGTCTAGTCTAGTGGATGGAGAAGTTTGCCTATGTGTCCATTGTGTGTGTCATGATTATCATGGAGTGGCGTGATTTAATAATATAAAGGGACACTCCAGGTCAGGGATCAGCAGCCTTGGCCCTCCCAGATGTTTTGTATATGTTTCCCATGAGACTCCACCAACCTAATGAGTGGCTAAGCATCATGGGAGATGATGCCCCCTAGAGCAGGGCTGTCATACTCACAGACTCCGAGAAGTAGATGGCTACAATTCCCAGAATTCTTTAAATGCAATAGATGGCCAGGGAATCGTTGGAGTTGTGGTTCAGAAACATCTGGGGTGCCTTTATTTGACAGCCCTGCTCTAGAGGGCCAAGGTTGCTTACCCCTGTTCTAGGCATTATGACCACTCAGTGTAAAATTGAGTTGTTGTCACAGTGACCTGAAGACCCTAAGTCCTCTCCTCATTCCGGTTACGGGGGCTGAGCTCCTCCCAGAAGATTAGATCAGTGACAGCTGACCTGAGCTTCTGGGATTGGTCTCTGCTGTGGCACAGGATTCGGGACCTATGTCCCTCCAATGGCTTTCAATGCGCTCGCTTTGAGAGCCATTGGACTAGCAGCAGCTCACAGGAAGCAGCCAGCAGCATGTAATGTCCTGAGGATTGTAGAGGCAATCTAGTGCTGGATACAAGGTGAGGGTTAATATGGGGCGGGTGGCAGGGTTATATATTTTTTATTTTATAATCATAATATGTAGTTATATATTACATAATTTCATATTTTTTCATTATTTCTCCTTTCAGTTATATATTTATGGTCCCAAGCTTGTCTCCACGACAAAGCTATGTTTTCATCCCACTTGCCGGAGCGCCGATTACGCATATTACGTTCAGAGAAACCCATTGTATGGATTTTTTTTTGTTCTCGATGGGCCTTGTTTCTCCCCCCAATCTTTCACTGTTTCTGTTTCTTCTTGTTCAGCAGTCGTAGCGAAGTAGACAGCCGAGATTGGCGTAAAGCACATTAGTGTGTTTTATTAGCCCATTGCTGAGACACCAATTCCGACAAAACAATTATGGATCCAAACCGGCGGGTCCCGCGCCAAAGTGTGCAGTCAACATTTGTATGTTTATGAATAAGTTATATTAATTAACATAAAGCTTGTGCTGTCAGGAAGCTCTCGGAGTAAAAAGCCCAGTAAGAGCAGATAAGAGGCCATTCCTGGTTCTCCAATTCACAGTTTATGACACCCCCCCCCACTCCCCCCAAAGGATGTTTCATACTAGTGCTGAATGTGATATTTCCCTACTTTCCTATACACGCTCTTGGAGAGGTGAATCCATTGGGAAAATGTAGTAAACAATAAGAACTGGCGTGATACTTCGCCTTTGAAGAGTTTGTTGAAAACCTTTATCTGCAAGCAAGAGGAACCATGGGAGCAAATACTGGTCTCTTCCACTGTCCCTGCGCGACACTACTCATGTGAGCTCTCGCAGAGCTTGTGGCAGGGTTGTGCTTGGCCCAGGAGCTGACTCCAGCAGTGACACCACTGCCGTTATCAACCAGCGTTTCGCAAATATTCTGACCGGAGCCGACTAATAGACCGCCTTGGTCGGAATACAGCCATTAATAGTGAGCTGGTCATGGGAAGCGGCTTGCGCGGGATTTTTCCGTTTGCAGGTCTCTATTACTGGATACATTGAAATGGGGGCCGATGTTAAGCATTTCTACATCCCAACAAGCTATCCTCCCATTCTAAATATCCGTCTCCATAAGATTAAATGGACCAGCCAGGGTGGAAACCACAGACCGTTTATCACTGGACTAAATCAGTCTCCTTTAGCTGCAACAAGTAACAAATTATTTTCCAGGTCCATCCCCTCTGTGTAACTTGATTTCTTAGCATTTTCACCTTCTAGCCTAGAGAGTCCTTGTGCCAAAGAGCTTGCGCTTGCCTCTTCGAATATACCTCAGTATAATCCTAAAAGCTCATGGCAATGTTCACCTCCCTTACATTGAACATTTACATTTGGTCTTCTTGCATGTATCCTGTACACATCTAGGTCTCTCCCTGATTGAATCTATCAACATTTTAGTTGCCCCTTCCAAATCCCCACCCCCCCCCTCGCTTTGGGACTGAGCTTGTTCTGACAGTGAGGCTTTGTTAGAACATTCCATTGGTCTCTGGAGCAGAACTTTCCCGGAGAGGTTGGATTCCTCACAGATACTTTGTAAGGTACAGGTATCAAGGGAATTCTTTCAGGGGAAAAGTGCACCCAAATAACAGCCCTGCTCTGATAATAAAGGGGCGTTTTTCTGTACTCTTTTTTTTTTTTAGAAAGTATTTTACCAGGAAGGATACATTGAGATTTCTCTCGTTTTCAAGTATGTCCTGGGTGGCGAGTATGTACCGTTAGGTGTCTTGCCCAAGGACACTTACTGGAGAGGTGCTCGTTGACTTCATTGCTTTGCCTTATAATGGGGGGGGGGGGTTAATCCTATTTACCTGACTGGTGAGAATTCTTCTTTAAAGTTTTTAGTTTTGTGGAAGAAATGACGTAAATATCTGTGGTTTAAATTGGTCTGCGCGGAGAGAGCTCCTCCTTACACTGATTATTACCCAAACATGGCTTCCTGGTAGGGACAGGTGTACGCCAGTCCCACAGCTAGTCTCATTTCACTAAGCGGGAGAACAGTTTTTGTTTCAAGGCCGTTGTGGAAAAACATTATGTTGTTTTTGAATTTTTCTCGGTTGGGCCGTGATATGGAATGTTATTCCCTGAAAGTCACACGTTTTTAAAGAATTTGCAAGTTTTAAAAAAAATATGGAAATGTGTTACTGTATAAAGATACAGTGTCAATAGTTAACGTGATAATGCTGAATAATAAAAATGCTGTTCAGCGATTTTCACGTTATTGTCTTAGCAAGGTCACATTGTCACTTGGAAATACAGTGGATATCGCCGGCGAGGGAACTGAACTCAGAAACTCATGTCTTCAGGGTGTTGTTGGCTACAGATTAGCACTACTTTACACTGATACTGTCAAACCCAAAACAAGTTGGACTCAATTGACAGAAATTCGTTCCCTTTACAGGTTGAGCACCCGTTATCCAGAATTCTAAAATCTGGAAGACTCCAAACACCAGAATTATTTTTTTTTTTGTGAAAGGATTTTACCAGGAAGGATACATTGAGATTTCTCTCGTTTTCAAGTATGTCCTGGGTGGCGAGTATGTACCGTTAGGGGTCTTGCCCAAAGACACTTACTGGAGAGGTGCTCTTGCCAGGGATCGAACCTGTGTCTCCACAGTTAGAGAGCAGTGATGTTACCTTTACTCCATCCAGCCGTTTTCAGATCCTTCCTGATTTTAGTAATACTTCCCTCCCTATCGCTCCAGACAGGTCTTGCTGCTTGGCAAAGCGGCTTTGATGGCTGTAGCAGAGTGCGGCATGCACTTGGAGACTCTATGCAGCTCCAGTGTGTGACATGCTGCACTGATCGATGCTGTATCTATGCAGCATGTCCCTGGAAAAGGGCTGAACATCCCTCCCAGCATGTGTACATGGCGCTGCTGCAGCAGGAACTGGATTGAGGCTCTCCTGCCACGTCTACGTTCCTCTCAGTCTTTCGAATCTCCCGGATTCCAAAACCCATAGTATTCTGAAATCGGGAATGCTCGGGGTCCCAGATAAGGCATGCTCAACTTGGATGTTTATCAGCAATGCATTTTTTTTCTGACAAATACAATTGAAAAAGGGGAATAATTTCCTGTTAATGTTTGGCTGTCCCTCACATCGCTGCAGCATGCCACAGGGCTCTGAGCTCTGAGCTGCAAGCCACCATCAGTCCATGCTCACCATTGGCTGTTGGCGAGCTGACTACTGACATCAGCTGAGCTGAGGGTCAATAGAGCAGCGCTGCATGACAGCCCCCAGCCCACAGAGGGCGAGACATGGCGGTGGCCATTGCTGGATCAAGCTGAGTACAGACCGCCATATATCATCAAGGGATGAGTTATTGCTTTGATATTAAAGACCAATCCACCCCTGATGGGATATCGCAGCAAAAGTTCACGTGGGCAGTATAGGCACACTTTAGCACCTAGGATGTGCCTGAGAATGATGGGTGTTAGTCTGTTTCAAAGCCTCTAATGCCAAAAGCAATAACTTTACAGCCTTAATCCTGGATGGACATTTAAGGTGCTGTGGACTCACTCCCCATTGATACTGACCAATGCCACGCTGCTTGGCTGGGATTAATGGGAGTAGACCCCAAAGGTGGATATTCACAATGTTTGGGTCTTATTTCCCCTGCTCAGTTCAGACTCTGCTTGTTTGAGAAAGTTTGGAGTTGCACGGCAAAGCATCTTCAGGTGAACATACAAGATGGCCTTCATTCCCATCATCCTCAGGACTGAGAATTGTTGGAGTCACATTCCTAAAGCATCGCCACTGGCCCTTCAGAATACTGCGACATTATTTCCATCATATTCGGTGCTGGAGTTGCTTGTTTCAGAAGAGGAGTAGTTACGATTAGGCTTGTGCACCGATTTTTTTTTCGGTTCGATTCGGTTCGATTTTTCGGATTTTTAAACTTTTCGATTCGGCTCGTTTCGACGGATTTCTTTTTCGATTCGGTTCGGCTCGATTCGTTTTTGTGTACTTTTTTTTTTCGGAATATCGACCATTTTTCTTATTTTCGTGTCACTTAGCTCGTTTTTTGTATTGACTTTTCGTGATTTCGGAAATTTTCGTTTTTCGGAATTGTACATGTTTTCGGAATTTCGACCATTTTTCGTATTTTCGTGTCACTTTGCTCGGTTTTTGTATCGAATTTTCGTAAGTTCGGAAATTTTCGTTTTTTCGGAAAGTCTGTTCTCCTCGTTTCAAAGCAATAAATTTCGATTTGACACATTTCAGGTCCATTCAAAAAATCCGAAAATATTTCGTTTCGGCTCGGAAAACTTTTCGGATCTGCCATTTTCGGATCTAAAAATTTTCGGAAATTCGGCCGCATCCGAAAACACGAATCGGGAAATTTCGTGAAAATTCCGAAATTCCGAAACCCGAAACGCACATCCCTAGTTACGATCCCCGGCATCGTCATCCTTACGAATGAGGAACTTTGTGATAGAATACCCCGAATATAATAAACATAAACCTGTTTAAACATTAAAATGCAGGTGTTTAAACGGCAGCGACATATATCGGGCTTGAAATGTGAATTTCCGCACAAGATAGAAACATGTGTAAATAACTTCCGAACGAGGCTCTAGGATGCTGTAAAAAAAAAAAAAAAAAGATAAATCGCTTGACATGGGGACGTCTTCTGGTTCTGCGAGCCGTGGAGATATACTGCGATAACGTGATTATTGGTCTTCTCTAGTCCGTGCGTGTCGTGCAGGTTCTCAGAATCATTTTCAGTGGGTTGGACTCGCTCCAAGTTTGCACTAAAGCTTTGAACTTTAAATTGATTCTTCTTTCTCCCCCGCGACTACCTGGGAATAAAGAGCAGCCTTCTCAAACAACCACAGGGTTTTTATACGTCCAGTACCTTCCCTTTTTACAGCGGTTCTGCGGCGCTCGAGGAACTCGGGGGAATTAATACATCCAGATAGAGGTAGCCGTGTTAACGCCAAGCGCAAATGTGTACGCGGGATTGTCTGTTCTGTGAAATTAGCTTTAAACTCTGATGTGTTTCCCATTAGAGGAGTCTGTGATCTTTACATTTTGCTGACACATCGGCCCATTTTAAAAGAATTCTGTATTGTCATCACTCGGAATCTTCCTATTCCATGTGGCTCACAATCCATAGCTATAAATTCTCTTTTATCTGTCTCTTTATACGTTTGTCTATCTATCGATCGATCAATCTGTACATCTGTCTATCTATACTTCTTTCTGTAAATCTCTCTGTCTATATATATCTATTAATTGATCTGTTTATATCTACTTTTATCTGTCTCTTTATACCTCCATCTGTCTATCTATACTTCTTTCTGTAAATCTCTCTGTCTATATATCTATCAATTGATCTGTTTATATCTACTTTTATCTGTCTCTTTATACCTCCATCTGT
This sequence comes from Leptobrachium leishanense, assembly GCA_009667805.1. NCBI lineage: Eukaryota > Metazoa > Chordata > Amphibia > Anura > Megophryidae > Leptobrachium > Leptobrachium leishanense. Next base: position 37,178,329 of record CM019070.1, read on the forward strand.
CCATCTATGCTTCTATCTATCTGTCTATATATCTATTGATCAATCGATCTGTCTTTCTATACTTCTATCTGTCTATATATATCGACTGATCTGTCTGTCTATCTGTACATCTGTCTATCTATACCTATGTCTTTCTATCTATACCTGTCTATCTATACCTCTATCTGTCTCTTTATACCTCCATCTGCCTCTCTGTCTATACATTTGTCTGTCTGTCTATACATCTATCAACCTATACGTTTGTATATCTATCTATACATCTGTTTGTCTGTCTCTCTATACATATGTCTGTCTTTCTATTTATACATCTGTCTAATTATCTATATATCTGCCTGTCTATCTGTCTGTTTATATCTACATTTGTCTGTCGGTCTGTCTATATATCTTTCTGTTTGACAAGCAGATGTGTAATTAGACAATCTATATATGCATATGTCTGTCTGTTAATCTTTACATCTGTCTGTGTATCTATACATGTGTCTATCTCTCTTTCAATACACCTATCTTTAGATCTGATTTATTGTGCGTTAATATCGTACGTATCATTTTTTCTCCCACAGCCTACTCGACACCCAGCACTTCCCCTGCAAACCGATTCGTCAGCGTTGGACCTCGGGATCCAAGCTTTGTAAATATCCCTCAACAGACACAGGTGGGTAATTGTTAATCAGCTTCCACTACAGGTATACAATGCTGTGTTTCAGTATTAAATATATATATATATATATATCCAATGCGCTCTTTGACTTGACATCATTGTGCCGCACATTAAACATGGCAGGAAACCCAGTTGATAAAGGCTGGAATGACACCCTGCTCTTCTTTTTAAAGCTTAATGCTGACAATATTTTCTGCAAATTTGAGGTTTCCCGGGGGGCCGTGACGTAGCTGCGATGTCTACGCCAGCTTTGACTCTTTCATTATCCTCTGCAAGAAAACTGAGCATATCTCAAAACCTCTACCATCACAAAATGTATCAAAAAACATGTCTCGTATTCCAGATCCCAATGTACAATGGGTTTCAGAGGTTATTAGCAGCACTGTAACAGCTGTTGAAGTCCAAGCCCACCTGCCTTTTTCAAAGCAAACGCCCTGCAGTAGCATACATTTAGGCGGTTTCAACTGAAAGGCAAAATCACATAGGAGACAGGGGTGGGTTTCTTTATAATTTTTGCCACTCAACCCCAAGCAGGGTAAAATATAAACATGGGCATCTACCCTGAGACCAGACTGCGGTAAAATGATCCCTATGCTCCGGCATCACTATGTGTCAGGTCATAATGTATGTGTAGATTAAGGGGTAATAATTCAACATTGGATAAAATAAACAGGAATAAAATACGCAGCAAGGTAGCGCATTTATGGTGCTCAGGGTGCCTTTTAAATCCAAGGTGGACAGAGTCGTCACGCAAGCGGGACACCAGGTTTCGACATTACACAATGCCCCCTGCTATTTCCTATTCTTCTGCATTATGCCCCTCGGTGTAAGGTATGGCTTTCCCATGTGTCCAGGCCAGTGACACTCACCCTTTGGTCTATTTTAAACTAAACGGCTATTTGCACTATTTGAAGAATTGCTTTGCTTGGCTAGGTCTAAGCTTTTTGACATAAAGCCACAGGTGCTGAACTCATCTCCTTGTAAATCATTTTATTTGGAAGGCCGAGTGGGCTTATGTTTCTCAGAGCAAGAGGTCAGTACGCGTACGTTTCATTCGTTTTATTTTCCCTTTTTATTTCTGTTATCGTGAGTTTTAGATATGGCCATCATTGAGTGCAAAAGCATAATACCTGATGTTTTGAGTTTTGGGCTAATCTGTATCAATGATTTTCTGCTCTGTAGAAGAAATCCAACCTCAATAGGCATTATTCTATAGAGCAGGGCTCGGCAGCCTTGGCCCTCCAGATGTTCTGGAAATACGTTTCCCTTGAGGACCAGCTGTTCATTATGTTTGCAAAGACTCAAGGGAAATGTAGTTTCCCAAAACATCTTGAGGGCCAAGGTTGCTATAGAGTATATATATGTATAATTCCCAAGGAAAAGGGAAACCCCATCTGTGAACCATATTCCAACTGAGTCGTTAAGTTACTGTCACGGATTCCCTATGGAGATAGGTGTATGATCCCTGTACACAAGGTTGCCCTAATCTTCCGATCCTTGTAGTAGTCGGTTATAGTAACTAAATACTAAATAGAGCACAGTCTGAGACAGGAGTATATATATATATATATATGTTTGCAAACAGACGCCAGATAGATGTAAACATTACTAAGGATCCAAATAACAAAAACACAGGAGCAATCTATTGCCAGACTCAGAGGTGTAAACAAAAGAGTAATCGGTTGACACAGCCAGGGGTCAAAAAACACAAGAATGGTCGATATCCGAAGCAAGAGTTCTATACACAAGAGTGGTCACTATCCAAAGAAAAAAGGTCATACACAAGAGTTCTACACACAAGAGTGGTCGCTATCCAAAGCCAAAAGGTCATACACAAGAGTTCTATACACAAGAGTAGTCATTTATACAAAGCCAAGAGGTTATACACAATAAGTCTATACATAAGCAATATTAATTAGTATAGCGAACGCTGGGAGCACTGTGGAAAAGTGAGTACATGACAGCGCGCTGGTCTGGGCTAACTGAAGGGCTTATATAGCAAACCGTGCGCTTATCTAATGAGGCCCCGCCCCTCCGGACATCACGTGATCGGCACTGGTGTGCATTTAATCTGGCATTCTGCAAGCGAGCAGCGTGGAGGAGGCTGCTGGACGCCGGAGGTACGTGACAGTTACGCTGGGGGGGGGGGTAATATTTAAATGCTCCAGCCACTATTTCAGCCGACCTGTTCATTTGTGACTAGCCTGAGAAGAACGTGCTGTTCCAACATAGCTCATTGTTCTTGGATCCACACAGTATTCTCTAAGAATACGGGCTCACAGACCTTGGTGTTATGTGACTTTTACATTTGGAAAGTCACTTAGCACTGTATAATAAAGAGATCGAAAAACACTTTCTGTACTCCTGATCTCCTGGCACAGAGGGCATCACAATCCATGGCCTTCACTGGCTGCATGTAGCAGGACCCTAGGAGCACATAGTATCCTTCCGCAACCTGGAACTCCAGCAGACAATACAAGCGACAGCACACATTGCCAGTACCGGTATCAATTAATGGCGCTCAAATATTATGACTTGAGACGATAATACAGCAGATCACGTTGATATTTTCCTTGTGCAATCCTTGTTATCGACTACGCTGGAATAAGAGCCCTTAGGTGCTTGAGAAGGTCCAAATTTAACTTGTGAGACCTGAGCGTAGGGCAGGCAACTAGCACTGTTGCTCATTCTCAGAACCCTCACAAACCTCATTTTTACTCACTGTAAACCCTAACAAACTGTCAGGATTACTGCTTGAAGGTGTTTCTTTGAATGATGGTTCTCAGAGTCATCGTATCCTTTCGATCCGTTGAGAGGGATTGAATCACTATAGAATTGCACAGTGTGAGCAGTCCTCAGAGACAACTGAGATCAGATACACGACTGTTCTGGACACCCATCAGCTCCAGTTCCTCTTTGGAAAAACTCATCTAATGAGTTGTCGTTGGCAGCGATTCCATGTGCCATTCCAGAACAAATTCACCACCAACTGTCAACAACTCGAGTTTGTAGTCACGAGGCAAGTGTGGAAGCTTCTTTAGGATAATCACTGTTTTTACAGCCTAAAGGATGTTTCCACAGCAGCAAAGTTAATAACAATGGCACTAAATCACCCAGTAACCTCCATCCTCAAGATTAGAAAGGGTTACAAATTGTGAATCGTACATACACTGCCTGGCCTATAAAACTCTCACACTCTAATATTTTTTTGGATCACCTTTTGCAGTGATTCCGGCACGCATTCGCCGCGGCATCGTGTCGATAAGCTCATGCAATGTCACAGCATTTATTTGCGTCCAGAGTGGCATTCATTTGTGGCCAAGATCTTGTATTGATGATGGGAGAGTCGCGGCGCTGCGTAAAGTCTTCTCCAGCACATTATCCCAAAGATTCACAATGGGGTTAAGGTCTGGACTGTGCGGTGGCCAATCCATGTGTGAAAATGATGTCTCATGCTCCCTGAACCACTCCTGCACAATTTGAGGCCGATGAATCCTGGCTTTGCCATCTTGGAATATGCCCGCTGTGCCATCAGGGAAGAAAAAACCCATTGATGGAAAAACCTGCTCATTCAGTATATTCAGGGAGTCACATGACCTCATTTTTTTTGCAGCTGAAGCATATTAATCACTGCAGTAATTATCCAATGGAAGGCTCACACCTATATGTTTAGTTAAATCCAGGTGGTGACTATATTTTTTGGCCAGGCAGTGTACACATGAAACTTTGTCAGGGTATCTGTTGTCTATTTGTTGTAGGCATACTAGAGCAATGTTTGGTGTGCTTTAATGTTTGAAAGCCTTTTATCCCCCTCTAAAGCAAGATATGCCCATTCCTTTGATATATGATATATGTGATAGACCAAGAGCCGCTCACAAACCCTCTCAGTGTCAGCGCAGGCAGATATAGGAGATCACAGCAAAATCTTCATTGAAGGACGCTCTTATCCGGGTATCAATAGGACAAATCTGCTATTTTTGAAGCCCACAGCTTGGGTGTAGACTCTCATGTGCCGGATTCTTTTTGTAAGCAGACAGTATGTTCTTTTGTTTTTTGCTGCTGGTCCCCTGGAAGGTGGGAGTCAATATTCCCCACCAGGTCATCACTGTGGTAAAACATTTGCTATGTCAAACTCCATGTGGAAATATCATGTATTATAAATCAAGGTGTCCAACACATCTGACCACCTCTACATACAATCTCATGTCAAACACATGGTGAGGATCGCTGAAACTAATTTTAGCATCACATCAAGTTATGTGAGCTTCGTTCTCTGTAAGGCAGCTCACCGACGCCTGTGCCATGCCGGGGTTAGCCATCCCTGCCTGTCTTCCCAGCAGGGCAGCCATCAGGGGGTGACAGCCCATGATGTGTTCAGGGGGACAAGTAGCTCCAGGGGGCTGTGGCCGAACCCTGTGCAGCTTAAGTGTCACAGATTTATGTGTCCCTCCGTGCCACCCAGCAAGATACCAACAAGTTTCCCGGTGGACCGCGGCAACTTGGACCGGTATGAGCACTCTAACCCAGTAATCAGAAGAAGAGGCAAATGTTTTATTATTAATCGGTTTACTGAAATGGGCGGCTGAGGAAAGGGGGGCCCCGACCAGCGGTTCAGTAATGGGCCCCATGATTTCTGATGGCTGCCCTGCTTGCCAGGGAGGGTTAAACGCTTCCTGTTCTGAGTTTGTTTTAACCGATCTCCTTCAACCCCCGTTTAGCGCCGAGTCGCACATCCATAACAGATAATGGCGTATCAAATTAGTGCGCCACGCTACTGCATCAGGCTGCCGGATCGATACATTGACCCCGGCTGTCAGAGCGCTCGCTACAGTAATTGTTACAAGATAAAAAAAAAAAAAAAGAAAGAAATGGAAAGCATGTACACGTCCGAATAATACAAAATTAATAAATAAAATATGATGTGTAGTACTTTGCCTCTTTTACTTATGCATGTTTATGTGTTTACACTGCAAGGAACACCAGGCTTAAGTTAATCAGCTGAGTGTACATTATTTATGGCGGTTGTTGGGCGCGTTATGGAGGCAGCCGGTTTCATTGATGACATTGATCTTACTCAGGTGATACAGACCTTAACGCACTCTGTATTCCTCCCCATGTCCCAGGGAAGCTTCAGGGTACCATCAAATCACATTTGCTTGATTGGCAGTATAGAACTCGCCCTGTCAATACAATTGATTTTCCTTTTTTTCTTCTTCTTCTTCCCCGGCAGCCGGGGATGTGCAGAGAAACATTAATCACTCGGTGCGAACCTTTAGTAGAAAATTCTGTCTAGGCAAAAATGTCCAGGATTTTGACCTGCTAATTATATTATACTCCTGGCTTCAGTCCACACATACATCTTTTCAAGTCAGTGGATAAGGCCAAAATTTGGGCTATTAATTGCATTTGTGAAGCTTAATTAAGGCCGTCTGTAATGTGCAAGAAATCATAAGCCGCGAGGCTTTGAATGGAGACATATTGGGCCCAGGACACCACTAGTAGTAACGGTTCGGATCTGCACGGAAACAAAAAAAATGCAACGTCCGGGGTGTTTAAATCAGAGATCTCAAACTCCGGCCTCCCTGGAGTTGATGGCCTACAATTCCCAGAATACTTTTAATGATGGTCAGAGGATGATGGGAGTTTAGGACAAGAAGGAGAAGTCCACGGACTCTTCTTTTAAATAGAAATAACACGATAAGGGTAGGGAATCAGTAAACAAAGCACATTAGGAAAATGCTTCTTGTAACATGTTGAATCGTTTTGGTTAAACCACAAGAACGTCCCTTTAAAATGAAAGTTTGGACGTTTTTTAACCTTTTGTCCCATGGCTGCACATATTGAGCTGGAACCATCTGGTCTGCAGCAAGCGATCCCTCATGAATGATGTGAGTAAGAATAGAGGCAAGTGCTCCAGGCAGAACCCGAGCATATCCGCTCCAAACTTTTTACAGCCTTGAACCCGAAACCTTAACAATACATTGCATTTAATTACACTACAGTAAGAGGATCTGGTAGGGGAAGCGGAGGATGTAAAGCCTCGAACCCTTATTGTTCTCTGAACAAACACCAAGGTGAAAAGAACAGTTCACGGCGCATGACGAAGCATTGTCACAATCGGGGAAATCGACTTTTTATTAAAGGAAAAGGCTTTGGAACAATTTCTGCATTACATAAAAAAGCCGGTGATGACGGCTTCTACTCTCTGTTAATGTAAATAAACTCACCCCCTTGGATGTCGCTCTCCTGTTTTAAGCAACTTGGGGAAGATGACCGATACAAACTACCCTTGCCACAAATTTTCAAGGATGCCCGAGAGGGACAAAGTTACTCAGAATGCATTTCATTTGCTGCGTAAGAGAATGTCTGCATTAATTCAGAAAGTCACCAAAGACTCTCTTTTTGTTTCTCTCAAAGAATCTGCTAAGTAACAAATATTGCAAAGCTCGCACAGGTTCAATTTGAAACTGTTGCAGAGATCAGTCACGCTGAATGAGCAGAAAAAAAGATAGAAAGAATCTGTGTGGGGTATGTTTGTATACAGTCAGGTCCAGAAATATTGGGACATCGACACAATTCTAACATATTTGGCTCTATACACCACCACAATGGAGCTGGAAAGAAAGAAACAAACAAACAATGTGCTTTAACTGCAGACTGTCAGCTTTAATTTGAAGGTATGTACATCCAACTCAGGTGAACGGTGTAGGATTTACAGCAGTTTGCAGATGTGTTAAGGGACTTGTTAAGGGTCCAAAGGTAATGGGACAGAATAATAATCATAAATCAAACTTTCCCTTCTTAATACTTGGTTGCAAATCCTTTGCAGTCAATCACAGCCTGAAGTCTGGAACGCATAGACATCACCAGACGCTGGGTTTAATCTCTGGTGATGCTCTGCCAGGCCTCTACTGCAACTGTCTTCAGTTCCTGCTTGTTCTTGGGGCATTTTCCCTTCAGTTTTGTCTTCAGCAAGTGAGATGCATGCTCAATGGGATTCAGGTCAGGTGATTGACTTGGCCATTGCATAACATTCCAATTCTGTCCCTTCAAAAACTCTTTGGTTGCTTTTGCAGTATGCTTTGGGTCATTGTCCATCTGCACTGTGAAGCGCCGTCCAATGAGTTCTGCAGCATTTGGCTGAATGTGAGCAGATAATATTGCCCGAAACACTTCAGAATTCATCCTGCTGCTTTTGTCAGCAGTCACATCATCAATAAATACAAGAGAACCAGTTCCATTGGCAGCCATACATGCCCATGCCATGACACTACCTCCACCATGCTTCACTGATGAGGTGGTATGCTTAGGATCATGAGCAGTTCCTTTCCTTCTCCATACTCTTCTCTTTCCATCACTCTGATACAAGTTGATCTTGGTCTCATCTGTCCATAGGATCTTGTAACTGTGAAGGCTTTGTTAGGTGTTGTTTGGCAAACTCTAGTCTGGCCTTCCTGTTTTTGAGGCTCACCAATGGTTCACATCTTGTGGTTAACCCTCTGTATTTACTCTGAAGTCTTCTCTTGATTGTTGACTTTGACACACATACACCTACCACCTGGAGAGTGTTCTTGATCTGGCCAACTGTTGTGAAGGGTGTTTTCTTCACCGGGGTAAAAATTCTAAGGTCATCCACCACAGTTGTTTTCCGTGGTCTCCCGGGTCTTTTGGTGTTTTTGAGCTCACCGGTGCATTCCTTCTTTTTGAGAATGTTCCAAACAGTTGTTTTGGCCACGCCTAATGTTCTTGCTATCTCTCTGATGGGTTTGTTTTGTTTCTTCAGCCTAATGATGGCTTGCTTCACTGATAGTGACAGCTCTTTGGATCTCATCTTGAGAGTTGACAGCAACAGATTCCAAATGCAAATAGCACACTTGAAATGAACTCTGGGCCTTTTATCTGCACATTGTAATTGGGGTAATGAGGGAATATCACACACCTGGCCATGGAACAGCTGAGAAGCCAATTGTCCCATTACCTTTGGTCTTTTAACAAGTGGGAGGCACATCTGCAAACCGCTGTAAGTCCTACACCGTTCACCTTAGTTGGATGTACATACCCTCAAATTAAAGCTGACAGTCTGCAGTTAAAGCACATTGTGTTTGTTTCATTCCAACTCCATTGTGGTGGTGTATAGAGCCAAAGATGTTAGAATTGTGTCGATGTCCCAATATTTATGGACCTGACTGTATATACAGTATATGTATATATATATAATGCACACATCAGGAGGGCAGCATTCACTCACCTTACCTAAGCACAGAGGACGGGTGCTTCTCAAGACAAAAAGAACACAGCTCACCAGGAGGAGAGCACACCACCAGCCAACAAACTCAAAAGATTTCAACAGTAGCATATATATCCGAACATAAAGATTTTATCAAAATTTAACCCCTTACAGATTCCAACAACTCTTAAACCTTTCAGCATTTCAACAGCTCTGAACCCATTCAAGATTTCTCAAGGTTTCCAACCCTAGGCTCTGTAAAATATATAATAAATATATATATATCAATCAATCTTCTTAGGGCTCCTTGAAATTCAAGGTTCAAGTAGAATCCTGCAATGGAGCACCTGTAAGAGACAGGGGTGCTAGCCAATGCGGGTAGTCAGCCCTCTTCCTGTAACATACAGAGCCAGGGGAGGTAGCACTCAACCTTTACAAGCTTTTAAGATGCTGCTTCTGATACCAGAAAGGCTAGTGTCAGACGAGCGTCTTTTGGGGATCGGAAGGAACATCCGTGAGAATGGACGTTGCTTTCACTCGATGCCCGTCTGGCCACCTCGTTGAGCACCTATGGAGAATCGCACTTTGCAGCTCCCTCAACGCGTGTCCTAGCGCTTTGACGGAGAGGCTTGGATAACGGACGCTTGTTGCACACGCATTTCGTGCACACACATAAGCGTGCACAAGCGTGTGACCAGCCCTGTTACAGCGACACAACGCTGCGACGGACGCTGGTAAGCACGTCAGTACGGGTGCACATAGTGCGCTCGTCTGGCGCCAGCCTAAACAAAGATACATGGATCAGAGCACTCTACCCAATAATCTCAGAGTTTAAATTCCTGAAATAGAAATATATATATTTATCTGTGTCGGAGTGTGAGTTTTAAAAAAGGAGAAATATGAAATGTTTGAAGTGATTAGTTTATTTACACACGCCACAACTTTCCCTTTAATTTCCTTTATGCGGTACAGTAGTGCCAATCCTTATTTAGACTCCACTTCAGTGACTGTTTAATTCTGAATATAATCCAATTCAAATAACATTTCCCACTTTCTGGCACTGTCCGTTGCACTGGAAACCTGGTGTTAGAAAGGGAATGTTTGCCGAAACCGTATCTATTAATTAAAAGCGGAATACACTGTATCAAGCCTGTTAAAACATTTGGCTCATTAAAATATCCTATATCGATCAGACCTCACTTATTAACCTTCCCTTTATGCTGCCAAGCCTCGTAAAGGGTCTGGCGGGATTGTGTCACGCGGGCTCTCACCCAGTCCGCACCCGTCTGTCTCTTCTCACTGCAGTAGTTCCAGGGAACCTTTTAATTCAGCGACTTGGGAACTGAACCACAAGCTTTAAAATGTCTGAGAAAGCGCTGCAGGTCCTGAGCGAAACATTCTTTCACTGGGCCATGGAAACGATGACCTAAGAAGGGATCAGAGCGGTTGTGGAGATATCGGACTTGACAGCTTTGAATATATTTTCATGCAGCGTTATTAAAAGAGCTTGAATTGCTGGAAAAAGGTAACCAACACTGAAAATCGGCGTTTGGTTACCTTTCCTGGCCATTCGGCTATCCAGAGAGCAGGCAAGTCGCCAAATCCTGGCGAATTGCCTGCACATACGGTGCCTGTTCGAGGGCAGTGAAATCCCCATAGAGAAGCAATGCTTCATCTATTCAGAGAACACAAACCAGCAGTGAAAAGTTCCCGAAATGCCCTGCTGTTCGGTGGTTTAATTCGGCAAGTTTATTCAGGCGAATCCCATAGGCTTCAATGTTAAAAATATTCCCGTTTTAACTCAATATCCAATAAACCGTTGATTATAATATATTCTGCAGTAAAAAGTCTCTTTATTTATAGATTTTTTTAGGATCTTTTAGGCATTTTTTTGGATTTTTTGCAAAAAGAATTTTTCCGTTTTTTAAAAAATAAATAAAACGTTTTTTCTTTTTACTGTAACAGACCTTTTTTATGATCATTCATTGGATCTTATATGTAAATTTCAGTTATTTTGGCTCAGTAGTTTGTTTGCAAACAGCGTTTCACTTTTCAAACATTCAAGCGTACTGGGTTTTTTTTCACTCCATTCGTCTGCGGTGTCGGGTTTTTCCGGCGGCTGCTCTGCGCTCTGATCGGCTCCTGCTCTGGTTTCTCCGGCGTCTTCGGCGGGGTTAATCCAGATGTTTTTGCGGGTTTCAGTGAGCCTCCACCTGGTTTTGCGGCTGCTGTTCCCTGCACTACGATGGCCCTGTGGTGTTTGCTGAATACACCGCAGGGCCGTCGAAATGGGATCGTCAAATCGCACCAAATTGAAGAGAACGAAAAGTCACTGAACGTGCTGTGACTTTTCGATTCTCTTTGAATAACCCTGATAGTGTGCATTCATTTGCATGTTAAGTGAAGTCACAGGAAGTGATGTCACATAAAACATGATAATACATGTTATTATACACTGTGATAATGGTATTTTCATACTGCTTTTATATAGATGTATACTTTATGCATAGGTTTGTGAAGGCCATATGTCAAGGATGTCAGGGCATGCTGTTGGACTGTATGTGCGTGAAGAGAGTTGTATGTAGGAGGTGTGTGATGACTGTTAAATCTTATTTGCGTAATATTAACTTTTTATCCCCTAGTTAGGGCCACTGACAAACATCTTGAAGACACAGAAAGCCCCATGCCTTAGCTAATTCTAGAATGGGTCCTTCGATATGGGATGTATGTCTGGGAGACTTTTTTTGCAAGTTCGGAAAATGCATTTGATTGCACTATTTTTTTTTTTATTTTATAATTCTTTATTTAAAGAGTTATATCTTACAGATAATGCACAAAATCAAACGTAAACACAAAACAGCCGTCTAGGGCCGTCAAAACTAATTACGGTCAATTTGTCCAATAGTAAATTGACTATGCATGTAGGAATAGGTCAATAGTGAGGTAACAAAAAACAAAGGCAGGAAGTCCCAGTATCAGGTGCGAGAAAAAGAAAGAGAAAATACAGGCGGGACTAGTACCGTAGATAACACGAATTGTCCTGTAGGTCCAAACTTTAAGCTAGAATAGTGACCAGTGACACGTAAATAGATGAGGAAAAAGACCAAGCTGGGGGGGGGTCTCATAGAAACGCACAGCTTTCAGTCCGGTTGAAGCTCCAGAAGGTCCGGTGAGATGCCCGCTGCAGCAACGTCGGTCCAGGCAGTGTCCGGGTCAGTGACAGTGTAGGGGACGTTATTATGAGTCACCACCAATGCTCCCGCTAGGCCCCAGCGATATCGGATCCCTCTCTGTCGAAGAACGGCGGTCACAGCTCGGAAACGTCGGCGAGCAAGCAGAGTCTGGAACGGGAGATCGTGATATAAAGCCAGCATGGAGCCCTCGAACTGCACTGGATCTCTCGCGCCAGGAGCAGACATAAGCTTCACTTTAAATGCCACATCGCGAAAGGCCACTACGACGTCCCGTGGTGTTCCCCTTGAAAGTGCTGCAGGTCTCCGAACTCGAAATACGGATCCTATCATCTCAGGCGTGTCAGAAGGGAGCCCCACCATCTGAACGAGATACATAAGCTGGCAGCTTTTCTGAAGTCACTGAATCCGGGATGCCCCTAACTCTGACATTACGGCGGCGGTGTCTTGATTCCAGCATCTCTACAGAGCGGGACAAAACCTCGACCTGGGATCGTAGACCAGCGACCTGTCCCAGAAGGTGGGTATGTTCTGATTGCATTTCAGAGGTCGCCGACTGCACTGCTGACACCTGCACTCGAATCGCTGCAACCTCCTCACGAACTGCTGCTACTTCAGGCTTCCATTTCCCCGAATCTCCCGGAGCTCATCCAAAATCTTCCGAAGGTCTTTTTTTGTAATAGGAAGATCCTCATCGTCCTCCTGCTGTCGGTCTTCAGGTTGGGTTATATGCGAGTCTAGTAAGGCAGATCTCGGTTGCAGCGGTCGGGTACCCGGTTTCGATATGTCCTGCTGATCCGGAGTCACACTACTGCTGGCTGAAAGCTGGTGGGCTTCAGCTGAATCCTCATCAGAAACGCCACCTGCAGCCAGGGCGGCGCTCAAAGATGCCTGCAACACTGTTTTCCGTTTCTTTTGCGCCCGTTTTTTTGCAGCCGCAGACTGTGGTTGGGAGTCTGGTTTCAGAGATTGTAGGAAGGTCCAGGGCATCGCCAGGGGTCGCCATCTTCATCCGAAAAATCATAACCTGGGGGGAGGGAGGGGGGATCGCTTCTCCCTTAGAAGTGAACCCACCTCTCATGGTGTCTCGAATGTCCCTCTGTTTTGACCCCGACGGAAAATGCATTTAATGTGAATTGGGAGTCAATTTTATAATACAAGCTGAGGATTAGCTCTGTCTTTGACTCCCATAGTTTAACAATTGGACTCTTTATCATTGCTGTAGGGACCCTAGAAGATCTGGGGGGATATCCTTCTCACTGTAAGACAATGTAAAGGAATAAAATACGATGGAGGATCAAAAAGTGAGGTTAAAATCAATGAAATAATGATTATAACTCAATTTTTTCCCCCAAAGAAAGCAGTTTTAGTCAGCATTTCTCAATACAATCGTCACCAATCTCCACAAATTTTTTCAAGCAGTGCACTGACTTAAAACAGTGCACCCACTCAAAACACTCCTGAAAATCCTCTTTTGTCAATGGAGCTTCATCTCCAGGGACAATTGCCTTGAAGTTGGCAGACTTCCCATCTTCGAACGTGACGAGGAACTTTTTGGCAAACTCAACTTGAGCATTTTTTTGTTTCGTGAACAACAAACGCAGAACCCATTGAGCGCACTTCTTGGTGAAGTGCAACTCGTCATGAAGTATCCTCAACCTGCTTCTTTTTGGAATGTAGAACTCTTTCACAAGTTTTCTGACAATGGGTTGAGGTTCCTGATCCAGAAATTCCTTCATCTTAATCGCCATGATCTCATCCGTGGACGTGCGGGTCTCCCTTTCTTGGTTCATCACAAACATCAAAACGTCCAGACTTGAATATGCTAAACCACTTGTGGACGTTCTGGAGACTTAGGGTTCATCACCAAGATGGGTTGTAAGGTCTTCAAATATCTACTTCGCAGAGAAACCTCAATGAAATTGGTAGAACTATTCTACACTTCATCTAATGCCACTCATTGAGTCAGCTCGCATCTCCATGATCGTCTGTGGGGATGTCAATTGTTTTACAAGTTTTGGAAGGATTAGGCTTTGTTTGGAAAAAGTATCGAGGTAGCATCATTATTTCATTGGTTTTAAATTTAATTACAAGGGAAGGTCCAAAAGTAAAGTACTGCAGACTACCCAGCTCAGCCTTGAGAAAGGCGCATGTAGGGGCGAAACGTTAGCAATTTTTCCAATACCTCTGCCAACATTGGAAGAATGAGTGTCCATTCCTTCTTTGCTTGCTTCGGCCCTGATATGTTTGCTGGCTCTGGCCAGAACGATCTAGTGCCGTAATGAATGGGCAGGGAAGTATCGATTTCTGTATGCAATACCTTTTTAGAGACACACAGGGTTATTCAAAGAGATCCGAATTGGGGCCGAAAGGTAACCGATCAGTGAAATTCAGCGTTCGGTTACCTTTCCTGGCCATCCGGCTATTCAGAGAGCAGGCAGTTCACCAAATGTTGGCGAATTGCCTGCACATACGGTGCCTGTTCAGTGCCTGTTCGAGGGCAGAGAAATCCCCATAGAGAAGCAATGCTTTGTCTATTCAGAGAACACAAACCAGCAGTGAAAGGTTCCCGAATTACCCTGCTGTTCGGTGGTTTCATTCGAAAGGTTTATTCAGGTGAATCCCATAGGCTTCAATGTTAAAAATATTCCCATTTTAACTCAATATCTAATAAACCGTTTATTATTATATTCTGCAGTAAAAAGTCTCTTTATGTATAGATTTTTTAGGATCTTTTAGGTATTTGTTTGCGAGAAAAAAAATTCCGTTTGCTTTTTTACACGTTTTTTCTTTTTTCTGTAACAGCCCTTTTTATTATCATTCATTGGACCTCATATGTAAATTTCAGACATTTTCACTCAGTAGTTTCTTTTCAAACAGCGTTTCACTTTTCAAACATTCAAGCGAACTGTTTTGTTTTTTCACTCCACTCGTCTGCGGTGTCGGGTTTCTCCGGCGGCTGCTCTGCTCTGTGATCGGCTCCTGCTCGGGTTTCTCCGGCGTGCTCGGCGGGGGTTAATCCAGATGTTTTTGCTGGTTTCGGTTTGCGTTCGCCTGGTTTTGCGGTGAGTGTTCGGCGGGTGTGCGGCGACTTTTCCCTGCACTACGACGGCCCTGTGGTGTTTGCCGAATACACCGCAGGGTCGCCCAAAATGAGATCACCAAATCGCACCGAATTGAAGAGAACAAAAAGTCACTGAACGTGCAGTGACTTTTCGATTCTCTTTGAATAACCCTGATAGTCTTGACTTTCAAATATGTTCCATCACGGTCGCTTTGCTCTCCCATTGATCTGTTATTTTCCACTCCTCCTACCTGTTCTCACTCTCACCTCCAGGACTTTCCCCGAGCTGCCACCTATCTACGGAAGTCTCTCCCTCGCAACATTCGACTCTCCCTGTGCCTCCAGTCTTTCATGCAACCTCGAAAAACACAGAAGCCGACTAGCTCACCCAATAATCCCCCCATTGCACAAATCTTGATTTATCTCCCGCGCAGCCCCCATGCATCCCACTACTTCTCATTCTCTATTTACCGTCAGTGTGTCGCCCCACTCCTCTTAGATTGCAAGCTCTTGAGCAGGATCCTTTTTTCCTATTGTTCTCATTGCGTCAACTTCATTTGTTATCGTCGTGTTTGCTTCGCCCAACCCATTGTACGTCGCTGTGTAATACGTTGGCGCTTTATAAATACTTTTAACTGCGAATCGTCTGAAACCGTAACGCAATACCAAATGGTGAGATTTTCTCATTCTCTTATTATGTTACTGTATTATTTCGCGGTCCCAGTGTTCCTTAATCACGGCCCAAAAAAAGAGAAAAGACGGCTTCTTTTTTCTACTGTTTCTGCACAGTGTTGTGTTTAAAGGCTGCCATCTATTTTTCATGAAAAAGCAGGAAACTAGCTGTCCTCGGTAAAAAGATTTACAAAATGTAATCATTGTTGAAATATTCCCTTTGAACTGCCTTGTCCACAGGGGTCTTTGCCTCCCAATGCCCTGTTTTCTTTAGAACACCCTTGCAAGTTCCTCTGGAAGATCAGGTACTGTGGTGGGGTTTCCTTTGAAGTCTTCAATGAATGAAAGAAAATGTAGAATGAATGGGGAGCTGGTGATCAAGCAGAAAATACCCTTTAAGCCGACAGAATAGCTGGGTTAACATATCCTAAGCTGCTTTTTAGGGCTTTTTTTATTTTTTATTAATCACCCCGCACAGAAACACACACACACATACACAATTCCTTGTACTCTGTGTAAATTGGGTTTTATAGTGCGAGCAAAAAGGGGTTTGTGAGGGTCCTGAAAACGAACGACGGCACTAGTGGCCTGCTCTACGGTGGAGTCCGCTCAGGTCTCACAAGGTTTTAGCTTGCTTGCGCCATTACAGGGACAACTGCTCCATATGCAAATCAGCCCGCAATCACCCAGAAAGGGTGGCCAGTACTGATTGCCAAGGACGTCATCCCTGCACGAGAGGTGCAGCAGCCCCCAACAATCGTTTCGGCCTTGTTAGGCCTCATCAGGAGGTTATAGCTGACACCCCTTCTCTAGGCACCTCGAGCAAGGAGTACACGTCTGGATTACCATGTATACTTATAGGGCCTTATTACATTCTTTGCGCACAATTGTGCGCGCTTGCAAAAACGCATTACCGCAAGGGGAAAAACCCTTTGCGCTGAACGTCGTATTACGACGTTCGTGCACAAAATGCGCGTTAACGTCTAATGCGAGTGACCCTGCGCGAACCCTTTGCGAGCGCAATTTAGTGCGCGCATCCTATACTTAACATTGCGAGCGCAAATGCGTTTGTGCGCTGGTGCGCGCATGGTATTACAATCTTAGCGCAAAATTTAACGGACAACGTGTGCGCGCATAATTTTAACGTCTTCGAAAAGCTGGTGGTAACGGCAACCTGACCGTACCAAACTGCGGATTCACAACGGAGAACGTTGACGCGCACGTTTTTTTTTACTAGTTACGTCAAAAATGACGTCCACTACCTTGTCTTCCGTCAGAACGTACGTCTGTTGTGCGCAGTCCGCACAAAATGACGGACTAGCGTTAAAAATTACATTGCGCTCACCGATTTCTGCGCGCAACGGTACGTTTTACGAGCGCTATTTCCCGACGGATGACAAAATGCACGAGGAATGTAATTACAGCGGTGATTTTCGTGCGTTAACGTTTAACGGTTCGTGCAAAAAACACACGTTTAGCGTGCGTTTTTGCGTTGAGAATGTAATAGGGCCCATAGTGAGCAAAAAGGGGTTTGTGAGGGTCCTGAGAACCAACAGCGGCACTAGTGACCTGCTCTACGATGGGGCCCGCTCAGGTCTCACAATGCTTTAACTCGATTGTGTCATTACAGGGTCACCTGCTCCATATATAGTGCGAGCATTCCTTATCTGCATATTTTTCTATTTTTTGCGTTTTCTCCTTCTCTTTGTGCCCCGCCGCAGACAAAAAGGCAATTTTTCCCCTCATTTCTGCTGGATACGGATTAGGAAAACCCACAGATAATCACACGTCTTGTTTTATAATAAAGAGGGCAAACAAAGACGATTAACCCACTGAATGCCAGGCACGTAAAGAGCTGATTTTGTAATCCGGATAAAAGGCCCTGCCAAAATACTTACTGCCGAACAACCTAAGAATTCTTAGACTTTTTCGAGACCATAAGAGAACCGAGCCGTAGTCTGCCTTTAAAGCTAATGTTACCATGCATAATTAATGTATAAATGTTGCGAGCAGGAGACAAACAGTCTCCGGAGCATTACATTTCAAACGCCGGACCCCCCCCCCCCATGCTCCCCGATCAGAGGTCTTCCCGTGATACTCAGGCTGGTAGTGGATGCAGCATTTAAATGTTTTCCACTTTCTTAAACCTTTAATCCACTCGGTCCTGGGAGTCTGGAGGCATAAAGTGTCCGATTCAGTGGGACGCTTTGTGTAGCAGAAACATCTGGGTCCAGCTGGGTCAGTGACTGACACTTTCTGTAGATGCAGCAAATAGTTGGTGTGGGAATCATTTCGGATTGCACCCCAGAGAGCGGCGGTGTGGACCAGCAGGTGAAATGTCATGCTTGCTTAAAAGCTTTTCGTTAACGGCGCACATGCCTGGACGGGACAGACTTTGGGCGTTTCAGCGTTCTGTTACATTGTTTCGCGGAGCCTTCGATGTAAAAGAAAAGCGATACAAAAAAATAAAAAAAGGGTCTTCGAATGATAAAAGGTTATCACAGATACTCTGCACTTCATATTGTGTCTGTATAAAGGACACTGGTTTTCAGATTAAAGATCCACAAGATTCACATCAACGTACACACACCAATTAAGTAGAAACGTCTGTGCTGCCGAGCTGTATCAGGCCTTACGCGCGGACACCTGTTGAGATGGAGCGTTTGACCTTTTTTTTCTTTCTGGTATATATAGGAAGTCTAAAACATAGCAATAAAACAGGTTGTCATTTGCGCTCACCTCCATTGCTCCATGCAAAACAAAACAGAGGTTTTGGTTTACTTGAATGGCCATTAAAGTGTAAGCCCACCCTCCATGTCACGCCACCTCTGGTCAGGTGGGTACTAACCTAATGCAACCGAAAGCTGCTTTCTAAGCAACTACATACCCTCATGCTGCTTCTCAGCTGAGAGACAGGCTGGTGGGTTTTCATTTATACCCTTACCACAAACATTTCCACTTTGGGATTGAAAAAGAAAAACACGGAAAAAGGCAGCAGCAACAATGACCTAGCTGGGGATACAACAAAATATACATACAGTATATATGCAGAAAAATACGGTTTTACGGATATATATATATATATACAGGGATTTAACCGAATGTAAAGAATATGAAAAACCAATCTGAGGACAGCTTTGAGTGAGTTTTACAGTTAAAGTGTCTGGAGATCAGGATTGTTAGATTTTAATTGGATTTTAACTTTTTTTGCTGTTTTCATTGAAATTAATTTGTCTTCGTCGCCCCATCTTAAGTAATTGAGTCAAGGTCAGATTAAAATAGGAGCTATTAGAGCTGCAGCTCCGGGACCACTACCCAAAATAAGTCAATTAACATGGCTGGATGGCAGGAGAAGGATGAGAGGTATAGGGTAGAGGCACAATACAAGAGAGATGGAGCAGAAAGATAAGGAAATGGTATGGAGATGGTTAAAAGGGATACAGAAGAGGGTTCAGAAGGCCTAGGCCAGTGATGGCAAAACCTTGGCACCCCAGATGTTTCTCAATCTCATGACCCATGATTCTCAGCCAGCATTATGCCTGACTAAGCATCGTGGGACTTGTAGTTTCAAAACATCTGGGGTGCCAAGATGCACCATTACTGGCCTTGGCTCATCAGTGTCGACCTAATAATCTTGTGGGAAATGTAGTTACAAAACATCTGGAGGTCCAAGGTTGAGCACCCCTGGCCTACAGTAACCAGAGGGCACCTAGAAAAGAGATGAAAGGAACACGGAATCACTTTGGCTGAGAATAGACGCTCGGGGCCCTATTACATTCTTCACGCAAAAATGCACAGTAAACGCGTGAATTTTTGCGCGAAGCGTCAAACGTTAACGCGTGCAAATTAACGCTGGTATTAGAATCCTCGCGCATTGTTTCATCTGTCAAAAAATAATGTGCGTAAAAAAGACGCGCAAAAACACGCGCGCATTAACGTTGCGTGCAGAAATCAGTGTGCGTGTTTTTTCACGCGATTCAGCCAATCAGAATTAATCTGCGCATATATGCTGCAGCAATAATAAAAACACGCACAACTTCTCAGTTTTATTGTTTGGGTATGTGTAGAATGTGTAACTATACTTCGCTGTATTGTTTTTTTCAGGCTTGTGTATTTGGGTTCAGCCAGAATGTTCAGATTTGCCTTTAACACCAGCTCTTAAAAGACATTAAAATTATGCGCGCAAATGCTGTACGTTAAAAACTGTGCATAGATTGTAATACCATCCGCGTACCAGCCCACAAACGCATTTGCGCTCACAATGTTAAGTATAGGACGCGCGCAGTACAGTACACTCGCAAAGGGTTCGCGTAGGTCCACCCGCGTTAGATGAATGCACGCGTTTGTTGCACCGACATTGTAATACGACATTCAGCGCAAAGGGTTTTGCCCTTCGCATTAATGCGTTTTTGCGAACGCGTTAAAATTTGCGCTAAGAATGTAATAGAGCCCTCAGTCTTCCAATGTTGGCATGGGACATATTTGGAGGGCCAAGGTTGAGCGCTGCTGTAGTAGAGTAATAGAAAAGGAAATTGCCCGTTATATATTAATATAAGCAATAGAGCAATGGGCCGGGTAATTGCTGATTGAGAGATCCTGTTGCATTCCTTCTATTTCCATTCTCCATTCTTCTTGACAACTATTTTTGATGCTGGGATGTAGATTCGAACTAGAAAGATGCTGTGGATAAGAACTACAAATGCAGACGCTCCCGCCACTATCTAAAGTCTTTCTATCCCTCCCAGGCGCAAACATCTGAAGCTTGAAATGGATTGGCTTTAGGCGATGAACCTATATTTCTGTCCGTGTCTGTGTTTTTCAATATCGTTCAGATGGTCACTTGCCGGGGAGGTCTTTAAATAACATGATTTTTTTTCCCTGACACAAGTTCTATGGTATGAGAAGCAATGGTTAACCCTTAGTGAAACATTATGAACAGAAGAATTGGTCGGAAACGCAATCATCTCCTTTTTTTTTGGGAGGGAGTTTTCAAGGAGTTGAAGCGTCTCCTTTTTGGGTGGCATCCAATGAGATCTGGGGCCCGGTCACATCTAGGACATTATACACAGCGCTCGAGCAGGACAACATAACGGCTGGAGCACTGTGCTTAATTTTAACTCATCCTATTCCATCCGACTCCGAGACACAAGATCAGCTCAGCTTGTGTTTCGAATGTTGCACCTGGTTAAAGTGCAATAGTATCTCCTATACGTGGGGTGATCTTGCCCCTAGTCTAGTTTTAATGGTGTTTATTGACTCATTGAAATTGTCTGCAACAATTTTTTTGTTTTGTTTTTTGGATTTTCCACATGGCCACCATTTTTCTATTATTACGCTTACTGTCTTTTCCACCTCTCTCTATTCAGGGTCATACTGCTGTTTGCTACAGGTTTCTTCACACACGCAGTTGGGTTTTTTCATTGTGAACTAATGCGAAATCCCTGGACTCCTTCTCTCTTTTCTTATCCTTCCACCTTTGTCCGTCCTCTCTTGCAGCCATGTCAAAGCAGTAGAGTTTGACGGGACTGTTCACAAAAATAACGATATTAAGGCTAGGGTCAGACGAACGCATTTTTCGCGTCGTCCGTGAAAAGTGCGTTCGAACGAATGGATGTATTTTTTTCATGGAATACGCGATAGCGGTCATACGATGCGCATTTTCAGCCGTGATTTTGTACGGATCCTCAATAAAACCCTTTTTGCGTCTGGACGTTATGTAGGCCGGACATTAGCAGCGTCTGACGTCTCCTAATCACGCACACACGCCGCTAGCGGACGCAGCGCACTCTGTATGTCAGTACTAGCGGTATCACGTTCTCAAAAAAAGTGTTTGTTTGCCGCTTGCGTTGCGCGGCCACACTTTTGTGCGGCCGTATACTTCGTACATTGCCCGTCATTGGCCGTCATTCGCTGCTACTACGGCCGTGATAAAGTGCGGCTGCACGCACGTTCGCACTGCGTTCGTCTGACCCTAGCCTAAAGCTGGGGGTCAGACGAATGCACTACGTGCACCTGTACTGACGTGCCTCCTGGCGTCCGTCGCAGCGTTGTGATGCTTCGACGGGGCGGCCACATGCTATAGCACGTGCATGACAGTGGATGTGCTGCGGCCGTGCTGAAAGCCTCTCCATCAAAGCGCTACGACACACGTTTGACGGGGCTGCAAAGCGCGATGCTCCATAGGAGGATCGAGCCTTGCAGCGCTGAGCGCACTAACTGCGCTCAACGAGGTGGCCAGACGGGCGTCAGAGTGGAAGGAACATCCACTCTCACGGACGTTCCTTCCTCTCTGCAAAACATTCGTCTGACCCCGGCCTAAGGTGTTTTTCTAATTTTAAAGAAAAAATACTCCAGCGGGGACTGCATGTGGAGTATGTCCGTAGCTATTCAGGTGATGCCCTCCTTCCTCCGGGTTAATGGAGGTTGCAGTTTACCGACAGGAAAACAGTCTGGACCCACTGTTTGCGGGACGATGCTAAATTCACTTGGTTTTCTATAAGTAGTACAGAAAAAAATAAATCTGTTTTTTCTTTTTGGGCCGGGCGCTGGGGAATATTAACTGCAGCCTTGCAGGAGTAATGTTTCCCCACAGATCGTAAACCGGTTTAAGTGCAGTAACATCAACTTAAAGAGAGTTCGTCAGAACGCGTATGTCCTCAAATGACTCCTCCGGTTTGTTAGGAGCGCCAAATGTCGCACCCTATCCTAAATTCCACATTAACAATCTCCTTCCGCAGAGTTAAGCTTTACTCGGGAGGTATTTCAGGCTTGACGTTCTCTTTCAGACTAGTGTAACATCTCCAGCGTAACATATCATTCTTTTATTTTAACTCACAGCGTTTTAGCCAGCATGGTATGTAGGTATACGGTGTGCCGGGGGCAGCATTGCTACGGTATGCTAGAACTTAACACCATGTTCCAAACCACGTCCAGAGCCGTGTTACCTATTATTCCTGTTAGTGTCACTTTTCTTCTCTAAACTGGTTTTGTAGTGTTAGTGTAGGTTGAGTAGAGCTACAGAAAACCCGAGGCCAGATCACGATTTATACATTAAAGGCAAGAAGCAAATGGAAATCTTGTGCATCAGCCGTTTTCCAGTTGCGACTCTCCTTTAGCGGCTGTATTTTATGTCCGAGCAGCTTTCTCAGAGGCTCGAGCCGCAGTACGCTGCAGCCGCAACATGATAACACCAGCGACGCTAAACAAAGTGCTTTCAGTTCTAGGAGATAATAGGACTTCGTGGAGACAGATGTGAGTTCTGGCCGGGACGGCAGATGGAAAGCGAGCTGGATAGAATAGATGGTTCTCCACCTGATAGGGTCACTTTTACGGCTTCCATACAAAGTATAGGAGATGCTAATGTATAGTAACTTGACGCTACATCCGAGACCAGATTGCGTCTCGCTTGGAATAGGAGGAGTTAAAATTAGGCGCAGCGCTCCAGCCATTATGCTCTACAGTTTGAGCGCTGTGCTGCGTGTCCAGTTTGTGAGCTAGATATGTGAAGCACAGCACAGGTGATATGATTTGCTGCTCAGTGATTTCAGGATTCAGTCTGTATTTCCCCAAGGTAATCCTTAAAACCTGGCCTGTTTTTGGGCCCTGAGGACCAGGGTTGGGGACAACTGCTCTAGACCATCAACTAATTCTAGTGCATTATTGACCTAGCACCCTCTTATTTTATCCCGCGTGATTCGATTTCCTATACGTAAGATACAAGGTGTCAGTGTGAAGAGTCAAGCTGTCACAACCGGCTTCACACAGGCATGGACGCGGTGACCAGCCGACAGCTACATTGGTTTGGTGAACTTCCTGTTTAGGATTCAGCTGACTTTATCTTGTTTATGCTTCATAAAATCTTACCACTGTCCTCCGACACTAGCAAATCAGAGCTTCAACTTTCACAGCGCAGTAAATTAAGGGGTGGGGGCGAGAGTGTGGCGCTACTCCTTCGAGAACCGTAAAAGAGACTTCAGTTAGCAGTGGTTAAATGGGGTTTTATAAGCACATTCTGTGTGGAACTGTTTTGCATTACATGAGCTGAATACCTTAGAGATGACACACATCTGCACGCACTTTATTAAATCCTTACTCAGCACTTTTTCAGCCTGATGAGATTACTTCTTCATTTGACTGGAGAAAGGGAACAGGAGATGTTGTACTGGACTGCACAATTCTTTTTGATGTTTCACCTTGAGCACTAAGTAAGGACAATGTAACACTCTTTAAGATTAAAGAGACGTGCAAGGATACATTTTGAATTCCCGCATGGAACAGCCAGGCACATCTTCAAGACATAAAGCTATCTATATTGCGGATTGTAAGCTCACAGGGTCCCCCTGCATTTAATGATGATCAGAACTGACATTAACCTCTTTGGTCCCAACGTTGTGTAAGCACACAGTAATATCTTTTTTTTTTATTTACATTAAAAGCAAAGCATTTAAATAGAACCTAATCAATGAAACGCCATTTATCTAACAGGTCTATTCAAAGAAGGGTGAAACTCAGGAGAATGACTGGAGAAGTGAAAATTCTAGGTCAAAATAGCCAAACCAGAAAAATTCTCCCATTTATCTCACTTTGGGTCTAGATTGTTCTCTTCTCCTGCCATTCTCCTGGCTTTTACCTTTCTCTGAATAACCCTGTTAAACTTATGTTAGGAGCCTTGTTTTTCACTCTACAGATAGCGACTGTATTAGAAGGTGTGCATGTGGCGCTGCTCACAGCACCGCAACCTTTGTAGATCAAACTTCACCGCTGAACGCTAGTAGCCAGGAACAAGAAAAGACCAAGCGTACGATACAGCAAAGGACGGGATGCTTCAGACACCTGGCGTAGCTGTGTTCCTTGGATAATGTATATTTTATTATTATTTAGTTTTTTTGGCATATTTAGGTATTCGCACTCCTGCTAACAATGCATCAGGTTCCTTAAAAATACCAACAAAGGGGCCTATTCCATTCTTGCTGATAAAAGGGAGCGGGTGAGGGAGAAAATCGGTGCAGACTATTTCGATCTAACTGCTTTATTAGTGGCTCGAAATACGACGGAGCGGCAGAATGATACCAGCAGCGGCACTGTGCTCCGACACAGGTATCATCTCTTGGAGTCCGTGGACTCCATAGAGCCCAGCTCATCAACGCCGCAAACTCTGCTTGAGCTTGCGCTAGCATAATCGTACAGGAGCCTCAGAAGAAGTGCGGAGGGACACTGGGAACGCGCTGTACCCTCCACTGTGGAATGAGAGGTACGTTTGGGATTTTTGGTTGCTATATTTTACGGTGTTAAGTGATTTTGCAAAAGCTTTGTGGAAAGGCTGGTGGTGGAGTGTCACCTCTTGTTTTGGGGCGAAACACCTTGCCTTTTCGTAGTCGGGGGGAAGCGTTATGGAATGATCTTTGGGACATTAGAGTTCATTCTTCATGAATAAACACAACAAGTATGCCCTCATCTGATGTTGCAGAGTTTAAATGTCCTTTGTGTTTGCCGGGAGGAATGAGCGTGTGTTTTGTATACCGACACTGAAAGTGTTAATGGCCGCTTGCCAAGCTATGAGCTCTTTTACTGAATGAATCGTATTGATCCAAGTCCCTTTCAGAAACCTGCGCCACTATCATTTGCATTTCCAGCCACGGTGTATGCTGCTCAGAGCATTTTCTTTTGTTCTAGAAGTTTTAATGCATTATTTAAACAAAGTGGGGTTTATTCGCTAAACAGGAAGCTGTAGAGTTTTACTTTTTTTTCCACGGTCGGAGTACAGTCCAGTTCTCACTGTATCCTAAGACATTTTGGGGTCAATAAACCCCAGTGAAACCATCCATGTACAGTGTCTGTGACCTTAAGACCTATAACACAGTGCCAGTTTGAGGGGATGGTATGAATTTCTTGATAATCTGGGTTATATTACCTGCACACCAGGAGTCATGTCGAGGGGGAACTCGTCAGGACACGGTTCCTTCACTATTTTTGCAGAGGCAACGGAGTTTCCATTGGTCCCATACACTTTAAAGCTTGTATTCAGGTGTTCAGTCATATCATTCCCTGTTAAGTCACAAAAGGTATAGGGCTCTGTTACATTCTTTGCGTAATTTGTAACGCGTGCGCAAAAACGCATTACCGCGAGGGGCAAAACCCTTTGCGCACAACGTCGTATTACGACGTTCGCGCATACGATGCGCGTTAACGTCTAACGCGAGTGACACTGCGCGAAACCTGCGCGAATGCATGTTCGTGCGCGCATTCCATACTTAACATTGTGAGCGCAAATGCGTTCGTGCGCTGGTACGCGGATGGTATTGCAATCGATGCGCAACTTTTTACAAACGACGTTTGCGCACATAATTTTAACGTCTTTGAAAAGCTGGTGGTAACTGCAATTCTGAACGTTCTGGCCGAAACCAAATACACCAGCACGAAAAAAAAAAATACAGCACAGTATTATTACACATTCTACACATACCCAAACAATAAAACTGTGAATTCATGAGTGTTTTTATTATTGCTGCAGCATGTATACACAGATTGATTTTGACAGGCGCGAAAACTGAACGGGAGACAATTGTGGTTCTTAATCCTAATTGGCTGAATTGCATGAAAAAACAGTCTGCGCACTGATTTCTGCACGCAACGTTAATGCGTGCGTTTTTGAGCATCTTTTTTATGCACGATGTTTTTTGACGGATGAAAAAATGCGCTCGGATCGTAATACCAGCATAAATTTACGCGCGTTAACATTTAGCGCTGCACGCAAAAAAATGCGCTGCGCATACGAATTTGCGCAGAGAATGTAATAGAGCCCATAGGATTTATCATATATTTTCACATATATATTAATATATCGCATTTGAGTGCGAGTTTATATTATGTGTGAGATGATAATAGCTAATTGGGGGACGGGAATCATGATGAGTTCCCACACTTGGTTTTTTTTGGACTTGACTCATAGTTTTCCTCCTCTGAGCATTTTATCATTGCTCACCTCTAAACCTCAAGCGAAAAAATGCTGATTCTGCAAATAATCGGCAACGATTCTGCAATATTCAGTATTAGGGAAAACAAATGAGAAAGTTTGTCACATCTATGGCTAAAACGATCCCAAAATCTTGGTTTCTGCAGATACATTTCAGTATGTGACCCTATTTCAAGTGGGAAATGATTGTTTGATCGTGTTTAATTATCCATCGTGTCACAAATTGAATGTATTTTTAGTTCCTGGGGAGATCAGCCAAGCACTGTGCGCACTATCGCGTGCCCTGAGCTAAAACCGGGATGCTAAGGGGAAAAGCTTGCGTTCGCTAATTTCCCCTTTGCGTCCCGGTTTCCCCAGCAGATCGCGGGGCAGGCGCCGAGTCCTGCAGCCTGCCCCTTAGTGATCGCTAAGCTCGCGGATGCTGGGGGCAGCGCTACAGCGTCGTCTCCAGCATCCGCTCCATAGCATCCATAGGTCTCCATTGAGGATCGTGCTGCCTGGTCACATGTCCGGCAGGATCTCGCCTCTCGTGAGATCCTGCTGGTCAGCTGAGTGATCACGGAGGGAGACAGGGGACTTTCTTCCCCCAGTCTCCCTCTGCTCCCGGCGGCGAGAGGCAGCGGATCGAGCCGCCGTTCTCACCGCGGGATGAGAGGCGAGTATTCGATTTTTGGCGGGTTTGAGCTGCAGGTAACGGATTCTGCAGCAGCGCAATCCATTACCTGCACCTCTGAGCTGGTGGTAACTTTTTCGTTAGTGCCAGCTTCTAGTAACTAGCGTTAGGAGGACCAGGTGATCCCATCGCTGGTTACTCTGTGTGTTCACTTTGCGATCCCCATATTAGGTAAAGGGAGCGCAAAGTACAGTAAACTCAGGCTACGAATCGCAAATTAACGAGCGCTAATGGGTTTTTTAACCCGTTAGTGATTTGAAGGCAATGTGGGCACAGCGCTATGACCTCCTATAAGCTAGCGCTAACGCTGAAGCTAGTGTTAGCTTGAAGGAGGTGATAGAGCCCTTTATGTGTTAAAATACCTGACAGGTTCTTTTTTGTTTGTGTTTGTTTTTTAGCTTTACCTGAAAAAATCCATTATTAATTGGCAACGAAATTCAGACTCCGACTAGCTTTTTTTTTTTTTTTAATGTAAAGCAGATGCCCCAGGAACCGCACGCTCACTCAGCTGCCAAATTTTTAAAGAATCTTGCGACTTTTAGCCCGTTTGATGAATTGATCAATCATCAGGATTCTTTGACCTTGGAGATTAAAAGTTTGAAGGGGTTAACTCTTTGCAGACAGATTACCGCTAAAGTGCATGTTAAATGTAATACTTTATTGACCTGTCGTTCCTGGGGGGGGGGGCGGTGGAGGAGGAGGAGGGGGGCCAGAATAAAGACCCTGCGAATGTTGTGTCTGGAAACTCTGCTGAGGAGCAGCAACAAAGTTTTAAAGCCCTTATCCCAGTCCTTTAGCTACACTGCACGTCGAAATCAAAAAACACCGACTCAGCACCGTCTATTGATTAGAAACTAACCTTTAAAGAAACTCTGGGAGTATGTGGCTAGCATTTAAATTTAAACATGTCACGAAGCTGATTTGTGCTACCGAATATCAACTCGGAACGGCTAAACTTCACATCACGCCTTTTTGTTTCTTTCTTTATTTCTTAACAATTCACTTAAGCAGCTAAAGTGTATAAAAAAATGTCAATTTTCCAAAAAAAAAAGGGAATTAAGTCCTAAGCTGCCCCCCCACCATGCAAACTCTATTCCCCCAACCCCCCCCCCCCCGACTTAAACTAAAATAGGCAAAATAAAAAGAGGAAAGTGTATAAAAGTGAAACCCCCAATAATGGGTCCCTTGTAGAAGTTTCGGAAGTGTCAGGGGAAGACGGGTTAATTAAACACATCGCGGCGGGTTTGTAACGCGGGGGGGTCCACATTACGGACAAAGTAACAAATTAACACGTTTATACTTTTGCTGCGTTTGCAGTGGTCTTGCTACGTCAGAGAGTGAAGCGGAAGATTGCTAGGAGAAGAGGGGCGAGGGTTCCTTGCTAATGAAAGTCACGTCTGGGTCTGTCTGGTTGCTACAAGCAACCAGACATGATGTAACACCACGATGAACTTGAACTTGGGGAGTTGCAAAAGGGAACAATAGACCAGAGTAATCAATAAAGCCTATTTTGGTGAAGGATTACAGAGCTGCTCTGGGGTAACCTTGTCTGCAAAGCTTCTGGTGAATAGTAAGACGTGTGAGGGAACTGGGAAAAGGAGTGAAAGAGAACACCGTGGATTATTCCTTGCGCGGCGAAGGATCCAGAGAGTGGCTTGTGTCACGCCAGGCCGTTTCTCCCCAGCGTATGCAAACATTGCAGGGGGGGTATGTGCCATCAGCTGGCGCTCTGCAAGTTTATTCAAGTTCTTCGGGCTCAGGGAATAAAGCTCGACTTTCCATACGTGGGGGGTGGGTTTAGCTTCAGAATGGAGAGTCACAGGAGGTGATGTTTTCTCTCAGGCTGGTAGCAAGTCTTGGAGAACAGATGCCACAAATGAAAACATCTGACTAAACCCTTCTACTGAATTTCCTTCATGTTTATAGGTCACTTTTCCGGGGTGGTTGTTTTCAACGAGGAAACTGGACCTGTCGCAAATAATTGGGTTTTAAGAAACCATGCTCTGTCCACACACATGAGGCTCTATCACCTGGCCCTCGCTAAAACTGGGATGCTAAGGGGAAAAAATTGTGTTCGCTAAGTTCCCCTTTGCATCCCGGTTTTACCCTTAGATTACGGGGCAGGCGCTGAGACCAGCAGCCTGCCCCGTAGGGCCGCTAGGCTCCTGGATGCTCCTACTGCCAGGTCACATGACTGGCAGGATCTCACCTCTCGCGAGATCCTGCAGGTCGGCGGAGTGATCGCGGAGGGAGACTGTGGACTTTTTTCCCCAGTCTCACTCAGCTCCTGAAGGGCAGAAGCGAAAGATCGGGCCGCCGTTCTCGCCCCGACATTAGAGGTGAGTATTTGATTTTTGGGGGGGGGGGGTTACAGCTGGTGATAACTGATTCCGCAGACGCGGAATCAGTTAGCACCAGCTTTGAACGGTCACAAACATTTTGAGTTAGCGACAGCGGTGAGTAACTAGCGTTAGAACTGTGTGATCCTAACGCTAGTTACTCTCTGCCTACTCTTTGAGCTCCCCATTGTAAGCATAGGGAGCGCAAAGTACAGTAAGCTCACGCTAGAAAGCGCTAATACCAATACACTAATGTTTTTTTTAACCTGTTAGCGATCGGGAGATGATGTGGGCGTAACGCTATCACCTCGAGTAACCTAACCTAACACTCATTTATGTCAGTGCTAGCGTTAGCTTTAAGGAGGCGATAGAGCCCATGGTATTTTCCAAGAGATGCTACCTTATTATGATGGTGTCCATCGCACGTCCAGTCTATACGCAGCTTGAACTGGATTGTGTTCTATAACGGAGTCGCCATTTAGGTCAAAGCTTGATTTCTGAGTTGGCAGTGAAACCATTAACATTGTATACTTGTTGGCTTCGTTAAGTCACCAGTTGATTGGCAAGGCTTTGGCTGAATCCACAACATACTGATTTTTTTTGGTCTTCAAGCTGTTTACGACAAGGTAACCCCAGCATATCGCACTGAACACAACTGCAAGATGCGAAATGTGCTGCTAAACCCAGGCGGCACAGAGCAATTTACTGTGGTTAGTTGCCTGGAACCCAACGAGTGCATTGTGCTTCTTTGTACCAATGGACAACCATCGAAAAATACAATGGGGACTTTATTTTGGGCCTGAAGCTAGTCAGCTTTAAAGATCCCGTGGTCTAAGAGGAGATAAACACAAACCTCCCAAAAAGAATTAAAAAGATTTGAAGTGTTCTTGCTGTTTCGATCAGTGGACACCATTTATTATGTAGCAGCGCTTCTTATTTATCTTTGGTAGGAAATACTTTTTATTCTCTTCCGGATCACCTATAAGTTGGGAACGCTTAGTGATCTCCTGCCACAACCGTAACAGTTGTATATAATTATAGATATAATGTTATTATGTATCATTTTAGATTTAAGTTATTTTTTTAAATAAACAATAAAGATAATATTTTAATTTTGTCTACAATGTGGTGTCGGAAGATGCCGAAATTGATTTACATGACTTGGGTACAAAACCGAAAGGGATTTCAGAGGAATTTAAAGAAAAAATAAAGTTTTTACTAAATCTTTATTTTCTTTCCTTTCTTTATTTTTTCAGTCCTGGTACCTGGGATAAAGGTCACAGTTTTCCATCGCTCACCTGACAGACCACCTGCCCCTTCCCATCTCTGTATGAAGAAAGCAAGTCTTGGCAAGACTGCACCGTTCCTTCACGTCAACGGAAAGGGGACACAAACTCATGTCAACAGCAAAACTACAGGAAAAAAAAAAAAGCATACAATGTGGTCGCATGGCAAGGACCATAAATACGCAGCCTTATTTTTATTATATTTTTTTATTTTTATTTTATTGTTCTTTCACCGTGGGGATCCGAGGAAAGTTCTCCTTGTTGGAGGAGAAGGTTGGGCTTCACAACATTTGATGTGTTTCATTGGTAGTGTAAGCATTAGGAGATGCTGGATAGCCTTAGTCATAGTTATTTACTGACTTGGTAGAAGACACTTTCCTATGGAAGCCCAGGTTTTTCTCTGAAGATGCAGCATCTCTCTAGCCATGGCGTGATACGTTTTCAGCTGTATTTAAGGGGCAATGCATTAAAAGAAAAAAACAAACCATGTAAAGAACTATAAACATCAATATGTACTCGTTTTACATATTATTTAATTTTGAGCCTCTAATATCATCAATAAATTTTTTTAATTTTTTTTTGGAGGGGTCGAGGGTCCAGGAATTAAAAATAAATTTAGCTGCAACACTTATAGCCATGAAAAGTTCACTGGTTTTAACCATTGAATGTTTTTTTTCCTGTCCCTCCCTCGCAAAAAAACCCACTCTTTTATTATACTACAGTATTGCAATGTCCGTCAACATCAAAGAAATACGCCATCAAAATTGGCCGCGATACGTTGATGATATTTTTTGATTAAAATAATGGAAATGGCTACACCAACAAGGAAAAACCCACACATCTAAGACAAAAAAAAATATGTGTTCTGTCCTTAAAAGGACGTTTATTTTCTTTTTACACACCCTGTTCTGAAATCCTGTATCTGAATGAATCCTGGACGAACGCGTCGTGTCATGTGACATATCAAATGCAAAATGGACGACCCTTCCTTTCTGACAAGGAGTAGTCCCATCCATGATCCTTGAGGAAACGTAAAAAAAAAAAAGATCTGTATCCATTCAAGTTGCAGAGCATCGTCAGGAACATTTTAGAAATATTCACAAAAAAACGACACAGACGAAGAAAAACAAAATGCTGCACTTAAGAAATAAGCTTTTTCCGAAACAAAATTTTCAACAATTCACCCGAAACACAGTAATGGGGAAGATGGTCTGTTTTGACACAGAAACTGACAGGAGTCAATCGAAACAATCGTTATTTGGATTGAGAAAAGTGCAATTTCATTGGATAGGTAAATATCTTTGTAAGATAGAGATTGTTGAAAATTCTATTTTTGTTTTCCAAGTCCTACCACCCCAGGACTCTAAATGATGGGGTTAAAAAAAAAAAAAGCCTTGCAAAAGAAAAGGGGAGCTATTTTTGCTTTTTATGTTTTTTATTGTTAAACTTGTATCCCGTAAAAAAAAAAACTAAAAACAAAATGTAAAAAAAAAAAAAAAATTATATATATAATTATAAAACATAATGGTGCTTTACCACAATATGTTAACTACATTAAATGCTAAGTAATCATTTTTTTTTTCTGTTATCAAAGCACATAACTAAAAACGGAAAAATCATATTATCTCTTAATTTTATAAGCTAAAGTCACTATTAGTGAAGTATGCCAATTCAGACAAATGCTACGTCGCCGGAAAAAAGAAAAAAAAAATTTTTTTTCCCTTTTTTTTTTTTTTTTTTTTGGTCAGGGCACCTCAGCATCTATATACATTTGTCCAGATGATATCTTTGTGATTTGATTACTTGTATCTCGGACTGGAAACACTGAGAGATCTAGGGAGGGGGGGTCAAAGCTTCTTGCTGAAGAAAATACAATTGGGTCATAGACTTCATGTATGTTATGTAGGTAAAAAAAAAAAAAACAACAATATATTTAAAAAAAAATGACAAAAAAATCTATAAAGGTCAAAAATAATAAAAAAAACACACACACAAAAATAAACAGAAAAACAGTGATTCCCCCCCCCCCCTGTACCAGACAGCGGAGCGTTTCTTTGCTTCGCATGCAACTTCAAGAAAGGTTCCTATATTATACATATATTATATACTTTCCGTTTGGCAGAACCTGCCAATCAGGACAAAATGTTTCTGCATGTTCTAGTGGTAGTACCTGATTTTTATATACGTAAAGTAGGATATAGTAGAGTGCATTAAGACAAAACATTTTAATCCCTATTCCAGGCACTTGCCTTTTATACCCCTCCACCCCATCATGCAGCCAGCGAGGGCCAGCTTGCCTTTTTGGCAGTGAAGGAGTAAAATTCTGCGGTCCTATTTAAAGGGCCCCAGCTACTTACTGTCCTATACAATCACCTAAATTAAAACTTCACTCCTCATCTCGCCGCCCTCGCCCTTAGCAATTTTTGAATATCTTTATCTAATTTTTGATATATTATTTTTTTTTTTGGAGAAAAAAAAATTCTTCCTCTTACCAATTTTTTTGGGTGCCAGGGGAGCTGCAAGGCAGGATAGTGCATTGCGGGACCCCCCCCCCCCTGCTTCACACTGAGTTAATTTGCACGTAATTGAATAAAAATTCCATATTGATGTGCCTTGCCCTGGAAAGCGATTATTTGTGGAATTGTTGCACATGTTCCTATATATATATATTTATATATATATATATAGAAGGGAAACCCTTCCCCAAGTCACTCGTTATGGAGACACTTTGTTGTTTTTTTAGGCTTTTTCCTTTTTTTTTTTAATATTCTTGTAAATGTTACTTCTATATAAGACCTTGCAGGCTTCACCACGTAGGTAAATATTTTAGTTGTATCCCACCAATAGGATTACCGTGCTTAGTTTTGTAGTGTCTGTGCTATTCTGCGTAGGAGATCAGTATTTTGGAGATATTTTTTTCGTTACGTTTCGCTGAACCGTGAAGTTTTATTTCAAGTCTTCCTTTTTTTATTATTATATTTTTAAAGTTTTTTTTGTTTTTTTCCCCTGATCAATGAAAATATGCAATATCTGCTTATATTCCTGTAGCTAAGGCTTAGCAAATTACTAGATTTTTATTTCGAGTTTTATTATTGTTGACGTGTTGTTGTTGTTGTTATTGGTCTTTTTTGTTGTTGTTTTTTTTTTTTTTTATTATTATATATTTTTTTTTTATTTGACCAAAGTTGGTGCTGCACGTGTTGCGGCGTGTTAGGTATTCAGTCAATTTAATCTTTTGTGACTATGGGGGTGCACATGCAGGACGGGGGTGGGGGGGGGGCTCTTAGAGAAGCAGTCAGACTGTGAAACACTAAGCTGAACCCTGCTTTGAGCAACTTCATTTTATTTTTTTATTTTTTTATTTCGTGCGTGTTTATAACTGTTCCTATCACAAGCAAGCCTTAAAACGAAAACAAAAAAAAAAAATACAACTTTCTTTCTAAACCCACACCCCATTTTTATTAGCAGACAGCAATCAACCCGTATCCAATCAAGAGAGGTTATAAATGCCCATTTTTTTATATGCACGTTTTTAAATTTCCAAGTTCTGAAAAAAATAATGTTTACTGGTTCTCTCTATTTAAGGAAAAAAAAACAACAAAATAAAATGTTTTGGATTTTTTTTCATATGTGTCTGGTATGTGGTTGAGTAGTTGTGTTGCGTGATTGTTCGTGAATGTCGTCCGCTCCCCTTAGCTAGCGTCCCTTACCTTCCTTTATAGCACTTAGCTGGGCATTACCTATTGACATATGTGCACTAACAGCAGCTTGCAGTGCTTCACAGTGAAGGGAAATAGAAAAGCCTAGACAGACATTTTGTCGTAGCCCTGCAGGCCACGTGCAGGGCACTACCAGTAAAATTGGTTGTATATACAATACAGATGCACCCTTTTATAAATCGAGCAAAAAGAAGCAATAGTTTGGGCAGTTATAGAATTTTTTTTTTTTATTTTTTTTCGCTTGTTTGTTTTCTATTGTTGGTATTTTCTTGTTTTGTTGTTGCTGCTTTTTTTTTCTCTTTCCTTTTTTTTGTTCTGTTTTTTGAGAGCGCGTTGTACACATGGCTGCATTGAGAACGAGCAAACTGCCCACTCAGATATGTAATTTGTATGTTGTATAGTTTTATTGATTACACTGATTTATTCTACCCTATTTTATATTGCAGGACTTTTGTAATGTTGTTTAAATGGGGGGGGGGAGAAAATAATTCTGTCGATTTAGCTTAGCAGATTTTTTCTGGTTGTTTCTTATAAATAACAGCGTTCCTAGAATTGCATTTATAGGGGGAGGTTTTGTTGTTTTTTTTTTTTTTTATTTTTATTAAGATTATTATTTTTTATTCTCTGTTTTGGAAACTGGATTAAAGTTAAAACTCTCCCGTTTCCTTTTTTTATTTTTTTTATTTTTTTGTATGAATTTACATACGTTTATTTTTTATCTCCTATCAGTGGTTTGGCATATTCCTATACTTGAGAAGTATAGGGTCACTGAAAAACCATTTTAAATGGACATTACAGGTGTGCTGTATTTTTTATTAATGTATTTTCTCACTAAAAGATATGAACTGACAATTAGGGATTTCTGAACAGATTTGCAGATAATTTAAAAAAATGTTTTCTTAATATTTTCTTTAATTATGTAAACAGCCAGAGAATACTGAGTTTCACAGCATAACGAGCAGTAACCACACCCACTTATTGGACATTTCCAAATGCATAAAACGCGTTGGACACCTTTCGTTATGAAGACGAAAGACATATATAAAGAATAAAGATTAATTTATGCCTTTATTCCTAAAAAGCCCACCTTAGTTTAGCTCTTCAGATGATTTCCATATTTATATTATTCTTGCTTTGTTTACCCAGTTTCCCTCCTTTCCTGATCCTTGTTCCTTTTATTCCCATTTTGTATCAAAGATAAATTGAGCCAGTGATGTTCCTGGCCCAGTAGAGCAATCATTGATAACCCTTAGAAGTCGGAAAATTAGATAACTCTCCTCTATGCCAATTCATTTCCAGACATGTCAAGTCACAGAATTTCTACATGTGACACACGGTTTTCCCTTAGTCCGCCTCATCAACCGACAGTCCTAGGCAGCCACTCGATTTTTCGGAGTGCTTATGGAAAATGCACCCCTGTTGTATGGCATTTATGTTGCCAAAGTAATTAAAAGTGGAGTCTTGTAAATCCGTATATACTAAGCCTAATCCAGCACTTGTGTATGAGTAGCTCTGATTGGCTGCTCGACCAGGCAGCCTCCATCCTGGCCGACATTCGCCCTGAGATTTCATGCCTCTTTTGAGGGCATGGATGTCATAAGTGATGCACATTGCGTCATGACAAAGCCTCCTGCCCTTGTGATCTCTGAGCTACCTAGGTAGGCAAGACTGAATTTGTGCCACATGTAGCGTTACCATAGGTGCAACTTAATAACCAAGGAAGACCCATTAGAGGTCCAAGACATCGGAGGCGAAGAGACAAAAACCAAGCATTATTCATACAACAGTTTTATTAAAATGTTTAATCAATGTATCAAAAGAAGGGTCTCTCCAGGTACTGGATGACCACAATAAAGAGAATGTAGACCGACCTGAAATAAAGTGGGCAATTTATTTTATTGTAAAAAAAAGAATCATTACCACCCTTTAATGTCTACGACAAGTGCACCATTGTGAAGGGTGTGCAGCATAGGGTCATATAAGATACAGGAAACTAGGATCCGATCCTCCACGTGTGGTTCCTTTGTCTGTGTAGCCTACAGGATAATATAGTGGAAAGATTTATCGAATGTTCTTCTAGGGCAGTATTTATAATTTGTTTTGGTGGAACATAAAACCCACATTAAACTTGTTCCCACAAAACATAGTTGTCAGATTTCTATGTCTTTACGGAACACACATGTCAACCCCGTTCTTTCGGACAACGCTGGTATGGCTGGTTTGTTGGCCTTCCAGTGTGCAAAAAATTGTGAATTCCCAATGCAAAACGAATTAACCAAGGCTGAGAAGGATCAGAAAGAATCCGGGTGATTATTGAATTGATCTTTCATCGGGAAGTGCACAACCGGAAAGAATTTGTCCCGTAACAACGAGGCAATCTGGCAACGCTACTCATGTCAATAGGTGTCCTTTGTCATGACTGCCCATCAGACATTAATTCTCCCAGTGCTCGGCCAGTTTCTTCTGAGACACGCTGAAACGCATTTTTCCGACGAACATATTTATAGCCCTGTTAAATATTGATTTTTACCAGTGTTTAAACCAGATGAGACTTTATGGAAGTTTTAATAGATATTTTAAAGTGGGTTTTTTTTCTGGGTAGCTGGTATCCTTTAACATGAAATAATACATTATAAATATTTAAGTAAATAATAAATTGGACACCATTTTACAAGGAATAGCAACTGCTCAATCAAAAGAATCTACAGATACATGTAATGTGCTTTTTATTGTTATTCAATTTCTGAGATAGCCCCTAAATGGTTTTCTAAAAACTTAAAAAACCTTGAGCTTCCCAGTACTTATTTCCTAATATTCAGCCTCTGTCACTTATAGCAAAATGAGAGACACCCTTTTACCAAACAGAATTGCAATATTGTACATCACGTTGAGCAATATATGTGATTGGTTTCACGCCTTGTGAACCCTGACCAGCAATACAGTCCTTAAATATACTGAAGGAGGATGTAGTGTATAAATGGGCCATACCATGTGAATAAACCCCTATAAGTCCATCTAAGAGATGTTTCTACAGCCTTATAAACTTATAACTCATGTGTATGACAGACGTATGCCCATCACTTTGCATACCCAAATACCCATATGCATACAACAAATATATTCCTAAATTCGGCTTCATAATCAGGAAAGTGTTCATGGCCCAACCAACCTAGAAGATTAGCAGGAATCATCTATCTGATTCAATAATTTAGGCAAGGGTTTACTGGGAGCCTATTTCCTGACCTACTAGAGTTCTACGTTTTTTATTTCTAGTTCCTATGTTGCCATCTGAACAGCTAGTATGAGGCCTACAGAGATCTCCAACACTTGCCCGAAGCCTGTTGGCATCCTATTCCTGATTTATGGTCCTACTGGAGCACTAATCTTGATTTCAAGCCCAAATTGAGGCCTACTAGAAAACTATATCAGAATACAAGCCTTGGACAAGGCCTGCTGACAAACTAGTCCTGATATCAGGCTCATGCAAAAGCCCGCTGGCTGATTTTTCATGATCGTAGGCCCTTGTCAAGCCTTCAAGGCTTACTGGCAAACTATTCCTAATCTCGGTCCCAACATAGAGGTCCATTAGCCATCTCGTCTTGATCTCAGGCTCCTGTTGAGGTCTACCGGCAAACTATTCATGATCTCAGCCCCATGCAGGACCCTTTGGGAAACTGGTTCTGGTATCAGGCCCAGTTAGAGGCCCTCCATACATGTCTATTTATGAGTGAGGCATGAATGCACCTTGAGTTATCAGACTTTGCTAGTGGATTTACCCAAATATCTATATGCTGCACACCCCAACGAGTTTTCTATATATAGAGGCTCAAGGTTCAAGTAGAATTTTTTTTTCAAAAGCTCGTATTTTCATTGCGGTAAAGTAACAAGAATATGATTTTTTTTAAAGCTTTTCTTTATGCTTCAACACTATTTTTGTCCAGAAAGCCTCCTGAAAAAGAAAACACGTAAAATCCCACCGTAGTAACTACTTAGAGATTAAATTGAGTTAATCCAGGTTATCCTCACACTTGAGGACAGTGATGGCTAACCTCGGCACACTGGATATTTGTGAACTATGCTCTTCAAGTCCAACCGAGCATCATGGGTTCATAACGCCATGGTCAGCCATCGCTACTTCAAGAAACCCTTCTGATATCTGAATCTGAGTTTTTTGTTTTTTAACCCTTTTTCTGAGACGATGGAGTGGGCCAGTTTGCTACTTGAAAGAGACTCTAATTGTCCTCAACAAACAAAGTTGCTTTTGGGCGCCACATCGGCGGGATCACCTAGGACTTCACATGGTTTTCCCACTAGTTGTTGGCTAAACTTTACTGACCTGTCACGGCCTTTTCTAAGCATCAGTACCAAGGCTGTATTTCAGATTTCTGTTTGCGTTTCGCCTCTTTGCAATGGTGGGATAAAAGTTGCTTTCATACACAGCAGGTATAATACCCCCCCCCCAACCTTGCGTCATCTGACAATGATTTAATGTTTGATGCTAAGCCAAGACATGGTGCTAAAATCAGCCTGGCAGTACGATGATGCCCATGGGCATAATCCTCTGAGCTCGATCCATTCTGCTTTCCAACAAGTCTAATGCATAGCAGTGTTTATCTGCATGTTGTGAACTATGCACTATTGTAACCGACTGGGGAAAAAATACAAAAATGGAAAAAGGAAAAACTATCTACTTACGTCATTGCTATAATTCCCCCCACCCCATTTATGTCAACCTTTGCCTTTTCAGTCACTGTTACCAATGCCAGCTTTAGGACAGAAAGAATTATATGAAAACCAGCATAATACCTGATATATATAATAATTAAAAAAAAATCAGTAGTGCCTGTGAAACCTGTATTATATTGCTCTTCTGAAATAATGATTTAATTATTTTTTTTTTTTTACACCAATAGCCTTTGCTGTCTGTCAGATTCCTCTGATGCAACGGATGTAAAATAACCACACGAGTAATATTGCATGCTGTTCCATAATGCTTAAGCGAGTTGTATGAACTAGTACTCAAATTATTTTAGTCATATTTTATTTTTTTTCTTTCCTGACTTGGTTCTTGTTAGATAGGTTTAAAGGTATGTCGCCAAGAATGCAAATTTTTTTTTTTTTATTTTATTTTATTTTATTTTATTTTTATTTGATGTTTATTAGATTTTTGGAAGAGGGTGTTTTCAGTATTTCAGAGGCTTTCGTTTAAACTCAGTGTTACTTTTTTTTAAAAAATGTTTTTACTTTTTTTTTGTGCTCCTCCCCCCCCCCCCCAACCGGTAAGCATAGGGTGTTCTTTTAAAAAAAAAAATAAAGAAAAAGTACAATACCTGTTTGTTTCAACGTAGAACTTTAAAATTCAAAGATTCACACCGTCTTTGAGGATGGACCTCCCAAGGCTAATATCTGCCGTGGAGAAATCGCAAAATAATGAAATAAACAGCTAACCGATGCTTACCCATCACACCAGACTAAGAATACAATAAAAAAAAAATTTGGCTGTTTTTTAGTTTCATGCACAGTTTCATCAAATATATTATTACTTTTTTTTTTTTTTTTTTCTATTTTCTTTGTGTAAATTGTATACAACCTCGGGCCTGATTCATGAAATATATGACCTTGTGTATTTGTGCACCCTTTAAGTGCAATTCTATGTATGTATGGTTTCCTATCAACACAAACCCCAAACCTTTTAAAGCCAACTATGCAAAATCTGTAAATAAAACAGCACTACAAAATAAATAGGTTTGGGTATCCGTCTGTGGAACAAGACGTTCTCTACACTGCTCAGTATTGTACCAGTGAATGGCATACGTTTTATTTTCTGGGTGGAATAAAAAAATATATATATCTTGAGTATTCCTTTTTGGAACATTTATACCTAAGTTTGGAGAACATTTCACTAATCTAAATTTTATTTTGTTATTATTATTATTATTAGTTTTATTTCTATTAAATCCTTATTCTCCGTTAGAGAATGGCGGGTTTTACTGGTAAAGAAGCTACTCAAAAACGACACATACGAAGGAACAAAAAATGACAATATTTATTTTAGCATCGGTGTTCACGTAGCTTATCTTTTTAAGATATATTTCTTTTCGTTAAAAAGAAACAAAATTATTATGCAATGCACGAAACAGGCGCAGAAAAAAAACGAATTAACGAAATTAAAATAACCCAAATTACGCTTAATTCACTTTTTTTAAAAAAAAAATTTAGCACCATTAACGTTGAACCCTGGTAACCCATGAATCAATGGAGATGAGTAAGCAACTAGGTGCAAGTGTTAGGCTAATCGTGGGAAAAGAATATTCTTCATTCACAGGTTTTACTGGCTTTTTTGTTTCTTTCTTTTCTGACTTATATTTCTCACAATCCTAAGCTCTTCACTGAACAAAGTGCGGCACCAAAGCTGCTACTTGACCACATAAACCCTTATTTTTGTCTGTTAGGTAATTAATTGCCCCATAATGGGTGTTTTTTTAAAAAAAAAAAAAATAATAATTATGGTTTATTATATATATATATTTTTTTTTAAAGATCCCTTGTGCCTGTGTTAATACAGTCGCTGTTTTATGAATCAGGCTCTTTGTGACTCTAGTACCTTGTATTGATTTTCATGGTTATGTTATTTTTACTGTGTTCTGTGAAAATTTGTAATTGGTTGAGAATCACTGTTGGGCATCCATTCTTATACAACTAAATCTCTGCAGGTTTTTTTGAGCTGGTGTGGATTAGTATAAATCTTGTATTCATCCATTAATGCTGCCACCTCTCACATTACAATACAATTACTGGAAGCAAATTCTGCATTTCCTATGCAACAAAAAAGGAAAATAAAAAAAAAAAATGCTAATGCTAAACTTGTTTCTGGCGTTTTTGTTTATTCATTTTTACAGTCACTCAGGATGAAATTTCATTAATCAAAGACGAGGAGCCGGAAGTATGAAATGCAATGGCTGGATACCAAATTATGATTTATCGGAAAAATAAATGCGAGCTAGACGAATTTATAACGAATAGCATTTCATCTTTTCATTGTGCAAGTCATGCTACCAGCACATGCATAGATTAAGCTATTTTAATGTTCATTTTCCGGTGTTTGGTTGTATTTACTTTTATGGTCTTCGTCGTCATGCCATCAACGATGAGGCAACACCTACAAACATGGCGTCCATGGGTTATGAATGATGAAGCGATCTGCCGGTACACAGGCCTTTATTAATAATAATAATAATAGAAAATAAGGGAAAAACACATAATATGTCATTTTTTAGACATTGAGTCATGTCATATGTGGGTACCAGGATCCCGTTTCTTGGGAACAGCTGCCACTCAACCTTGAAAAAAATTAGAAGGCTAACTCCTTAAGCACTGGATTGGTTGAGAGACAGCAGGATCATTTTGCACCGAAATAGTCAAACCAGGTGGACAACCAATGTGGGGAAAAGTTGAGTTTTGGCAATCTTGACTCAAATTTGAAAAATCGACTGGTCATAGCTTAGTGAATAATTCTTTATGAGTACATGTATTAGTCAAAGTCTATTAATTCAATGTCCACATAAATAAAGTTGCTTGGATTATGGGCGGGTATACACTGAGGGTCGCCACTCCTACTGTTCTTGATCACCTGAGTCTACCAATGGATTCACAAGCCTTTTCTTTTAAATCAACTACTTCTATCCAGTAAAAAACAGCCCATCACGAAGGACAGGTAAGAACGCACGTAACCCCAAGATGAATGGAGATCCTGGTTGATGTACAAGCCTCCTGGTTGAAGAGAATGAATGTACTTCAACATTTGCGTGTTGGGCTGCTGGACCACAAATACCAATACCCCTTCTATCCATTCAAACCCTAACTGTTTTTTTCTGCTTAGGTCCACCTGTAGGAAAAGATGAGTAGTGGCTTTGGACCCATCCTTCTGTTGGTCCTGTGGTTGTAGTGCAGTACGTCTGTTTTTAGTGTTTAGCACCTGTAAGAAATCAAGGCTCCATTAAGTTACTGAGTAAAAGTACACATGACATGTCTGGTTACTCCATCTTCGAACCAAAGAAGCCAAACTATTACCGCATTATTGTCCAAATTCATCCACATGAAATATATACAAATGTTTGACTTTACACTGAACAGCTATGGCAAAAAAAGGTTCTCCCTATCCCTCACTGGTCGTACGCTAGAGATCTTCAAAATATCAAGCCTTTTCCTTTGCACCCTCGTGTCCAACACCTTTCTTATGTCTTAGATGTAGAAACTTTGGTGGTTCAAAAAGGTGAGTGAAACCTCTTATTCTGCCTACACCCTTGTTTCCAAAGTCTTTGCCAGGTAAGAACTCAGATTGGGATGCTCAGAGAATTCCTACCTGTTTGCCGAAGCCACCTTGTGTCCTTGTTTTGGAGGACCAAGAACAAAGACAGCTGCATAAGTTTGTGAGGTTTGTGAGAACTAAATAGTATAGTAAACCAATGCTCAGGTCTCATAATAAATTGTATCTCATTGGTTTCATACTGTACAAAAGACACAGCAACTCCAACAATGTAACATTATTTGGGACTCGTCAGAGGCGTGTAGCTGAGCCACCTATAGGGACTTGAGGTCCACATCTGGACTGCCCTGCCTGAAGCATTGTGTAAAGCCAAAAGACAGGTTTGTGAGGACATTGAGACCATATACCAGTATGAAAGTCACCACTCAACTCATAATAAAGTTTTAGCTAAATAGAGACATGACCAACCATCTCATTTTTGAACGGGACGTTTGTTCTAAGAGACATACAAGTCTCTTTTTTTTTCTTGGTATATCATGTCCATACTAGTAGTGGACTTTAACAACTGGCCAGCTTTTGGCGGAAGACCTTTGTGACTATATATGAAAGAATCACAGTAGGACGGCTCTTTTACAAACAATAAAAATAAAATGATATATAAAAATGCAACTGAAACACTAAAACCTGCTCTCTCATACACAGACAAATCAGAGCATCATCTCACACATCTTACAACCCATGGAATGCTAATGGCTTGTCAATACTTCAAACTAATATTTTAACAGAGTCGGATGAAGAAGCTCTGAATCTGTATGGCGCGTCACAATGAGCTGGGCAACAATAAATCCCTTTTATTGTTGCAAACACATCAACCAACACTCAATTTGGGATATATTTAATGTGTTTTAGGACATTCTTATGATAATATTAAAAATAATAATAAAAATATCATATTTTATGTGGCCTATGAAGGAAACATATGATTGAACACCTAAATGAACGGTTTGCAACGAGAAGACCAAATGGGAGCTCTGTACCCCCTGCAGAAATAATGCTGACACTACGTTCTCGAGCGTTACCACTTGACCTATGGTCTCACCTTATTTGTCAGATCCATGCACTGTTTCTGATAAATTAAACTTCTGTTATGAACTGTACTATGTATCTTGCAAAGCACAACTGGCTAGGACTCTATACAGGGTGATTCATCGAGGCCCGATCTTATTGCTAATTTTGTCAAGCAAAATATGACTAAAGCTAGAGGGCATTTTAATCAAAGCCCTAGGACTAAAACTAAATTAAAACAAGTTCCTCCCATAAAATTTAGAGATTCGCCACACAACATGTGAGTCAATAGTGGCAATCCTAAATTTTTTTTTAGGACCTTGTCATTTCCAAAAATATGTGGTCGCTCCAATCTCTCTACCTTATCAGGCGGGAACATCTTTTTGTGGGGCTATCTGAAGGAACGAACATACCTTGACCCTTTTACGCTGCAGGTCGTACTATGCCATCCCTGCGGCGGGTGGGACTTAACGCCATGGGACGACATAGCATGCCTGCTTTCGTCTATGGGTCTCAAAAGACCCACCCACCAGTTGTCGAACTCAGGCCTTCCCCGCAGCCAATGATGTTTGCCACACATCAGCTGCATAGACAGGTTGGGGGAAGGGCCCACCGCAGCCTGGAGAGCAGGGCTTACTAGTACGCCCCGCCGTCATTAAGGCCCTCCC
Source organism: Leptobrachium leishanense (assembly GCA_009667805.1). Taxonomy (NCBI): domain Eukaryota; kingdom Metazoa; phylum Chordata; class Amphibia; order Anura; family Megophryidae; genus Leptobrachium; species Leptobrachium leishanense. The sequence continues at coordinate 37,223,129 of CM019070.1, forward strand.
ACTGGGCACAACCCACCCAGCATTAAGGGGTTAACAAGCTCTACATGATTGACGCCTCATTGGACAACATTAGGTGTGTGATCCAAAACACTGATGATGCAATACTGAGATGCGGTAGACTAGCAACAACATGCAGCTCCAAGTTGACAATGACATATGCCGAAAACCCTGGCCACTTCAGGCATGTGCAGTGATGGAATGTGCTCAACATAAGAGGAGGTACATGTCTTGAAATGCTCATTAATCTCCATTCATTCATTTACGATCTATAACAAAAATGTTGGATACTTTTACAATGATACTCCCACTATGTTCACTGAGTATACGGGCATAGTATGGCTCCTTCGAGGTGTTTAGAATCACCTTAAAGTCTTTTAATTGATACTAATAAATGTTATATTTTAATTTGATGTACCGATGAGTCATCTGGAGCCACAGTCGTCTGCTTTTTCCAAATGGTTTATTCTCAAGGGTTATCCCCTATTTGTCCTGGTTCAGGACCCTACATGTAAAATACATCATACCTTTTAGATTTGTTCGGTATGCTACCACAGCTAGTTACTCTCACGTTAACTCTGTGTGTATAAGCTCAGTTTACACACATGGAATGACTGGTTCATCATTGACTTCATCACCTTGTGGTCTGGACAGAGCTCCCTGCAGCTTTTATGTTGCCTAGGAAGATACCGTAACATCAAAAAACATCAAACGTGGGTACATTTGATATTTTAAGTTTTTACATATATTATCTTTGAAACACATAAATAATGGTGATCTGTTCAAGCCTGCAGTGAGATCATATGCACGGGCTGACCATCAGGTAAACCTGGGGCAAGACCCACAACGATGCAGAGCATGTGACTGGTAAGTATGGCACGCCATGTAGGTAAACTTGTATGCACACGGACACCTTCGATCCAGAGATCTCCTGTATGTTTTCAGTATCAGAAATGACTAGAGAAATAAATGGGAATACCGAACCTCCACTTGCAGTAAACAGCCTTAATTAGGATGAATAGCGCGGCAACGTTTTGGCCTTCAAAATGGACTTCGTCAAGCGTCAGAAGTGGCTGAGATTTGTGTCTACTGGAATATTACTCACTGTTTTTCAGCTGCTAACACCCAGCTATCTGGATTCCTAATTAACACATTTAATTCTTCGAAGAAACCAGTAGGGATTTTACCGATTCGGTTTAGATTTAGGAACATACAGCGCTTTACTTATACTTGAATTTTATCATTTTTGCTCAAACCCGAAGGTTCTTTTCTCCCGTTGCTAAATTATCAGCCGTAGGACTCGCTCTCCCCGCTGTCCTCTGCTGAAAATCTGTAAGTGTATCTGACAATATGGGAATAATAAGATTGTACAAACGTTATTAAGGTAATAGGACAGCTTAATGTATTTTACCTGCCAAAGACAAGCCAAGACTAAATATTTATTGGTTGAGGCCTTCCACAGTCTGGTATTAATTGTTGAGTATTTTGATGGGTAGTTAGCACTACGGTATTAATGAAAATAGCAGCACTTCATTTTAAAATTAACTGCTTGGCCATTCAGCAGGCTGAGCTGATAAATTGTGGTAATAAATTTGTGACGGAGATTTATGGAATCGTAAGTCATAGCGAGGCCTGTAGGCACTCTCAGACTTAACAATGCACAGTAACTCAGGAAAAGTATCCTCTGTGTCGTGCAAAAAAAGGTCCTTTTTAAAACTTCTCAGGGGTATTTTAAAGATGCATTTCACCTTTTTAAATGGCAGTGAAGTAATGTATTTCGTGCATATCCTGCCGTTACCCTGTCATCCAGATTTTGTTCTTGTATATGGAGCAGACAAGACTTTTATGATTAATTACGCCTTAGCTGATACGTCTATGTGGATGTCTAGGCGTAAGGCGAGACCTTAATGGAGCACTGTCAGGGGGATGTATCACTAAGCGGTGGAGCAAGTAAAGGATACGGCAAGTTTGAGGCTAAAATAGTCAAATTGGCTGACTACCGAAGTTGGAAGCTTATTCATAGTCAGCTATTTTGGTATGAAATTTACTTTTTTTCTCCATCATTTCAATAGTTCTGAAATAACTCAGGTTCAAGGCTGAACTCGATGGTCGCATGTCTATATTCAGCCTATGTAACTATGTAACTCCTGCGAGACTCCCATTTTCAATGCTCTTCAATCAACTTATGCATTTTGCTTGTTGGCAGACATGTAAACAGGGTCGTCGCTAGGGGGGGCAGGGGGTGCGGCCCGCACCAGGTGACACCACCCCCTAGGGCGACACCCTAAAAAAAAATATATTATTTTGACACAAAAACACTTTACCAGGAAGGATACATTGAGAATGCTCTCATTTTCAAGTATGTACTGGGTAGGAAAGGTCTAGGCTGGCACTTTCCAGGGGGTGGCAAAAAAAACACCACAAAGAGGATATTCACATAGCACCGAAATGACGCAGACATTTCAGTGTTCTGTTGTTCCCCGCACTTTGGGGAATCAATTTTCCCCGGTGAATTCACCACAGGGCCCCTGAAGTGCAGGGAATCAGCCACCAAATGCTGCCGCAAACCCGTTGCCTGCTGTTTTAAAAAGAACTACTGAACAAAAATGTCTGAAATTAACATATAAGTTCCTATGAATAATAATAATAAAAAGGTCAGTTACAACAAAAAATAAAAATTGCTATTAGAAAAACAAAATGGATTTTTTTTTTGAAAAATGCCTAAAAGATACTAAAAAAATAAACACATATAAATAAAGAGATTTTTTTACTATGGATTAAAGGAATAAACGATTTATTAGATGTTGGTTAAAAACAGGAATATTTTTAACATTGAAACCTATGGTGTTCGTTCGCCCTGAATAAACCTGCCAAATGAAAACGTCTTTGAAAAGCTGGTGGTAACTCCAAATTGGAACGTTCTGGCCGAAACGAAAAACACCAGCACAAAAAAAAAAATACAGCACAGTATAGTTATACATTCTACACATATCCAAACAAAAAAAATTGTGAATTCGTGCGTGTTTTTATTATTGCTGCAGCATATATACTCAGATTTACTTTGACAGGGGTGCAAAAATTTATGTGAGTCAATTAAGGTAAATTGATGTCAATTAAGTTTCTTAATTCTGATTGGCTGAATCCCGCGAAAAAAACAGTCTGCACACAGATTTACGTGCGCAACGTTACTGCACGGGTATTACTCTTCATTTTGCGCGTCGTTTTTACGAACGTTATTTTTGGACGGATGAGAAAATGCATTCAGATCATAATACCACCGTTAATTTTCGCGCGATAACGCTGGACGATGCTTTATTGTAATTTTGGAAGCTCTGAAAAGAATTTATTATTACCTACCAACCCGAGTAGGCATGACGACAAGTCATTATATATATATACATACAAAACCAGAATGGCTGCACTCAACCTAAATGTGCATTTCTGATAAGGGAGTCTCTGAGATCAATGCATAGAACATACCAAATTCAGAGCACTCCACTTTAAGATATTTTTAAAAAAATCTTTAAAACTATCTAATTTAGGGATTAATGATGGGAATCTGATTATACATTGCATAAGCCTGCCACATCATCAGTGTACCCCATCATGGCAGGTCCTGTCCTTCTTAACCTAATGCCTGCCGTTATGAGATTTACTTCTTACGTGGAACATACCTCATCCTGGAGGTCTCTGCAGTGCAAGGTGTATATAGGTCCTGCAATGAAGCGCCTGTAACAGGGAGGGCTGTGAAACCAAGGAGGGTGGTCAGCCCTCAACATGTCAGAATGTCTGCACTCATCCGGAACATGCCATTTCTCATAAGAACGCTTCTGACACCAATAAACACAACGGATCAAAATCATATATACTGTATATATATATATATATATATATACATAAGCAAAGGCTGAGCACTCCAGCTTCCAAAGTCTCTTGGTGCCCGGTGCCTGCCAAATTAGGCTGAATATTTAAGCAGAAGTTGAGGATAGAAGGCGGCACTCCAGGACTATAAATAAGCAAGACGTTTATTCCAAGAACATCAACGTTTCAGCCCCGATCGAGGGCTTTCTTCAGGACATAACAGTTTTATGTCCTGAAAAAAGGCCTGGATCGGGGCTGAAACGTTGATGTTATTGGAATAAACTTTTTGCTTATTTATAGTCCTGGAGTGCCGCCTTCTATCCTCAACTTCTGCTTATATATATATATATATATATATATACAAAACCAAGCACGGGGGTACTCACGGGCTTGTTTAAAAAACAATAAGCTTTATTAAATGCTCATTTAAAAAATCCAACGTTTTGGCTCAGACACAAGCCTTAATCATGGATCCATGATTAAGGCTCGTGTCTGAGCCGAAACGTCAAATTTTTTAAATGAGCATTTAATGAAGTTTGAATGGATCTAGTTTGAATGGACACAAGAGCTGGAGTGCTGATTTTATGGACTTTATATATATGTTACGGGTAAATCCAGGAGTGCGGTTAATCCTAGGAGTACCCGGGTAATCCTGGCATCACTCAAAACCGCTGGGTAAAGCTGCAAAAAAAAATGAAAATTTCGGACTTTACCCGGGTAATCTTAGGACTAACCAACTGCCCTTGGGTAACAGTCTGGAAGAGCTGAAAAATGCGCACTTTACCCGGATAATGTGCAAGTCTGAAGCTTCAACCGGGTAATCTGAGGACTATCCACAGCTTCACCTGGGTAATCTGCAGAGCATCCAACCCCGCTTGGGTAACAGTGAATTTTACTATTATTATGTGTCATATGTGCTTATATATCATTTATAAAACATAATAACCATCAGGTTACTCTTTATATAATATCTTTATCTTCATAAATTTATTTTCATATTTAATGCACAGAGTAAACTGATGGTTATTTAGTGTGGTTTGTGACTGTGGTTACAATTTCATTAAAAATAACCAAAAAACACAATTTTGTTATCGGTCAGATGACAGTTTGCAGCTTTACCCGGGTAATCCTCGGAATTCAGTCAACTGTAACCTGTGAAAACCCAATAAAACCGGAGTACCCAGAGGCGTTTGGATACTTTGCAGATTACCCGGATAAAGTCTGATGTTTCTTTGCACATGACACTTTATCCAACAACACTAGGGTAATGTGCGAATTACCCGGTTAAAATACAGCAGAAAAGCAGGGTACCCAGAGGCCTCTGGATACTTTGCAGATTACCCGGGTAAAGTCCGAAATTTCATTTCACTTCGGACTTTTGCAAATGGAGCCTGGGTAATGTCAGGATTACCCGGGTACTCCTAGGATTAGCCGCACTCCTGGCTTTACCCGTAACATATGTATATATTCTTTAGTTCAGAAGGTTCAGACAGTTTAACATATTGCATTTGGATGTTCTTTAATAAAAGTCCTGGGTATATAACATTCTAGTTCCCTCAAACCAGTAATAAACATAACCAAGTAGAATGAGGTCCAGATCCTTACCTCAACCAGAGCTGCAGAGTTTTTACCATTCTTACCGTTTACACATCAATTCATAATATATGAAAATGACAGTTCTCAGCTGTAAAGCTGTGATATTCTTTGATCAGACACAATGTTGTAGCTTAGATTTTTCTAAAATGGGATTTTGTGTGAATGAGTCATTATCAGACTGGAGGAGTTTAAAGGGAGTCCAGGAGAAATGGGATTATTTAAAGGAGGCATTATTGAAGGCCACAGGCAATCGCATTCGGCTTGTTAGCAAAAACAAAAAAGGGAAGAAACCCCTGTGGTACTCTGCAGAAGTGGCCAAAATAGTGAAGAACAAAAAGATAGCATTCAATAAATATAAAACAACTCAGAGTGAAGAAGATAGGCAAACCTATAAGATTAGGCAGAAAAAGGCAAAGCAATTTATAAGAGTTTCCAAAGCACACGCAGAAGAGAAAACAGCTCTGTCAGTAAAAAAGGGGGACAAAACATTTTTTAGATACATAAACGAGAAAAGAAAAGTAAAACAAGGATTAGTTAGATTAAAAACAAAGGAAGGAAGGTATGTAGAAGAGGATAAAAGTCTTGCTGACTGCCTCAATGAATATTTTTGTTCAGTCTTTGCAGAAGAAAAGGAAGGAAAGGGACCTCAGTTAGGAGGAAACACTAAAGAGACATTTACATATGAGTTTACAGAGGAGGAGGTTCTACAGCAGTTTTCTAAAGTAAAGACAAATAAGTCAATGGGGCCTGATGGGATCCACCCAAAGTTATTAAAAGAACTCAGTGGTGTAATAGCAAAACCGTTAACAGATTTATTTAATCAATCCTTGATAACGGGAGTCATCCCAGAAGACTGGAAATTAGCAAATGTTATGCCCATTTAAAAGAAGGGTAGTAGGGAGGAATTGGGGAACTATAGGCCAGTTAGTCTTACATCAGTAGTGGGGAAATTAATGGAAACCATGTTAAAGGAAAGGATTGTTGAACATCTAAAAACACATAGATTACAGGATCAGAAACAACATGGGTTTACCTCAGGGAGATCATGCCAAACTAATCTTATTGATTTTTTTGATTGGGTAACAAAAATAATAGACACAGGTGGTGCAGTAGACATTGCTTATTTAGATTTCAGTAAGGCTTTTGATACTGTTCCGCATAGAAGGCTTATCAATAAATTGCAATCTTTGAGCTTGGATTCCAATATTGTTGAATGGATTAGGCAGTGGCTGAGTGACAGGCAACAGAGGGTTGTGGTAAATGGAGTTTATTCGGCGCAAGGTCTTGTTACCAGTGGGGTGCCTCAGGGGTCAGTACTTGGACCCATTCTCTTTAATATTTTTGTTAGCGATATTGCAGAAGGTATTAATGGTAAAGTATGTCTTTTTGCTGATGACACAAAGATTTGCAACAGGGTTGACGTTCCTGGAGGGATCAGCCAAATGACAAATGATTTAGGTAAACTAAAAAAATGGTCGGAGCTGTGGCAATTGAGTTTTAATGTGGATAAGTGCAAGATAATGCATCTGGGACGTAAAAATCCAAGGGCTGAATATAGAATATTTGATACAGTCCTAACCTCAACACCTGAGGAAAGGGATTTAGGGGTTATTATTTCAGAGGATCTAAGGGTAAGTAGTCAATGTGATAGAGCAGCAGGAAATGCTGGCAGAATGCTTGGTTGTGTAGGGAGAGGTATTAGCAGTAGGAAAAGGGAAGTGCTCATGCCACTGTACAGAGCACTGGTGAGACCTCACTTGGAGTACTGTGTGCAGTACTGGAGACCGTATCTCCAGAAGGATATAGACATCTTAGAGAGAGTTCAGAGGAGGGCTACTTAAATAGTGTACGGCTTGAAGGAGAAAAGTTACCAAGAAAGGCTTAATGATCTTAACATGTACAGCTTGGAAAAAAGACGAGACAGAGGAGATATGATAGAAACATTTTAATACGTAAAGGGAATCCACAAGGTAGAGGAAGGGAGTATATTTAAAAGGAAACAAAATAGCAAAACAAGAGGACATAGTCTTAGATTAGAGGGGCAAAGGTTTAAAAGTAACATCAGGAAGCATTATTTTACTGAGAGGGTGGTGGATACATGGAACAGTCTTCCAGTTGAAGTGGTAGAGGCCAAAACAGTGATTGAATTTAAGCAGGCATGGGATAGGCATAAGGCTATCCTAAACAAAAGATAAATCCAGGTAAAGTATCCATGTAATTGGGCAGACTAGATGAGCCGAAAGTTTCTTATCTGACGACATTTTTCTATGTTTCTATGTTATACGGAGTGTCAATGTTTCAGTCGCTTATGGGACATTCATCAGTCAAATAAGGTGAGTCAATAAAAGCCGCCCGACACATTTCATCCTTATGTGATCTTTTCTGGAGCAAATTGTTCTCTTCTCCCTGAGCAAGTCCCTCCGTAAATCTTATTTTTGCCATTTGAAACGTGGTTTTAATTTTTCTTGTTTAAATCTTTATCTTGTAAAGAGCAGTACGGATGTTGACAGTATCCACGCTTTATGACCTCAGTAACCTGCCAAAATATTGAGACATCCCTATTGTGATTACAGGATTGCGTGACTTCACTCTCGTCGGACACGATGCACGCAGCGCGTTGCCAACAGAAAGGTGACGGCTCCTTTTAAAACCCACACCTGCTCCGTACTCGATACATAAGTTTCTCCTTAGTATTAATGAGATCTATTTCATTCCTTGGATTAGTGGTCAGGAGGAAAACTGCTCGCTCAGCGTTCTGATTCACATGGATTGCTTTGTTTTTTTTCTTGGTTAATTCTGGATATAACCAGATTGCTTTGCTGCACATTATGATGCCAGGCGAGCCACATGAATATTATTTATAGAGGCTTCTAAGCCTGAGCCTTTAGAATCATAAAAGTAACGTTTTAGAATATTTCATGATCTCACAAAGGTTTTTCATCATGATCAATCCTGAACAAAAATTCATGCGATAGTTAAAGGGACAGTACCACCAAAAAATGAAATGTTCTTATTGTGTTTATTTTTTGTGTCTGGTATCTTGATTTTCTCTTGAACGTTAAGAAAATATTTTACTCTATATGTGTCACTGGGTGCATCCTTTCCATCACTTGCTCCCCACTGTGTGGCAATGGCCATCGAATGGAGTCTATGGGCCGATCACTGACTCATATCATTGTATTGTGTGGGATGTATTCAAAGGACATCACAAGGGGGTAGATTAGAAGTATTTTAACATCCCTGTTGTATCTCATTCAGCTGCCATCTATAATCACAGGTAGCCTGGAGAACAATAGATCTCCTGCAGCCTTATCAAAACATTCCCTCCTCCACCTCATTAGCTGTTAAATAATGTAGATTACATAAACACGAGCCACAAAGCAAAGCTTTGTCTTAAATGTTGCATCATGGGATAAATATAAATACACAAAATGAAAACAAGAGATCAAAACCTTCCACTATTTTTCCTTTTTCATGCAACTACTTCAAGCAAAGAAAAAAACCAGCAGCATGTGTTTTTAAGGTGGTTTTATTTGTAATGCACAAGTAATCTAGTTACGGCTTATGTTAGTGGTACTGTGCCTTTACGCAGGGTGCCGTTTAAACAATAAAATGTGTGTAACTAAACTGGAAATCTTTATCTTGTTATGATTGAAAGTATGGCAATTCTAACAATTCAACAGATCATGTAAGTGTTTGTTGAATAAACTGGTTTATCCCCATGGTTACCTCTACATAGCATGCTGCTGTAGAGTGTATATTACCTGTAGATACTCGAGTATACCGCTAGATTTTGATGACAAAAATTTACCTTAAAATTGGAGGGGTTGCGTTATATTCGAGACATCTGCATCGCGTGTAAGGCTGGTGTCAGACGAGCGTAGTGTTCACGTCCGTGATTGCGCCTAAAAGTACGTCCGTGATAGCATGAAAGAAAGTCCATTGGAGCCTGACACATGAAGTACGTGCGCACTGAACTGCGGACGCATGACGGACGCTGCAAACGGATGCAGGTTAGGCAAGAACGTAATACTGCTAGAACGGACGTGCAGAGTGCGCCACGTCCACAACGTCCGCATAGCTTTGTGTGTGAGTGATGGAGCATGGTCAGACGGACTGCATTTATACGTCCAGCATTTTTGACGGACAGAATGTTTTTTCATTGTAATTTATTTTTCCCTCCTACATCCGTCAAAAATAACTTCAGTGAAAAAACGGACTGTGTGACCACTACTGCGTCATCCGTACTGACGATGTCCGTACTGCACGGACGTACAGTCCGTAGAAATCACGCTCGTCTGACCCTAGCCTTAAAATAAAAAAATTACCTTGCTCTGTATCCCAAGTCTCCTGGAAGTTCCGGTAGTCTCGCTGAAGTGACTGCGGTCTCCCTGATGCTTAGGAACTCCCGGATTCAGGAGAGGTGGGATCCATCACGACCAGAGGGCACACTCAGTTTTAGGCTAAGGTCAGACGAAACCATTTTTAACGTGCGTTTAACCGCACAAAATCACGGCCGTGCTAGCAGCAAATGACGTCCAATGCCGGGTAACATACGAAGAACGGCCGCACGAAAGTTCGTCCGCGCAACGCAAGTGGCAAACGAACGCATTTTTTCTAGAGCATCAAACCGCTACTACTGACGTACAGAGTGCGCTGCGTCCGTATAGCGGCGTGTTTGCGTGATTAGGAGACGTCAGACGCTGCACACGTCCGGCCAACATAACATCCAGACGCAAGAAGGGTTTTATTGATGATCCGTACAAAATCACGGACGAAAATGCGCATCGTATGACCGCTATCGCGTATTCCGTGAAAAAATGCGTCCATTCGTTCGAACGCACTTTTTCACGGACAACGCGAAAAATGCATTAGTCTGACCCTAGCCTAAGCCAATCTTTCACCTCGCTCGCCTCCGCCGGCCATCTTATCGCTAGTAAAAAAGACGGGTGGTTGGCGGCTTCATACTTAGTAACAACTGCAATCATTCTAGAGCAGAACACCCCGGCCTGAGGGGGAGCCTGACTGTGTTACGAGAACCTGGAAGGATCTTAGTGGTTTACCAGTACAGTATACTTTGATAATTTTGTTCCTCGCATTATATTCGAGCCTTGAGTATTCTCCCATTTCCATAATAAATCTCTATCCATCGCGTTATATTCGGGTCGCGCTATACTCGAGTATCTACAGGTAGTTCCTAAAAGAAACACCAATTTGACATCAGGTTGGTTTGAAAACAGTGAACAATGGACATACTTGAAAACGAGAGAAATCTCAATGTATCCTTCCTGGTAAAATACTTTCTCAAAAAATATGACTGGTTGAAATTTTAAGAGTTCCATTAAACACAGGGCCGGCGCTGCCGCTAGGCCAGCTAGGTGGGTGCCTAGAGCACAGTGCCCGCCTAGGGAGCAGCTGGCCCGACCACTTGAAAAAAAAAATTGGCCGCGGGGCAGCCTGGGGCGGCCGCGTGCTGCAGCCAGCCCCAATATGTGCTGGCGTCGCTGCAGGCGTCAAGGAGACAGAGACGTGGACTTGGTGCTTCCAGTTTCCTGCACCAAGTCCACGCCTCAGTCTCCTTGACACCAGCGGCGACGCCAGCACGTATTGGGACTGGCTACGAGGAGGCGGAGGGAGACGGAGGCGGAGCTGGATCTGCATTTGCAAATACCCATGTGTGAGCCGGGGCAGATATCCATGTGTGAGCTGGGGCACAAATACCCATGTGTGAGCCTGGGGCAGATATCCATGTGTGAGCCTGGGGCAGATATCCATGTGTGAGCCTGGGGCAGATATCCATGTGTTAGCCTGGGTCAGATATCCATGTGTGAGCTGGGGAGCCTGGGGCAAATACCCATGTGTGAGCCTGGGGCAGATATCCATGTGTGAGCTGGGGAGCCTGGGGCAAATACCCATGTGTGAGCCTGGGGCAGATATATATGTGTGAGCCTGGGGGCAGATATCCATGTGTGAGCCTGGGGCAGATATCCATGTGTGAGCCTGGGGGCAAATATCAATGTGTGAGCCTGGGGCAAATATCCATGTGTGAGCCTGGGGCAGATATCCATGTGTGAGCCTGGGGCAGATATCCATGTGTGAGCCTGGGGCAGATATCCATGTGTGAGCCTGGGGGCAAATATCAATGTGTGAGCCTGGGGGCAAATATCCATGTGTGAGCCTGGGGGCAGATATCCATGTGTGAGCCTGGGGCAGATATCCATGTGTGAGCCTGGGGGCAGATATCCATGTGTGAGCCGGGCAGATATCCATGTGTGAGCTGGGGCAGATATCCATGTGTGAGCCTGGGGCAGATATCCATGTGTGAGCCTGGGGGCAGATATCCATGTGTGAGCCTGGGGCAGATATCCATGTGTGAGCCTGGGGGCAGATATCCATGTGTGAGCCTGGGGGCAGATATCCATGTGTGAGCCGGGCAGATATCCATGTGCGAGCCTGGGGCAGATATCCATGTGTTAGCTGGGGCAATATCTCCATGCCATGTGTTAGCTGGGGCAATATCTCCTTGCGTGAGCTGGGGCAATATCTCCATGTGTGAGCTGGAGGAAAATATACCCATGTAAGAGCTGGGGGCAAATATACCCATGTGAGCTGGGGGCAAATGTACCCATGTGAGCGGGGGGGGGGGGCAATATATCCATGTGAGAGAGCAGGGGGTAAACATACGCATGTGAGCTTTCTTTTTTTGGGGGGGTGCAAGTAGCTGGTCTTGCCTAGGGCGCAAAATAGTCTAGCACCGGCCCTGATTAGACAGTGTCATATTTCTAATGAATACACTAGAAATCAGTGCTGAGCCCACTTCTACCACCAATACGGCAGTCTCAAACTCTCATTTCCTCCTTATTCTTCATCTGGTCATAACTTAGTTTGACTCATGCAATCCTAAAATGTACATCTATGTGTTTGCAAAGCAATTTAAATATATTTGAGACATAAACCCTCACTTGACTTCCTTAGTGCACTAGAATTACATTCAGCCCCTCTGTATCTTTACAGATGAACTGAGTATGGTCGTCCCCTTCTTCCTTCTGCCTCTTTGTTAAGGTTGATTCAACCAATAAAACAGTATTGCTGCTTACTAACAGTCAGTAAGTGGATGAGGAGGGGGTCACTGATGTCCCTCAGTTCAAAAATATCAATAAAATGCAGTATTCTATAGAGTCTACTCCTCCCTGTATAGTATAGATACATGGCTACCATAATGGAGCTTTATGCTATACATACAGACAGTAAGTAGGATTTCCCCTATTAATCAGTGTTGCTCTATCCATTAATACCTAAAAATGACATTTGGTGCTGCGTGCTAATATTCTAAACCAGGTTTCTGTTGTTCATCTGGAGAACTGATAATATAAAACCCAGTAAACTCCAAACACGAATGAAAAAAGGTGACAGTGATGAAATTAAACCTTGTCCTTTAAGTTTCTAAAAAAAATTATTGGATTGTGGAGATCATTTTTTATATCATTAAAAGCAATAAATGTATCCAGAATACCTTCAGGGTTATTCAAAGAGAATCGCAAAGCCACCGCACGTTCGGTGATTTTTCGTTCTCTTCATTTCGGTGCGATTCGGCGATCCCATTTCGGCGACCCTGCGGTGTATTCAGCAAGCACCACAGGGCCGCCGAAATGCAGGGAAAAGTCGCTGCAAACCCGCCGAAAACTCACCGCAAAACGCAGGCGAACGCACACCGAAACCCGCAAAGACATCTGGATTAACCCGCCGAAGACGCTGGAGAAACCCAAGCAGGAGCCGATCACACGCAGCGCAGCCGCCGGAAAAACCCGACCCCGCAGACGGAGGTGAAGAAGAAAAAAAAAACAGTACGCTTGAATGTTTGAAAAGTGAAACGCTGTTTGCAGAGAAACTACTGAGTGAAAATGTCTGAAATTTACATATGATCCAATGAATGATAATAAAAAGGGCGGTTACAGAATAAAGAAAAACGATTTAAAAAAAAAACGGAAAGAAAATGTTTGGAAAAAAGCCCGAAAAAATACCTAAAAGGTCCTAAAAAATCTACAAATCAAGAGACTCTTTACTGCAGAATTTTATAATAAATGGTTTATTAGATATTGAATTAAAACGGGAATATTTTTAACATTGAAGCCTATGGGATTCGCCTGAATAAACTTGCCGAATTAAACCACCGAATGGCAGGGCATTAGGGGAACCTTTCACTGCTGGTTTGTATTCTCTGAATAGATGAAGCATTGCTTCTCTATGGGGATTTCACTGTCCTCGAACAGGCACTGTATGTGCAGGCAATTCGCCAACATTTGGCGAACTGCCTGCTCTCTGGATGGATAGCCGAATGGCCAGGAAAGGTAACAGAATGCTGAATTTCAGCGTTCAGTTACCTTTCTCCAGCAATTCGGATCTCTTTGAATAACCCTGCTTGTATTTTTTATCGCAGAAACACTCCATTTTTAGTGGCAGCCTGCAGACAGGTGGCAACGTTTCGGCCCATCAGAGGGACCTTCCTCAAACCATCACCATGTCATACCAGTCATAGTATGTGTGCCTTGTCTTCTTTTAATGTCTCCTTTATACTGGTAAATACATAAAATAATATAATGCGATATTTGCACGTTCTTTGAAGTAACATATTTTATTTATTTTTTTAATTTATATTTATTTAAATTTTTAATTAAATGTATTTTGTTAATATCGAGCTGCATTTATCAAGTAATGTTTAAATATAATTATGTCGTGAAATTCCTCTTGACCGATGTAATTTTCTTAAGTTAAAACACAGTATAAGAAGCCCTCGCTTGTCCTAACTCCATTTTCAGTCGCCATAAACCATTTTGTGTTTAACTGACGGTATTTTTAGATCAATTCCAAGTGGTTTCTTGATTTCACGTGTTCATTAGCTGAAGAAGGTCACCTTGTGGCCTCTAACGGTACACGCCACGCATTAGTCTACATTCTCCGAGGCAGAAATCCTTTGCAAACCTTGATTCAGCAACTCTCTGATATAATAGATATATATAATTTTTTTTTATTACCGTTTGTATAAAACGACAAAGACGAACGCAACGTCATTCAAAGACGCAGCGAATGACCTCTAGCTACGCTTTATTTATTTATCTACATTATCCGGATAGCTTAATTGTCATAGACCCGCATTGCAAGAATAAGAGAGCGCAACCTGATTTTTAAAAAAAAAAAATAATTTTGAGGATGCGTAACAGAATCCAAAATGGCCCATTTTTTTATTTCCCAGTCTCAAATCCACGACTGGCTTCCACAAGCTGTACTTCAATTCTCTCAAGGGGCAGAAAAGAAAAAGGTCTAAGGTTTCAGCTGGAGAGGTGATATAGTCTTGTATCACAAAGGGCTGGGGGACTCTATGTAAATAATTCACAGCTTCATTCAATACTGTGTTAGATTTCATCTGCACAACTCACTGTCTGGCCCTGATAAGGAACATTGCCGTTCTCTGACTGGTGTAACGCTAAAGCAATTCATGGTAACCTCTTACTAGACTGTCCGAGATAGAAAAGATTTGGTTCCAGACTTAACGCCCATCGCAAACTATCAGTTGAACGGATACATTTCACAACAGCCTCTAGAAACTCTGTTTCAAGAGCATTTCTGGGGCAAAGTTCTAAAAAAAAGTAGAGCGAATGGCACCGGCATACCACCGGTTTCCACGGTCTAAATTACGCCTTCTTCACTTTGCCCCAGAACATAGAAACATAGAAACATAGAAACATAGAAACATAGAAACATAGAAAATGTTGTCAGATAAGAACCTTTCGGCCCATCTAGTCTGCCCAATTACATGGATACTTTACCTGGATTTATCTTTTGTTTAGGATAGCCTTATGCCTATCCCATGCCTCCTTAAATTCAATTACTGTTTTGGCCTCTACCACTTCTACTGGAAGACTGTTCCATGTATCCACCACCCTCTCAGTAAAATAATGCTTCCTGATGAAAATGTGAAAATTTCATGAAACGATTTTAAAAGCTGGGCTCGTCCGGGATTTTAACCGGGGAGCTGTCGCACCCTAAATGAGAATCATACCTCTACACCAACAAGCCACTCTTGAACTGCTCTTTATATATGACCCCCCTTCATCCACTTGATATTACAGCGTGAAATGAGCTTTTATTTTTTATTATTTTTTTTTAAATTCTTTATTTTAAAGTCAACGATAAGAGAAATAACCAACAGCGACATTTGTGGCATCACAGGGCCAACGGAGGTGATCAGACCATCAAGGGAGAGTACAAAACAAAGCAAAAAGTAAAAATAATAAAACTAATAATAATAAGAATTATAATAATAATAATAACACAGGCAGACACCAGCGAGTCCAACATAGGCGGGTCCAAACAGTAAATGCAAGAGTCTTCGAGATAGGTATAGCTCAGCCAAGGAATGAAAAACAAAATCTCAATTATATAGCAGCAAACAACATTTGAGGGAACAGCAAAAAGTCTGATCGCGTGGTGAGGGAGAGGGAGGGAAGAGAAGAAAAAATTAAATTGAATGCAGAGAAAAGGTAAGGCCAAAATCGTGCCGTCTCCAGCACTATTCCGCCACCCTAGGTGGCAACGAGAGGCCAAGGGAGTGAAATGGCATTAGGCCCGGGCACTCGGAGGCCACACGTGACCGTAATGGCGGCCAAGATATCCCGGTTGAGGGGGGGGGTGGGGAAAAAAGGGGGGGGGGAGAAAAGAAGAAAATGGGGAAAAATGCATTCATTCAGCCTGGACTGTCTTCTGCCACCTCGAAATGAGCTTTTTTATACGTCCTTCTTAGGCACAGTAAGTTATCTTATTTATAAACATGACAAATTTAATAGAAGCGGACAGGTATTTGAATTATTGATTGCAAGATATTTAAACTGAAGTACACATCCATCAGCGTATGTGAGAAGCCAGCAGACAGATTTATGATGTCCCGGGCTCTGGTACTAGCCTGTAGCTGACATTTATATTAATTACAGCCCACACATTAGTTTCTCTAGAAATTGTTGCATGTGTTTATAAGAGATGTATCTATTACACAATTTAAATATTGTTTGAGCCACTAAAACATGATTTCTATAGTGCGCTAATGCACTCTTTGATTTAGTAGGAATATATGCATTACGATATTATTTCCCGGGGGGAGATATGCTTTCTATTTCAACTTCCTACGACTTGTTAGCCTATGATTACGTCTGACAGAGCTGTGAATCACGCTGATACTGGACCGGGAGGCTCTTTTGTTATTGTAGTGTGACAGTCAAACCTCTTTGGTGAAGGGCTCTTGCTCAGTTTTGAGTTTTGTATAGACTGCAGATTATCCGAGCAAAGAGCGTGTACATAGAACATTACGGGCCCTATTACATTCTTCGCGCAAACGTTAATGCGTGCGCAAAAACGCATTAACGCGAGGGGCAAAACCCTTTGTGCTGAACGTCGTATTATAATGTCAGCGCAACAAACGCACGTATACGTCTACCGCGGGTGAAACTGTGCGAGCGTACTTTACTGCATCCGTCCTATACTTAACATTGTGAGCGCAAGTGCGTTTGTGCGCCGGTACGCGGATAGTATTACAATCTATGCGCAGTTTGTAACGCACAGCCTTTGCGCACATAATTTTAGCAACTCCTAAAAGCTGGTGTTAACGGCAAATCTGACGGACCTGGCCGAAACCAAGTATACCAGCCCAAAAAAAATAATACAGCACAGTATAGTTACTCATTCTACACATACCAAACCAATAAAATGGAGAAGTTGTGCGTGGTTTTTTTTTTTTTTATTGATGCGACATATATGCGCAGATTGACTTGGACAGACGCAAAAACTTAACGTGAGACATTTTTGGTTCTTAATTCTGATTGGCTGAATTGAGTGAAAAAACAGTCCGCACACTGATTTCTGCGCGCAACGTTACTGCGCGCGCTTTTTTGCGCGTCTATTTAACGCGCGTTATTTTTTGGACGGATGAAAGAATGCGCGAGGATTGTAATACCAGCATTGATTTACGTGCGTTAATGTTTGATGCTTCGCGCACAAATTCACGCGCTGCGTGAGCGTTTTTGCGCGATGATTGTAATAAGGCCCTACGCAGGAAGGACGGAATGATACAATGAAGATCTCACATCCTTAGCACTTCGACTGACTTCCTGCATTACCAATTCGTGCCCCGTTCCTACACTCTCGCTTAATCCCTCGCTAAACAAACTTATTTCTCATCTCCACCTTTTCTCATGAGTCCAGATGTCTGTTTCATACTTTCATCTGTTAATGCGCCCCGGATCCACCCAACCTATTACTTGCTGACAGCTTCACCGGCAAGATTAATAAACCTAGACTGGAAATCGCTTCCCTACCCTCCTCCATTAACCTTTCAACCTCACCCACTCCTTCACTCCCTGCCCTCTCTGCTACTATCAGGGCTATTCAGAGTAAAGGTGAAACTCTGGAGAACTTTTGGAGAAGTGAACATTTTAGGTCAAAGTAGCCAAACCAGAAAAATTCTTCCATTTATCTCATTTTCCAAATCAGCTATTTTGACCTAGAATTTTCACTTCGCTAAACATTCTCCAGAGTTTCACCTTTCTCTGAATAATCCTGTATGTCTTCTTTTTCTACAGTCTTAGAGGAGGACGTCTTGGCAGTTCACATGTCCTCTGCCTGACCACCTGTCCGCTCGATCCCATCTCCTCGCTCTTTATACGTTCTGTCCCTCCTTTGACTCACATTTTCAACCTCCCCTCTGGATTCTTCCCCTCTGCATTCAAACATGCTCCGATCACCCCCATTCTGAAGAAGCCATCTCTTGATCCCACCTCCCTCTCAAACTACAGTCCCGTCTCTTTGATCCCACCTCCCTCTCAAGCTACCATCCCATCTCTTTGATCCCACCTCCCTCTCAAACTACCGTCCCATCTCTTTGATCCCACCTCCCTCTCAAACTACCATCCCATCTCTTGATCCCACCTCCCTCTCAAACTACCATCCCATCTCTTTGATCCCACCTCCCTCTCAAACTACCGTCCAGTCTCTTTGATCCCACCTCCCTCTCAAACTACCATCCCATCTCTTGATCCCACCTCCCTCTCAAACTACCGTCCAGTCTCTTTGATCCCACCTCCCTCTCAAACTACCATCCCATCTCTTTGATCCCACCTCCCTCTCAAACTACCATCCCATCTCTTTGATCCCACCTCCCTCTCAAACTACCGTCCAGTCTCTTTGATCCCACCTCCCTCTCAAACTACCATCCCATCTCTTGATCCCACCTCCCTCTCAAACTACCATCCCATCTCTTGATCCCACCTCCCTCTCAAACTACGATCCCATCTCTTTGATCCCACCTCCCTCTCAAACTACCATCCCATCTCTTTGATCCCACCTCCCTCTCAAACTACCATCCCATCTCTTTGATCCCACCTCCCTCTCAAACTACCGTCCCGTCTCTTTGATCCCACCTCCCTCTCAAACTACCGTCCCGTCTCTTTGATCCCACCTCCCTCTCAAACTACCGTCCCGTCTCTTTGATCCCACCTCCCTCTCAAACTACCGTCCAGTCTCTTTGATCCCACCTCCCTCTCAAACTACCGTCCCGTCTCTTTGATCCCACCTCCCTCTCAAACTACCGTCCCATCTCTTTGATCCCACCTCCCTCTCAAACCACCGTCCCGTCTCTTTGATCCCACCTCCCTCTCAAACTACCATCCCATCTCTTGATCCCACCTCCCTCTCAAACTACCATCCCATCTCTTGATCCCACCTCCCTCTCAAACTACCATCCCATCTCTTGATCCCACCTCCCTCTCAAACTACCGTCCCATCTCTTTGATCCCATTTGCCTCCAAAATCATAGAACGCCTGGTCTATAACCAGCTCTCCGGTCTTCTTGCTAATGCTCAACTTGACCCGTACCAGTCCAGCTTCCGCTCCCAACATCCACTGAGACTGCTCTGACCAAGGGGACTAATGATTTTGTTGCTGCTAAAACCAAAAGGTCACTGCTCCCCGATTATTCTTCTCAAACTTTCCACCAGTGAGTAAAATCAACCCCACTCAAAATAAAGACTAATTGAATGGAGGATGTCAGCAGCATCTGCCCAATTATTTAAGGGCAAAACAAGGGAACTCTATTCTCAATATGGTATCCCTTAAGGCAGTGGTCAATAAACGCTGGTCCTCAGGTCCCCCTAACAGGCCAGATTTTGCAGATCACCTTGGGGAAATGCAGACTGAATCCTGCAATCACTGAGCAGCAAATAATATCACCTGTGCTGTGCTTCAGATATCTGCAAACCTGACCTGTTAGGGGGACCTGAGGACCAGGGTTGGGGGGACCCCTGCCTTAAGGGAACGTTTCGGGTCCCCTAAACATCACATTATTCAGTAAGTGCTGGTGATGAAGCGCCTACAAACACCGGCGGCATCTCGCAAAAGTAAAATCCAATGAACAACAGGTGACGCTTCGCAGTGCAGCCTCTCCTGCCGCTCGATGAGAAGCAGAGAAAGCGTGAGAATCTACCTGGGCTCTGAAGGAGTTAATAAGGTACACGGGGAAGTGAAACCAGTGTCAGCACTTCTTCAGGGCCTTTTCCAGCGCAGAGAAAGATGTATCTGATCGCAATAAAATCACCCTTCCATGAAACGACAGCCCCGTGAACACAGACAAGCTCTCATGCTGTCTTATTGCTTGTGATTTGCTCTTATTAGCCGTAAAACCTCTGAATACTAATCTTTTAACGCTGGAGGTGGAGAGTAACAGACGCGGGTCTGTGGGGTTAGAATGGGACTGATATATGGGGTTTAGAGGTCTGTTGTGGTGCAAATGCCTGCTATATAAGCCGCTGTGTGCAAGGTGACACGCGGGGGACCATAATATACAGTATGCATTGAGTATACGCTGCTTGGGGTGATCCTTTATATAGCATTATTGTAAATCCTTATATAATGTTTTGTGAGATAAGTAAATACAAATCCTAAATAACGACGTACGCATGAAAACGCAGACTAACAACTAACTTCAGGACTTCTCCCGAGCTGCCCCCTTTCTATGGAAATCCCTCCCCCACAACATCAGACTCTCCCGTCTCTCCAGTCCTTCAAGAAGTCTCTGAAAACACATTACTTTAGAGAAGCCTATCAGCTCACTCCTAATCCCCCTCTGTTCATTTTCTGCTGCATCTTCCCGCACAGCCCACATGCACTCCGCTATTTCATGTTCTCTATTAACCCTTACCTACTGTGCCACCCCTCTCCTCTTAGATTGTAAGCTCTCCAGCAGGTCCTCTCTCCTACTGCTCTGTGTGTTTAACTCGTATATTTGTTGTTCTGCCTTCCGTTGCTACAGAACTTGTTGGCGTTTTGTAAAAAGCTTTATTAAAAAACTGTAACTGTAACTACTTTCTTCTCATCAATATGTAAACACACGGTGATATTTGTTTTGAACGGCTTTGCAAAATGGATTTTATCTCGTACGACCCAGACTCCTCTTTGCTCAAGCAGAGTTCGCAAAAAATGTGATCATTACCCTGGAAATCGATTTTGGCAAATCTCTGCAGAGGGAATGAAAAGGTGCAATCAACGCCAGCAAGTTACCATGGAATAGCTTGCGCTTCTCCTTTATTAAAGGGCCACTCTACACCCCAATCATAACTACGTTCTCTTTTTAAAGGGGTCAGGCTGTGTGGAGAGACGCCCCTTCCCTCCACCTCCCACCTTCAGCAGAAACCACGGTGTAAAGTAGAGGAGTCTCCTGCGCCCACACGTGTCACCAGGCAGCCAGCGTTTTAAATTTTCCGGCTGTCGGTCCCCAGATCGATCACTGATGATGTCAGCGTGCTCTGCATGATGACATCATCCTTTCTCTGACCGCCAGCAATGGCGAGTGTTCTGAGACCCTGTGCACACATCTACAGTCAAGTCCAGAAATATTGGGACATGGACACAATTCTAACATCTTTGGCTCTATACACCACCACAATGGAGTTGGAATGAAACAAACACAATGTGCTTTAACTGCAGACTGTCAGCTTTAATTTGAGGGAATGTACATCCAACTCACTTGAAATGAACTCTGGGCCTTTTCTCTGCACATTGTAATTGGGGTAATGAGGGAATAGGTGGTGTGCTCTCCTCCTGGTGAGCTGTGTTCTTTTTGTCTTGAGAAGCACCCGTCCTCTGTGCTTAGGTAAGGTGAGTGAATGCTGCCCTCCTGATGTGTGCATTATATATACATACATATACTGTATATACAGTCAGGTCCATAAATATTGGGACATGAACTGACTGTAACAGCGCTCAGAGTTTCAGTAAAACAAGGAAATAATATTGTTCTAACCTCTTATATATAAAAATATTATTTACTAGTTTTACTGAAACTCTGATCGCTGTGATGAGTAGCAGTCAGTTACTGTAACAGCTTTGCCTGACACGGGGCAGTATTACAATGTCGGTGCTAACTTAACCAGAGCTGTTGTAAACTGAAAACCTCCATAGGCTATTAAGCATTTTACCCTTATTTCTCTTCCACCATTACCTTTCTCTTAAGTTACCTTTACTTCCCTTCAACCCCCCAAACCATCCCACCCCCGCCCCCACTCTCCCCATAAATAAAAACACATGACAAAAGTATTGGCGGTTTGAAAAGGTCACGTCTTTTATTTATAATCAAGGCCAAAAAATCATTGCCTCTGTGGCAGAATTATCAGCGATCCTCGCTTTCTTGGAATAGGTAACACCAGGTAACACTGGTACCATATATCCAGCCAGATAACACTGGCAACCGCAATGAACCACCAGCATTGCCCAGAAATAGCGGCCGGCCCCACGTGGCTAAGCTAGCGCGACCACACGCTGCTCTCTTTATAGCAGATAGCAGGCCCGGGAGGATCTTCAAACCAGGAGGCACCTGTGTTTGGCTGCACAAACCACCACACAGACCCCCAGATCCTCCCCCTCTATCGCCTCTCCACGTGCCAGGGCCGCATATTTCACCGCCACCAAAAATGAGGACCCTCTTTTTCCGCCACAAATAAAAGACCGTGACCTTTTCACTTACTTTACACAAGGGTCTTTATCAGCCCTTCGATGTTGCCCCCGAAAAGGTTGTTCCTCGCCTTGGACAAATGGACCCCGTCATTCCAAAACAATTCCTCCTGCATTGTCACTATGTTCTGATGCTCCAAAACCTTTCCTCCCATCTCCAGCATAATCTTTTTTGCTGCCTGGTATAGCTTCTTTCTCCCGATGTATCCTGCACCCTGCAGTTCCTCCACACTAATATAGCAATTACGTTAGACCACACTATCTGAACATCCGGCCATTCCTTCCTGAACCACCTAAGTGTTTCCCGGACCCTATTCTGCAAATCTATCGTTGTCATAGCCCCTATGTCGTTACCCCCTAAATGCACTATCATTATATCGGGCTTCCCCACCTTCTCCTAGATTCCTGTGCTACCCCTAAAAACTGCTCCCACTCCATACCCCTCCTTCCTATCCACCTAATGCCCGCTTTAGTGAGGCTGAACCCTAGGTTCACTCCCATCGTTGTGCCCACAGCGTGAACAGCCGCCCAGTGCACATAGGAGTGTCCCAGGATCCATACTCTCTTCGCCCGCTCTGAAAGAAAAAACCCAAAAAATGGAATATTAACGTTCAAACACATACCAACTTTTTATCGCGACTGTAAATTGAATCAGGGTTATATACCTACCCCTGCTTATTCACAACCCTCTCCTCTCTAACTTAGTAAATTATGAAATACCAGCTAGCCTGCTAAGACCGGTACCCTTTAAACAAATTCTCTTTCCCCATCGCTGTTTAATCCTAACTGCTCGCGATCTGCCAGAGAAATGAAGGTTTATTAATTTTTTTATTTTTTTTTCCCCCAAAAACAGAATATCCCCTATGTCGTTACCCCCTAAATGCACTATCATTATATCTGGCTTCCCCCACCTTCTCCTAGATTGAATATAGAATATTTGATACAGTCCTAACCTCAACATCTGAGGGTTGGGATTTAGGGGTTATTATTGCAGAGGATCTAAGAGTAAGTAGTCAATGTAATAGAGCAGCAGGAAATGCTGACAGAATGCTTGGTTGTGTAGGGAGAGGTATTAGCAGTAGGAAAAGGGAAGAGCTCACGCCACTGTACAGAGCACAGGTGAGACCTCGCTTGGAGTACTGTGTGCAGTACTGGAGACCACATCTCCATAAGGATATAGACACCTTAGAGAGAGTTCAGAGAAGGGCTACTAAAATGGTGTATGGCTTGAAGGAGAAAAGTTACCAGGAAAGGCTTAATGATCTTAACATGTACAGCTTGGAAAAAAGACGAGACAGAGGAGATATGATAGAAACCTTTAAATACGTAAAGGGAATCCACAAGGTAGAGGAAGGGAGTATATTTAAAATGAAACAAAGTAGCAAAACAAGAGGACATAGTTTTAGATTAGAGGGGCAAAGGTTTAAAAGTAACATCAGGAAGCATTATTTTACTGAGAGGGTGGTGGATACATGGAACAGCCTTCCGAGTAGAAGTGGTAGAGGCCAAAACAGTAATTGAATTTAAGCAAGCATGGGATAGGCATAAGGCTATCCTAAACAAAAGATAAATCCAGGTAAAGTATCCATGTAATTGGGCAGACTAGATGGGCCAAAAGGTTCTTATCTGCCGACATTTTCTATGTTTCTTTCCATCCCAGCAACGTTACAGCCTTTTCCACAGCCGCTTTGAATTGCAACCTGGACAAAATTGGTTCCATCCTCATGCCTCAAAAAAAAACATATGGCCGTTTGCAGGAGCCGCCTCCAAATAACCTCTTACATAACACCGGGCATACCTCCACTTAACTTCTGTATTACGCTCCAGTCTTTGTGTAATATACCCTCCCCCCTCTAAGTAATGGATTCCTTTTGTTTTCACATGCTTCTGTCAGCCCCTCGCCCCCCCAGCAACCAAGGTCGCCCAGCTCATGGTTATCTGATGCATTGTTCCTAGCTGGATGTGATTACATTGTCTCTGCACCTTTCCTCTGTGTGTGTGTGTCCCTTGCACAATGTAAATCAATGTAGTCTCCATTTTGAGTTGGGCCATAAGCAGTACTTCTGCAGAATACTGACTTCAAGGGGAGCAGTCTGCCCGTGGACAGGAACCCCTACGTTACAGCCTCGTTCCTCGAATGCCCTCTGGGTTAAGCTAAATGGGGACTTCTCTAAAGGACCAGCCATTCTACCTAACAGCACCTCCTTCCCCCACTTTTCTCTCAATATTTCTGGCAGTTCATATGCTGATTTCAACTGCTTTACTTTCCTACCCCCCTTCACTTCATCCCTAATCAGTATCTTGAAGCCTTCCATAAAAAAAAAAAAACCTTACTCCATTCTCCTTATCCTCCATCTTTAAGGCTCGCCAGCCCTGGAATCCTTTACCAAGTCTTTAACCCACGTCTTTAACCCACGTCTACCAATGAAACGGTTTCTTGCTTAGTATATTAATCTATAGGCCCGAAGTTAAGTCAACCTACCCAAAATAGTGAAACAGCATTTGCTAACATACAAAATCACTGTTTAGTTGATAAGCCTCTTCAGAAATTATAACAGACACATTTAGATGTGTATTTGGTTAGTAATTGTTATATTCATAAGTCTGGCAGAAACCATCTGGATTAATTTAGTTGCGCAAATGTAAATTTAAGCAGATTATACAGTTACTGCTGCAGCACTTCCTCATTGACAGCAGACCATGTGACTTTTTGAGGTTTAAGATGGCTGCCAGCCATGCGGTCACTGATTACCTATGTTTATAAGATCATACAGACTATACAAATAATAAGGTTTGATCAAGTATTACAAAGTGAAGCAAATATCAATGAGCATATTCTAGCTAACAATGCAAATCACTATAACGGGTAAATTAGTGCGTATTTAACCAAATAGATTACACACGCATATAGCATATTATCAACATAGCGACAAATTCACAGAATTAATACACTTAATACTTATCCACTCCCAGGCTTTCTTATGATGATGGTACGAGTGGGAAAGATGAGGGAGTTGTTGCTCATGTTTCCTCCATTTCGGAGATAAGTCTCTCCTCTCCCTCAATAAAGACAAAGTTAGCGTTCTGAAATCATTATTTACTCACACTGTAGCAAGTGCGCAAAAAAGATTGTACATTACTGCTGTGTCACTTCAAAAATTGCCTCAATTAGTATAGTGAACTTAAATACAAATGAGTTTATTCATCAACTTATTGCTTAGCTCTTGGAGTTACTTTATTTATTTCACATACACCCAGGTGAGACAACCCCCCTCCCTTCCAGAATACATTACAGATAACAACAGGCTCCAGTCACTGGACAATAGAAAAGCTCCAGTCACTGGACAATAGAAATAACAGTCATCACAAGGGAATGTTTACCCTTCCTTCTCTAAACAGTGTGCTTATTGAAACCCAGGATGTTAGAGTGCAAGCTCTAGAGCAAGGGGCCTCTCCTACTGTTTAATGAGTGCAAAATATAACAACTTATAACTGTAACATACAGATACACACTTTGACAACAGCATAGCACATCACACAACACTCTACACTATATACAGAGACAATAAACTGTAAAGCAAAATACTTGCAAATAAACATTGGGGCGGACGTTTTATCACAGGTTGCTTTGTATGCTTCCGGCCTGTTCAGTACAAAAATGACTGCAGCTCATTAAAATGTATCAATTTTGGAGTGCTATTTGGTGCTAGAACACCCACTATTCATGTATGTGATTCTTAAAATTGACCGTCAGTTATTTACTAGAGTGAGCACTTTAACTATAAAGGCACAGCAATCTTCAGACAGACACAGGCAAAATTACTGATCCCAAATGCACCAAATAACATACCAAACAACAAATCACTGAGTTATACCAGACCAATTAACCTATTCATAATTACTATCATGCAGATACTACACAAAATTAACAAGGGAATACAGTATTGCAAAGTGTAACGAATATCAAAAGCATCTACTAAATAAAACCTGCAAATCAATACAATGGAAAAACCTGCACCTATTTATCCAAGTAATAATAGAACTAGGAATATATATATATTTAGCAGACTATAATAATAGGGAATACTTCACTGTTTGATACAGCCAGTAATACTTATCCAGTCGTTGGTTTTCATATGACGATGGTGATGGTAAAATGGAGTTGGCTGTCCAAAAAGACAAAGGTTAGACTGATTTCTTCTGTCCTTTGCTTACCCTTTTCTATTACCCCTGCCCCTGCCCTTTCTGTTATCTGCCCCCGAGACCCAATCCCAGCAATACCCTGAAACAAAAGGGTGAACCATTGTAACTCCTCCCAACTTTCAACTCTTTTCTTTAAACAGGGAAATTGCTTAAGCTTTTTTCGTTCCCATCCAGTCTCTCATCAGTACAATGGCTCTGGGAAGTTTACAACAGCTCTGGTTAAGTTAGCACCAACTATGTAATGTGGCCCACATTGTGCTGAGAGTGAGAGATACTGTAACAAGCAGCGATCTCAGCCCTCTGAGGAGCCACTACAATAGTAAATGTATCCACTGGTTTTCGGATGAATGAAATTAGTTTTCATACTAAAGAACTGAAAACGAATTTCTTTAGCAACTAAATAAATTGCATTTTAGGACTAATCCATTAGTTCAAAACGAAATTTTGTGCTGTGCACATGTCTAACCTCTACTCCACCCAGCCGGTGGACCTTTTCTCCTAATTTTCTACAAGTATAATTCTGATAGAAAGAATGCAACTTCGTACAGAAAATAAATGTATCCATTTAACGTCATACAACTGTTTATCACAACGCGATACATTTGCGGATCGTCGGTTCGATAATCCTCGCATCAAACCTACGGCTCTCACAGTCAGCGAGGATCGACGTCAAACAACATTTTGAAAAACTGCTATTATAATGAAAATCCATCAGATGCTCCATTTCTCGCGTCGCTCGCACGACTTGCCAAACACACAGAAATTCAGAGGATTTAAAATTTAATGAATGTTCTTGGGAGACTGCGAATAAATCAGATTTTATTAGGCAAATGAACACAATGCAGAAAAACTAAAGCAATATGTGTCAGAAACACTACATGGAAGAAGTAGCCGATTGCCCAAACCGGAATTCCGAAAGAAAAGTCATTTTTTTTCTCTCTGCTTGAATAATCAAAACAAAAAAACAACAACATTGGATTGGATTACTTATTGGTTGTCAAATTGTAAATTTCAAGGGTTTATTAGAAATACAATTCCTACAACTACAAATGGGTTATTCAGAAAGGACCAAACTTGCCACCGAAGGGCACCGAACGGTGTACTCCAAATACTGGCGAATTGACAGCGACTATGGTGCCGCTGCCCGGGATTTGGCCATCTTCAGCGTCAGTGAAATTGTCCCATAGAGTAGTAATGGTTAATCTATTCAGAGAACGCCGAGCTGCACCGAAATGTCAGTGAAATGCCCTGATTTTCGGTGGTTCAGTTCGACAGGTTTAAACAGGCGAATCCCATAGAATTCAATGTAAAAAAATATTATCGTTTCTATTTTTTTTTAATTCACCCGTTTATTCTTTTCATTTTCAGCAAAAAGTCTTTTTATTTATCTATTTTTTTAGATGACATTTTTGATTCCCAATTTTTTTTAAAAGGTGTTGTTTTGTTTTCGTAATTCTGTAACAGACCTTTTTATTATTTTTTAAAGGACTTTTTTTACTATTTACTCACATTTTAATGTATCTTTATTGGTTAATCGCTTATTAGGAGAATAGCAGAGTTCTGTTTTTTTTTTCCTGCAGTTCGGCAGTGTTCGGTGGTGTTCAGTTGCTAGATCGGCAGCACCACGTTCGCCGCACTTCAGGGACCCAGCGGTGAATAGGGAATTCACCATAGAGTCGGCAAAATGGAATCGCCCGAAGCGCACTGTAGTGCGCCAAACTACAAAGCGCTGAAATTTCGTTCCTTTGTGAATAACCTGTCCAATATAAAAACAGCAAAGCATCATGGGGGATGCAGTGCTAGGTCTCCCCATTTTGAATACTTTCTGGGCTCTATTACATTCTTCTCGCAAACGTTAACGCCCGCGCAAAAACGCATTAACACAAGGGGAAAAACCCTTCGGACTGAACGTCGTATTACAATGTCTGCGCAAAAAATGCGCGTTAACGTCTACCGCGGGTGAATCTGCGCAAACGCTGCGCGAGCGTACTGTACTGCGCACGTCCTATACTTAACATTGTGAGCGCAAATGCGTTTGTGCGCTGGTACGCGGATGGTATTACAATCTATGCGCAAAGTTTAACGCACAGCGTTTGCGCATCATTTTAACGTCTTTGAAAAGCTGGCAAATTCTATCAACTTGGCCGAAACCAAATACACCAGCCCAAAAAAAAATACGGCAAAGTATAGTTACACATTCTACACATACCCAAACAATAAAATTGAGAAGTTGTGCGTGTTTTCTTTTTTTGATGCAGCATATATGCGCAGATTGACTTTGACAGGCGCAAAAACTTAACGTGAGACAATTGTGGTTCTTAATTCTGATTGGCTGAATCATGTGAAAAAACAGTCCGCACACGTGCGTCTTTGAACGTCCGTTTTACGCGCGTTATTTTTTGACGGATGAAAAAATGCGTGAGGATTGTAATACCAGCGTTGTTTTACGTTCGTTAACGTTTAACGCTGCGCGCAAAAATTCACGCGTTCTGCGTTCGTTTTTGCGTGAAGAATGTAATAGAGCCCTCAATGTTTTTATTTTATATATACGTCATCCAGCAGGGACCCTCAGAATGAATTGTAGCCGTCACGAGGTTCACAAAACGGCAAATTCTCGCTGTAGGCTTTTGCTATTTCCAGGAGGAATCCATCTGGAGCCACTTAAAGAGAATCTATGATCGGAATCATATTTATATTTAAACGCCACTTTAAGCCACGCAGCGTAATTTTCTGCTCCATTATAGGTGTCAATTTGCATAAAAACTCTGTTGCGACTGTCAAATCCCCGGAATAAAGATATTCATGTGGTCAGACGTGCAATTTGTAAGTACCCAACCTGCCTTGCCGAATCTCTGTGGATGCTTTCTGTAGAAGGTACAAATCTGAGCAGTGTTTACCATATAGTGTTCTGTGGCTCTTTACGTATCAGATGTGGTCTACGATGGGCAAGGGAGTTGACGAGGAAGCATTTTAACCCTTTCGCTGCTGAGGCTTTTCACACCTCTGTGCTGAGGTCATTTTTACTGCTTTCGCTCATCATGTTTAACCGCGTTTTGAAGCCATATTTTGATATATGACCCAGACATATTATATATCGTTCTTTCCGGCAGACTCGGCAGATTCATAATATGTCATTATTATATGTATACGTCATGTCCTGTCTGTATATTATAACAAAAAATGCTATAAAATATGAATTTTCAATAATTTACTATGTGTAAAGTGTTTTTTTTTCACATTTTAACATGCGAGCACTTGCGGTTATATTTTCTATGGGGTGCGCTTGTTAAAAAAATGAGACTCGTTCCATTTTTTTTGTGGAAAATGTCGCTATTTTTAACAAAGGCACCGCATACAAAAGTCGTTAGTGCAGCATCATTGTTCACATTATAACTGAAATGGGAACAATATTGCTGCATTAACATAACAAAAACAAAAACAAACCTTGTTTATTTATTTATTTTAGAATTTTTAAAAAGATATTTTTTATTTTTAATTTTTATTTTTAAAAAAAAACTTTTTTCATGGTCATGTTTGGTATCGTTCGTAAAGGCCATGCTCTGGCCGATCCAACAATATCAAACATTAACCCCTAGCTGCCACGGATCGGGAGATAGGGGGAACCTATCTCTACCATTGGTGGCAGCTAGGGGTTAACTCCATGACTGGCGTCATCGTGCTGTGCACGATGACGCCAGTCCTCAGGGGGAGTTCCCGGAGGCTTGGCCGACATCCAAGATGTTGACCAGCTCCGGGAGAGGATCACGATCCGGCGCTTTTCAGCGCCGAATCGTGATCCGGCTCCCCAGGGGTTAATGACAGCCACTGTTTGGAAGGGCAGGCTGTGCCCTTCCAAACGGTGCCTGCCTTAACTTTGTGCCCCCCGGCGATCGGGAGGGAGAGAGGTCCGAAGGACCTCCCCCCTCCCTTTCAGGGAGATGTCATCCAAGATGTCAGCCCGCACCGGACAGAATCCGGCGGATTGCTGCCTCCTGTGCATGGACGCGCTCAGCCCGTCCATAGCACAGGAGAACCACTAGGCTGGACGCGCTAAGCGCATCCATAGCAGCCAAGTGGTTAAAAAGAGATTCAATACAAAAGCGTCAACAAGAGGGGGACGTGATGTAAATCAATACATTATTACAGTGCAAGAAATGCAGATACATATCGGGAGCCTTATACCACTTGTGTCGGTAACTAGGAGCCGGCAAGGGAAAATTTGTAACGAGTTGACAGCCTTCTGGCCCGGCCGCTGCATTAGTGATCATGGCCGAATTTCCCTCTCAAGATCCTATTGGTTGGAGATCCTCCCTCCTGCCAAAAAAGGGCAACAATATTTTTTTTTCTTTTGGCAGCAAACTAATTGTTACACATTTTTTTAAAAAAATGTAGTTTTACAGAAGATGGTGCTCTCATGTGGTGGACACCTTTATTCTGTAAAGTCATAAAAATGTAAAAAAAACGAAATATACCGTATTTTCTGACGTATAAGGCCACCGGGTGTATAAGACAATCCCCTAATTTTCCACTTAAAACATAGATTTTGGGCTATACTCGCCGTATAAAACGAGTATATGCTTGTTATTTTGGGCCGTATTTTCTGGCGTATAAGACTACTTTTTATACTAAAAAACATCCCCCAAAAATGGGGGGCCGTCTTATACGAGGGATATACAATGTGAAACTTTAGGCTAGGGTCAGACGAACACATTCTGTGCGGACTTTGCGCCCGTGCAGTACGAACGCACTTTTTGAAGGAAGACGCAGTAGTGGCCACACAGTCCGTTTTTGTGACTGACTTTTTTTTGACTGATGTAGATGAGAAATAAAATAAATATGAAAACCATTTTGTCCGTCAAAAATGCTGGACGTATAAATTCAGTCCGTCTGACTACGTTCCATCACTCACACACAAAGCTACGCGGATGTTGCGGACGTGGCGCACTCCACACGTCCGTTCTAGCGGTTTTACGTTCTTGCCTAACTTGCGTCCGTTTGCCGCGTCCGTTGTGCGTCCGCACTTCTGTGCGGACGTACTTCTTGTGTGGGTCTCTATTGATTATACTGTAATTGTATGCTACCACGGACGTTAAAATGTGCGGCAAAATGGACATGAACACTGCGCTCGTCTGACCCAAGCCTTAGTTCTTTTGGGCCAAGCTGGCTCGGGATGTCCCTGGTCTGTCAGCCCGCTGGTTGTGCAGCACTACTGTGTGTGCGGTGGCTTCGGCTGCATACAGTGTGCCGCGCTGGGCCAGTCACGGTGAGCAATGGATTCTATTGGTGAATACAAAGCCTGCTCGGATTGGCAGAGGTTGTGACAGCATTACAAGGAGAAAAATTTCATCTGCGCTTATTCCCATATGCTGTGTGAAACAAAACACAATTAGAGGCTTTGGTTTCTATTAATGGCCATTAAGAGAGTAAGCTCACCCGCCAACGTCATCACGGCATCACTAGTAAGAGTGGTTCTATCCAAAAATTAAGCCACAGGCTGCTGTGTAGCGAACCATCACTGCTCACGCTGCTTTTTTTTTTTGATCCCAAGGTGGATTTGTTTCCTTGTTATGTTTTATACATGTTGCTGGGCTGGGTACATTTGGTGGTTGCAGCCGCCCCATCGGGGAATAGGCGCAACCCCACCCCTCCTGTACTATTTGTGACAGCATTAGCCTGCCAATCCGAGCGGTCTTTCTATTTGGTGGAGTGCATCATCGCTCGCTGTGTAACGCGCGTACACATCTACCGCGGGTGAACCTGCGCGAACGCTGCACGAGCTTACTTTACTTTGCATGTCCTATACTTAACATTGTGAGTGCAAATGCGTTTGTGCGCTGGTATGTGGATAGTATTACAATCTATGTGCAGTTTGTAACGCACAGCCTTTGCCACATAATTTTAGCGACTCCTGAAAGCTGGTGGTAACGGCAAATCTGAGGGACCTGGCCGAAACCAAATAAACCAGCCCAAACCAATAAATTTGAGAAGTTGTGCGTGTTTTTTTTTTTGATACAGCATATATGCGCAGATTGACTTTGACAGGTGCAAAAACTTAACGTGAGACAATTGTGGTTCTCAATTCTGATTGGCTGAATCGCGTGAAAAAAACATTCCGCACACTGATTTCTGCTCGCAACGCTACTGCGCGCGCATTTCTGCGCGTCCATTTTACGCACATTATTTTTTGACGCATGAAAAAATACGCGAGGATTGTAATACCATCGTTGATTTACACACGTTAACGTTTGCGCTGGATGAGCATTTTTGTGCAAAGAATGTAATAGGGCCCTACGTAGGAAGGACGGAATGATACAATGAAGATCTCACATCCTTAGCACTTCGACTGACTTCCTGCATTACCAATTCGTGCCCCGTTCCTACACTCTCGCTTAATCCCTCGCTAAACAAACTTATTTCTCATCTCCACCTTATCGTTTGATGCTTCACGCAAAAATTCACGCGTTTACCGTGCATTTTTGCGTGAAGAATGTAATAGAGCCCGATGACTCTCAACATTCTTTTCTTGGTTCTTCTGTTGCCAAGTACCTTCTCACCTGAAACAGGTAAGGCACGTAGCAAATTGTTAAAGTCCTGTCTATACAAACGTAACCAACCACTCGCTACAAATATGGTCGTCCTGGAAACTCTAACTAACTTACATAAATAAAGAATAATAGTAATCTTAAAATAGAATTTAGTTCTGGCCTTGTTTTGTATCTATAACATAAATACTTGATTTAACCCAGAAAGATCTCGGCAAACAATGTCCATTCCCTGTTGGCTGTCATTGGGAACATTTTTTATTTTGCCTTTAAAGACCACTTTCCCTGCAAGCCACTTCTCACGAATACTTACAAAAACAATAATGTGTCAGGTGCTACATGTTTCACAATGAAAACATGGACCATTTCACCAACGGCTTTCACTTTAAGGCTGGGGTCAGACGAACGCAGTGCGAACGTGCATTTAGCCGCACTTTATTACAGCCGTAGTAGCAGCAAAGGACATCCAATGACGGCCAATATACGAAATACGGCCGCACGAATGTTCGGCCACGCAACGCAAGTGGCAAATGAATGCATTTTTTGAGAAAGTGGAACCGCTAGTACTGACGGACAGAGTGCGCTGCGTCGGCATAGCGGCGTGTGTGCGTGATTAGGAGACGTCAGACACTGCACATGTCCGGCCAACATAACGTCCATTTGTTTTTTATAGCTCCGTCAAAAAATACGGCCGACATTGCGCATTGTATGACCGCTATCGCGTCTTCCGTGAAAAAATGCGTTCGAACGCATCTACGCACTTTTTGACGGTAGATGTGAAAAATGCGTTCGTCTGACCCTAGCCTTAATGGGCAAACTACATGGACCTAGCTGATGCAGCGATATGAAACTCTGACCCCCCCCCCCATAATGTTGCTAAACTACATCTCCCATGATTCTCTGTCCATCTATTGTATTCACAGATTTCTGGGAATTGAAGGCAATCAATGTCTGGGAGAGGTGGGTCGGGTCAGACATCCCTCAGCTAATGTTGACGCATTACTGACACATTTTATTTGTCAAGTAGAAAACCTGACTCTTCTTTCTGTGCAGATCTTTCAACTATGAATCACTATGACCTGGATCCAAAATTATTCTATGAAAAGAATTGTCAGACTACACACACAGACATTTAACTCCATCAGATGCAAAGTGCGCAGACATTATGTACATCCCGCATGCGATGGATTCATTTATTAGCGTGACAACGCGTTTCACATCTGCCTCGATAGATTTTTTTTTGCTGCCGCTGTAGCTCAATTGGTTCTTTCGTTGCCGGTTGGCAGCTCAATTTTTTAACTTGTTGAAAAGTTGCCACAATAACGGTACTCATATGAAGTGACACATTCAATTCAGTAATTTATTGTTTAGACCTTTAGTGGATACCAAAGCGCTGGAACTGGACGTCCCTTCTGCACGCAAGCCTTAGAAAACCCGATGGCATTTGCAAATTTATTTAATCCTTGGCCAAAATATTTCCAATTTAAACATAACATAAAGGTAGAGAGATGCTACGCGGGTCGTCCTTCAGCATTATACAATTCCACTGTGTTGACGTAAGATATATTCTTCGTTCCTCTGCATTCGCCACCCATTACTCATTGACCAGTCAAGCCCTTTCCCCCGTCACAAGTAACTTTTCTGCCCGATCTACATTTTTTTAATTCGTCGTGGGAGCCTCGTGCGTCCAGACCCGCACGGAACACAACAGACGCACACTTGCAAATTTAATGTTAAAATGCACATCGACCCCCTTGAAGGACTTTTGAGAAGTGAATAAGTGGTGTGAATTATTTATTCAGAAAGCATTCTATAAGGATACGTAAAATACCATGAGATACATTTCTACCATTTAGAATATATTCAGAGTTTATCCTAACGATCCCTGCTCAGACGATTATTGCAATAAACAGACCGAAGAGCATCTTATTTACAGACAGAGGCGGCACGTACACATCACCGGACACGGGATCAGGAAACATCCATGTGTAATGCAGAGCTATTTACAATTAAATATGTGACATAGACACGGTACGTAAGTGTATTACTAATGTCTATTTAACAGTGGTATGTATATTTAATGTTGAAACACTCGTTGGGTGTATATATCACTTAAAATTTAGATGGATGGTTATGTTGTGGCATTACAACATATTGATTTTTAATTTTTTTTTTTACTTTATGTATGGAGTGGAGATCGTCGACCATAAAACATACGAGGCTTTACAGCAAGTTGACAAAGAGCAGCTCCAGTGCGTGTTTAATGGTTTGTACCTATGTGCAGATAAAGGTTTTCTGTTATTTATATAAAAATGATATTAAACCTCTCTGTTCCCTCTGCTTTTCATAACTGAAGTGCAGTCATTATGTGATGGACAGCAGCCATTCAAAATAGGGGTGTACCTTGAGCTCACCAGTTTGCACCCCTTGGCGTCGCAAGCTTATACAGTCAGGTCCAGAAATATTGGGACATCGACACAATTCTAACATCTTTGGCTCTATACACCACCACAATGGAGTTGGAATGAAACAAACACAATGTGCTTTAACTGCAGACTGTCAGCTTTAATTTGAGGGTATGTACATCCAAATCAGGTGAACGGCGTAGGACTTACAGCAGTTTGCAGATGTGCCTCCCACTTGTTAAGGGACCAAAGGTAATGGGACAGAATAATAATCATAAATCAAACTTTCCCTTCTTAATACTTGGTTGCAAATCCTTTGCAGTCAATCACAGCCTGAAGTCTGGAACGCATAGACATCACCAGACGCTGGGTTTCATCCCTGGTGATGCTCTGCCAGGCCTCTACTGCAACTGTCTTCAGTTCCTGCTTGTTCTTGGGCATTTTCCCTTCAGTTTTGTCTTCAGCAAGTGAAATGCATGCTCAATGGGATTCAGGTCAGGTGATTGACTTGGCCATTGCATAACATTCCACTTCTGTCCCTTCAAAAACTCTTTGGTTGCTTTTGCAGTATGCTTTGGGTCATTGTCCATCTGCACTGTGAAGCGCCGTCCAATGAGTTCTGCAGCATTTGGCTGAATGTGAGCAGATAATATTGCCCGAAACACTTCAGAATTCATCCTGCTGCTTTTGTCAGCAGTCACATCATCAATAAATACAAGAGAACCAGTTCCATTGGCAGCCATACATGCCCACGCCATGAGACTACCACCACCATGCTTCACTGATGAGGTGGTATGCTTAGGATCATGAGCAGTTCCTTTCCTTCTACATACTCTTCTCTTCCCATCACTCTGGTACAAGTTGATCTTGGTCTCATCTGTCCATAAGATCTTGTTCCAGCACTGTGAAGGCTTTGTTAGGTGTTGTTTGGCAAACTCTAATCTGGCCTTCCTGTTTTTGAGGCTCACCAATGGTTTACATCTTGTGGTGAACCCTCTGTATTTACTCTGGTGAAGTCTTCTCTTGATTGTTGACTTTGACACACATACACCTACCTCCTGGAGAGTGTTCTTGATCTGGCCAACTGTTGTGAAGGGTGTTTTCTTCACCAGGGAAAGAATTCTTTGGTCATCCACCACAGTTGATTTCCGTGGTCTCCCGGGTCTTTTGGTGTTTCTGAGCTCACCGGTGCGTTCCTTCTTTTTGAGAATGTTCCAAACAGTTGTTTTGGCCACTCCTAATGTACTTGCTATCTCTCTGATGGGTTTGTTTTGTTTCTTCAGCCTAATGATGGCTTGCTTCACTGATAGTGACAGCTCTTTGGATCTCATCTTGAGAGTTGACAGCAACAGATTCCATATGCAAATAGCACACTTGAAATTAACTCTGGGCCTTTTATCTGCACATTGTAATTGGGGTAAGGAGGGAATATCACACACTTTGCAATGGAACAGCTGAGAAGCCAATTGTCCCATTACTTTTGGTCCCTTAACAAGTGGGAAGCACATCTGCAAACTGCTGTAAGTCCTACACCGTTCACCTGAGTTGGATGTACATACCCTCAAATTAAAGCTGACAGTCTGCAGTTAAAGCACATTGTGTTTGTTTCATTCCAACTCCATTGTGGTGATGTATAGAGCCAAAGATGTTAGAATTGTGTCGATGTCCCAATATTTATGGACCTGACTGTATCGGCACAGTCACCGTTAACATCAGACCTTCCTTTTTTAACAGGAGCAATACCTGTCTTTTAACTATAGGAAGATCCACAGGCCAAAAAAAAATCAAAAGCATTCTCATTTTATAGCTATTTGGCTCAGTATTTTTTTTTATATACCAAATAATAGAGACAATTATCAGAACGTTATGGTGAAGGATTTGCAGGGTTATTCAAAGAGATCCGAATGGCTGCCGAAAGGTAACCGAACGCTGAAAATCAGCGTTCGGTTACCTTTCTTGGCCATTCAGCTATTCAGAGAGCAGGCAATTCGCCAAATGTTGGCGAATTGCCTGCACATACGGTGCCTTTTCGGTGCCTGTTTGAGGGTAGTGAAATCCCAATAGCTTCTTCTATTTAGAGAACAAAAACCAGCAGTGAAAGGTTGCCGAAATGCCCTGTCATTCGGTGGCTTGATTCGACAGGTTTTTTCAGGTGAATCCCATAGGCTTCAATGTTAAAAATATTCCCGTTTTTAATTCAATATCTAATAAACCGTTTATTATAATATTCTGCAGTAAAAAGTCTCTTTATTTATAGATATTTTAGGATCTTTTCAGCATTTTTCGGGATTTTTTGCAAACCAATTTTTCCGATTTTTGTTTTTAACGTTTTTTTTCTTTTTTCTGTATTAGCCCTTTTTATTATCATTCATTGGATCTTATATGTAAATTTCAGCCATTTTCGCTCAGTAGTTTCTTTGCAAACAGTGTTTCACTTTTCAAACATTCAAGCGTACTGTTTTTTTTTCACTTCATTCATCTGCGGTGTCGGGTTTTTCCAGTGGCTGCTCTGCGCTGTGATCGGCTCCTGCTCGGGTTTCTCCGGCGTCTTCGGCGAGGTTAATCCAGATGTTTTTTCCGGTTTCGGTGTGCGTTTGCCGGGTTTCGCGGTGAGTGTTCGGCGGGTTTTCAGCGGCTTTTCCCTGCATTACAATGGCCCTGTGGTACTTGCTGAATACACTGCAGGGTCGCCGAAATGGGATCGCCAAATCGCACCGAACTGAAGAGAACGAAAAGTCACCAAACGTGCGGTGACTTTTCGATTCTCTTTGAATAACCCTGTTGGTCTTCTGTACCTAATCAAAAAGAGCTACAGCTGGACAAAATTAAGCATTTCATGCCATACATCTGTCTAGTACTAATCATTACAGATAAATCTATTTTCCTTGGGAAATCTACTTTAAAATGTTTATCCAACAATCACCATTC
This sequence comes from Leptobrachium leishanense, assembly GCA_009667805.1. Taxonomy (NCBI): domain Eukaryota; kingdom Metazoa; phylum Chordata; class Amphibia; order Anura; family Megophryidae; genus Leptobrachium; species Leptobrachium leishanense. The sequence goes on from CM019070.1 coordinate 37,261,707, forward strand.
ATTGAAACAATGGTTGTCTAACTTTGGTGATGAATTATGGTGAAACAGCGAAGAATTCACTGTTTAGTGATCTGCCACCGGAATTCTAAAGTAAAGACAAATAAGTCAATGGGGCCTGATGGGATCCACCCCAAGTTATTAAAAGAGCTCAGTGGTGTAATAGCAAAACCGTTAACAGATTTATTTAACCAATCCTTGTTAATGGGAGTCATCCCAGAAGACTGGAAATTAGCAAATGTTGTGCCCATTTACAAGAAGGGTAGTAGGGAGGAATCGGGGAACTATAGGCCAGTTAGTCTTACATCAGTAGTGGGGAAATTAATGGAAACCATGTTAAAGGAAAGGATTGTTGAACATCTAAAAACACATAGATTACAGGATCAGAAACAACATGGGTTTACCTCAGGGAGATCATGCCAAACTAATCTTATTGATTTTTTTGATTGGGTAACAAAAATAATAGACACAGGTGGTGCAGTAGACATTGCTTATTTAGATTTCAGTAAGGCTTTTGATACTGTTCCGCATAGAAGGCTTATCAATAAATTGCAATCTTTGAGCTTGGATTCCAATATTGTTGAATGGATTAGGCAGTGGCTGAGTGACAGGCAACAGAGGGTTGTGGTAAATGGAGTTTATTCGGCGCAAGGTCTTGTTACCAGTGGGGTACCTCAGGGGTCAGTACTTGGACCCATTCTCTTTAATATTTTTATTAGTGATATTGCAGAAGGTATTAATGGTAAAGTACAGTCAGGTCCATAAATATTGGGACATCGACACAATTCTAACATCTTTGGCTCTATACACCACCACAATGGAGTTGGAATGAAGCAAACACAATGTGCTTTAACTGCAGACTGTCAGCTTTAATTTGAGGGTATGTACATCCAACTCACTTGAAATGAACTCTGGGCCTTTTATCTGCACATTGTAATTGGGGTAATGAGGGAATATCACACACTTGGCCATGGAACAGCTGAGCAGTCAATTGTCCCATTACTTTTGGTCCCTTAACAAGTGGGAGGCACATCTGCAAACTGCTGTATGTCCTACACCGTTCACCTGAGTTGGATGAACATACCCTCAAATTAAAGCTGACAGTCTGCAGTTAAAGCACATTGTGTTTGTTTCATTCCAACTCCATTGTGGTGGTGTATAGAGCCAAAGATGTTAGAATTGTGTCGATGTCCTCATATTTATGGACCTGACTGTATGTGTTTTTGCTGATGACACAAAGTTTTACAACAGGGTTGACGTTCCTGGAGGGATCAGCCAAATGACAAATGATTTAGGTAGACTAAAAAAATGGTCGGAGTTGTGGCAATTGAGTTTTAATGTGGATAAGTGCAAGATAATGCACCTGGGACGTAAAAACCCAAGGGCTGAATATAGAATATTTGATACAGTCCTAACCTCAACATCTGAGGGTTGGGATTTAGGGGTTATTATTTCAGAGGATCTAAGGGTAAGTAGTCAATGTAATAGAGCAGCAGGAAATGCTGGCAGAATGCTTGGTTGTGTAGGGAGAGGTATTAGCAGTAGGAAAAGGGAAGTGCTCATGCCACTGTACAGAGCACTGGTGAGACCTCACTTGGAGTACTGTGTGCAGTACTGGAGACCGTATCTCCAGAAGGATATAGACATCTTAGAGAGAGTTCAGAGAAGGGCTACTAAAATGGTGTACGGCTTGAAGGAGAAAAGTTACCAGGAAAGGCTTAATGATCTTAACATGAACAGCTTGGAAAAAAGACGAGACAGAGGAGATATGATAGAAACATTTAAATACGTAAAGGGAATCCACAAGGTAGAGGAAGGGAGTATATTTAAAAGGAAACAAAGTAGCAAAACAAGAGGACATAGTCTTAGATTAGAGGGGCAAAGGTTTAAAAGTAACATCAGAAAGCATTATTTTACTGAGAGGGTGGTGGATACATGGAACAGTCTTCCAGTAGAAGTGGTAGAGGCCAAAACAGTAATTGAATTTAAGCAAGCATGGGATAGGCATAAGGCTATCCTAAACAAAAGATAAATCCAGGTAAAGTATCCATGTAATTGGGCAGACTAGAGGGGCCGAAAGGTTCTTGTCTGGCGACATTTTTCTATGTTTCTATGTTTCACCATCGGCGGGTTTTGCGGTGAGTGTTCGTGTGTTCGCGGCAAGTTTTCCCTGCACTACGGGGGCCCTGCGGTTCTTGCTCAATACACCGCACGGTCGGCGAACTAGGATCGCCGAATCGCCCCGAAGTGAGGGGAACGAAAAGTCACCGAACATGCGGTGACTTTTCGAATCTCTTTGAATAACCCTGTTACTTATTACTTACTTTATTTTTTCAAACATGTTGACGTTTGGACATTTCCTGAGTCAAAGGAGTTACAATGTGCAGACTTTAAAATCCCGCAAAGATAAAAAAAAAAATACATCTAACGCTACCTCGGACCGCTTTGATGGCTTCATCATAACACAACAAATGTCTAATGAAGGCTGTCATGTGCAATATCGGCTCTGGATTTGGCAGTACCAGCTCGTGGGAGGCTGGCACCGACACATGGACGGGCTCTTATCTGCTTATGAAAGAAAAACAGCAAAAATTAGACGTCCTTTTTAATTGGAGAAAACGTTAAAACAATTCATCTTCGAAACTCATTCAGCAAACTTTAGAAAGGGACAGATTAATTATCATCCCGTATCCTGGCATGATTAAAACGTGAGACATTATCGGGCAGAATGCGCTGTAGGCGGGTGATCTTCTAGTGATGGATTTGTACAGGAATCCACATTCATTGAGGCCTCCTGCTGACAAAGCTACTTTAGAAGACGGTATGTGAAAGAGTAACACAGTGATTTCCTTAACCTATGTTTCCTCCTGGTAACATTTGCAGTGATAGATGTGTGTTTATCATCACTAATACACACAGCCATCCTTCATGGAGGAGCCCTGGGGATCAGCGTACAACCAGCCCATCATCGCTTCAGATTCTGAGCATATTTTCCCATGGACGCTTACACAGGGCTTATGCAAGAGTAGATACAGGAGGTGCACGAAGGACTCAATGGTGGACACCTGGTTGAACATGTAGATGGAGGAATATCGAAATGGACTGAAAAGAAAATGAAATAAAACTGTCTGTACCTGGTTTTTGGAAGATTAATGTGTCCTAATAATTATCTTGCTTCAATGTCATGTAACAGAGAGGATGCTCTGATCTCCCCCCAGTGAAAGGACCATGACCGGAGTGTCACTGGCCCCGTATCATGTTGATGTGACGGTATCTGAGTGAGCGTAAATCATCTGGAACGTACGCTCAAATTTCAAAACGCATTAATTGTTTTTTGCATTTCAAGCTGCATCTTTATTTTAACCCTTGCCTGATTTCAATATACAAAAAAAAAGGGAAAAAAACCCGGGGCCCTATTACAATCTTCGCGCAAATGTTTGCGTCGGTGCAAAAACGCATTAAAGCGAGGGGTAAATCCCTTTGCGCTGAACGTCGTATTGCAATGTCAGCGCAACAAACGCACGTATACTTCTACCTCGGGTGAACCTGCACGAACCCTGCACGAGCTTACTGTACTTTGCGCGTCCTATATACTTAACATTGTGAGCGCAAACGCGTTTGTGCACTGGTACGCGGATGGTATTACAATCTATGCGCAGGAATTAACGCATAGCCTTTGCGCGCATAATTTTAGCAACTCCTAAAACCTGGTTTTAATGGCAAAGCTGACCGAACTGACCGAACACAAATACACCAGCCCAAAAAAAAATACGCAGCAACGTATAGTTACACATTCTACTCATACCAAACCAATAACATGGAGAAGTTGTGTGTGCATTTTTATTGATGCAGTATATATGTGCAGATTGACTTGGACAGGCGCAAAAACTTAACGTGAGACAATTGTGGTTCTTAATTCTGATTGGCTGAATCGCGTGAAAAAAAACAGTCCGCACACTGATTTCTGCGCGCAACGTTGCTGCGCGCGCGTTTGTGCACGTCCGTTTTACGCGCGTTATTGCTCGACGGATGAAAAAATGCGCGAAGATTGTAATTCCAGAGTTGATTTAAGCGCGTTAACGTTTAACGCTGGGCGCACAAATTCACGCACTGCACGAGTGTTTTAACATGAAGATTGTAAATAGGGCCCCCTGTGTTTTCAGCACGAGGGTCACTCAGTACATACCTCTGGTCAGAGACAGTGATGCCAAAGGCAAAGCTCAACTGTGAGGCCCTATTATTGTGTAAAAATACAGAAATTAGCCCAAAAAAACATAATTAATGAAGGTTCTGACGTCTGTCTTGGCAGATTGGCGTATATTAATGTAGGGGTATATTTGCGAGGTGTGTCAGTGCTCCCATGAACGTGTGCTTACTGAAATGCAACACGAATACCCTGTGCGAGGACCCTGTTTGATTGAGGCCTTAGGCGACTGCCTATTTCGCCTAATTATAGAGCTGCTTCTTGTTTATTTTACTCCATGTATAATTAAAGCGGTGTATTGACATATTCCGGGGATTGAGACAAATCAGCCTTGTGAGTGATATCAAATGCTTATTTTTTTTTGCTTTTTAGCTTGTTGAGTGTTGATACACGCAATTCCCTTTGATTTTGACAAAAATTAACGGCAATTTGGTTCCAACCAAAACTGGAACAGGGACATGGTAAGGGAGAAAATCAGCTCTGCTGGATTGTGCAGAGGCCGCGGCAGGATCTGCGGAAGAACGCAGAAATATTTGTTGTCGGTGTTCCGCTGCTCGTGGCCAGAGGAAGCAGCGGATCGTGCCGCCCTCTGCACTGAGGTATGTTGGGATGTTGTAATAGGGCACCATACAAAAGCAAAATCCCCTAACACCAGGGTTTCAAAGTTGGGACTCATTTTCTAAATACCGGCTCGTTTAGAGGACAACGAGCTAGGTTGGAATAGTTTGATCTCCTTTAATTACTCCCAAATTAACTTTCCCATATAAAATATAAGAGTCATCAAGTTACAGTTTGCAGCTGCAACATCTGAGCCGCAAGCAAGGCTTACTGCTCAGCTGTAATAGTTGCAGTAGATTTTAAAGTAGATTTTAATATGAACCGTAGAATAAATTTTTCCACTTTCTCTGCGTCATTAAAATGTCTTCATCAAAGGTTTTGGAAACATACAGAAAAAAAATGGTGTCTCGCCTAATCCTTACCAGGGCGGCTGCAGCATCCAGAAGTATCCAGCCCCGTACATGTATAAAACATAACAAGAAAAAAAGAAGTCATCTGCGCTTATCCGTAGAGCACCATGCAAAACAAAACACAATCAGAGGTTTTGGTTTACTTGAATGGCCATTGAAGTGTAAGCTCACCTGCCATGTCACGGCACCTCTGGTAGGTCAGTCCTAACTTAATTATAACCAAGAGCTGATTTTCTAAGCAACCACAAACGCTCATGCTGCTTTTCAGCTAAGAGACAAAATGGTGGGTTTTATTTATACCCTCACCAAAAACATTTCCACTTTGGGATTAAAAACAAAAACACAGAACGGGACAGCAGCAAAAATTACCTGGCTGGGGTTACAACAAAATATACATACATACAAGAAAAAAACGTTGTGCCTAATCCCTACCGGGAAGTTTTGGAAGTTCAAGAATTTCAGGTGATTTTTTGTTCAGCCAAAACAACAATTTAAAAATGTTCCCGAATCCAAAATATCAGAATTGCAGATTTTTTGCAAATAAACGGAATTTCTCTGTTGCGCACATCTGATACAGAGTATACGTAATATATGAAGCATTCATTCACTGTAACCTGCCTGAACAGCCAGGCCACAAGCAAGGTTTGCGTTTGGGCTGAAATAGTAGGGGTACCATTGCAGTTAACAAGTGAGGGCTATATTACATTCCTCACGCAAAAATCCTTGCGCAAAGTTAAAATCTTTGCGCCACGCGTTAAAGTTTTGCGCGCGCAAATCACCATTGGAATTACAATCCTCGCAACTTCTTTCATCCGTCGATCAATTGCGCGCAAACAGGACGCGCCCAAATGCACGCGCATTACCGTCTCGCGCAAAAATGTTTGCGCGTGCTGTTTTTTTCACGATACAGCCAATCAGAATTAAGAAACACACCTATCTCTCGTTAACAAATTGTGTCTGCCACTGTCAATCCGAGCATATATGCTGCAGCAATAATACATGCACGCACAACATCATCCATTGTATTGGTTTGGTATGATTTGAATGGGCCGCTGTGCTTTGGCGCATTCCTTTTTATGGGCTTGGATATTTGGGGTTAGCCAGGTTGTTCAGATTTGCCATTAGCACCAGCTTTTAGGAGTTTCTAAAATTATGTGCGCAAAGGCCATGCGGTAATTACCACGAATAGATTGTATTACCATACTCGTACCAGCGCACATTCGCGTTTGCCCTCAAAATGTTAAGTATAGGACGCGCGAAGTACAGTAAGCTCACGCAGGGTTCGTGCAGGGTCACCCACGGTAGACGATTGCGCGCGGTTGTTGCGTTTAGTATGTAATACGGAATTCGGCACAAATGGTTTTACCCCACGCGTTAATGATTATTTGCGCCGGCGCAAACGTTTGCGAAGATTGTAATTTAGCCCAGTCGTTAACATTAACGGCTCGCTTGGTATTGGAACCCTCATCTGCACCAATTACAATAACTCGTGGGTCCCGTGATTAATTAATTGCCTTTAATATATTGTATAGTGTTCCCCTTTAAAATCCAGGTCACAGAATTGAAGTGGCTATGTTTCTCCTCAACGTACGCCTCATCACCGCGGCTCGTTAACTATCCCATCCTCATCCGTCGCTTCGCTATTCATGTAACTTCGTGGATTTCCTTTTTTTTTCCTTCTTTCGTAACATTCTCAAAGTCAAATTAAATGTGGTGAAATATTCAATTGGTTCCTTGAAGCAGAATGATTTTATTTAAATCGTTTTGAGGTTTGTGCATTGCGCGCAAAACAAAAAACCCCAAATTCTTGGCAAACGGCGTAGTGAAATTCCTCAAGTTAATATCTTCAGTCTGTTAAACACATAGCTATTTAACCGTGCGAGTACCGGCCCTAATATACAGAGCAATACAGATTTATTTATATGAGGTCTATTTCTGCTGCGCATCTTTTAATATTATTAATAAAAAGGAAGTTGATTTTTCCCAAAAACATTTAAATTTGGCGCAGCACAGCAAATTTCTCAGATATTGATTTTTTTATGATTTGATAAGCAGGCCGATTAATTAGAAAATAAAATGAATAACATAATTTTGTGCCATTTACAAAAGAGAGCACTGTTTCCATTGTGGCAATGAAGATCACTGTGGTTACACACAACGATAAAAATCACTTTTCTTGCAACTATCTGATCTGATAACGTTATATAAATATATATACAGGGCCTTAGAGGGGATCTGATAACTTTATATAAATATATACAGTGCCTTAGAGGGGATCTGATAACTTTATATAAATATATACAGGGCCTTAGAGGGGATCTGATAACTTTATATAAATATATACGGAGCCTTAGAGGGGATCTGATAACTTTATATAAATATACACAGGGCCTTAGAGGGGATCTGATAACTTTATATAAATATATATGGGGCCTTAGAGGGGATCTGATAACTTTATATAAATATATACAGAGCCTTAGAGGGGATCTGATAACTTTTTATAAATATACACAGGGCCTTAGAGGGGATCTGATAACTTTATATAAATATATATGGGGCCTTAGAGGGGATCTGATAACTTTATATAAATATATACGGAGCCTTAGAGGGGATCTGATAACTTTATATAAATATATACGGGGCCTTAGAGGGGATCTGATAACTTTATATAAATATACACAGGGCCTTAGAGGGGATCTGATAACTTTATATAAATATATACGGAGCCTTAGAGGGGATCTGATAACTTTATATAAATATATACGGGGCCTTAGAGGGGATCTGATAACTTTATATAAATATATACGGAGCCTTAGAGGGGATCTGATAACTTTATATAAATATATACGGGGCCTTAGAGGGGATCTGATAACTTTATATAAATATACACAGGGCCTTAGAGGGGATCTGATAACTTTATATAAATATTTACGGGGCCTTAGAGGGGATCTGATCACTTTATATAAATATACACGGGGCCTTAGAGGGGATCTGATAACTTTTATATAAATATATACGGGGCCATTATAAACCATTGTCTGGGAACCTATTCCCATATATAACAGGACTATACACAGGACACGAAGTCACCCATTTAGACTGGACGAAAGGAAATTCAGCCTAAAGCATAGCAAGGTTTTTTTTTACGTTGAGAGCAATAAAGCTGTGGAATTCTCTGCCTGTTGAGGTGGTTGGGTCAGAGACTGTACAGACTTTTAAACAATGACTGGATGACTTCCTGCAAAAACATAATATAAAGGGTTATAATATTTAATATGTGGCTAACAGGTGTTTGATCCAGGGAGAAATCTGATGCCATTCTGAGGTCAAGAAGGAGTTTTTTCCCTGTATGTTGCATATTGGCGAGTGCTTCAGACCGGGGTTTTTGCCTTCTTATGGATCAACAGCAGCAGGTGATGTATGAAATGCCGAACTCATTGGACGCACGTCTTTTTTTCAGTCTATATAACTATGGTGAACTACGGCTATCCAGAGAAACGAAATTCAACAACAAAGCTGTACAAACTATGGCTAGCAATGGTACAACCGTTATCCTTCCGTAACATGTCTATACCAGAGCTATTCTCCATTTATTGTTGTTTACAGTATCGGTGAATATACTTCAATGATTTTAAAGTGGTCTTCTCCATTGAACGCTGATAGGCGCTATGGTGAAAGCAATGGTAGAAAACCACACTGGAAAGCTTTGAGTACAAACATGGTGGAAACTACAATGAACGCTACATTAACCCCTTAACGATGGGCAGGCGTCGTTCGTCGGGGGTGTGTTAGCAACGGTATTGGTACGCCTCGCACCAGCCACCAGGTGCCGTCGCGGGTCACTAATTTGGCCCGCCCACGCAGCTGACACGCGGCCGTACTACTGCAAACAATGGTGCATGCGCCGGCATCTTCAAGGCCCACCTGCCACGAGGACGTCATAAAATGTACCGCGGCGTTATGTGGTTAAATAAGTTCAGAGGAAACCATGTTGTAAATCCCACTGAAAACTACAATGAGAACTACATGGGACAACGTCAGAAGAAACTATGATGGAAAGAATGGTGAAAACTATGGAGAACTGCAGTGGAAGTTCTACAAATAGGGAATTCACCATCGCTTCATCATACCTGATCCAGTGAGACAAACCTACTGTCTTTCAATGATTGGTAGTAAATAACCCTCATTGTAGCAAACAAGGGGCTCGATTTAATTCGGCCCGATGGCTGAAAACATGATTTTTTTGGAGGTTTTTTGCTTACAGAGATTCAGCAGCGGGTGTTGTGGCTTCTCAATTCCCGATAAAGTATTGGATAAAGTATCAGTTTTCAGGTCTATACTTTTCAATGGAAATATCCTTAGCGACTGAGTTCGTGTTTATAGGAACGCCGATTTCCGAGGAATTGATGAAAGGTGCCGATAAATGGATTTTTAGGCAGGCAAATAGAGGGAATTAGACAGAAATATATATTTTTAAACATTGGGGCTCTATTCCATAGTTGGTGCTAATGTAGCATTTTGATATCAATCGTTAGCGCTAGGAGACGTAAGTTTAACGTCTGGAATCGATATTCCAATCCTGATGCTGGGGTGAAATCAGTTAGCGTCTCGCAGCTTGTACGAGCTTACTGTACTCCTATAGCGTCTCCTATAACTAACATGGGAGCGCAATCATTATTTAGCGTTTCGATAAGTGAGGTATTACAAAATGCAGGTGGGTGGTCACGCAAGGCTCGCGGCCTGGAAGCGCAACTCTCCATGGAGTCCTACGGACTCCAGGACGGGATACTCCCGGCGGCGCAGAAGCACTACTGCAAGTATCACTGTGGTTACCGCTGCGTTCCAGGGTTAGGTGCTGAGCTAGCGCCTGCTCCGGGAATATTGCATTAACATGGGGACGCTGCAGGAAAATCTGTAATATAGCCCTGGATATTTCTAATAGTCACGTTTAATTAGTTAGCTAATTGGTTTAGCTTAAGTTCAAAAACCACTAGAATGTCCCTTTAAGGCAGGTGTCGGCAACCTTTGCCGTCTCGATGTTTTGGAACTACATCTCCCCTGATGCTCAGCCACTCATCAGGTTAGCTAATCCTCATGGGAAATGTAGTTCCAAAACATCTGAAGGACCAAGGTTGCTGACCCCTGGTTTAAGGGATTCTAAAGGGGTTATTCAAAGAGCACCGAAATTGTGGTGCTCTTTCCTCCGGCACACTTCTGTGTGATTCAGTGATTCAAGTTCACAGACCCTGCAGTGAATTCAGTATTCACCGTAGGGTCCCCAAAGTGCGTCAAAGGGATCTGCCAAACGCCAACCCGCCGAACGCAGCCAAACAGACCGCCGAACGTCGGCAAAAAAAGCCGATCAGCTGCCTAACAGGGCTAAAGAAAAAAAAAAACACCCAACTTTTAAAAGGCGTTTACAAAACAAAAAAAATAGAATGAAAATGCATGGAAATAAATAAATAAAGTCCTATGAATAATAATATAAAGGTCTGGTACGGAATAATTGCTCCCTAAAAAAGAAAACCCCATTTAAAAAAAATCGTAATCAAAAATTTTGCTGAAAAAAAATCCAGAAAAATGCCTAAAAAATTCTAAAAAACAAATGATTAAAAAGTATTTTTTGCTGAAAATGAAAAATTAATAAAAAAAATTAATAAAACGGGATTTTTTTTTTTACAGTGAAACCTTTGGGATTCGCCCGTTTAAACCTGTCGAACAAAAGCGTTGAAAATCTGGGCATTTCGACAACTTTTCGGTGCTGTTCGGCGTTCTCTGAGTAGATTAACCGTTACAATATTTGGCGAATTGCCAGATTTCTGAATAGCCGAATTGCCACGAAATTACTCCATACGGTCAAATTCATCGTTCGGTGCAATTCGGTGGCAAATTCGGCACTCTTTGAATAACCCCATGAGTTTAAAAGTGTTGATAATGTATGGACACAAAGCAAGTCCTAGCAGTGGATTAAGCTCTTTTATTCGCTGCCGCTTCCTGATCTCCGTCGCACAATGGATTTTCTTCCAGTTACATATATAGGAAGCAATTTTTTTGCTACTACACAAACATCTGTTCATGTTCCGCAGCCAAAACGTGTTGCCCATCAATTTATTTGCAGCTTGAGTTTTGACATGAGAATTTCGAGTATTGCAAATCTTTAAGCTAAAAAAGACTATATAAGCGGCTGAGCTATAGAATGCCGGAGCCTTTTCTTTCTTTTTTAAGATTTATATTAGGCAGGAGGCTGTGCACATTGTGAGAACACAGGTGACTGGCGGCTCTGCATTATAAATGCCTGAGGTAACCGTAAAAAACATAAATGGGATGAAGATATTGATTTTTTTTCTCTCGCAAAGCCTGCAAATTAGAAAAAGGTACAAGTAAAACTCACTGGTCCAGCTACAAATTTTAATTAAGGCATAAATAAATCATTTTACTTGCTGCACTTGCATTTAAACAATGAAAAAAAAAAATAATAACGATGGCACGTTTTCAAGCACTTGTCAATGTTTGGTGGAGAATGAATCACCGGGAAAAAAAACAAAAAACGGATTCTAAAATAAGATTGGAATTGGAAGCAGAGCTCGAGGTTGATGAGCAGCAGATACTTTGCATCCAGTGATCGGGCGCTACATTGTTACCATGTCTCGGAATTCTAGGATGAAACCCGGGGAAGCCAGACTCCCCACATCTAACTGACCTATTAGACATTTTGAAAAGTGAAAGATTTTTGCTATGTTTATATTTGCAACAAGACGCGTGAATATCCCCAGAGCCAGATGATGACCTCATGATGATGACCTCATGATGATGACCTCATGATGATGTCACACTGAATTTTTTATTGCAACATGGATGTATCCAAAATGTTATGAACTAGAGACAATGGATTGTCCACACGAGGTGTGTCTTTAGAGCAAATGTGTTTAAAAGTTTATTTTAGCCCTTACTTGTATCTCTGACCATTTCAATGCTCAATCTTACCCATCATCCCTTACCTATATACACTGTCTGTCCATATATAAAAGGCACACACTCTAATATTCTGTTGGACTACCTTTTGCTTTTCTGTGACATCGTTTCGATAAGCTTATGCAATGTCACCACATTTATTTCCTTCGGTTTGTATCCAAGATCTTGTATTGATGATGGGAGAGTCGCGTCGCTGCGTAAAGTCTTCTCCAGCACATTATCTCAAAGATTCTCAATGGGGTTAAGGTCTGGACTGTGTGGTGGCCAATGCATGTGTGAAAATGATGTCTCATGCTCCCTGAACCACTCTTGCACAATTTGAGCCTGACGAATCCTGGCATTGCCATCTTGGAATATGCCCGTGTCACAGATGGAAAAGTCCCTTCATGCCATCCAGGACTAGCACACTATGATGTCAACAAATTTCCTGATGGCCTTTGGCTTCTGGGGCCGTAAGACCACTCTCACTCATCACTGAAAGTGCGATTAGCAAACTGGTAAGTGAAATGTACTCAAAATGTGCCTTGAACTGGGGGCATGGCCGGCTGTGAGGGAAAGACGACGTGTTTCTCTGGAGCTCCGCTTCGTGTACTTACGAGGGGGGTTTCTGGGGTGACCCTCTTGGATGTGCACCATTCTCTGGGACCCCGAACGGCTGGTCATCAGTGGTGTAACCTCCGGAGACTGTTTTGCCCCCCCTCCGGAGCAGAGATGCGGTTCTGGCCGTCTGATCCTTGGTAGAGGGCTTTGCTGGCAGCCATCTTGGAGCCTGTTTCCCAGCCTTGTCGGGCTCTCCGTGGCTCTTCTCTGGGCGGACGTCTGCTGCCTGCCAGGGGGATGGTGGGCCCCCATCCCCAGGTTGCTGCGGTGAATGCGGCACTGAGATCGGGTGCTGTGAGTGGGCTGCGGAATGGAGTCGTTCCCTCCCCCCCCCCGAAGTAAAAGTGGATGGGCTAGCAGGCCTGGAGGCCTGCTTGGAGTTACTGGGGGAGGAAGATTCAGGCCCACTTACCAAGGGACTGTGGCGCCAAATGATGGCAGTGCTTAGGTGCTTTCGAGGAGCGGATTCGCCCAGTGATGAGCCTGAAGCGGCCATGGTCACGGAGGAGGATGCGCCTGTCTGGTGTGTGGCTGCTGCGGCGGATGCTGCGGTGGTTGAGAACGCCTTCACTGTAGGACGAGGTAAGAGCTCTCCTGGCATGGTGGAGGATCGATGCGATGGAGAAGGGATGGAGGCTGCTGTGATAAGGGATGTGGTGGAGAACTCAGGGCTGGCGGCTGCTGGCCCCCAGGTGCGGTCGACGGAGGTGGAGTGGTCGGATGCTACGTCTTGCCCAGCAGTTGAGATGCAGAATGTGCCTCGTCCTCGCAATGTGGCTCCAGCCGGGGCTGGAATGTTTCGGGACTTGCATGTTTCCCGAGGCTTCCACGAGGGGCCGGTGCCTGAAGATGCAGCCTACCACGTTTGCCGAGTATACCTACCTGATGCGGCGGAGGTGCCTGAGAGACCCGGTGCGGCTCTGCCTGTGGTTGCCCGGCCGCCCTTGTTGGATACTGGATGACATTGTCACTTCTCTGTCCCTGTTCCCTTTAACGTTGCAGATCCGTGCTTTTCCACATAACCCCCCCTCCCCCCTCATGCGGGTTTTTTCTTGTGCGCTCTTTGCTTTGCTGAGAAATTTGAATTGCATATTCTTTTTTTTTTTTTTCTGGAGATGACTTATGCACACATTTCCCCCCCCTCCCCTCGCTGAGTATTGTTGTTTGGATCCCCCCCTTTTTATGATGACTCTTATCTTTATTATCCCCCCCCACATTCTGAGATAATACAGATATATTTTGAAGACACCTTTTTTCTGATGTGCTGTCCCTTACAGTGACCTTATTTTACTTCTGTAGGTGTTACTGCTGCTGACTTGCTATGGGACTTGGTTAATGTTTTACGCTTTTTATTTTTATCTCCAACTATTGCTGAGTAATCGCTGTTTATCTTTTTTCTCTTTTCAAGCAGTCTTAAGATGATCTCCGTGATTTTTCTTTTATTTTTTCTATTCATAACTTTGAAGTCTTTATATACTCTTCCAAGCTGACTAAGCATGGCCCTGTGCGGCCATTCTCTTTACCAGATGACTTGCTTGGCCCTGCGAGACCGTTTTCTTTATGATTGTTTTGCTGACTCTGTTTCAAAATAAAAAAACTTTAAATAAAAAAAAAAAATGTGCCTTGAACTTTACATTTGCTAGTAGACTTGCTAAAACTGCATTATCATCACCTGGCTGAGAAACTCCTCTAAGATGTCATTCCCACTTAAACCGAAGACCCACAGCTCAATGCCATAGCCTCAATTGCGATGCAGGTTTAGGCCGACAGATGTACACCCGCACGGGGTATAAGGAAAACCTTACAAGCGTGTGGAAAAGGCTAATGGTTTGCCCAGCTATGACCTCATACTCTGAATGAGTGGAGCAGTCAGAAGATACATTCATCAAGAAGACTTGGCTAAAAAGCCGGAGAAGACAATACCAGAGCGGAGAGCCAATATATCTCCATTATCAAAGACCTATTATCCCCCCTTGTGTATGTATATCTTAAAAAAATGAAAGCAAGCCCCGCAAAGCCTCTTTAAGAGATATAAGGCAATCATTTTAAATCGCCATAGTTTTGACAATATAAAACCAGCTGAGACGGGAGGACGACCAGCTGTTTGTCATATGCCTAAGCAGTTAAATGTTTCAAGCCACTCTACAATTCTGTGCAAGGCTTGTGGCATTGGCTGACCCCTCAATGAATGCTTTATTGCAGTGTGAGAAATATAACACGTTAGGATGGGACAATGGGGCAGTAGCCAGAAATTCTTCAGTGTCTGCAGTTGTGCCAAGGCATGAATGAGAAGTGAAGTGTCAGGAAAAAGTCAGCAGGATTCCCCTGAGTCTGCTGTGTTTATATAACAGATGGACTGGTTATTGGATATGTTTACAGGAGTCTCTCCGCAGCCTATCTGTGGACTCCGGGAGGAAAAGGGAAATATTGAGGGCAAAATCGACCAATATCTCTTGGGTGCTTAATGGACATTCTCAACACTGGCCGCGGTATTGGTGATTGATGCCTGATTGCCTAATTGAATGGATTCAGAAATCAACAGGTTGTTGACTGCAGAGTTTCTGGTTCTAGAAAATAGACCATAAACAGTAGACCGTGGACATGGGGCAGATTGTGGTTATCAACATGACAAGTCTAAGTGATCCCATAACGTCAATGACATTACCAACTTGATACAAAACATCTCACTTTTTTTACATTATATAACGTTGGTGGTGATCATCCCGGGCATGGACCTCAAGCCAGAAGTGAAATGGCCAGAAATTTATTTATTTTATTTATTTATTTATAAAGGATTTTACCAAGAAGGATACATTGAGATTTCTCTCGTTTTCAAGTATGTCCTGGGTTCAAGAACATTGAAATGTTACAGTTGTTACAGAAATACAGAGTAGTAAAATGCAAGATATTAACACAAAACAAATACAGATTAACAGAAAATAAATATGTAGGAAATATAGTCACTATGTTCCATGTTTACAGGTGCATTCCTTATTGAGGTATGTTAATAGGGAGCTCTTAAGGGACTTTAGACAGGGGGAAGATTTGATGGTGTCTGGGAGGTTATTCCATAATTGCGGTGCTCTGTAGGAAAATGAGGATCGAGACACTTTCTTTTTGTATTGTGGTATTGTAAGTAAGGTGCCGGTCCTGGATCGGAGGTTATAGGATGAGGGAACTGCTGGGGCAATCAGCCTATTCAGGTAGGGTGGTAGCTTCCCAGAAAAGCTCTTAAACATCAGGCTGGAAAGGTGAAGGGTGCGTCTAGATTCCAGCGATGGCCAGTTTAGTTCTTTTAACATGTCACAATGGTGGGTCATGTAGTTACATTGTAGCACAAAGCGACAGAATGAGTTATACAATGTAGTAAGTTTATGGAGGTGTGTTTGAGGGCGGCTGCATACACTACATCTCCGTATTCAATAGCCGGCATAAGCATTTGTTGTACAATCTGCTGTCTTACCGCAGGATTCAGGCAGGATTTGTTTCTGTACGGGGAACCTAGTTTAGGGTAAAGTTTAGATGAGAGTTTTTCGATGTGGGGGCCAAAGGATAGATTTGGGTCTAACCACATACCTACAGTTGTGTTCAAAATTATTCAACCCCCAATGCTGTAAAGGGTTTTAGGGAATTTAGTGTACATTTGTAATTGTATTCAGAATGAAATCCTACAAGGACTTTTTAAAGAACCATATGCAACTAAAATGACATCAATTGGTTTTGTAATACAGTAGTAAATGTTTATTTTGTGAATTCTTCATTGACACAATTATTCAACCCCTTAAAGACTACCACTCTGAAGAACAGAGGTTCATTCAAGTGTTTTCAATCAGGTATTGAAAACACCTGTGGATGTCACGGAGCAGCAATAAAGCATAATAAGCACCAATTAGGCAGCTTTAAAATGACTGTGATACTCAGCTCCTTCTAGACATTTACTGGTGTGGTTACAAACATGGTGAAGTCAAGAGAATGGTCCAGGAAGACAAGAGAAGAGGTGATTACTCTTCACAGGAAGGGCAATGGCTATAAGAAGATTGCAAAGATGTTAAACATACCAAGAGAGACCATAGGAAGCATCATTCGCAAATTCAAGGCAAAGGGCACTGTTGAAACGCTACCTGGTCATGGCAGAAAGATGATGCTGACTTCGACTGCTGTGCGCTACCTGAAGCGTAGAGTGGAGAAAAGTCTCCGTGTGACTGCTGAGGAACTGAGAAAAGATTTGTCAGATGTGGGTACTGAAGTTTCAGCTCAGACAATACTGCGCACACTGCGTAATGAAGGCCTCCATGCCAGAACTCCCAGGCGCACCCCCTTGCTGTCTCCAAAGAATAAGAAGAGTCGACTGTAGTATGCCAAAGGAGGAAGAACAAGGCCTATGAAGAAAAGAACACCTTGCCTACTGTGAAGCATGGCGGGGGGTCAATCATGCTTTGGGGCTGTTTTGCTTCTGCAGGTACAGGGAAGCTTCAGCGTGTGCAAGGTACCATGAATTCTCTTCAGTACCAGGAGATATTGGATGACAATGTGATGCAGTCCGTCACAAACCTGAGGCTTGGGAGACGTTGGACCTTTCAACAGGACAATGATCCCAAGCATACCTCCAAGTCCACTAGAGCATGGTTGCAGATTAAAGGCTGGAACATTTTGGAGTGGCCATCGCAGTCACCTGACTTAAATCCGATTGAGAACCTCTGGTGGGACTTAAAGAAAGCAGTTGCAGTGCGCAAGCCTAAGAATGTGACTGAACTGGAGGCTTTTGCCCATGACGAATGGGTGAAGATACCCGTAGATCGCTGCAAGACACTTGTGTCAAGCTACGCTTCACGTTTAAAAGCTGTTATAACTGTAAAAGGATGTTGTACTAAGTACTAAGATTGAATGTCACTTGGGGGTTGAATAAAACTGATAATGATGTGAGCACAGAAAAGACATTTGTGGTTATTTCATTATAAATGTTATGTTATATTTGTCTGACCTACACGTGCCTCTTTGATTTAATTGTAAGCAAGATGACTGAATGATCAAAATCAATGTCAAACTGGCCAAAACACTCAATTTCAGTGGGGGTTGAATAATTTTGAACACAACTGTAGATATTTGAGAGAAGTGACTGTAGTCAGCGTGCCATTTGATTTTGTCCCAACACATAGATGGGGTGTTTGCAATTTGTGTAGTTTAGGTGCTGTTCCAAAAAGCATCATTACAGTTTTGTCAGCATTTAGAAAAAGTTTGTTATCTTTGATCCACTTTTCTACCTCTGAGAATTGGTCCTGCAGCACGGCCTCCAGCTGCGGGAGATCTGGTTTGCTGGCGTAGATTACAGTGTGGTAGAAGTGTAACCTCACTCTTGACACTTTACTGACAGGAATGTCCAGTAAACAAATATTGAAAACCACATGTCTAGAGATACCGTCACATCATGTCAGGTCCACCTGAGATTCATTTGAGTTGTCTAATCCAACATAAAGGAACACTCTGATCATCCTGACCACTCTATCTTTTCCAAAGTGGCCAGGAATTGTAGAGTTGTCCCCCCCCCGCCTTGCTGCCCCGATCTGGCTAAAACTCTGGGAAAGAGGAGTAGAGTCCTCCACCCCTCCCAGTGTCACCAGCAGCTGGGATTTAGAATATCTCGGCTTCCGGTTACCAGATTGGTCGCTCGTGATTGACGTCACCCTCTCTGATGCAATAGTGAGTGGTCTCAGAGAGGCAGTTGATGGATCGGATCTGTGTATGCGTACATACATAAAGTAGCGGTGCTCAATTTGTAGTTCCTACGCTACACAAGTTGTATAGGAGTGCAATTTGCATGGCAAAGCTTCAGGGACTACCACATTCCGGAGCCCCTGAGGGGAAGAGGAGGAGTGGTGCGCGGCGAGGGAGAAAAGGTGAGTAAAATCACTTGAAATAAAAAAATAATTGGGCATAGGCTGTTAAGTGGCACCTGCCCAATTATATAAAGGCAAATAAAAGGGGGCTCTGTTTTTAATAGAGTATCCCTTTAATGTATCACTATAATGATTTCTCGATCTCTTTACCATTTCCTGCTGAGGCAAAGTAAGTCATGGAAATTTCCATGTTTGTGTTCAATCTGTAGTTAAGATGCAACACGTAGCAGTGATAGCTACTTGGTTACATTTCGGGTGTCAGCTGCACCCGCTACGATACAGATCGTCAACAGGGGTTCAGCTGCTATCATCACTCATGTCATAAAATAGATTTGTCAGTCCAAAAGCAGCATGAGAGGCACACGGAAAATACAACATCCGGGCATGGGTTCTAACATTCCAAAGGTCATCAGCCTCAGGTAATGTATCCAAAACAAAAAGAAGGACCGGTCACTCAAAGCACTGAGCTTTATTTTGGAAATACAACATTTTGTCCCAATCACAGGACCTCTCTCAAACGAGAGATTAAGAAAGGTGCTGTGACAGTTGAAATGTTGCATTTCCATATTAAAGCTTAGTTTCTCACCTTCCTTGGAGTGACCAGCCCTTTTTTTGGGACTAAATAAGTTTGTAATCACCTTTGGCTCTGTCCATATCCTAGTGCCGGAATTTTCACCTGTTTGTAACACATTACTACAAATGAGTCCGTTTCCGAATTTCTACTTTTCTATATGTTTTATAAACGTCAGTAACCGTTTCTGTGGTTGTTATTTTTGAGTGATCGTATTGGGGAAGTCATTGCAAAAGACATTACTGTAATTACTGTACAACTCCACCGTGAGGGTTAGATGTCAATTCATCCTGGACATCACGCATCGGCTGTGGAATTGCCATTATTGTGCCCCATGAAGGGCAGCTTCCTTCTGTCTAGGTATATGGCGTTGAGCACGAAATATAGAGCAACATCTCGGGTGTACCAATTCTTCTGGCATGGTAGAGGACGCGCAGCATTCTCAGAATGATATAATTACGCCGGACCATGAAAAAAAAAATGAATAGTGCTTAATATGTCATTTTAGTTTTCGGTTCAGTGAATTCCTCCTCGAATAAACTTTACATTCATAGTATAGCAGGTGAACTGATCTAATGGCAAGAATATTATAGGTATTATCATAAATGTAGCTGTGACGGAGATTGAATAATTCCTGGACAGAAAGCATCTGGCTGTTCTTTGAGTTAATCCTATGTATTCAGCAGCCTTTAGGATACTGCGGACTCAACCTTCTGCTACTTATCTTCCTTCTTCAGGGTAAGGGGTGGGATTTGCCTGTACTGGTCACTCACTTCTCTATAACTTATCGAAGAAGGTAAGAAATATCATAATTAGGTAAGCTTTTTCTAATATTTAATGAGAATGATGATGCTGCTGGCGGTCGGACAGGGGGACTTGAGGAACGAGGTTCGGAACACTAACAGGCCAGGTTTGCAGGATATGTGAAGCACAGCACAGGTGATATGATTTGCTGCTCAGTGATTGCAGGATTCAGTCTGCATTTCCTCAAGGAATCCATAAAATCTGGCCTATTAGGGGGACTTGAGGACAGGGTTGGGAAGACAGAAAATATTAAGAGTAAAAGTTAACATTACAAGTATATCCCTTTACCCAACGCTCTGCTAAACTTACCAAATTTACTAACGCTTATGAAGTTTACCAAAACATTGGTTAAGTTTCCCTATATTGTAGCCCAGCCTGGCATTACGATCATGTTAGGTGAGTAAGCTCCTATCCAATGGTCCCATAGGCCAGATCCTATTGCTAGCCAATCTGATATCCTTCATCAGGTTCAAAAGAAATATCCAAGCCAGTCTCCGGACAGCGTGGGTTATCTAGGTTATGTCCCACAATCAAGCAAAGAATTGGAACAGGAATGGTTCTCCATGATATACTTGAGATTGATCGTAAGACTTTACAAATCCATTCTTGATGCGCTGCCATGTGCAGGAGAAACGATGGACATGGATTTTACTGCCACTCAACTAGTCAAGTTACTGCCATCTAGTGGAAAAATGGTGGAAACATGAATGATGTCAAGTAACTGCTTCTAGTGTAAAAATTATAATATACAAATTTTAACAAAGGTAACCCAATAAGACGCAAACCCTTTTATTGGAAACCACCCAATCTTTTTCTTTCAAAATGGATCCTTAACCTTGGGCTACCATTGACATGAGCTGAAACCACTGTATTGGCTCCTAGGTTGCGTTTCCCAGGATAATTAGTGACAATTCCAGTTTTAATTAAATGGAGAGGAAAGGTTTATGCACTCACAAAAGCATTCTTAGACTGTCCTTAGATAGCAGAGCGCTCCTTGGCCTGAAGCGTGCACCACTCCACGTCAATCCGTAACAGACGAAGGAGGCACATCAGCCGATGATTTGACCAATTTAATGGGTGTGGAATGTGTTGGCTTGAAAAAAAGGCTAAAATGTTGCACAGCCATAAAATTTTCCATATCATCTTTTTTCTGTTACAAATTCCAGTTTTAATGGCCCTATTACCTGGAACCAGTGGACAGCTCTTTCATGCTGTCGCTCAAGATTACCTGTGATCTTACAATTAACATTATATACTGCTTTATGGATTTTGAGATCGAATCCCATCCCTCCAGTGATAATCAGCAGTTTATTAGCTTCGGATAAACTTTTTACAAGGCTGGAGAGATGACACACCCTAAATGGAATTTATAGGCTTGATGATAGCACGTGGTGATAATGATCCGTTCAATGACACATCAGCCAACCGACAATCAACCTGAAATGGAGCCATTGGATTCAGCACGACAAGGACGTGGAAGAATCCTCCAGCCCTACACATCTACCGTTAAACATCAAATGCAGTATCTCAACAATAAACCACCGTAGCAAACCAACACTGTGGTGAAAAAGTGAAAAGTCGCAAGCCAAGCCCAGTGACCTGTGATAAACGTCAAATTCAACTTGAATGTCCAAAAAACAGCAATTAAAGGGACATTCTTCTACTATGACCACTTAAGCTTGTGTAGCGCTGGTTTAAATCCTGCCGCTATAATTACTCGTTTCTGGCCGCCAGGGGGAGACGAGCGCAATGTAAACCAATACTGGACACTTTCGGACTATGTTTTCCAGCATGCTTTGGGGCAGAGACAGGAAGTGGGTGGGGAGAACCGAGAGACATCCGCAACCTCGTGCAGAGGAGAGCCAGTGCGCGCCAAGGGGTGAACAGAGCAAGACGCACGTGAGACAAGGAGCGATTGTGACCAGGCCGGAGTGCAGGTGCTGCCTTGCAGAGCTGGAGATCGGTTTAAATTACTTGCCAGAGACCTAGTAATCCACCGCTGAGAAGTTTACACAGATACAGAGCTGCAGAAGGACCCCGAGTTAGGAGACCACGATGATCTAATGGTAGTGCAGGCGGTGAGCTGAGCATCTTGTGGCAGAAACGGACAAGCAAGACAAGCGGATCCGGTGGCACAGAGTCCCAGTCAAGTCGAGCGGAGAGATGTCCTGGGTCGAGCAGAGCACAGAGTACCTGGCGGATGGGTGAGAGGCCTTCCCGGCCACAGTAAAATAACAAAGCACGCTGCAGTTTGTCTAAACCTACAGGGCCCCAACGTGACTAGTCGAAGACACATTGAAATCATTCACTGGCCAGTTGAATCTAGTACCCGGGTACCAACACACGCATACACGCACACCTACTTGGGACACAACCTGTACGGGACTCACATTCCAGCAACGAAGGGGTTAAAATTCCTTTTTTTCTTTTCCGCTGGGCGTTTCTCACATTACGAACTTCTGTAAATATATATGTATACCGTGCTGCTTTATATATGCCTGTTTATTTGAGATCAGTAAACTATATAACTTATAAAATCCACAACAGTGCTGGTGTATATTTATTCCCTAGTGCGGGGAGACTGACCCGAGGTTTAAATTCAGCGGCTCCTCCGGGAGTGAGCGCTACACTTTTTTAAGTAGTCATGGTGGCAGAAGCCTCTCTTTAACCCTCTAACTTGGCCATGTAGACACTAGGGATGAGCTGTTCGGTTCGGACGGTTCGGAGTTCGACCCGAACTTTGGTTGTTCGAAAGCTCGCGAACTTCAAACTTTTTGGGTGTGTTTGGTTCAAGTTCGAAAAAAAAAAAGAAATTTTGAAAAAAGTATAGAAATTGCTTAAAAAAATACAAAAAAATCTAGAAATAAAGAGACTCTTTACTGCAGAATATTATAAGCAGTGGTTTATTAGATATTGAATTAAAAACTAATGTGTACGTGGAAAGATTCTCAACTCTAAATGACCTCTGTTCACAAACGGGCATAACACCAAGTGTTTTTAGTCTGATCTAATCAATTTGATACATTGTACACTATACTGAGTTACTGAGGGGGTGGGGTAGTGTCTGCTTCTGATTGAGATTTGAGTGTTAATTTCCCTCCTAAAACTTCCTAATATGCTGCATTTGACTGGTGTTTGAAAAAAATACAAAATTTCCTCATTGCCCGCTTTTAACATCTAAAGCACCTCGGGATTAAACATTCACAGGGTTATTCAGAGAGCGGTGAAAAGCAGGAGAATAACTGGAGAAGTGGAAATTCTAGGTCAAAATAGCCAAACCAGAAAAATTCTCCCATTTATCTCACTTTCCAAATCAGCTATTTGGTCTAGATTGTTTTCTTCTCTTACAAGCGAAGAGTGGACGGCGCCCAAACCTATACCGCCACCAGTTAACCCAAGCCCACCAGAAATTCAGTGGTTTCCCCCAAACCAGTAGATGAATAACAATACAGTACGTATCTGGTGGCGCGATGGAAACCGCCTAAGGGTAGCCGGTGGTTCTCTTAGTTCACTTGTCCACATGGATCATATGAAAAAACAGAACAAAATAATCGTGCAGAATGTTTGTATAGATTCCAAGAGAAGGTTATATAGTGTTTACACTCACAAATATGGAGCCCGAACACTGGCTCTAAGTGGATCAACGCATTCGGGTACTTAGGTTCTTTGCTTGAGAAGGTGACCCATACTCATTCATGGAAGGAGATTCTTCTCACATGCAGCCCAAAAAGAGCAAAAGACAAGAGAAACTTTCTCGTGCAGATCTCGTGAATGTGGTAGCATATAAAGATATATATAAATTGCCAACTCACATGTGTTGGAGCTTAAGGACCAAGCTCGAGGTGTGCGCGCGTATGGACTTATTGAAGGTTAAGTCCAAAAAACCTTTGAAACTCCCAGGACTTCCAAAGAAACGGGGATAAGATAAATAAAATTAAAAGAAATTTATTAAAACATAAAAAACAATACCATTGGCACTGCCTAGTAGCCAGAACGTGTTTCGCCAGATCAACTGGCTTCATCAGCTGATGAAGCCAGTTGATCTGGCGAAACGCGTTCTGGCTACTAGGCAGTGCCAATGGTATTGTTTTTTATGTTTTAATAAATTTCTTTTAATTTTATTTATCTTATCCCCGTTTCTTTGGAAGTCCTGGGAGTTTCAAAGGTTTTTTGGACTTAACCTTCAATAAGTCCATACGCGCGCACACCTCGAGCTTGGTCCTTAAGCTCCAACACATGTGAGTTGGCAATTTATATATATCTTTATATGCTACCACATTCACGAGATCTGCACGAGAAAGTTTCTCTTGTCTTTTGCTCTTTTTGGGCTGCATGTGAGAAGAATCTCCTTCCATGAATGAGTATGGGTCACCTTCTCAAGCAAAGAACCTAAGTACCCGAATGCGTTGATCCACTTAGAGCCAGTGTTCGGGCTCCATATTTGTGAGTGTAAACACTATATAACCTTCTCTTGGAATCTATACAAACATTCTGCACGATTATTTTGTTCTGTTTTTTCATATGATCCATGTGGACAAGTGAACTAAGAGAACCACCGGCTACCCTTAGGCGGTTTCCATCGCGCCACCAGATACGTACTGTATTGTTTTCTTCTCTTGCCAGTTCTCCTGGCTTTCACCTCTCTCTCAGGGTTGTTCAGAGAAAGGTGAAAACCAGGAGAATGGCAGGAAAAGAGAACAATCTGGACCAAATAGCCGATTTGGAAAGTGAGATAAGGCTAGGGTCAGACTAACGCATTTTTCGCAGCGACCGTCAAAAAGTGCGTCCGAACGCATTGCCGGATTTTTTCACGGAATGCGCGAAAACGATCATACGATGGGCATTTTTGTGCGTGATTTTTTACGGATCCAAACCAGGAAACTTTGGGTGTCTGGACGTTATGTTGGCCGGACATGAGCAGGGTCTGACATCTCCAAATCACGCACACACGCCGCTAGTGGATGTAGCGCACTCTGTACGTCCGTACTAGCGGTTCTGCGTTCTCGAACAAATGCGTTCATTTTCCACTTGTGTTGCGCAGCCGGACTTTCGTGCGACCGTACTTCGTATATTGGCCGTCATTGCCCGTCATTTGCTGCTAGTGCAGCCGTGATTAAGTGCGCCTAAAAGCACGTTAAAAATTTGCTTGTCTGACCCTAGCCTAAATGGGAGAATTTTTCTGGTTTGGCTATTTTGACCTAGAATTTTCCATTCTCCAGTCATTCTCCTGCTCTTCACCGCTCTCTGAATAACCCTGACAGGGTTATTCAGAGAAAGGTGAAACTCAGGAGAATGACTGAAGAGAAAATTCTAGGTCAAAATAGCCAAACCAGAAAAATTCTCCCATATATCTCACTTTCCAAATCGGCTATTTGGTCTAGAATTTTCCATTCTCCAGTCATTCTCCTGCTTTTCACCGCCAAAAAATCAGTAAACTTTTTCTGAGTGTCAGAAAATGTCTCCTCTTTTCATACAGACTGCCGCTCCAAGCAGTAGTTTATGGATAGATTAAGGCTAGGGTCAGACTGAGGCAGTGCGAACGCGCGTTCTGGCGCACATAATCACGGCCGCACTAGCAGCAGATGCCGGGCAATGACGGCCAATATACGAAGTACGGTCGCACAAAAGTCCGGCCGCGCAACGCAAGTGGAAAATGAACGCATTTTTTCGAGAACGTTAAACCGCTGGTACTGACGTACAGAGTGCGCTGCGGCCGCATAGCAGCGTGTGTGCGTGATTAGGAGATGTCAGACGCTGCTAGTGTGCGGCCAACATAACGTTCAAACAGCCGGATTTCCCTAGACTTCTTTTCACCCCATCGTCATGAAATACGTCCAGAATTGCGCATCGTCTGACCACTTAAGCGTATTCCGTGAAAAAATGCGTGCGCACGCATCGACGTACATTTTGACGGTGGCCGCAGAAAATGCGCTCATCTGTCCCTAGCCTAAAGGAAAAGCATTTACCGTCATTTGAAATGTCATTTTTTGGTTTTTACATATTTATATACATCCTAGAAATCCGCCACTTCACGGGCAGGTTATGGGGACCTCCTAGACACGATAATTGAAGGAATTTTGCATTTTTATTTTTAACCCTTATTTCATGGAAAACTCACTGTCCCCTTAAAAACGTTTTTTTTTACTTTTTGTCCTTGTTTCTTGTCCCCCAGGGCACTACCCGGACCCCCATACACCTTTTATGGCAAATATCTAGCATATATGCCCTCTTGGAGGGCACTCTAAAAACCGAATTTTCAGCCCCATTGACTTGTATTGAGTTCGAGTTCGGGTTCGGGATCGGATCCGAACATTTGGAAAGTTCGGGTTCGGGTCCGAACCGAACTCGGGGGGTGTTCGGCTCATCCCTCCCTAGTAGACACCTCTTCAAGGTGGTTTTACCCATCATGAAAACAGCCTTCCAATGCTTCAGTGCACCTTGCATTGCAGTCTGTCATAGATTGAGGAGGTGTCAGCAAGTTGAACAATCGTCCTAGACCCAGGCACCCAGCAACTTGCTCTACTTCAGTGGTTCCCAACCCTGGTCCATCCAGATATGAAAAATTGTGTGTTTATTGCTGACAAACAGGTTCTTTCAAACAAACATTCACCAGCAGTACCAATAAAATGGAATCACAAGAAATTGGATTACCCAACAATAATTTAGATATTGGAGAGTGTTTTGAACCACAAAGGGGAAGATTAAAACTAAGAGATCCATTTAATTCTATTGGCTGATTTTTCCACAAATAATATCGGCTGCTTGTGTCTGATATTTTTTTCTAAATACCAGCTGATTCTGTTGAAAAAATTTGGCCTGAAATGAAATTCAAAATATGCCGCTGGTGTGTAGAAAAGCTGGCCCGAAAAACCTTATCTCCGACCAGCGTCATACAGATCTATGCCTTTAGGCCGGTGTCAGACGAGCGCACTAGGTGCGCCCGTACTGACGGCCTACCGGCGTCCGTCGCAGCGTTGGGACGCTGCAACGGGTCACTCACACGCAACAAGAGTCCTCCCACAAAGCCTCCCTGTTGAAACGCTAGACGCGTGCCAACGGGGCTGCAAAGCGTGATCCTCCATAGCGAGGTGGCCAGACAGGCGTCGAGTGGAAGGAACGTCCACTCTCACGGACGTTCCTGCCACTTTGAAGTGCGTACGTCTGACCCCAGCCTTAAACATGTCTCATATAAAATTATAACAGAGATTTCAATCTTATTTCTTTTATTTTTCTGCTTGAAAATGCATTTATCGACACCTTTCAGAACTTGTCATTTTTTCGGATATCAACCTACTGATAAATTTGAATTGAGTCGCTAACGTTGATGTTTCCATTGAAAAGTATAGACGCGAGAGCCAATATATTCGATCTGATTTTTTATTTGGAGGAAGGAATCGAAATGCCGTTAAACCCACATTTGAATCTCCCGAACTAAAAAATGTCCGAAATACATACTGTAGATACTCGAGTACAACGCTAGATTTTGGTGAAAAAAAATTTACCTCAAAATTGGAGGGGTCGCGTTTTATTTGAGACATCTGCATCGCGTGTAAAATTTAAAAAAAACTTGCCGTGATCATGGATCCCAAGTCCATGACTAGCGGTGGATGAGACTGCCTACTAGAGCCGGCGGTCAGAAAATGACACCTGCTGGCATGGTGGCTATTGGTGAATGATTCACGGTGTTGGTCACCTCGCGCCACCGGCCATCTTATCGCAACTAAGAAGACGGGTGGCAGGCGGCTTCATACTTAGTAACAACTGCAATCATTCTAGAGCAGAGCACCCTGGCCTGAGGGGGAGCCTGACTGTGTTAAGAAAACATGGAAGGATTTTAATGGTTTCCCAGTACAGTATACTTTTATAATTTTGCTCCTCGCGTTATATTCGAGTCTTGAGTATTCTCTCATTTCCGTAATAAATCTCTATCCGGCGTGTTATATTCGGGTCTCGCTATACTCGAGTATCTTCTACGGTAATAAGGTCCCACTTTTGGCTATCGGGCTGGGTGGAGTAGAGGTAACATCACTGCTCTAAACCGTGGAGACTGTGGAGACACAGGTTTGAATCCCGGCAAGAGCACCTCTCCAGTAAGTGTCCTTGGGCAAGACACCTAACGGTACATACTCGCCACCCAGGACATACTTAAAAACGAGAGAAATCTCAATGTATCCTTCCTGGTAAAATACTTTCTCAAAAAAATAATAATTAAATTGAGGCCTTATCAGATATCGTCCCAGTTGTCACCACTCAGTTGGTCGAATCATGAATAATAAAGGACAGCGTGGTCCACAGCCAGTTGGGTGCTCCATATGAAGGCAACTGTATTTTCAGTCACCTGAAAGGACCTTCTGAATACAAATGGATTCGAGTCTGAAGTTCAACCACTTTTCCTATTTCCAGAGGAAAAAAAATACATGTTAGTGAGACGCAACAAAGAGTGTCCAGCCAGCCCCACTTATCTAAACGGAATATAATACTATCCTATGAGCATATTTCCACTAATCGCTCCAAAATCGCTCCATGCAAGTGTGAAAAGGATTGCGTTTTACGATTTGTTATTTACTTATTTTTTCTCTCAATGCCTAGGGCTTTGTATTTATGTGAACGTACAGATATGTTTAGGGATCGCAGTCCAGTTCCCATCTGCAAAGTTCATCACAGCGCCTCATATTACAGTGATCGCTACATGACCCTTTTAACTCACAGCCATTTCCTCTATTTCTTAAATAAAATAATGCCAGTAATTTGCGTGGATTCCACTTGTATGAAGAGAACTCGCTGTTATAGGATTTCACTTCCATTACAAGAGCATTTATTTATCTCTGGAAGCAACTGCTGATGCAATAAAATTCTGCTTTAGTGGGATTTTTCCCCCCTCCCCGCTCTCTGTGGAGTTCATCAGGAATCCATAGAAGTACAAATACCATCATCTATCTACAAACAAACCCCCGGTATGGGCAGAGAGGATATTTTGGCATCTCCGGCTAGCTTACCATGTGCAATATTGTTAATTAATTAACTCCTTCATTACCAAGGTGTTTTCCATAAAATCACTGTCAGTTTTTTAGGGGCAAAATCACTTTTACATGAATGAATTTGGGAACATTCTAGGGCTGTGCAATATTGACAAAATAATCATATTGCGATTTCTTGAATGAATATTGCGATTTTATTTGCGATTTAGCCAATTATTTTTGCTTTTTCAAACATGCTACATACATTCTAAATGTATTCAGTATTCAGCACATGGATACTGCCCCAGCACATGGAAATACTGCCCCAGCACATGGATATACTGCCCCAGCACATGGATATACTGCCCCAGCACATGGATATACTGCCCCAGCACATGGAAATACTGCCCCAGCACATGGATATACTGCCCCAGCACATGGATATACTGCCCCAGCACATGGATACTGCCCCAGCACATGGAAATACTGCCCCAGCACATGGATATACTGCCCCAGCACATGCATATACTGCCCCAGCACATGGATATACTGCCCCAGCACATGGATATACTGCCCCAGCACATGGATATTGCCCCAGCACATGGATATTGCCCCAGCACATGGATACTGCCCCAGCACATGGATATACTGCCCCAGCACGTGGATATTGCCCCAGTACATGGATATTGCCCCAGCACATGGATACTGCCCCAGCTCGTGGATACTGCCCCAGCACGTGGATACTGCGCCGCAGCTCACCTCTGTGCGCCACTGTGTTCTGTGCGCCGCGCCGCGTGTTCGGCTCCCTGTTAACTTCCGGCGGCACATGGAGCTTGGGCGCTCGCCTGGGAGAACCATGTGACGAGTTGCGAGAATGCGGCTCGTCACGTGGTTCCCCCTGCGAGCGCTCAAAGCACCATGCCACCGCCGGAAGTTAACAGCCGAAAATCGCAGCCTTATGCGAATTTAGAAATCGCAGGGTCGGAAATCGCGATTCGATTGCGATTGCAATTAATTGCACAGCCCTAGAACATTCACAATGTATTTCTCACTGTCCCTATTTGACAGGCAGACATCGCCATCTGCTGGCCAACATGCACTATTGCAGCACCGGGCTCGATGCTGTGTCAGCTGGGGATCCGTGTTTTAGACACAGAGTCCCGGCTGTTCATAGTACTTTAGCACTTCAGATGTCATGCTCGAGGTGCTAAAATAATCGGGGCGCATTTCGGAAACCATTTGCAAATAGATTTATTTTGCAATAAACCAAATTTCTTTGCATTGGTCCAGAATTAGACCTGATCAAGTATACTTGATATCGAGGCACCAGCAAGGTGCTTTGAAGAGCAAGAATATTCGATTTTGGTAGTGAAGCAATTACTATGTAGTCCATTGGAATTTGGCATCATGACGTAAAGGAGGTTTTGTCACCTGAAATAACAAATGGTGTTATTAGAGGGTAAAAATAAAAACAATTCTACGATAAGTCTTCTGAATTTTAAGAAACGTTACATTGTCACTCTGGTACCCAGGGCACTACAGATGCTCATGAACTACATTTCCCATGACCATCCAATTTAGTAATGTCTAGGTTACGGGCAGGGTAATAATACCTTGTGATATTTTCAAATCAAGAAGTGAAATATACTGAGCCCTTCTGTAATATCATTTTACGCCTTAGTCCACAATCTACTTAAAACCAGTAAATGTTCTAGAACTGTAAAGAAAATGTAAATCAAACCATGTCTTTATCTGGGCTTTGATACTTGGGAAACAGTTGGTATCATCAGAACTGACGATCAGGTGGGTATTTTATGGCCCATGTTTTTCACATGAAAAGCAGTGGGTCAAGTCGATCGGGAACGCATGGGCACGCAGTTCCTCCACTATTTAAGCAGAGGTTACAGAGTTCCCTTTCTGCCCATACTGTCTATTTATTATCATATGTTTTTATGGTAAATTATAAAATATATGATATTTATTATTAGTATTATTATTATCATATGAAATCCCTAAAACCCAGTATATGTATACAATTAATTTCAAATCTGAGAGCTAGGTGATGGGTTAAATGCGAGTTGACAAAGCTTAATTGGGAGAGGAATTTTGGTGATTTCCCCACACTTATTTTTGTAGGTCTTTAACCCTGATAAAAAATATGCCATTATGATAAATAGTATCACGCGACTTGCGCAGTCCAACATCATTCATTATATAACGAGCGCATTTTGAAGACTGGACAGTAGGTGGCGCTGTTGCAAGTCATTATAGAAGGAAGTACAGTTTATCCTTGCTTCCTGTTCTCTGGTCATTTTCCACTTGCAAGATGTTGTCCTTCATTGACCTAAAATCTCAATAATCTAGACCAGCATAATATTTTATCCAGTGGGAAATATGAAGGCATTAAAAGAGTATAAGTGATATATATATATATATATGCACACACACAAACACACACACCTCTTTTTTTCTTCATGGTCTCATTGGCCTTCAGAAAAAAACAGACGCCAGATTCCCACACATGTGGGCTCTTAACAAGTTTGTGGTTTCTATATACGGTGGATATTGTGGAGGAATGCTTCTATGATAATGTATGAAATGGCACAACGGCGTGTAAAGGATTTAATGAAGTGGGTTCAGGAAAGGTTATTTGTGGGTTGGGAAGTGCTTTAGATGTTTATAGGACATTCCAGTATTTCATTTATTACAAGCCAGCTAATAAATCTCTGGTTCTGTCTATATGTGTTTATATAAAACAAACATATAACCAGGAGGTGAGCACACGAGGATCCGTGAACATCAAAAAATATTTTTCTTCATTGTAAAATCAAAAGGCAATGTTTCAGTCCAATAAACAAAGAGTCCTCAAAAGGTACCCAGTTACTGGGCTCCCCCTGATGCGACGGAGGTCCGTTGCCTTGTATGTGGTGCTTGACACCTAAAACACTGCACTGCACCTGATTGAGTGTCTTCATTAATTAGTAAGTCCACAAATAGTAGTTTTGATGAGGTTTATATAACTAAGTTTTCCATTAATATGTGTACGGCTTTTCCTAGATGAAATAAAGGTTATATTTTATTATTACGTTGCCTAGGAGGGTATTCCTTCGATGGTTGAGACATACCCCATATTTTATTTATTCTAAAAATGTTTCAGTCCACCATGGACTTTTCTCAAGATAAAATGTGATAGTATGCACTATGATAACAGTTAATCTAAAAGTTTGTAATCATACTATATGTGGTCTTGTGTTGCGGTTGGATGTCAAACGTCCCAGGGCAGAGGGTGGAGGCTGTAAGTTTGCAATGAGAGTTAAATGCCATATCCACATTCTTCACAAGACTGGGAGGTCAGGCCAGAGGATGGTGAGTCTATCAGGGGGGTGTAACAGGGGACTTGCATCACCATGACGCCAAATAAGATGTGCACCTCTGGAGAAAGGTGTGTCAGTCTGTCCCAGTGTCACCAATGAAAGAGGCAGACATCCCCGGAAAATGGTTGGGCATGCTCCCGAAAAGGTTCAACACATCCAGAACAGGGGCTTTCGAGTCAAATTCATGGCAGTTGGGAATTATGCCACCAAATTACATAGTGTGTAAGTGTAGAAGTGCACACTCTCCTGCACATGGACCAGGTCAGCCAAACTCCCAATACCTTCAGCAATAAGGACTGGGCACTCAAGCATGGATGTATGAAGGAGCTCTTCATTCTTGCATCATCACAAACAACATTTTGGCTCCATCAAGAAGCCCTGTCAGAGCCTAAACTTTTTGAAGATGCCACAATGAAGAGCTCCTTATTGTATCAATGCTTGAGGAGTGCCTAGTCCTTTTCCTTATTGTTGCCTCCAAAATCGAGTCTTTATCTGGCTCAGTAGGGTTCCTCACAAAACGTTTTGACCACAGAACTAGCCCATTGGCCAAGGCAGCCAAACTCCTAATACCTTCTATTTTAGGGACCGGGCACTCAATCATGGATGCATTAAGGAGCTCTTCATTCCTGCATCATCACAAACAACATTTTGGCTCCATCAAGAAGCCTTGACAAAGCCCAAACATTTTGAAGATGCCACAATGAAGAGCTCCTTATTGTATCAATGCTTATGGAGTGCGGTGCCTAGTCCTTTTCCTTATTGTTGCCTCCAAAATCGAGTCTTTATCCTCCTCAGTAGGGTTCCTCACAAAAGGTTTTGACCACAGAACTAGCCCATGGGCCAGGGCAGCCAAACACCCAATACCTTCTATTTTAGGGACTGGGCACTCAATCATGGATGCATTAAGGAGCTCTTCATTTCTGCATCATCACAAACAACGTTTTGGCTCCATCAAGAAGCCTTGACAAAGCCCAAACATTTTGAAGATGCCTGAATGAAGAGCTCCTTATTGTATCAATGCTTAAGGAGTGCTTAGTCCTTTTCCTTATTGTTGCCTCCAAAATCGAGTCTTTATCCTCCTCAGTAGGGTTCCTCACAAAAGGTTTTGACCACAGAACTAGCCCATGGGCCAGGGCAGCCAAACACCCAATACCTTCTATTTTAGGGACTGGGCACTCAATCATGGATGCATTAAGGAGCTCTTCATTTCTGCATCATCACAAACAACGTTTTGGCTCCATCAAGAAGCCTTGACAAAGCCCAAACATTTTGAAGATGCCTGAATGAAGAGCTCCTTATTGTATCAATGCTTAAGGAGTGCTTAGTCCTTTTCCTTATTGTTGCCTCCAAAATCGAGTCTTTATCCTCCTCAGTAGGGTTCCTCACAAATTTGACCACAGAACTAGCCCATGGGCCAGGGCAGCCAAACACCCAATACCTTCTATTTTAGGGACTGGGCACTCAATCATGGATGCATTAAGGAGCTCTTCATTTCTGCATCATCACAAACAACGTTTTGGCTCCATCAAGAAGCCTTGACAAAGCCCAAACTTTGTGAAGATGCCAGAATGAAGAGCTCCTTCTTGCGTAAATGCTTGAGTGCCCAGTCCTTTCTTTTATTGTTTCCTTCCAAAATTTATTCTTTATCCTCCATCCTCAGTAGGGATCCTGACAAAAGGTTTTGAAGACAGAAATCGCCCATGCTTTAGTTAATTCCGAAATGGAGTCACTATTACAAAACCATTATAAAAAGCCGACATCGCACTCAAGCCAAGGAAAAAGTTACAGAAAAAACAATGGTGACAGAGTTAAAATCAGGCTAGTGTCCCATTTATGAATAAACAAACTGATATAGTGCAAGTGCAACTCAACTATAATAGACCCCTTCTGTCTACTGAAGTTGACAAAAATTAGGCAAAAGCCATCAATTCAACAGATTTTTTTGGTCAATATCTACCTCTTTTGCCAAAGAGTCTAGGTCAGTAGAGATAAAATGGAAGGTGGTTAAGTGGGTTGGCGCTAATGGTAGATTCTAATGAAAAATAATGTGTGCCGCTGTACCAAACAAAGTGTGAATTCTACACAAAATAGAACACTGTTTGCAATTTTGGATTTCAACGCACTTACAGATTTTATCCCAATCACCTTACGATTGCAAAATATCACCACTGTGACTTTTACGGATGCGGACAGTGCATTAGTTGTAAAAAATCCGGTAAGGGAAAAAGAATTGTAAAAAACTTTAAAATAAAAGAACGAGAATATAAGATCAAAGAAATTATAACGTGCCTTTTCAAATCGGTAATTTATATGATGAGATGCACATGTGGGAAAGATTATATAGGAAAAACTAAAAGACAATTATACATAAGGATCAATGAACATCTAAATAATATTTTGAAGGGAGCAGAACATCATACAGGGTTATTCAAAGAGATCCGAATGGCTGGAGAAAGGTAACCAAACGCTGAAAATCAGCGTTCGGTTACCTTTCATGGCCGTTCGGCTATTCAGAGAGCAGGCAATGCGCCAAATCCTGGCGAATTGCCTGCACATTCGGTGCCTGTTCGGTGCCTGTTTGAGGGCAGTGAAATCCCCATGAAAAAGCACTGCTTCGGCTATTCAGAGAACACAAACCAGCAGTGAAAGGTTCCCGAAATGCCCTGTTTGAATTCCGTTTTAATTCAATATCTAATAAACCGTTCATTATAATATTCTGCAGTAAAGAGTCTCTTTATTTATAGATTTTTTTAGGATATTTTAATCATTTTTTGGGAATTTTTTTTTAAGTTTTTTTAACTTTACTTATTTTTTCTGTAACAGCCCTTTTTATTATCATTCATTGGATCCTATGTAAATTTCAGACATTTTCGCTCAGTAGTTTCTTTGCAAACAGCGTTTCACTTTTCAAACATTCAAGCAAACTGTTTTCCTAATTTATTCACTGCCTTCGTCTGCGGTGTCGGCTTTTTCCGGCTGCTTCGCTGCATGTGATCGGCTCCTGCTCGGGTTTTTCTGGCGTCTTCGACAGGTTAATCCAGATGTTTTTACGGGTTTTTGGCGTGCATTCGCCGGGTTTTCGGCAGCTTTTCAGCGGGTTTTCGGCAGCTTTTCGGCAGCTTTACCCTGCACTTCGACAGCCCTGTGGTGCTTGCTGAATACACCGCAGGGTCGCCGAAATGGGAAAGCCGATTTGCACCGAATTGAAGAGAACGAAAAGTCACCGAACGTGCGGTGACTTTTCGATTCTCTTTGAATTACCCTGATAGTGTTCCATCCTCAAAACTTTAATGAACAACATGGAAAAAATCCACATGAGCACAATTTTTGGGGAATTGAACAAGTAAAAAAAGACTGGAGAGGAGAGGATTTAGAAGCAAAGTTATCCAGAACAGAGATGAAGTGGATTTTTAGAGCAAATAGTTTGATCCCTAGAGGCATGAACGCTGATTTTGAGATATGCCATTTCCTATAACTATAAAAAACTCCTTCCCTATTGATTACAACTGAAAATACATAGTTACACATAAGGAATCTCCTGCTGTTTTTTTATATATACATCTAAATCAAGCCTTGTTATATTTCCTCAATAAATTAATCATGCCATCCCACTAATTGTTTTTTCTGTTTAGGTACCATTAGGTTTGTGCACCGATTTTTTTTTCGGTTCGATTCAGTTCGATTTGTTCGGATGTTTAAACTTTTCGATTCGGCTCGTTTCGACCAATTTCTGTTTCGATTCGGTTCGGTTCGGATCGTTTTTCGTGTACATTTTTTTTTCGGAATATCGACCATTTTTCGTATTTTCAGGTCACTTTGCTCGTTTTTTGTATCGACTTTTCGGAAATTTCGGAAATTTTCGTTTTTTCGGAACGTCTGTTCTCCTCGTTTCAAAGTGTCTACGATAATTCTGGCGATTCTATCGTGTTTTTTTTTATTAAATAAAGATCCTTTTTTTCTTATGAATAATTGAATATACATTTCACAACTTTATTTAATCATATTAAAATGGTATGAAAGCCAAGGAACAAAAAAAATGAACAAAACGCTTTAAAAAATGCTAAACTGACCCGAATGCCACAAGAAACAAGTGATACTCATTTACAAATACCAAATTTACAGAATCAGCGATATAACCGATAATAGTTAAATATACGATGTCCAGAATTACCGAAATGGAACCGAAATCACGAATGGAACCGAAATCATGAATAGAGCAAAAATAAATTTCGATTTGACACATTTCAAGTCCATTCGAAAAATCCGAAAATTTTTCGTTTCGGCTCGGAAAACTTTTCGGATCTGTCGGTTTTCGGGTCCGATCCGATTCGGAAATTCGGCCGAATCCGAAGACACAAATCAGGAAATTTCGTGAAAATTCCAAAATTCAGAAACCCGAAACGCACATCCCTAGGTACCATTAAAAGAGCCGTTCATATTTAATTACTGTATTGTGGCAAGTGTTATTGTTTGTTTGTTTTTTTTGGACACTTTTGAGGTTAGAAATGTGAATTGAATGACATATAGACATAATGGGACTGAAACGTGACCAGGAATGCCTAGTATAATGAAAGTAGAATGTAACGCATGCGCATTGGGAGTGGAACGCAATCAGGAAGTCTTTTGAAAACATCGTGACCCGCACGCCGTGCCCGGAAGTAGGCAGACGTGAAAGAGAAACCTCAGACCAATGGAATGGAAGGAAACGAACACGGAAGCGCCAAAGATCGCGCCAAAAACAGAGACGCAGCAGTGCATAAAAGGATTCGAGCAATGCCACATAAACAGACCCGACTGATGAAGCTTGATGGATATCAAGCGAAACGCGTATCGGGCCATATATCTTTGTAAATCTGATACCCTTCGTTTTTTATGCATCTTTTGGAGATATTCTCCTTTTTTTAAATATATTTTTAGTTAATAAATATTTTTAACCTGGATCGAGGTTCCCTTTATCCAACATTGATCGAGAGAATCCATCGGGGGCACAAGGGGAGGACCTCCCCCTCTCATTTAAGTGGGTCAAGCACGCTGATACTGAGTGACCTAATCTAGAAGACTCGAAACCATGTAAGTGCGATACTATCCTTTCATTTCCTATACAAAGAAAAATTGGATTTGCACACACAGGGTTAAGTCAAAGAGCTCCGAATTGCTTGAGAAAGGTAACCGAAGGCTGAAAATCAGCGTTCGGTTGCCTTTCCTGGCCATTCGACTATTCAGAGAGCAGGCAATTCGCCAAATCCTAGCGAATTGCCTGCACATACGGTCCCTGTTCGAGGGCAGTGAAATCCCCATAAAAAAGCACTGCTTCGGCTATTCAGAGAACACAAACCAGCAGTGAAAGGTTCCCGAAATGCCCTGCCATTCGGTGGTTTAATTCGGCAGGTTTATTCAGGAGAATCCCATAGGCTTCAATGTTAAAAATATTCCCGTTTTAATTCAATATCTAATAAACCGTTCATTATAAAATTCTGCAGTAAAGAGTCTCTTTATTTATAGATTTTTTAAGGATATTTTAAGCATTTTTCTGAATTATTTTTTTTTTTTAAAAAGTCTGATTTTTTTAAAAAATTTTTTTAAAGTTTACTTATTTTTTCTGTAACAGCCCTCTTTATTATCATTCCCTGGACCTCATATGTAAATTTCAGACAGTGTTTCACTTTTCAATCATTCATACAAACTGTTTTCCTAATTTATTCACTGCCTCTTCTGCTGTGTCAGAGGCTGCGATCGGCTCCTGTTTGGGTTTTTCTGTTGGTTTTCGGCAGGTTAATCCAGATGTTTTTGAGGGTTTTCGGCGTGCATTCGGCAGGTTTTGCGGTTAGTTTTCGTCAGGTTTGCGGCAGCTTTTCCCTGCAATTCGGGGGCCCTGTGGTGCTTGCTGAATACACCGCAGGGTCACCGAAATGGGATCGGCAAAACGAACCGAATTGAAGAGAACGAAAAGTCACCGAACGTGCGGTGACTTTTCGAATCTCTTTGAATAACCCTGTATGTCTGTATTGTTTCTCTTCTGAGGTGGACATCTCTAATAGACAGAAGATTTGCTTTCACGTTAAAGAAACGGGAGGTTTTGGGACGAGGCCCCCTGAATTGGCCAAAAAGTGAAAGTACTAGGGATGTGCGTTTCGGGTTTCGGAATTTTCACGAAATTTCCCGATTCGGGATGTGTTTTCGGATGCGGCCGATTTTCCGAAAATTTTTAGATCCGAAAATGGCAGACCCGAAAAGTTTTCCGAGCCGAAACGAAATATTTTCGGAATTTTCGAATGGACTTGAAATGTGTCAAATCGAAATTTATTGCTTTGAAACGAGGAGAACAGACGTTCCGAAAAAATGAAAATTTCCGAAATCACGAAAAGTCGATACAAAAAACGAGCAAAGTGAGACGAAAATACGAGAAATGGTCGATATTCCGAAAACATGTACAATTCCGAAAAACGAAAATTTCCGAAATCACGAAAAGTCGATACAAAAAACGAGCTAAGTGACACGAAAATACGAAAAATGGTCGATATTCCGAAAAAAAAAGTACACGAAAAACGAGTCGAGCCGAACCGAATCGAAACAGAAATCGGTCGAAACGAGCCGAATCGAAAAGTTTAAACATCCGAAAAATCGAACCGAATCGAACCGAAAAAAAAATCGGTGCACAAGCCTAGAAAGTACTGAGCCATATCATACAAGGCTCCTCGCTTGTGAGTTTAAAGTACAAAGAGAATTTTCTTTCCACCCTATGAATATATACATATTGCACTATGTTGTCTTTCTGATTTATACTGTAGATACTTGATGGATACTGTTATTGAGATAAGTATAATTCCAATACCAATCAATCACAGTGGTGATATTTTGCAATCGTAAGGTGATTGGGATAAAATCTGTAAGTGCGTTGAAATTCAAAATTGCAAACAGAGATTAAATGGGAATAATATCTTGAGGTGTCTCTTAAATGACCGGAACCCTGTAAGGAATTGCATACGTTACCATTTTACCTACATTATACATTGCATTAATTGATGACACATTTCTCTGTGTCTAAAACACGGATTCCCAGCTGATTCAGCATGGAGCTGTATTAGGCTAGGGTCAAACAAACGTATTATTCGCAGCGACCGTCAAAAAGTGCATCCGAACGCATTGACGTATTATTTCACGGAATGCGCGAAAACGGTCATACGATGCGCATTTTCGGGCGTGATTTTTTTATGGATCGTCAATAAAACACTTTTTGCGTCTGGACGTTATGTAGGCTGGACATTAGCAGCGTCTGCCGTCTCCTAATTACGCACACACGCCGCTATGACGCCGCAGCGCACTCTGTACGTCAGTACTAGCGGTTCTGCGTTCTCGAAAAAATGCGTTCATTTTCCACTTGCGTTGCGCGGCCGGACTTTCGTGCGGCCGTACATCGTATATTGGCCGTCATTGTGCGTCATTTGCTGCTACTGCGGCCGTGATTATGTGCGCCAGAACGCGCGTTAAAAATGCGTTAGTCTGACCCTAGCCTTAATGTGATGACGACTTCACCCAAAGATACTACAGCAGAATCGTATTTTAACTCAGGCACGGCACTGCATTTACTGAGTATAACCTTCAATTCCTGAGCAACGCTTATAAATTATTAATAATAGTGCCAAGATATTCCACAGCGTTGTGCAACGTACCCCGAAACAAGTGATAAGAGGCTCTTACCAAGCTAGTATGATGAGACGAAGTAAAAAATTAATGAATTTGAAGGAATTATCTTACAAATCTGATCATTACAATCTACCCAGTAGTGTCAGGCCCACACTAAAAGAGTTATTCAGAAAACACCGGAATTTAACTGAAATTTCGGTGCTTTCTCGTTCGGAGAACATTGGTACAGTTCGGCGATTCTAGTCCGCAGACCCTGCTGTGAATTCACTATTCACCGCTGGGTCCCTGAAGCGCGCCAAACGTGGGATGCCACTAAAGTGCGCCGAAAGAGGAGCTGCTGAAGACTGACAATCAGCCTGCCAAACACTGCCGAAGAGTGCCAAGCTGACCGTCAAACCTGCCGAACTGCAGGACAAAAAAAAAAAGGAACTCTGCTATTCTTTGTTGTTTAAAACAATAAAAATACATGAAAACGAGTGGAAATAAAAAAGTTCCTATAAGAAAATAATAAAACAGTCTGCTACAGAATTAAAAAAAATTGGCATTAAAAAAAATGGGAATTAAAAATTCCACCTAAAAAAAAATCCTACAATGTTTGCAAAAATTAAATAAAACACATTTTGCTGAAAAACAGTTGACAAGAGTAATATTTTTTTACATTGCATCCCACGGGATTCGCCTGTTTAAAGCTGTCGAACTGAATCACCAAAAATCAGGGCATTTCCTCGACACTTCGGTGCAATTCGAATCGATTAACCATTACTTCTCTATGGGACAATTTCACTGCTGCCGAAGATCGCCGAATTGTGGTGATCTGTGGCGAACTGCTCCTTATTTTGCTGGCAATTTGCCAATATTTAGTGAATAAATAGCTGGTATTTAGTGAATATTAGTGAATTGACAGCTTTCTGAAGAGACGAACTGCCCTGAAATTGCACCGTATGATGAAATTGACCCTTTGGTGCCAAGTTCGGCGCTCTTTGAATAACACTTTACGCTCCTGCGACTCTCCATGTAAAACATGACCATGGGGCCTCCCATCCAATCTTTTCCCCTTTTGACCCTGTGGGTTGGTGCTAGGGGTGCACGTACCTCTGATGATTGATGTTCCCCAGAACAGAGCACCTCTGGAGACAGACCCTGGGTCCCGGATCCTGCATTCTCTCTCTATGAACAGCTCTGGGACTATAATAAAACGCCTAGCATCCCCAGGTCAGGGTAATGCACCATATCCAAGCTCACCTATATTCATACTCTTTATATTTAGAGGATATTTCATTAATTCCCACAGGTATTTTAAAACCAATAGTCATTACTGGCACCAATGAAATGAGCCTAAAAATTACACCGAGGTTACCAGCTCCGTGTCACAATGATCTATGCTACAACGTGGCAGCCTCGGAATCTAATTTAATGACCATGTAGCTCCGAGACTTTTGTCTTTTCAAAAGCAAAAGTAATTGGTGCCTTAGTCCATACACACAAAAAAAGTGATTTTCTTTCTCGGCTTTCCCAAAAACCACATAAAAATCAGGTTAACCCTTTCTAGGAAAGCAAAGCAGGCAGATCTTTGGACTGCCTTTAGATCCCCGAGAATAGTCGCAGGGGAGTAAAGTCAACAGACAGTGTTTTAACCTTTCTGGTCATAGTCCCACGTGTTAATCTGCAGGGATTGTCCTGAACAATATATATAGGGGGATATTCAGAGAGCACCGAAATGCCACCAACATTTCGGTGCCCTTTTGTTCCCCGCACTTCAGGGCGATTCTAGTTCGCCGACTCTGCAGTGCATTCAAGTACAACCGCAAGGACCCCGGAGCACAGGGAAAACCCGCGGCAAACCTGACGAACACTCACCGAACACTCACCGAAAGCCCGCAGAAACCGCCACAAAAACTACGCCGAACACGACGGAAATAGCCGACGAGCCGCCAATCACAGCGCAGAGCAGCCACCGGAAAAAGCTGACAAGCTGACAAATGGAGTAAAAAAAAAAAAAACAGTTTGCTTGAAAGTTTCAAAATTTAAACACTGTTTGCAAATAAACTACTGAACGAAAATGCCTGGAATTTACATATTAGATCCAATGAATGATAAAAAAGGTCTGTTACAGAAAAATGATTTTAAAATAAGAACGGAAAAAAGAAATTGCTGAAAAAATCCAGAAAAAATGCCTAAAAGATCCTTATAAATCTAAAAATAAAGAGACTTTTTACATCAGAATAAAATAATAAACGGTTTATTAGATATTGGATTAAAACGGGAATATTTTTAACATTGAAGCCTATGGGATTCGCCTGAATAAACCTGCCGAATGAAACCACCGAACAGCAGGGCATTTCGGGAACCTTTCACTGCTGTTCAGTGTTCTCTGAATAGACGAATGGCCCTGAAATGTCACCGTACGCTGAATTTCAGTGTCCGGTTACATTTCGGACCTCTCTGAATGACCCCCAAAGTGACTCTTTTACAATTTTGAGAGTTTTGCAAACCTCTAATAGGATAATTTTGTGCTATTTTCCTTTGTATGTGTTCCAAAGAATCTCTAGGTGTTCTTAAAGCTGAAGAAGCTCTTTTTAAAACATCTTAATTCGATTCCTTAAAACTCAATAACGCGCCTCTATGGTTTACGCATCAAAATGAGGCCAAAGGATTATAAAAAAATAATAAATTTAAAAAAATGTACATTTCTGCAAGATAATACTGCTATTGCGAATAAGATTACGGAGTACATCTCCCGCAAGTAACAATATTAAAATGCTATCCGGTGCAGCGAGGTACACAGGGTTTATAAAGCCTCCGAATTACAGCGGGATGCGCGTGACGCCTTGTTAAAATACATACAGATCCAATTCAAGAGGTTAAAAATATTTACATGGTAAACTGTTTAGAAGGATGTGTAGAACACTTTGTAATTCTTTAAATATACCCAGTGTCCCAGATTTATCCCCTTCGGCTAAATGTATTATCCCCACAAATAAATAAAATCAGACGTGTACGTAGCTATTGTTTCTTTGAGCTTTTCTATCGGACTTGCAGCTAATACATGTTGGGAGCTGAGAATTATTACTAAGCAGATACGTAGATAAGATGGAAAATAAGATAATATTTATATATACAGGGTGTCCATAAAGTCTCTTTACAATTTCAATCATTTATTACGAAGGCAAATGAAATGACAGATAAGTGGAAATCATTACAAAATGAGACGTATATATTGAAGATTTTTTTGCCTCATTTAATACACCTCTCTATGGGCACCATTAGTT
Source organism: Leptobrachium leishanense (assembly GCA_009667805.1). Lineage (NCBI taxonomy): Eukaryota > Metazoa > Chordata > Amphibia > Anura > Megophryidae > Leptobrachium > Leptobrachium leishanense. The sequence goes on from CM019070.1 coordinate 37,304,961, forward strand.
GCACGAAGCACATCAAGACGGTACTGGATTTATTGCCATGTTTGCTGTAGCATCCCCTCATCAATGGTGGCGATGGCATCAGTGATCCTCTGCTTTAGATGAATGTGTGGTGTGGGATCATGTGCAATCGAATCATTGGTCCATTTTTCTTCGTCGAGACATCAATTACTGCAAATGTTTACCTTGACCTTTTGACTGAATACGCGGCACCACAACTACATGACCTTCAACCAACCATCATTTTCCGTCAAGATGCTGCACCACCATATTGGGGACAGCATGTTCGCCGGTTCCTAAATGAAACATTTCCAGACCGGTGGATTGGAAGGGGTGGCTCAATTCCCTGGCCACCTCGTTCACCAGATATCACTCCCCTCCACTTCTTTCTATGGGGTTATGATAAAGATATGGGGCCCCTATTACAGGCCTCAAAATTTCCACTCGCCTGCTCGCATTTGGCAAGTGGAAATTACATGAGGGCAAGTGGGAATTCAGACGCAGGCAGGGCAGGATAAGGGGTTAGGTGGGGCAACTAGTGGCGAGTAACTCTTAAGGCCTGGCTAGTAGCTTGGGACTTGAAATTTTGAGCTCTGCCCTATTACATTCTTTGCGCAAATTCCTCCGCGCAGCGCAATTTTGCTTGCACGCAGCGTTAAGCGTTATCACGTGAAAATTAACGTGGTGTTACGATCCGAACACATTTTCTCATCCGTCAAAAAATAACGTTCGTAAAAACGACGCGTAAAACAAAGAGTAATACGCGCGCAGTAACGTAGCGCACGTAAATCAGTATGCGGACTGTTTTTTTTTTGGGGATTCAGCCAATCAGAATGAAGAACCTTAATTGACACCAATTTACCTTAATTGACTCACTTAAGTTTTTGCGCCTGTCAAAGTAAATCTGAGTATATATGCTGCAGCAATAATAAAAACACGCACGAATTCACAATTTTATTGTTTGGGTATGTGTAGAATGTGTAACTATACTGTGCTGTATTTCTTTTTTCGTGCTGGTGTTTTTCGTTTCGGCCAGAACGTTCAGATTTGCAGTTACCACCAGCATTACAAAGACGTAAAAAATTATGCGCGCAAACGTCGTTCGTAAAAAGATGCGCATAGATTGTAATACCATCCGCATACTAGCGCACGAACGCGTTTGCGCTCACAATGTTAAGTATAGGACGCGCACAGTTCATCACGCTCGCGCAGGTCCATCCACGTTAAACGATAACGCGCATTGTTTGTGCAAACGTTGTAATACGACGTTCAGCGCAAAGGGTTTTGCCGCTCGCGTTAATGTGTTTTTGCGCACGCGCACTTTTTTGCGCAAAGAATGTAATAGGGCCCATGGTGTATGGAATAAAAGGTACGGGACATCACTAATCAAAAGCAGAGGATCACTGATGCCATCGCCACCATTGATGAGGGGATGCTACAGCAAACATGGCAAGAAATCGAGTACCGTCTTGATGTGCTTCGTGCAACTAATGGTGCCCATATAGAGGTGTATTAAATGAGGCAAAAACAAACCTTCAATACATGCGTCTCATTTTGTAATAATTTTCACTTATCTGGCTTTTCATTTGTCTTTGGAATAAATTTTTGAAATTGTAAAGAGACTTTATGGACACTATCAGGGTAATTCAAAGAGATTCGAAAAGTGACCGCAAGTTCGGTGACTTTTCGTTCTCTTCAATTCGGTTCCTTTTGCCGATCCCATTTCGGTGACCCTGCGGTGTATTCAGCAAGCACCACAGGGTCCCCGAATTGCAGGGAAAAGCTGCCGCAAACCCGACGAAAAAGAACCGCAAAACCCACCGAATGCACGCCGAAAACCCCCAAAAACATCTGGATTAACCCGTCGAAGACGCCGGAAAAAGCCGAGCAGGAGCCGATCACCCGCAGCGAAGCCACCGGAAAAAGCCGAGAAAGCTGACACCGCAGACAGAGTGAAGTGAATAAATTAGGAAAACTGTTTGCATGAATGTTTTAAAAGTGAAACGCTGTTTGCAAAGAAACTACTGAGCGAAAATGTCTGAAATTTACATATGATGTCCAGGGAATGATAATAAAAAGGCTGTTACAGAAAAAATAAGTTTAAAAAAAATCGGACTTTTAACCACTTCGCTGCGGAGGACGCGCTCAGCGCATCCTGCCGCAGGAAGGGTTGGCTGCGGAAGACGCGCTGAGCGCGTCCTCCCAAAGCAGCCTGCGATCGACCGGATTCCGGCCGATCGCTGTGCCCCCCGGTGCGGGCTGACATCTTGGATCCGTCAATCCGGGACCGCCGCGGGCACAATAGATGTCATTGCGGCGGACCGATGACATCTATTTCAGGCGCCCCTCCACGTGTGCGGAGGAGGCGCCTGAAAGGGAGGGGGGGAGGTCCTTCTCTTCCTCCCGATCGCCGGGGTCCTGAGCTTAATGCCAGGCACCGTTTGGAAGGGCACAGCCTGCCCTTCCAAATGGTACCTGTCATTAACCCCATGGGGGCCGGATCACGAATCGGCGCCGAAAAGCGCCGGTTCGTGATCCTTTCCCGGAGCTGGCCGACATCTTGGATGTCGGCCAAGCCTCCGGGAACTCCCCCTGAGGACTGGCGTCATCGTGCACAGCACGATGACGCTAGTCCTGGAGTTAACCCCTAGCTGCCACCAATAGTGGCGATAGGGGGTTCCAATGAACCCCCTATCTCCCGATCCGTGCTAGCTAGGGGTTAATGTTTGATATCGTTGGATCGGCCAGAGCATGGCCTTTCCAACGATATCAAACATGACCGTGAAAAAAGTTAAAAAAAATAAATTAAAAAAAATAATAATAATAATAATAATAATTAAAAAAAGAAACAAGTTTTTTATTTGTTTTGTTAATGCAGCAATATTGTTCCCATTTAATTTATAATGTGAACAATGATGCTGCACTAACGATTTTTGTATGGGGTGCGATTGTTAGAAATAGCGAAATTTTCCCCCAAAAAAATGTAACGAGACCCCATTTCTAATTTTTTTAACAAGCGCACCCCATAGAAAATATAACCACAAACGATTGCATGTTAAAATGTGAAAAAAAACACTTTACACGTTGTAAATTTTTGAAAATTCTAATTTTATTGCATATTTTGTTATAAAATACAGACAGGACATAACGTATACATATAATAATGACATATTATGAATCTTCCGAGTCTGCCGGGAAAGAACGATATATAATATGTCTGGGTCATATAATAAAATAAGGCTTCAAAACGCGGTTAAACATGATGAGCGAAACTGGTAAAAATGACCTCAGCACAGATGCCTCAGCAGCGAAAGGGTTAAAAAAAAAATCCAGAAAAATGCTTAAAATATCCTAAAAAATCTATAAATAAATAGACTTTTTACTGCAGAATTTTATAATGAACGGTTTATTAGATATTGAATTAAAACGGGAATATTTTTAACATTGAAGCCTACGGGATTCGCCTGAATTAACTTGCCGAATTAATCCACCGAATGGCAGGGCATTTCGGGAACCTTTCACTGCTGGTTTGTGTTCTCTGAATAGCCGAAGCAGTGCTTTTTCATGGGGATTTCACTGCCCTCGAACAGGCACCGAACAGGTACCGAATGTGCAGGCAATTCGCCAGAATTTGGCGAATTGCCTGCTCTCTGGATAGCCGAATGGCCAGGAAAGGTAACTGAACGCTGATTTTCAGCGTTCGGTTACCTTTCTCAAGCAATTCGGATCTCTTTGAATAACCCAGTGTATATGTTATTCAGAGAGCACCGAAATGTCACCTGTTTGTTAGCAATAAATACACAGGTTTTGATATCTGGATGGTCCAGGGTTGGGAACCACTGAAGTAAAGCAAGTAGCTGGGTGTCTGGGTCTAGTCTAGGTGCCAGTCTATGACAGAGTGCAATGCAAGGTGCACCGAAGCATTGGAAGGCTGTTTTCATGAAAGGGGTAAAACCACCTTGAAGAGGTGTCTCCATGGCCAGGAGAGAGGGTTAAAGAGAGGTTTTTGCCACCATGATCACTTACAGGGTTATTCAAAGAGTCAGGGGTTCCAATACTTTTGTCCATATACAGGTCTATTCAATAAAGGTGAAACTCAGGAGAATTGTCAGAGAAGAGAACAATCCAGGTCAAAATAGCAAAACCAGAAAAATTCTCCCATTTATCTCACTTTCCAAATCTGCTATTTAGTCTAGATTGTTCTCTTCTCCTGCCAATTCTCCAGAGTTTCACCTTTTAATGAATAGACCCGATAATGTCCCAGATGAGACCCAATGAAGAGTCTCCACCAGAATTTGAACATACACAACCCAATGCAGATGCCTCGCTGACATCCAGAGAACTCTAAGGCTAGGGTCAGACGAGCGTGATTTCTACGGACTGTACGTCCTTGCACACGGACGTACGTCAGTACGGAAGACACAGTAGTGGCCACACAGTCCGTTTTTTTCACTGACGTATATTTTGACGGATGTAGGAGGGAAAATAAATTAAAAAGCAAAACCATTTTGTCCGTGAAAAATGCTGGACGTATAAATGCAGTCCGTCTGACCACGTTCCATCACTCACACACAAAGCTATGCAGACGTTGTGGACGCAGCGCACTTTGTGCGGCCGTTCTAGGGGTTGTACGTTCTTGCCTGCCTTGCGTCCGTGGGCCGCGGCCGTTGTGCGTCCGCAGTTCAGTGCGACGTACTTTATGTGTCAGGCTCCAATGGACTTTCTGTCATGCTATCACAGACGTACTTTTAGGCACAATCACGGACGTGAACACTACGCTCGTCTGACCCCAGCCTGAAGGAGCATTAAGGCTAGGGTCAAACGAAAGCATTTTTACACGCAAACGTAAAAAAGTGCGTCCGAACGAACGACCCTAGCCTAAAACCACATGGCACACAGAACTGAACACACAGTGGGTTTTTTCTCTCTCAAGTTGACCTTCATAAATCGTAACTTTCGCGGGTCAACTAAGGTTTTATCCAAAAGCTTTAAACAAGGCATTTATTAATTAAATATTGCCCCAACTTTCAATGCAGAGGAAAGAACGGAGCAAGGATGAAGTGAAAAATGTAAGAGACCACCGCGGAGACCGCACCAGCTTGGAGAGGAATATTAATAATTCATTTCAAAGAGTTAAAATTTTATTTGAGAAAATCAATGCGTTCCCCGCAGCCTGGAACAATTTGGCTTCCAGAAGAAGACTCCTATAGATCAGGGCAAACAGACCCCACATCTCTCATGCTGTTGCCGAACCGCAATTCTCATTACCGGGTCCACGGGTGCAGTAGTTCGGCAGGGGGACGTCTAGCTCTGCTCATCCCTCTATATATACTTTTAAGATATATTACTATAAGATTGCTCTTCAGTGTAACTATAGGCATTCCGGGTGCAATGTAATTTTAACTTTAATGTGATATATTTAAATGTATGGTAGGTTAAGGTAATCTATTACCACGGCCGGAATAATTATTTCAAGGCACTTTTCAAAAGGATGTCAAAAGCCACCACAGTTCGGCAGATGCCTTTTATTTAAAAATTCCTTTATCATTTAATTTTATTACAATAGACATAGCCTATACGCTTAGAGTGACAAGGACTATTTCCTTAATTACTGTACTTAGATAATAGCATTTGGTGTGGCAGTTCCAGTGCTATTCAATCAAGCAAGATTCGATACAAAAAAGCTGATTTGCCAAAAAAAGAGCTTTAGCATAAGTGTCTGGAGTCACATTCTATTTTCTTTATACGGTAAAGGTATCTGCAAGGGATAGCACTTTTTTCAGAACTTTCTGTACAGCAAATTCATTTCTTTTCAATACAGGAACTGTGTTTCGGCAGAGAAAAAAAAAAGTTATTTTCCTGTAAGTTAAGTGTTTACAGAACCTGGAAAACGAATGTCACTCTGTGTTAACCCCTTAAGGACGGGAGTAATTTTACAACTTCGGCGCGGTTTCGGAAGTAGAAGTTTGCGGAGCTCATTTTGACCGTTTTTAAGTCACGTATTATTATACCACCCAGACAAATTATATATCTTTCTTTCCGGCAGACTCGGCAGATTAATAATATATCATTATTATATGTATATGTCATGCCCTGCCAAAATGCTATAACAAAAAATGTAAAAAAAAGTTAATAAATGTGAATTTTCAATAAAATTTCAATCTTCCAAAGTGGTTTTTTATTAAATTTTATTACCCGAGGCTCTGCGGTCATATGCTATGGGGTAGATTTGTTAAAAAAATTAGAACGGGGAACCCATTTTGTTTTTGGGGAGAAGTTGCGTGATTTTAGCTAAACCCCCCCCCAAAAAAATCATTAGTGAAGCTTCATTGTTCACATTATAATTGAAATGTGAACAATAGTGCTGCATTAAAAAAAACAAAAAAACACGTATTTATTTTTTTATTATTTAACCCTTTCGCTGCTGAGGCTTTTCCCGCCCCTGTGCTGAGGTCATTTTTACCGGTTTTGCTCATCATGTTTAAACGTGTTTTGAAGGCTTATTTTAGTATATGACCCAGACATATTATATATCGTTCTTTCCGTCAGACTCGGTAGATTCATAATATTTCATTATTATATGTATACGTTATGTCATGTCTGTATATTATAACAAAAAATGCAATAAAATATGTATTTTCAATAATTTACAATGTGTAAAGTGTTTTTTTTCACATTTTAACATGCGAGCAATTGCGGTTATATTTTGTATGGGGTGCGCTTGTTAAAAAAATTAGAGATGGGGTCTCGTTACATAATTTTTTGGGGAAAATTACACTATTTTTAACAAATGCACCGCATACAAAAATCTTTAGTGCAGCATCATTGTTCACATTATAATTGAAATGGGAACAATATTGCTGCATTAACAAACCAAAAAAAAGAAAAAAAAGTGTTTATTTTTTTTTTATAATTTTTTTTACATTTTTTTTTATTTTTATTTTTCATTTTTTTTTTTTACAAACTTTTTCACAGTAGTGTTTGGTATCGTTGGAACGGCCATGCTGTGGCCGATCCAACCATACCAAACTTTAACCCCTAGCTGCCACGGATCAGGAGATAGGGAGTTCATTGGAACTCCCTATCTCCACCGTTGGTGGCAGTTAGGGGTTAAGTCCAGGACTGGCGTCATCGTGCTACGCACGATGACGCCAGTCCTCAGGGGGAGTTCCCGGAGGCTTGGCCGACATCCAAGATGTCGGCCAGCTCCGGGAAAGGATCGCGAACCGGCGCTTTTCAGCGCCGATTCGCGATCCAGCTCCCCAGGGGTTAATGCCAGGCACCATTTGGAAGGGCAGGCTGTGCCCTTCCAAATGATGCCTGGGTTAACCCCCGCAGAGCCGCCGATCGGGAGGGAGAGAGGTCCGAAGGACCTCCCCCCCTCCCTTTCAGGCGCCTCCTCCGCACATGCGGGGGGGCGCCTGAATTAGGTGTCATCGCGCTGCCGCGATGACACCTAATACCAGCGGCTACGGTTCCGGATGCGCGGCTGACATCGAGGATGTCAGCCCGCACCGGAGGGGCCAGCGATCGGCCAGAACCCGGCCGAACGCTGACCCCAATGGGAGGACGCGCTCAGCGCGTCCTCCGCATACCAGCGGTAATGCGGAGGACGCGCTGAGCGCGTCCTCCGCATTGAAGTGGTTAATTTATTATTTTTTTATTATTTTTATTTTTACTTTTTTTTTACTTTTATTTTACTTATAACATGGTCATGTTTGATATCATTGGAAAGGCCATGCTCTGGCCTTTCCAGCAATATCATACATGACCCCCTAGCTGCCACCGATTAGGAGATAAAGGGGTTCAAAGAACCCCCCTATCCAGTGGTGTATTTAGGTTTTGTGCTGCCCTAGGCCTGACTAAACTCGTGCACCCCCTAATTTAAATTTGACGCACCCCTTCCTGGTTAATCCCCACCCTTCCTCTTTAAGCTCCACCTTTTCCTCTTAGAGCTCCGTCTTTTCCTCTCTTTATATTAAAAGTGGATACCAAGTGCCTACTTGTATATTTTGTATACCATTTCAAATGTATCTATTGAGATAAAGAAAATTATGAAATGTTTAAATTCAAGTATTTTTACAAAGAACAGCCACGCATGTCAAGTAAACGGGATCACAGCCGCTCTAATTGGTGGAACAATAAAATCCACAGAAACGTGCACTGCATATGAGCGTATCACAGAGCTGCATAGCAATAAAACCCACAGAAATGGGCACTGTGTATGAGCATATCAGAGCTGCAAAGCAATAAAACCCACAGAAATGTGCAGTGTGTATGAGCATATCACAGAACTGCACAGCAATAAAACTCACAGTAATGTGCAGTGTGTATGAGTGTATCCCAGAGCTCCACGGCAATAAAACTCACAGTAATATGCAGTGTGTATCACAGAATCCACAGCAATAAAACTCCCAGCAATGCAATGTGCGGTGTTTATGAGTGCATCAGAATTCACAGCAATAAAACTCACAGCAATGCAATGTGCGGTGTGTATGAGTGCATCAGAATCCACTGCAATAAAACTCCCAGCAATGCAATGTGTGGTGTGTATGAGTGCATCAGAATCCACTGCAATAAAACTCCCAGCAAACCGAGTGTGTATGAGCACACAGCAATTATTTATTCTACATTTACCGGCCTCTGTCCGCGGTAGGGCTGTGTGCAGAGTCAGCAGGGACTGTGTACAGACTCAGCAGGAGGTCCCTCCAGGCCACGTTAGGATCACGGCTGTGCCTGCGCGTGGAGCCATCTTGTCAGCAGTGGGGTGCCACTGCCAGAGGGTGCACCGTGGCTTTGATTCCCTTCCCGGTGGGTGTTCAGTCCAGAATAGAGTGACAGTCCATGTTAACGAAAGGGCGGGCAACTGCGTGCATGCGTGTCACGTGGTTCAGCCAGTCAGGTGGTACTGAGACTCAGTACCACCTGACTGGCCGGACCGAGTGTGACCTGCACGCAAGCAGCCTCACCAGGAGCCAGGCAGCTCAATGACAAATTTCTATCACTGCAGTGCTGGTTAAGGAAAGGTCCACTTTAAACAGCAGTAAGCAGACAGGGCTTCATATTCTGCTGAAACCACCCCCCCCCCTTTACCTGCCGTTTACTGTCATCTTCTCTCTCTGGACACAAATCACATCCCCCTCCCCTCTCCTAGAGCTGCTGCGGGGAAGGGGAGGAGCTATGGAGGGAGGAGAGGGGGATTTTTATTCTATTCGATTTTATTCCGTATGCAAACGCCATGCTCCGCTGCTCGTTGTTTGAGAACACAGCTCAAAGCTGACACACAGTGACAGTGGCACCTCCTAGTACCCCCTAATGACACCCCAATTATCACTGGTACCTGGGGCGGCCCGCCCTCCGCCACTCCTCTAAGTACACCACTGCTCTGGTGATATGCTCACACACAAGTTTGGCGAACTGCCAGCAAGTACGGTGCTGTTTGAAGGCAGTGCAAATCCCCATAGAGAAGTAATGGTTAATCTATTCAGAGACACCAAACAGCAGAGAAATGTCAGTGAAATGCCCTGATGTTCGGTGGTTTCAATCAGCAGGTTTATTCAGGCGAACCCCATAGGTTTCAATGTTAAAAATATTCCCGTTTTTTATGCAATATCTAATAAACCATTTATTATTTTAATCTGCAGTAAAAAGTCTTTATTTATTTATTGATTTTTTTTGTACCTTTTAGTGATTTTTCAGAATTTGTTGGGCTAAATTCCCCCCCTTTTTTTTAATAGCGGTTCTCCTTTTTCTGTAACAGAACTTTTTATTATCAATCATAGGATCTTATATGTAAATTCCAGACATGTTCGTTCAGTAGTTCTTTTGAAAACAGCAGGCCATAGGTTTGCGGTGGCAGCATACAGCGGCCGACTCCATGCACTTTGGGGACCCTACGGTGAATGGTGAATTCACTGCAGGGTTGGGAAATTTTATTCCCCGAAGTGCAGGGAACTGCAAAACACCAAAATGTTGGCGTCATTTCGGTGCTCTGTGAGTAACCCAATTAGTGGTGAGGTTTTTTGTTGCCCCCTGGAAAGTGAAAGCCTAGGCCTTGCCTACCCAGGACATACTTGAAAATTAGTGACATCTAGACATGTGCATTCGTTTTAGTACTAAAACGATTTAGTCAGAATTTTGGGATAATTTAGTTTTAGTATGACTCAAGAGAAACGAAACTGCTCAGTACAAAAAACGAAAGAAACTAAAATAAAACGCACTACATTTTAGTTTCAGTCCTTTTTGTGATATTACATTGATGAGTGAAGGAGACCAGCAATGAAGAGCGCAACATCGCAAAGCTACAGAAAAGGTTTGTATGCGTAATCCTTCCCAACCCCTACCCGAAACTCAGACAGCGATAGAGCTCCAGAATACTCACTTGCAACACAGACAGCCAGCACAGGAGAGGAAACCTTTACTTAACCCTTGCATGTCTATGAGGCAGACAAGATGATAAAAGCAGCTGAGAAGGAAAACATTCAAATAAATCACACTGAAAGCTAATGACAGAGGAGGGCTGGATAGTAAAAACCCCTTTATAACAAGCAGCACTGGGAGAAAAGAGGGACTTTATAAAACGTCTGTTATCTCCCCTCCCGTTCTGCATAATAGGGGCTTAGGTCTGATACGTTTTATATTATCCAGGAGCACTATCCCCCTTTCCTCATCTATAATACACGTTTATATGAAGTCCCTCTCCTCTCCCAGTGCTGCTTGTTATAAAGTGTTTTTTTTACGTCTGATACATTAGTATCCACCTCTCACAGTTACTCTGTCATTATGAGCCTTCAGTGTGATTTATTTGAATGTTTTCCCTGGATTTAAAGTGCTTTATTTTATTATAAAAATAAATTTGCACCACTCATCTCTTCTCTGAGCTTTCAGACTGATTTAAGTTAATATTTTCCCTCTCCCCTGCTTTTATATTCCTGTCTTCTCCCCCACAGAGATACAAAGTTTAAGTAAAAGTTCTCACTCCTGTGCTGGATAAGCATTGCATTCCGAAGTTCTGCACCCTCCACATGCCAATGCAGTAGGATGTTCTATACAGAGAAGGGGCATTAATTAATGCTGGAGGATGTTCTATACATTATACAGAGAGGGGTATTAATGCAGGAGGATGTTATATACATTATACAGAGAAAGCTATAAATTGAGGAGGATGTTCTATACAGAGAGGGACATTAATTAATTCAGGAGGATGTTCTATACATTATACAGAGAGGGGTGTTAATTAATACAGGTGGATGTTGTGTACATTATACAGAGAGGGGTATTAATTAATGCAGGAGGATGTTATCAACATTATACAGAGAGGGGTATTAATTAATGCAGAAGGATGTTCTATACATTATACAGAGAGGAGTCTTTTTTTAGCCCTTTAAGGCTAGGGTCAAACGAAAGCATTTTTACACGCTAACGTAAAAAAGTGCGTCCGAACGAATTGACGTATTTTTTCACGGAGTGCGCGAAAACGGTCATACGATGCGCATTTTTCGTGCGTGATTTTTTCAGATCGTCAATAAAACTCTTTTTGCGTCTGGACGTTATGTAGGCTGGACATTAGCAGTGTCTGACGTCTCCTAATCACGCACACATGCCGCTATGCCGCAGCTGCGCACTCTGTACGTCCGTACTAGCGGTTCGGCGTTCTCGAAAAAATGCGTTCATTTTCCACTTGCGTTGCGCGGCCGGACTTTCGTGCGACCGTACTTCGTATATTGGCCGTCATTGCCGTCATTTGCTGCTAGTGCGGCCGTAATTATGTGCGCCAGAACGCACGTTAAAAGTGCGCTGGTCTGACCCCAGCCTAAATCCAGTGGCTGTGAGCGCTGAGATCGGCAGTTTGTTATATTATCTCTCAGTACAATGTATCAGGCTCAGCTGTTACAGTAACTGACTGTAACAGCGTTCAGAGTTTCAGTAAAACAAGGAAATAATATTGTTCTAACCTCTTATATATAAAAATATTATTTACTAGTTTTACTGAAACTCTGAGCGCTGTGATGAGCAGCAGTCAGTTACTGTAACAGCTTTGCATGACACATTGTGCTGAGAGTGAGAGATACTGTAACAAGCAGCAATCTCAGCCCTCTGAGGAGCCACTACAATAGTAATTGTATCCACTGGTTTTCGGATGAATGAAATTAGTGTTCATACGAAAGCATTTTTACACGCGAACGTAAAAAAGTGCGTCCGAACGAATTGACGTATTTTTTCACGGAGTGTGCGAAAACGGTCATACGATGCGCATTTTTCGTGCGTGATTTTTTCAGATCGTCAATAAAACTCTTTTTGCGTCTGGACGTTATGTAGGCTGGACATTAGCAGTGTCTGACGTCTCCTAATCACGCAAACACGCCGCTATGCCGCAGCTGCGCACTCTGTACGTCCGTACTAGCGGTTCGGCGTTCTCGAAAAAATGCGTTCGTTTTCCACTTGCGTTGCGCGGCCGGACTTTTGTGCGGCCGTACTTCGTATATTGGCCGTCATTGCCCGTCATCTGCTGCTAGTGCGGCCGTAATTATGTGCGCCAGAACGCACGTTAAAAGTGCGCTGGTCTGACCCCAGCCTAAAGAACTGAAAACGAATTACTTTACCAACTAAATAAATTGCATTTTAGGACTAATAAATTTGTTCAAAACGAAATTTTGTGCTGTGCACATGTCTAGTGACATCTCAATGTTTCCTTCCTGGTAAAATAGTTTGCAAAAGTAAAAAAAAAAAAAAAAAAAAAGTTTTTTTTTTTTTTTAGGGGTGGGGCCACCCAGCGGGCCGCCGCCCCCTGGAAAGTGCCGCCCTAGGCCTGGGCCTTGTTGGCCTAGGCCAAAATACACCAGTGCCCCTATCTCCTTTGCAGCTAGGGGGTTCCCCAGTTAACTGACATCATCGCGCATGACCCAGAGGTGGGGGCTGCCATCCAAGATGACGTCAGTGCGCCGGAGGAGGAAACCCTGCCGATCTGACTCCGTGGGACTCAGATCAGCGAGGGAGCCGCCGGAGAAGGTATCTCCCGGGGGGGGCTGAAAACGCTGCGGATGTACAATTACGTCCTGCGGCTTCAAAGCCCGCCTAATGCAGGGCGTAATTGTACGTCCTGCGGCGTTAAGGGGTTAATATGATTAAAAGGTAGGGATGTGCATGGCTGAAAAATTTGTTTCGTTTCGATTCGTTACGTTTTTAAATAATTTAGTCTTCGGAATTTCGGAATTAATTTTGTTTCGTTTTGTTTTTCATATCGATTTCGTATCGATTCGAATTTCATATATCAATTTGATAGTTGATATCAATTTGATAGTTCATTTCAAATTCGATAGATAGAAATTTTTCTTTTATGATGATGACAGTATTGTATCGATTCGTTATTCGGAAGTACTTCCCAACTACGAATTATCAAATTTCGTTACAAAGTCTGAATTTTTCTGAAACGAATGCACATCTCTATTAAAAGGACACTGTGCACAGTATGAGCTATTAATCTTATCTGAGTGGTTACTCTGCACCCTCTATCCCCACTGAGGGCTTTGAGACATTTGGGAACCATCCCCATCCAATGGCATCAAAGCCTTGCTGCATTGAGAGCCACAGGATTGACTGGAGCGCCCAGCCCTCCTGTGGTCACGTGACACAAGTCATATCCTGCAGAGATCAGCGGGAGACCAGCGCTGGATTCAGGGGGTGTTTAAAAGGAAAATTAACAAGGTTATTCAGAGAAAGGCGAAAACCAGAAGAACTGGCAGGAGAAGAGAACAATCTAGACCAAATACTCGATTTGGAAAGTGAGATAAATGGGAGAATTATTCTGGTTTGGCTATTTTGACCTAGAATTTTTTTTTTTTTTTTTTTTTTTTAATTTAATTTGTTTATTTTGTGAAAAAGTCATCTTACAATCAAATATAAGAAAAGAAAAATCACAAAGGAACACATCTATAACATTCCGCATAAGAACATCAAAAAAAAAAAAAAAAAAAAAAAAAAACTACTCCAGAGAGATTACGGTGTGAATCATCAAACAATACCAAAACGGGGGGCGGGACGGTAGGGATCTACATTAGCCACACTTCAGCGATGATGCGAGAGGAAGAGGAGAAGAAGAGGGAGAGAAAAAAAAAAAAAAAAAAGGGAGGGGGGGGGGAGTGGGTAGGGGGCAGGGAAACGGCAGAGGCCATTAATGTGACTTTCCCGGCTCACTCCAGAAGGAGGCCGTGGAAGGGTAATGTCACAAGGCCCAGGTGCCCGAGGGCCAAGTATGGCAGCCAGAGCCCTGGCAGGTGCCATAGTGGCGCACCCCTGAACAACCTGAAAATTGCCAAAACAAACCAAAATTATATAAAATGGGGGGAGAGAGGGGGGGTCAAGAAGGAGGAAGCAACATCACTGGTGCGGCACGTGTCGTAGCATGGAGTCATGAGTGGGTAATAAACTTAATAAAATAATAAACTTTGCGTGTGGGGGACCCCAAGCAAAATACTCGACGGGGGGGGGGGGGGTGAGTCTGCACAGAAATTACACAGTTCTGTAACACAACAGGTACTATAAAGAAAAACATCATTTGTCCCAACTCGGTAAGACGGAAAAGGAGTCCTCAAAGATGTCGCAAAATACAAAAGGAGCGAGTGTCCTCAGGAAAACGGTGCCAAGTAAAGGGAAGAGAGGTGATCCCTGCAGTCTAGTCACGAAAACCGGGAAAAAACCCCGAGCAGGACACCACTCAGCCTGGGTCTCCTCTAGCAGCATCTGGCAGGAGAGCTCTCTTCGGATCCGGCAAGATACCCAGGGAAGCAAGGAGGGTCCAGGCGTCCTCTGTAGTAGTAGCTGTATGACACACATTGCCATGGGTGATCAATAAGGAACCTGCTACTCCCCAGCGATAACGCACATCAATACTTCGTAAATGGGCCGCCACGTCTTTAAATTGCCTCCTGGCCATCAGTGTCGCGAATGGCAAGTCATTGTACAGATATAAGACTGCTGAGTCGAAAGAGACTGCCGCCCGGGCTGCAGGGACCATCATCAGTTTCTGTTTGGATGTAATATCTCTTGCGGTCGCTATCACGTCCCTTGGGGCATCCAAGGGGGCCGCTGCCGCCTTCCTGATGCGCATCGCCATGCCAAAGACCGCTGGTGATCCTGGAGGCGGCTGTAGTAGTTGGTCAGCAAGCCGATTTATGTACCCCAAAAGGGCATCCTGTGGCACAGTCTCTGGGATCCCCCTGAACTTAATGTTGCGCCTTCTGTGTCGCGCCTCCATACCTTCCATAGCTCTAGACAGGTGTGTCACCTGGGACTGGAGTGCCTCTACCGTCGTGACCAGATGGCAGTGCGCAGTCTCTGCTTCCGCTGCCTGATCCCGAATCTCAACCACCGTCCCCTGCATCGCGGTGACCTCAGCTCGTAGATCCTTGACATCTGTTCTCCACATAATACGCATCTCAGCCACCATGCGCCTAATGTCTCCCTTTGTGGACGGTAAGTAGTCGTCCGCTTCATTTGTGGCGGCCACTTCGAGAGGGTCTTGTTCCTCAGACGCTCTGCGGCTGTGCCCAGTAGATGAGCGATGTCCCTGCCCTGGGGGAGCCCCAGTCATCAGAGCCCCGAGTGAGCCCTCTCTGGCTTCCTGCTGCAGGCCTCGGTCCTCGCCCGAGGAGTCATAAGTGTGCTGCGCACGAGGTGACAAGTCCGCACTCCGACCTGCACGGTCTCCCCCCAGGGATGCGCGAATGTCCCGCTGGCGGGGGCCCTCCGCCGGGTTGGGCTTCTTTGCAGGCTTCTTCCCCATCTAGTCTGATGCCCGCAGCACCCAGACGGCCCTTGAAGCAGGCAGCGACGAGACAATTGAGGACGCTGCCGTGTAAAATGGCCGCCGGTGCGAGGCCGCGTGTGTAGGCCCGAAGAAGGTAATCCCTTTCTAGGTGGTCCAAACTATGAGATCTCACACCCGACACCCGCAAAACCGCAGCAGGGACACCATCCAGCCCCAAAAAGCTCCGTTATATGCCGGGAGGTCTCAAATAACTCACAAAAGTAAACCGCTGTTGAGGAGCAATAGAAAGTGCGACCTGTCCTGTCTGTAGTCAGCTCCGCCCCCCTAGAATTTTCACTTCTCCAGTCATTCTCCCGACTTTCACCTTTCTTTGAATAGACCTGTAAGGGTTAAAACACAGGGATTTTTGTCTCGATGAGGCTCAGTATTCAGCCAATTATCAGTTTAGAAAAGTCCACAAACCGCTCTATCAAAATCATCTATTTTGTACTGAGAACTAGATACGTCACCGCAGTGTATGATCTTTAGATTTTTCCAGGGATTTCATGGAAAATTATCTTCCATTACCCACACAGTAAATACGCAGAGGGATACCACTGTGTATATGTGTGTGGTAGGTAAGCCCTATGTATAGGGCTCCCTCTGCTGGCCAAAAAGTGCTTCTACATTTACATTGAGCTCCGGGGTGTCTCTGCAGGAAAAAGGGATCTCAAAGTTTTTCAAATAATGTCAGTTTATGGGCTGTCATATCGGAGGTGCTGAAATTTCAGGAGCACATTCTGGGGCCCATTTGCAATCATCGTTACTTTGCAATAGGTTAAATTTTTTTGCATTACTCTAGAATTCGCACACGTCGCGTTTACTATCACAGCACCTGCAGGTGCTTTTAGGCTGGGGTCAGACGAACGCAGTGCGAACGCGCGTGCAGCCGCACTTTATTACGGCCGTAGTAGCAGCAAATGACGGCCAGTGACGGGCAATATATGAAGTACGGCCGCACGAAAGTGCGGCCGTGCAACGCAAGTGGCAAACAAACTCATTTTTTCGAGAACGTGATACCGCTAGTACTGACGTACAGAGTGCGCTGCGTCCGCTAGCGGCGTGTGTGTGTGATTAGGAGACGTCAGACGCTGCTAATGTCCGGCCAACATCACGTCCAGATGCAAAAAGGGTTTTATTGATGATCCGTACAAAATCACGGACGAAAATGCGCATCGTATGACCGCTATCGCGTATTCCGTGAAAAAATACGTCCATTTGTTCGAACTCACTTTTTCACGGACGACGCGAAAAATGTGTTCGTCTGACCTTCGCCTAAGGCTAGGGTCAGACTAACGCATTTTTCACGTTGTCCGTGAAAATGTGCGTTCGAAGAATGGACGTATTTTTTCACGGAATACGCAATAGCGGTCATACTATGCGCAGTTTCATCCGTGATTTTGTACGGATCATCAATAAAACACTTCTTGCATCTGGACGTGATGTTGGCCGGACATTAGCAGCGTCTGATGTCTCCAATTCACTCACACACGCCTCTAGCGGACGCAGCGCACTCTGTACGTCAGTACTAGTGGTTTAACGTTCTCGAAAAAATGCGTTCATTTTCCACTTGCGTTGCGCAGCCGGACTTTTGTGCGACCGTACTTCGTATATTGGCCGTCATTGCCCGGCATCTGCTGCTAGCACGGCCGTGATTAAGTGCGCCAGAACGCGCGTTCGCACTGCCTCAGTCTGACCCTAGCCTCAAAGTTCAAGTATACTCGATCTTGGTAGTACATGGGCTTGTGGCTTTGGTAGTTTTTGGCCCAATCACAACACCTTAAGGCTGGGGTCAGACCAGCGCACTTTTACGTGCGTTCTGGCGCACATAATTACGGCCGCACTAGCAGCAGATGACGGGCAATGACGGCCAATATACGATGTACGGCCGCACAAAAGTCCGGCCGTGCAACGCAAGTGGAATTTGAACGCATTTTTTCGAGAACGCTGAACCGCTAGTACTGACGTACTGAGTGCGCAGCTGCGGCATAGCGGCGTGTTTGCGTGATTAGGAGATGTCAGACGCTGCTAATGTCCAGCCTACATAACGTCCAGACGCAAAAAGAGTTTTATTGACGATCCGTACAAAATCACGACCGGCAATGCGCGTCGTCTGACCGTTTTTGGGCATTCCGTGAAAAAATACGTCAATGCGTTCGGACGCACTTTTTCACGTTCGCGGGAAAAATGCTTTCGTCTGACCCTAGCCTAACAGCACCAGATTCATTCGTAGAGACAGCTCAGGATACTCTTTCCCCAAACCTCATGACATACTGTATATAGATTGTAAATTCCATCAGAAACAGGGGCCCTCGATCACAGTGTATCAGGGTAGAAAGCTATTTGTGTTGTTCACGTGCGTCATCCCCTTGTTCACTTGTCTTGTACAGTTCTGTATAAAGTATAATAATTCAGCTATTTCCTTTAGCACAAGGATCTCAAAGTCCAGCCCCCCCCCCCAGATGTGGATTTCCTACAATTCCCAGAATTCTTTTAATGCAATCAGTGGCCAGAGAATCATGGGAGGTGTAATTCAGAAAACTCGGGGAGGGGCAGAGTTTGAGACCACTAGTTTAGCAGAATCCCTATACAAAAAAAAAACCTAGGGGAACAATGAGGGATGTCTAAATATTAGTGGTATCTTACATTTTTTAAAAATACATTTTCTCTTTGAAAAAAAAGCACTTTGGTAAAAAAAAAAATATATATATCTACTCATGCCTATTTTTGTCTGGAATTGGGGTGAAATGTCATTTTATTTTTATTCAATATTTTTTTTGAGAAAGGATTTTTACCAGGAAGGATACATTGAGATTTCTCTCGTTTTCAAGTATGTCCTGGGTGGTGAGTATGTACCGTTAGGTGTCTTGCCCAAGGACACTTACTGGAGAGGTGCTCTTGCTGGGATTGAACCCATGTCTCCTCAGGCTCTCTCCACGCAGAGCAGTGATGTTACCTCTACTCCACCCAGCTGGTACTATAGTATATATGTAATGGGAAAAGTTATACATTGTAAAGATATTTGGGAAGAACTATTAGAAAATAAAGTGCAAAAGGAGAACAGAAAAAGGTAAATGTGTTGCAATGGGTTGTTACAAGTTACTCGTGCATCGTTACCTCCTCCACTACTCCTTCAAACCCCGATCTTTGAGTTCTGCACAAACTATTGGGAAAAAAACTAAAAAAAAGGTATTAAAGTGCAAGCTGAAACACACCGCTTCCAATAAGGCTGGGGTCAGACGAACGCAGTGTTAGGCTAGGGTCAGACGAGCGTGATTTCTGCGGACTGTACGTCCGTGCACACGGACGTACATTAGTACGGAAGATGCAGTAGTGGCCACACAGTCCGTTTTATTCACTGATGTATATTTTGACGGATGTAGGAGGGAAAATAAATTAAAAAGCAAAACCATTTTGTCCGTGAAAAATGCTGGGCGTATAAATGCAGTCCGTCTGACCACGTTCCATCACTCACACACACAGCTATGCGGATGTTGCGGACGCAGCGCACTTTGTGTGGCCGTTCTAGTGGTTGTACGTTCTTGCCTGCCTTGCGTCCGTTTGCCGCGGCCGTTGTGCGTCCGTAGTTCAGTGCGGACGTACTTCATGTGTCAGGCTCCAATGGACTTTCTTTCATGCTATCACGGACGTACTTTTAGGCGCAATCACGGACGTGAACACTACGCTCGTCTGACCCCAGCCTTAACATCCGTGTAGCCGCACTTTAGTATGTCCGTGGTAGCAGATAATCATGACCAATGAATGTCCACACACGAAGTACGGACGCAGGTTAGTAAAATGTCGAACTGCTAGGATGGACGTGCAAAGTGCGCCACATCTGCATAGCTTTGTGTGTGAGTGATGGAACGTGGTCAGACGGACTGCATTTATACGCCCATTTTTTTTGCCGGACAAAATGTTTTTTCATTTTAATTTGTTTTCCCTCCTACATCCGTCAAAAATAACGTCAGTCACAAAATCGGACTGTGTGGCCACTACTGCGTCTGCCGTCAAAAAGTGCGTCCGTACTGCACGGGCGCACAGTCCGTAAAAAACACGCTCGTCTGACCCTAGCCTTACAAACACAAGTTGATCGCTAGATCCATCCTAAAAGGAGATCAGGTTAAAGAAAAAAAAAAAAGGAGACTTTATTTATGTTGACTTTAAGCCGCGTTAGATGATTACAACACTAAGACAAGAGAACTGTGAGTGATAACATGAGGATCAGTGATGTAACTATTCTCAGAGAAGAAGATTTATCCTTTGTATAAAGAGGTGAGCCAAGATACGCGCACGCTCTCGGACAAAAAGTCTTTACCTTGCCTGATACGACACCCATACTGAACCAATTAGGTTAGCGCTTTTCGTCATTCCTCATAAGTCCACCTAGGTTTCCAAGCATGGCACGCTGTGGAAATTGAATTTTGATCAAACCCACATGGCTCATAACCCGGGATGGATATTTAAAAGCTGTGAACTGTTCTAGGATTTTCATTCTGCGCATCTTTGCCAAAAGGACAGGATGTACTGGAAGAAAACGAGGAGGTGGCGGAGAGCAGCTACTCGGGCCGTCTATAAAACAGAACGCGCTTTTTGTCTTGCGCCAAACGAGGAGATTTACTGTATGAAAATGCTGTACATTTTATATTTATGCATTTCGCACTGAAATCGATGGAGAAGCCAATTATTTGGACATTATTAGAAAAACTTTATATAGCACACACACAACTTAAAACGAACATTCTACACCAGGGCTGTCAAACTACGGCCCCCCAGATGTGTTGATGTCCTACAATTCCCAGAATTCTTTGAATGGAATAGATAGCCAGAGGATGTAATTCAGAAACATCCAGGGACTGGAGTTTGACAGCCCTGTTCTACACCAAGGATCAGCAACCTTGGCCCCCCCCCCCAGATGTTTAGGAACTGCATTTGCCTTGATGCTCAGCCACTAATTAAGTTGACTGCGCAACATGAAAACTGTAGTTCCAAAACATCTGGGAGGGGCAAAGTTGCTGATCCCTGCCACACTGCTGTGCTCCATCTGCCCCCTTGAAGGGGTGCTAGAGAGGGCTCATTTACCCATTGAAATACAGGGATTTAGTCCTGCCCAGAACTTTAGCTCCCCAAGCACTGAATTCAGGGATCCCAGTCCCAGGCTTTGAGATGCTCCAGCAGGTATCGTTCACCTTTTTTTTGTCGTGGTAAGACTTGTATAAAGGTGACCAATTATTTAAAAAAAAAAAAAACACCTTGGTTTTGTCCTCTTGGTGTAAAGAGGCCTCCGTGCGCAATCATGCAAAAACATGGGAGTATATTCTACCATAAACAATGCAAAAAAATGGAGGCGCTGGGGGATATCCAGTGCGCCAATATGGCCAGGGCTGGATTTCTAACTAGGCAGAGTAGGCATGTGCCTGCCACAAGGGGGCGCCTTGCTCTGTTAAAAAAAAAAAAAAAAAAAGGATTGTAAATTCTGAAAGGAAAAAAAAAAAATCATTTAGTCCACTGCATCTCTTGAGCCCTGAGGGATAGAGGGACATATGAGGTGTCATTGGAAAGGCCAGATTACAAACTTACCGGTGATTAAACAGTTTAGATTTGCGTGTAGAAATACAAATATTTTTCTCTCCCCCCCCCCCTCTAATGTAGCACTATTATTCAGTTTACAATTATAAAGTGAACAGTGATGCTGCGCTAACTCACCTTCTCATTTCCCACACTGTCAGCAAGCGTGGAGCTGATGTGGCAACACATCGTTTCATCAACCACCTAGACCGTAGCACTGCAGTGAGGAGAGACAGGGGGACTTTGAAACCCTTTATCTCTGTATAGTACTCCGCACAAGGTTAAGTGAAGTGTCATTGTAAAAGTCAGAGGCTGGTCTTTACAATGATATCAAACATGCCCATATAATGTGTAAAGATATATATTAAAATAAAAAGTAAATTCAAAATGATTTTTTTTCCTCTGTTCTACGGCAGAGGCAATATATATAAAACAATGACGCTGCACACAACCAAGGCAACAGATTCTGCCTCTTTTAAATTGGAGCGCAAGGAAAAAAAAAAAAAAACCTTTTTGCCACAAAACGAAAATTTAAAAATCCATTTTGGCCCCTTTTTTCTGTTGGGGGGAGCGCTCTACATTTCTGTGCCTACAGGCTCCTGAGATGCAAATCCGGCCCTGTATATGGCCTTCTCTCCCGTGGCTGCCAGCTGGGGGAGCCAAAATTTGTGACGGAGTGGTGGAATAAGGAACATGAATATTTTTAAGCCAAACCTGACAACCCACACATTGTTAGAAGATGTTTGAAGAGTAAGGGAAGGGAGATCTCTCCCCAATCCTATACAACACCCTGTACCCTCAGGTTCTGATCTACTATACACTTTAGACAAAAAAAGTGAAATTGTAACACTTGAATTTGCTTAAATTCAGCCTAAAATGCACAATTTCTTTCAAATTCTCCAACTTCATAATCAACACCTTTATTATTAGTTTTTGTATAGCGCCAATATATTCCACATCGTGGTACAGGGTTTACAATAAGTCGGGGCAATGCATGGTTAATACAGGTTGTAGAGCGTGCCCTGCTCCCTAAAGAGCTTACAATCTAAAACAGTGTTTCCATAAACATCAGGAATCACCACCTGAAGGACTTTTAAAAACTAATTAACCAATGTGTTTAATCTGGTGACCTTATCTGTGAAATGTATTCCCGGTCACAACCGGCTTGCTACTTTTTGCGTTCGATAAAATCTATAGTAAATATTAACGGTGATATAAAAAATAAATAATTCTGCCACTGAAAGTGCAGACTAGACAAGATTAGAGAGGTGCGGTGCATGGGAATTAATCCCTTATTTACAACGCTCCATGCGCTTTCAAGTTTATGAATTTATAGAAAATCCATATCAAAAAGGCATTTAAATTTAGTGTATTTTCTCTTTAATGCACTGTATGGAATAAATAAATAACCAGAATACAGAAAAATAAAATGGTTTAATAGATAAAAAGTGTTTTATGTACAAATCCACATTGGAACTAGTCGCCATCATGCGCTGCAAGCTATAATTACACAATGTTTTAGGTACTGAATAAAGCAGTCTTTGAAACAAATCTGAAACTTGAAGGGTCAGTTTTCGGCGCTTTCCTCGCTCTGCGCACTTCAGAGATTCCATTCAACAATTCACTATTCACCGCAGGGTCCCCGAAGCGCGCTGAATTGCAGGTATAAAAAAAAAAAGTAGTCTATCCTTTAAAAGGGGTTTTTAAAAAAAAAAAAAAGTAAAAAAGTGCAAATAAAGTTGCTATAAAAAAAAAAAAAAATTAAAATAAGATGTCACAGAATTAAAGAAAAAAGTAAAAAAAAAGCAAACAGTAAAATAAAGACAGTTTGCTGAAAAATTAAAAGAATAGACTGTTGCATTAATAAGAAGTTGATAACGATAATATTTTTTTAACATTGAATCTGTAGGATTCACCTATTTAAACCTGCTGAACTGAACCACAAAACAATCTGGGCATTTTACGGACATTCCGGCATTTTCTGAATAGATTGACCATTACTTCTCCAGGGGACAAATTTTGCTGCCGCCGAATTGTGACGATCTGCACTGTATTTTGCCGTCAATTCCCAGTATTCGTCGAATCGACAGCTTTCCGAATAGACGAACGGCCACGAAGTTCAAAATCCTTATCCTTACCTACAAAACCCTCACTAACTCAGCTCCCCACTACCTGTCCTCACTAATCACCAAATACACCCCAGCCCGCTCCCTAAGGTCAAACAGTGACCTGCGCCTAGCTTCTCCCCGCATCACCTCTTCCCATGATAGACTGCAGGATTTCTCACGCGCAGCCCCCACTCTCTGGAACGCTCTCCCTCGTACTGTCAGACTTTCCCCTAACTTCTCTTCCTTCAAACGCTCCCTTAAAACATTCCTATTTAGGGAAGCCGACCACCCAACTCACTGACGCAACCATCAATCACTCTCACCTTACAGTCCTCTCCTCCTGTTTCCAACCCCAACCCTCCCAGATTGTGAGTTCCTACGGGAATAGGGCCCTCATCTCCTCCTGTACTGTTTGTCAAATGTTGTTCAATGTATTGTAACCCTGTCTATACTGTGCCTATTGTACAGCGCTGCGGAATATGCTGGCGCTTTATAAATAAAGAATAATAAAGAATAATAATAATTACACCATATTGTGCCCTTCTTGAATAACCCATATAAAACTTTCCGTTTCCCCTGGTGACCTAAATAGTAAACACAGTAGTAACACCAACTTGCTGGCTAGAAACTCAGCCGCCCTCCCAAATTTTTTTATTTTTTTTTAAAAAGTGAACAAATATATACACAAGTTATTTTACATAAATTAAACAGGGACAATATTTGTGTAATATATACAAATACACAGAGCAGCAATTAGACTCATTGAAACCTATGTTAATCTAATTATTTACAATATCAATACATTACTTTTCTCCATGATAGCATGCCAGGACCGTGCCAAACTGTATTCTTACATTTTTTTTACCCCTTCTATAGTTTGTAAAGATGTTCTAGGCAAAGAAAAATTGTGAATATACACATCATGCATAAAAGAAAAAAAAAAAAAAACTTTGTGTTTATATCCCAGAATATGAACCTGAAAGAAAAAAAAATAATTCTCTCTCCCTCCACTATTTACTGTAAAATAAATAGGACATTACGAGCGCAGACATCCCAAAAGTGGAAAAATCCACCCCTTACCTCATGTGATGGGGACAAAATTAAAAATACTGTCTAACAAGCCCTTAAAAAGGTTACTTGTACAAGGTGTATATTACACATAAATGAATTTAGTGAAAGGCGTCCCATCCCCAAAATATGTCATTGTTATGTTCCAAATCCTAGAAAAATAAATCCGAAATACGTCTGGTCCCACGCACGTTTAGGTTAGGGATACGCAGAGCGTACCAAGAATGAGGGCGGGGGGCGAACAGCTTTTAATTTCCATGCCCGGTTCATATTCTTCACAGAACCCTGAAAAGAAAAAAAAAAAATTATATAATTATATTTATCAGATATTGAGTTTAAAGCACTTTGATAGTATTTGAGTCTCCATATAATTTATGTATTTCTGAGATAGAAATTGTGCGCTCTCTTTAAACCCTTCACTACAAAGTGATTTTCCAACATACCATGGTCAAAAAGTGTTTTTTTTGTAAAATAATTACCAGTAATATTTATTACTGTAAATAACCTATTTGGCCAGTAGATGGCGCCATCTACTGCCAAATTGAGTTAGAGGTTTGAGCAGCAGGTCTGTTCCCCCCCAGCATCGGCTGCTAAAAGCCCAATATCTCACAGCATTCGTCAGCTTATTTTACGGTTTTAGCTCTTTGGCCATTATGTCCACAGGGCTAGAACTGTCGGGGCGCCTTCTGCAGCCCAAAAGCAGATTAAATTTGTTTGCAGCAAATGAATGTCATTTACTTTTGGGCTGCAGATCACCAGACCGAGACATCTTGATAATCGGGGCACCGGATGGTGCCTTTGAAGCCCGAGATATCTCGATCGTGAAGGGGTTAAACACGAGGAATTTGGCATTTTATCATGAGCAATACTGAAAACGGCAGAGTTTTTGTCCAAGGTGTCCTACCAGGTTGGAAGTGTTTTAACGAGCAGTGGCATTAAATACATAAAATATATAAAAAAGTTATTTTTTTAAAAAGAATACAGTGACAAAGTGGAGTTCTACGTAACCGCCAGAGACGCGTTCAGTTCCTCAGCAAGTGCCAAGTTAGCAAAGTGGAGATGTGCTGCAGAGTAGCCGGGTGAGGTGGGAAAGATGGCCGCCTCCACGCAGCAAATAATCCAATAGGGAAATGTTCAGTTTGAGGTTTTATGGACCAAAACACCAAATATTTATTGGAACATGGTAAACATTTCAAATAAAGCAGTAATCCGCACACCGAGTACAGAAAAGGTGCAATCTCAAAAAAAAAAAAAAAGGGCTTCCCAAACCCCAAACAATGAATACTAATAAATAAGGAGATGCACTCTAGTAGAATAAAATAAACTTTATTAATCTCTCAACCAACAAAACACAAAATAGGAGATATACATATATATAGTGGTAACTCACCACAAATGGATAAACCCGTCAAGGGAAAAATACTACAGGTAATGAAAAAAACAATAATATAAGTTACCCAGCACTCGGAAAATTGTAAGCAGGAGAGCGGAGTCAAGGATCCCAACGTTTCGACGATCAACGTCTTTGTCAAGGTAAACATTAACACTAGAGTGGTAATAAAATGGACAGCAGTGGATATTGAAGAAACAGCACCTTTCATTAAGCAATCCTCTGCCATTTTTGCTTCAAAATTCACATCTAAAGCGTTCAGTGAGACAGCTGCAGCAAACTGAACTGCTGCAATGGAGCAACTCAGCAACTGCTGAGGAACTGAACGCGCCTCTGCTTACATATTTCATAGATTCCGAATGGTTCTTGCGCTTTCCAGATCAATACAATGTTCTCTCGAAATCTAATGGTGGAAAGTGATTTAGCTTCGGCAACACAAATAGTACGAAACCCAATTCATTCCTTATGTTTCCGTCGCGCAGTCCTTGGCAGCTACTGATAACACTATGATAGATTAAAAGCAATGTACTGTTCTCAGCCTGGTAAGCAAAGAAAAGTAGATTTAGGTACAGCTCTATTTGTTTTCCAACACCAAGGTCAGCAGTACTGAAGAGATGGACTGTTACCCAACTGCAATCTGGAGGGGATTATTTTTGGGTAGAAACGAGATTCTCCATAAAAGGTAACTTTAATTTAAAGAGTTAATTCCATAATGCTGACATTTCCCAGCATTGCATGTACTGGAAAAAAAAATTAATAGCTTCTCATGTCATTCTTTGGCGCTACAATACCAGCTATTTTTGTCAGTAACCCCTTTAGTATCTGGTGAATTCAGCAAAAAAAGGGGAACTATGGAATGCCCACCCACATTTACATTATTATTTATTTATTTATTTATTTATTTATTTTCGATGAAATGTGCAAAATATACAATAAAAAATAAAATAAAAAAAAAGGAAATTAACAAAAATAATTTGTTTAAGGTTTGCAAATGTGTAGCTTCTGTGGGCTATCCAATCCTGGAAATCACCGGGAAAGAGCAAAACACATATTGGGTAAAATCACCGCAAGGTAGGCTTTTTATGGAATTTATAAAATTAGAAAAAGTTCTTAGTAGGAAAAAAAAAATAAAAAAGTCAAGATTCTGCACAAATTACAGGGGGCTTGTATGGCGACACAAAAAGACACTCAAGCCACCATGCCCAAATTAATTCATTTGGGCTCGGATCAGACGAGTGTTCACGTCCGGGTTGCCAAACATTTTAACGTCCGTGGTAGCATAAAATTATGACCACACAGAAGCACGTCCACACAGAAGTGCGCACACACAACGACGCGGCAAACGGACGCAAGTTAGGTAAGAAAGCAAAACTGCTAGAACGGACGTGCGGAGTGCGCCACGTCCACAACGTCCTCATAGCTTTGTGTGTGAGTGATGGAATGTAGACAGACGGACTGCATTTATACGTCCAGCATTTTTCACGGACAAAATGGATTTAAATTTATTTTCCCTCCAGTCAAAAAAAAACGTCAGTCACAAAAACGGACTGTGTGGCCACTACTTTGTCGTCAGTCAGAAAGTACGTCCGGTGTGTACGGATGCACTTGCCTGACCCTAGCTTTAATTGTGCAAGGTGAGCTGTGCGGTCTCATTCCCCCCCCCCCCCTTCTTTACAGTTGTGTCCAGGCCTGCATTGACAATCTTCTTAGGCGAGGGTCAGACGAACGCATTTTTCGCATCGTCCGTGAAAAAGTGCGTTCGAACAGACGTATTTTTCTCACGGAATACACGATAGCGGTCATACGGTGAGCATTTTCGTCCGTGATTTTGTACGGATCATCAATAAAACCCTTTTTGCGTCTGGATGTTATGTTGGCTGGACATTAGGAGACGTCAGACGCTACTAATCACGCACACACGCCGCTATGCGGCCGCAGCGCACTCTGTACGCCAGTACTAGCGGTATCACATGCTAGAAAAAATGCGTTAGTTTGCCGCTTGCGTTGCGCGGCCGCACTTTTGTGCGGCTGTACTTCGTAGATTGCCTGTCATTGGACATCATTTGCGGATACTACAGCCGTGATAAAGTGCGGCTGCACGCGCGTTCGCGCTGCGTTTGTCTGACCCCAGCCTAAAAGCAGAGGCCTACCCTCCGCCCTGACGGCTGTCAATCACATCATGCCGGACAACCTTCTAGGGTCCTAGACAGCAGTGTAAGGTGTATTACAATGTATCACCGACCAGGCATTGCTGCTCAGAAGATTACAAATATTGGATAAAAATGACTATAGCAGTTGTGCCGGGTAGAACATTTTCGCTCTACAGAACGTTAAACGGAATATGTTCTATTTGTTTGCAAGGTAAATTCATTTTTTTTATTCAACAGCAAAAGAGCCGATTTTTTTTTCCTTTCAATAGGTCCATCCGGAAACGATAACTATTTCCTTGCAGCTTTCTCAGGGCGGCGTCCCTCCTGTTTAAACAGTCACTGCATTTCATTTCTCACAACAAAAACATATAAAACAGACCATCGAACAGCAGGGCTTTCATTTCTTCAGTCTCTTCAGATTATGGGTACGTCTGGGTTTTTCGATAAGTGTCGTTGTTAATACTCAAACGAACAAGTCTGGCCCCGTAGTAATCTATGATGTAACTTGAGCCGTCAGAAGGTCCAACAATCTGGAAAAGTGTAAAAAAAAATAAAAAAAAATGTACATTTAAAAAAAAATAATAAATAAACAAATTCTAAGTAACTGGTCGAAATGAAGGGCAAAAAGGGATCGGAAGACCCAGGACGCTGCCTTCCTTCATCGGATGTAGAATACTTAAAATACTCAGGAGTGTTTATTTGCTGTTCCAGTACACAGGCCAGACGCTCCAAGGTTCTGTCTCATGGAGCTAAAACAGCTATTCACAGCCAATTTTTTTCCCTGATTACTGTAAAAACATGCTGCTAAAATAAGCTACAAAACACGGAATAAAATAATACTAAAATACACACACACACACACACACGATGAAAGGTATCTGGAATTATATCTTGGTAAGTATTTGTTTTTAATATGAACTTCTGGCTTGTGCCATTGCAGAGGAAATCACTCAAGGTTTTTTTTTCCCCATGCTTGACCGAGACACACACTAGGGTCGACATCGCGGCCGACTGCAGACAGGCTCACATTCCAGGTACATGGTTAGAGATCAACTGGATCGCGAAATGTATTGCCAGAGGTGCTGGACCAAACAATTGGCCTGCTCAGTCTCCAGGTTTAAACCCACTGTAGGTTTACCTGTGGGTTTAAGTCAGAAGTATGGTTCACCAAATCATTATCAGTGATGTTCAGCGGCTTAAGCTAGGGTCAGACAAACGCATTTCACGTCTACCATCAAAAAGGGAGTCGATGCGTCCCAATGCATTTTTTTCACGGAAGACACGATAGCGGTCATACGATGTGCAATTTCGGCCGTATTTTTTGACGGAGCTATAAAAAACAAATGAGAGTGATGTAGGCCAGACATGTGCAGCATCTGATGTCTCCTAATCAGGCCGCAGCGCACGCAGTGCGTCAGTACTAGCGGTTCCACGTTCTCGAAAAAATGCGTTTGCCGCTTGCGTTGCGCGGCCAAACATTCGTGCGGCCGTACTTTGTATATTGGCCGTCATTTGCTGCTACTACGGCCGTAATAAAATGCGGCTCAACGCAGGTTCGCACTGCGTTTGACTCCAGCCTTAAAGCCCACATAATGGGAAGTATGGCAGCAGCTGCACCCAACACACTTCAAGCCACCAATGGTGACCACATTGAAATTCACAGAGACAATTATAGTGAAGAGGAAAACTATATATAAATACATCAGAAAAAAACAAAAACAAAACACTATAGGGCTTATTCACAAACCAACAAAATATCAGTGACATTTTGCAGCAGTTCGGCAACTCCAATCTTGGTGAATTCACCATTCATCGAATGGTCACCGTAGCGAGCCAAGGATGGAGTCGCAGAACGTCGCCAAAGAGCACAAACACAAAAAGCATCCATGGCGAAATTCAGAAAACACCACGCCACACCTAAACGGAAGTCTCCTATTCTTGTAATAGGGGTTTAAACCAATAAAAATTTATCAAAATGTGTCTAAATAATAAAAAGTCCTATTAAAAAAAAAATAAAAAAAAAATAGGTCTGTCACAGAACAAGACTCAAATTTCGTCTAAAAAAATACAAGACCGTGTTCTACACATTGTGATAATTAAAAAGGGATTTTGCTGAAAATGTAAAGAATAAACGGTCTTTACTTTTTTTCACACCATTGAGTCCTATGGGATTCACCTGTTTCAACCGGTTGATTTGAAACACTGAAAATCAGGGCATTTCCTAGACACTTCAGCGTTCTGTGAATAGAAAACATGATAGTCTTCTATGGGGCAATTTCGTTGCTGCCGAATTGCACTGTATTCTGCTGTCAATTCGCCAGTATTTGGCGACGGATTGGCCCGAACGGTGAATTTGATCTGTCGGTGCAATTTCAGGCCAATTCGGAGGTAAATAACCCCTTATGTTATTATTATTCTTTATAAAGCGCCAGCATATTCCGCAGCGCTGTACAATAGGCACAGTATAGATAGGGTTACAATACATTGAACAACATTAGACAAACAGTACAGGAGGAGATGAGGGCCCTATTCCCGTAGGAACTGACATTTGTCCTTTATAAATGGCACAAACCAGAACTGCATAGACTACTGATACTTTTTTTTTATTTTGGATACCATTCACTCGGGCCCACATGTACTATACACACACGCCTATTTCGTTCCAGATTTCCAAATAAAATAGTTAAGAAAAAATAAAAATTACTATATTTGAATAGAAATGAGGACCTCAATTCTTTTACAGTGAGCCAGGGTTAAAGGTTAATAGAACAAAGCATCATGGGTTATAGAGAAATGGCATCATGCAAATATTATTGTACAATTCCTTTCATGTTGGGAAAGTGATTGTAAAACTTTGGCCCTAGAAACTGTAGCAGTAACAGCTGCACAAAAATGTCCAAACTGCAACTTTATAAATCCGTACAAAATAAAAAAAGGTTCCATTAATTGGGATTTATTCACTGCAAAGCTTGACAATCTGGCGCCTGCATTTGTTGTGCTGCTCATGAACCGTTCTGTGCCAGCGAGGTGGTTTGCTATGGACAGCAATATAACTAAGATGGAAAAAGACAGAATTTGCGCACTGTAATCTTTCAGATGATGGTTAGTGTATCCTCTATTAAACGTACCGTGCAGAGAAGAATTTAACCAGCGTTTAGAACCACAAAATTAATATCCATTTATAATAAGGGCAGCTAGTGGTGGCTGATCAGGGAGAATCAGAATCCTTGGAAACCCAGATGTTTTGGAAGTACGTTTCGCAGGACACTCAGCATTGCCAAGCACCATGGGAAACGTAGTTCTAAAACATCTGAAGAGCCGATTCCTGTCTTACAGTGACAGGAAATTATACAGGTCACCATATAAATGGACTGTGCTAGGCAGCGTTTATAACCTAGAGGGTTTCTCTCCAGCTTTAAGAAGATCCAGCCTAAGAGACATTTCCGGGCCAGGCCGCTGTTGCGGTCGAGTCAAGTTGTTCCTTTAACTACTCAGTCAATGGGTCTCTAAATCATTTCCAATGTGTGGTTTCTAAGAACAAATATGGCAGGGGTCAGCAACCTTAGCCCTCCACGTTTTGATACAATCCCATGAGGGTCAGGGACTCAGGCTGGTTGAGCATTATGGGAGATGTAGTTCTAGAACATTTGGAGGATCAAGGTTGCTGAACTGTCACTTAGGGGGATCTATGACCAAAAGGGGAGGTCACACCCCCCCCCCCCCGTATGACTATAATGGCCTAAAATTAGAAAATCCAAGTCAACCATTCACAGTTATTAGTGAATTAGTTGGGGTTTAGACCTTTGGTGTTTCAGACGCTGCTGGTTTCTGAAGGTCCTGGCCAAGTCCCATTGTCCCCTTCACTCACCTGCATGGAGATTAGAATGAAGTCCATCAGGCTTCCAATTCCACAGAACCCGACGGTGCAAAATTTCAGTAATCCTTAAAAGAGAAGAGAAAAAAACCTAGAATAAAGACTCAACGGACAGAAGTATAGACATGATAAGTAGCATGAACAGCAGTGTTTCCGCTAAAATTGCAAACAAGTCCCACAATCCCTTGCAATTGCATGTGATGAACCCCTCCCCTAAGAAAGCTGGGGTGAAGTCGGACATTTTTGCTCTGGTCTGATTAAACAATGTCCATTCTCGCTTTGAAATCTGTCCTGCACACATACTATCTGGCGAACCAGCGGCTCTCTTGGGCACGCTCGGCATGAAACGAACATTCATGGGACGCTTTCCCGACACATCTCAGGGGAGGTGAGAGTCTGAAGTGAAGGAGAAAATTAGTAAAGGAAAAGGATTTTACTTTGACATTGGTCACCATACACAGATCTGACAGTCAAAAATGAGTAAGACCCCCTGTACAACACTTAGAGAATCATCTCCCCTGTAACTTGTCTCGTGTCTTTGCATATTTATCCAACACATACGTAAGGCATGTAATCGTGTCAGGTCCTAAAAAACCCTTTAATATCATGGATAGCAGGCCAGGATACGTGATCATATACTAACAGGCTGAGGAATATCAGAGCAAATCCAAAACGTGACATCATCTAATTTTTACATAAAAAGACATTTGCAACCAATTTATACAGCGTACACTGACGGTATGACGGTTGGGTTTTTATTTTCCATAGCTTAAAACCTATTGTCAACATATGCAATATTAAATAGTGTCTGCCTGCCATGCACACATGATATGCACATTATATACACATTATATGGATAGGAGACAGTGTCTGCTTCGGGTAAAACACACCATCTTGCACGAGGGACATTGCCAATGTATATTTTAGAAGGCATACCCATCATGCCAAGATCATACAAAACAATCAAACCCATACGCTTGTCGTGTATCTTATACAATAGAATATTCATCTTAAAATGGGACCGAACTTCACACAGGAATTTACAGTCCACTTACCCCAATTTTATTCCAAGGACATGTCATGCACAGGATCAAAAACCTGCAACATTTGAGCAGAATGCCTAAAAAGGGACACTACACCAGGGGTCTGCAACCTGCCCCCCCCGTAGAACTGCATCTCTCATTACACTCAGTCATGCATTAGGTAGCGTGAGCATTATGGGAAATGTCAGGGGGGGGGCACGATGTTGCCAACCCCTTCTCTACTCAGTTTGAGCACTCAATCTCACCCGAGTGGTCACGTTGTCCTGAGCTCCCTCCACCTGGTGGCTCTTGTAGAGCTGATTCATCCTTCCAAATAGAGGGGCTTAGTCCTACCCAGAACCTGAGCTCCTGTAACGGGGCTTCAGTAACCAAGTCCTACCAATACCTCATAGCACAGAGTTCAGAGACACGGGATTGGATGGAATGACTCCGACCCCTGATAATCAAATTGGTGGCACACTGATGAGAGAAGACCACTGGCTCAATGAGTGCGACCAGCCAGGGTAGAAGAAGCACCTTAAAACGTGCTTTGTGGCCAGTCTGCGATTGCTGACGTGTTGATGAAGAAGCCAGTGCATCAGCGTCATTAAAGTAAATCTATAGTGTGTGATTGCCCATCTAATCTATATTCCTATGAACAGCAGAGGGCTGGCAAGGTGGGGGCTTAAAGCCGATATCAAATAGATATGTTCGTTTCATTCCGAACTGCAATTCGGATGAAATTATACCGATTCGTATTTCGGAAGCAATTCCGAAAGAACGAATCGGTTCCATCCAAAAATGGAACGAAACTGTATAGAACGAATGGATATTGTTTCCACGAATCGATTCGTTAAGGTCTTTAAACATGCCACAGGCATCACTCGTTCAGTCACTCACCCAGAGCCGGATACCCAAGATAAAACCTATCAGCACCCAGCCATCCAAGAAACAGCGAGAGGGCGACCGCGACTTTGTATGAATAGCCATTCCTGTAAGAAATCAGATTATCTGTGTTACAAAGTGCTAACATAAAATCAACGGAAGAATCCACAGATTCCTTTTTCTGCAGAATTGTTTTTATTATATATTTTGTTTTTGTGAGCACTGTCTATTTATGTCCATCTTGTTTGTCTATTTTTTAAATAGAGTTCAATAAAAGTTAAATATTAATTTGGTCTCTGAGAGACACTAGTACTCTGATATCTTTATCAGGGTAACTGAAGTTTATGCCATTCCTGTAAGAAATCAGATTATCTGTGTTACAAAGTGCTAACATAAAATCAACGGAATAAAGAATCCACAGAATGTACCATGAGCTGGTTACATCATTTACTAAGAAGGGAACAAAGAAGAAAAACCTTAATTGTAAGGATTTTGAGCTCGCCTCATTATCAATAAATGGTTAATAAACTTTATAAAGTAGTCTTTTTCATTTTATGTAATTCCAGTCGGAAACTCCAATTTACCAAGGTGAATGGTGATGGGATATTAAAAATTTCACAAAACAATGACTGTACAATACATTGTACCTCACAGCTTATAGATATTCCTCTGTACCTGCCTCCCCTCAAAACACATGAGGGGTTAATCATCAGCCACCATGGTGGCAGCGAAGTTCACGTAGCTGGAAACGATAGTAAAAATTACTGTTGTAGCACTGAACTTTGGCTACTTAGAGAAGCAAAATCCAACAACAGCAGGTGAAGCCACTGCAAACAACTGTATCACCATTATTATTCAGCAGACGTCAACGAAACGGCCGAACTCCGACGTTCGACACTATGGTGAAACCAAATGGTAAGAACAAAGCTGTACAAATTTGACTGACACCGGTTGAAACTACAGTGAAATCTACACTATAAACAATTTTTGGCAGAAACAACAGGGGCAACACTGGTGGACACCGAGAATTATGATGAATAACTTCGTCCCAAACTGAGGAGAAAAGAGAAGCGGAAATTACGGTCACAGTTCCCTAGTAGTAAATTCACTGTAGTTTAAGGATGAGCAACCATAGCCATAGTTGATTCACCATAGTTTACTGAAGGAATAGTGGTTTGTGAATAACCCCTCTAGTGTCCAGCAATGTTTCTGCGTGATCCACTATAATATAACCCCACCTTAAGGGCCTTTAATAAATGGCAGAGCTATAGAGCACGTCCACTGTTACCGACAAGCTGGCTTCATTGCCGGTACCGGGGGGGGGGGGGGCGACGACAGGAAATCCTCATGCAGGAGGCTCCACCTTGTCTCCGGTCACTCGTTTCTTAACACAGAGGATCTTGGTGGAGCTGACAGGTGTGGAGGGCAGGTTTTTGTTTAACACCCCCACAGCTATACCCCTGCTTCATATAAAGCTAGAGAATCCACTTCTCATTTCACTCTGCGCCTTAAACCATAACGGAGGCAGAGCAGTTTGTGTACAGTAACAAAAATACTTACACGTTGCGGCAGGGGAAGGTCTTATAAAAGCCGATCTCTTTGCCGGAGAAGACGGTCACGTTCCCTCCAGACTTTTTACAAGTGATGTTAGGTGCAGGAAAACAAGGAGCTACGGAAAGGAGGAGATCTTTGTTTTTACATTGAACTACGTGGTCACAGCAAAGACAGAACTCCTATAACAGACTTAAAATTAACAACTTCCCAAAAAAATATATATATTTTTATATATAGATGAGTATATTTGCAAAACATTAGATATCTATTAGCATTTCAGAACTTAAAAAAAGGCCACGCTAGCCACTATGACCCCCTTAGCTTTAGTTAAGATGTCCATACACATCCTAACCAGCGGGAGAACTGCTCGAAGAAGAGGAAAGACGAACAAGAATTGTTTACTACTTCTTTCGCACAAATATGATACAAAAATGAGGGGATAAAAATTCTTGACTGAATAACGTCAATCAGATTTCTCCTTCAATACACAAGCCGTCGATATACACTGCAACGGTTTTATCCAATATTCTGCTTTCCCAAAAAGGAACCCCTGGAGGCAGAGAATTCCACATCTTTATTATTTCTACTGCAGGTAAAATCTCCTTTCGTCAAGTTTCAAAAACATATATATTAGATAATAAACATTCAAAAACATAACACATAATCTCCATCATGCAACATGTCACACACGCTACACGTCACTCACCATAAGCAGTGGAATTCGCACACTGAAAAGGTTCTTGAGTTAACGGGTTAATTGCAGGGTTGCCGCAGACAAATGTTTGACGTATTAAGAAAAATTACTATCGCTTTTTATTGTGCAACGACTCGGTACAGGGTAAATATTGCCATGATGGCTTTAAACACACATTCGATTGCAGGCTGTAAGAGAGCGAGCCCTTTTCTGTCATCAATATACCTGTGTAAACTAAAATAAAAAGCCACGGACACTGGTGGTGGGCTTTAGCTGTGGTGAGACCCTTCAAGCACCGTGCCAACGCATTCTCATACAGGTAACGGGGCAAGCAGGGTCCTGTCACCCAGTGTCCTTTAATTACAACTTTGTGGCAGTCCATTTCAGCTTCATTAAATAAAAAAATACATAATTTCTCGTTTTCCTTTTATTGTGTAAACCAATCTAGGCTTGCCATCGCATGCAGGTCTTCCTGGACACATACTTTATTCATGCTGATGGGCAGTGCAAGAAAAATGACACCCTGCAGCATGTAGAATGCATCTCGCGTTGCAGCTCCGAACGCGCGTCCTAGCGCTTCAACGGAGAAGCTTGCAGCACGGCCACTGTCGCGCGCGCAATACGTGCGACCACAACAGCGTGTGGCCTACCCCGTCGCAGCATCACAATGACGGAGGCCCGTCAGTACAGGTGCACATAAGGCTGGTGTCAGATGAGCGCATTAACTGAACAGATATTTGGTGTTGTCGTTATTAGAAATTAACCTCCTAAAAATCTCACATTTGAAATGGGCGACCTACGTCACGTCCAAGCTTAAAACGGCAGTTTTTCATGGGCAATCAAGGCAAGATTGTATTAAACCTTTCTCGCCATGGGGCATACTATGCGGTCACCGTGGCAGGTGGGCCTTGAAGCAGGGCGGCATGGTACGCTCTGCTGTTCTCAGGGGGCCTCCTTCACCCCAAGCCCCCCCCCCCCAAGTCGGCACACACCGCTGGCTGCAGCGGGACAGCCTTTAAAGCCCCTCCCGCCTGGAAGCAAAAGGTTACAGGAGCACGAAATAAATATACGAGACCCTCACATTTTTTCCCCCCCATTAAAAACCTGGACAGATGCCGCAGACAGCAAACCCCCCCCCTCCTTTTTTTTATTTGAGGGGAGAACACCCCTTTTCTCGGTGCGTTCTGATCCTCCCCGCCAGCTCAGGGCTTCTGAAGTGTGGAAGTCCCTGCGGCTTCTAACGCAATTACCTATCCGCAAACTGGATACTCTTGTACGAAAGTTCCTTATTGCCTGCGCGGGATGATGGACGGATACTGCGAGTACAGGCGCAGAACCCATCTATCGCCTGCCGATCTCCGGATGCTTGCAAGAGAGGAGGGTGTCTGCACGCGCTCAACAGTGACAGATCTTGGGACAGGCAGACGGGAAATTCAAAAACCCGGCTGCCTGGTGACACATCCGCGGGCGGAGGAAACTCCTCCATGTCAGCCAGCATTTTCAGCCAAATGAGGCAGTCCACACTACCTGACCACAAAAAGCTAAAGCGGTCTGGGAGTGTATAGTGTCCCTTTAAGGTCTCACCACGGTGCAGGAAATTACAGGCAATGTGATCTAAAAATCCAGGGTCATTCCTTTGCGGACATCATGGTCTCTTATGATCAGCAATATCTACATAGCTATATGTACACCACCGCACATTGTTTATAAACCTTACTGGTCACAAAAGGACATGTACACCTGCGTGACTTTACGTAGAAAGCGATGGGAAGCTTATTATTACCGCTTTTAAATATCAAACACCTATGAAAAACTACAAAATAAAAGAGTAAAACAAAAATATATATATGTCAGTTACGGTCCTGTAAGCAATATTCAGGTTCAAAAGAGTGATTACTAAAAACAAAATATTAATAAGATGCCCACTATTAAAAAAAAAGCACTAAAACCCCTTGGATTCACTCAATGATCTCATTTACAAGGTATGTCGGAGAGGGTTTTTAAATAGAAATAAATCATTGCATTCAGTAAGGAGGGTGATAAGAAGAGAATTATTGAGGAATACAGCCCATAACCATGACACAGGGTATGGAGGGACCTTCACCACAATCACAGGCCTGTGTCACCCCCCAGCCTGAACCTGCACTCTATAAGGATATTGTCCGAGCCGTAGCTCGTCGCATTTCATTATTCCATCGTCAGCCGTCACGAAATAACAGCAAAACCAGCAACACAACACTCCCAGAATAAGATGCGATTGGATCCTGGAGGGCGCCATGTTAGGTTTGGCGAAGCCTGACTTGTTCCTGCTTCCGTCACGTGACCGATTTACAGCTCCTCATACGCGTCGCCATATTGCGAATGGCAGTTCTATACGGGAACGCCCCCTGGGCGACGTAGTTCTTGTAGCTGTGCCCGAGGAAACGCCCAGCTGCGCGTGGATTGAGACGCTTCAGTTCTGTCAGAAGAGCAGCAAGTGAAAAGTGCTGACCTGTTGATTACATCCGTATTATACATACAAACGCACAAAAACAGAGCTGGTTCGCTCAACAAAGTGCCTCCTGTTTAATACAAAAAGTCTCTGCCAGTGTGCTGAGTGTGTGCCAGAGCTGCACAGCAATAATGCTCACAGTAATGTGTGGTGTGTATGAGTGTATCACAGAGCTCCACAGCAATAATGCTCACAGTAATGTGTGGTGTGTATGAGTGTATCACAGAGCTCCACAGCAATAAAACTCACAGTAATGTGCACTGTATAGGGCCCGCGGGTCAGTGGGGGCCCAGTTTTGTAAGGGACCACGGCGGCGGCACTCCAGCGTGCCTTCCTGGGCCCCACGTGCGCCCTGCATTGATGCCGCCCCCTCACATGAAGCACGGGCATCACGTGGGGGCCGCATCAATGTAGGGTGCACGCGGGGCCCAGGAAGGCACGCTGGAGCGCCGCCGACGAGGCGATTTGTTAGTGCGCCGCTATGGTCCCTTACAAAACCGCTGCTGGGGTCAGTATATATCCATGTGTGAGCTGGGCATTATACATCCATGTGTGAGCTTGGCATTATACATCCATGTGTGAGCTGGGCAATATACATCCATGTGTGAGCTGGGCAATATACATCCATGTGTGAGCTGGGCACTATACATCCATGTGTGAGCTGGGCACTATACATCCATGTGTGAGCTGGGCATTATAAATCCATGTGTGAGGTGAGCACTATACATCCATGTGTGAGCTGGGCACTATACATCCATGTGTGAGCTGGGCACTATACATCCATGTGTGAGGTGAGCACTATACATCCATGTGTGAGCTGGGCACTATACATCCATGTGTGAGCTGGGCACTATACATCCATGTGTGAGCTGGGCAATATACATCCATTTGTGAGCTGGGCACTATACATCCATGTGTGAGCTGGGCACTATACATCCATGTGTGAGCTGGGCACTATACATCCATGTGTGAGCAGGGGCAATATACATCCATGTGTGAGCTGGGGCACTATATATCAATGTGTGAGCTACTGGGGGCAATATATATCAATGTGTGAGCTACTGGGGGCAATATATATAAAAGTGTAAGCTACTGGGGCAATATATATCCATGTTTGAGCTACTGGGGGCAATATATATCCATGTTTGAGCTGCTGGGGGCAATACATATCCATGTGTGAGCTGCTGGGGGCAATATATATCCATGTGTGAGGTGCACATTACTGTGGGTTTTATTGCTGTGGAGCTCTGTGATACACTCATACACACTGCACATTACTGTGAGGTTTTTTGCTGTGCAGTTCTATAATACGCTCATGCATTCTGCACATTACTGGGAGTTTTATTGCTGTGCAGCTCTGTAATGTGCAGTGTGTCAGGATTGTACATTATCTGTTAAAGTGATCGGCAGTTTCCCACATTTTCCACAGGGACTTTCTGTGCCGGGGTGTAGCCTTAGCTGCAATGAGTGGGTGATGGCTGCTGCAGCAGTGCGGTGGCCATCTGTAAGTATGGAGGGGGGGGGGCACAATTCGCTGCTGGGTCCAAGTAGATTTTCAAAAAGGTTATTTAGGAAATGAATTCTTTAGCACAATAATGTACATGTGGGTGTTGCATTGTAGGGGGTGGGGTTTTTTATGGGTGTGGCCTCCTGTGGGTGCAGAACAAGGGGGGCCCCATGACCTCCTATTGCCCGGGGACCCCATTAGTTGTCAGTCCGCCCCTGACAGCCGATATATATATATATCTTTTGTTTTAGATTTCTTCCCAATAGTGGCTTAGCCACAGAGAAATAAAAAGGTTTAGACAGCACTCCCTCACTCAGTGGCAGATCCGCTCAATGGTGCACTTGATATTCAGTCTTTGCCACATCCAGAATGAAGTCCAAGTAACCAAGAAGTATCAGTACTCGTGGGCTCTGCTGAAGGGTCTATTTATGAGATGCTTTTCACAATAGGATGCCAGCACCGTTTCACCTACTGGCTAGACATGTGTGAAAGCAAAAAATACAGTTCAGTCCAGTATGGAATATTTCGGAATTCAAAAATTTCAGATTCCAAAATATTCAGACCCAAACGATTGGGAATATCAGAAGCTTCTGATCTGAATATATTTGTACGTTTCCTATATTAGGAATCATGACCT
This sequence comes from Leptobrachium leishanense, assembly GCA_009667805.1. NCBI lineage: Eukaryota > Metazoa > Chordata > Amphibia > Anura > Megophryidae > Leptobrachium > Leptobrachium leishanense. The sequence continues at coordinate 37,345,711 of CM019070.1, forward strand.
GTTAAAATTTAAAAACCTACAGAATGACACAGGAATGGCTCAGAAATGACGCACAGAATGACGCACATGCACCAAAATGACACACAGAGTAATGGACATGCAACAAAATGACACCCAGGATGGAGTATACGCTACAAAATCAGGATATCGTACATCCTCCAAAAATGATGCCCAGAATGAAGCCTATGCTTCAAAATGACTCACAGAATAGTGCACATGTTCCAAAAATTACACACAAAATTAAACATGTGTTCCTGAAATGACACACAGAGCGAAGCACATGTTCCAAAAATGTTACACAGAATGTAACATGTGCTCCTGAACTGATAAACAGATTGACTCACATGCTCCTAAACTGCCCCACAGAATGACACACAGGTGTCAATAAAACTGTGGAGTGTTCAGAATATACCCGATTATATTCTCATCTGGCCGATTATAATCGGATCGGTTCAGATCAATTCAAGATGTTTTCATTCGGAGAACAACTCGGTTCAGGCATCAGAATACAGATTGAATTACCGATTGGCCAAATTCTGAATCGATCTGAACCAAACCGTGCATTTCGGCAACTGGCTTTTTTCAAGTTTAACAAAAGAGATTAGGCTAGAGGTGTGCGTTTCGTTTCGTAACGAATCGCGATTCATTTGAAATTCCGTTAATTTATTCAATTATTTCAAACGAATCGCAGTAGAAACAAAACAAATTGATACATAACGAATCATTGTAGTTGATACGTTATAATGTTTCACACAGCAGCGCGTCTCTCACATAGAGAAACATTGAATGATTCCTCTATGCAGAAAATGCCGAACAGCACCGAAACGGTAATTTATCCCTAGCTTGTAACCCTCATTTTTAACCCTAATCTAACAGCAATTGAGCAGGAATTATTGTTTTTATAGTGATACAAATCTATACGAAATACCCTAACAAAATAACGAAATGAAATAAGGAATCGATCCAAAATAAAATATGAAAATGAATCAGCAGTCAAATCTGTTTCGGCCAATTTTTTTTTTAAACAAATCACATTTTTCAGCAGTGCACACCTCTAGAGTAGGCTGAAACGTTGCTACTATCCTTGTGTGAAAAGCATCTAATAAAGACAGTTGAACAGAGCAAATTAGTGCTGGCACATTTTGGTCGCTCGTTATGGAATCATAGGCCGATCTTCAATGTTATCTTCACAGATGCTTCTATATGGCAGTTGGTCTGAATATAGAGCCGTATTGGAAACAATAAATGGAAAGTTTTATTCAGATCTGCTTTCTGCTTGCTTATGACATACTTCTAATCGGCCTGCTAATCGGCCTTAGTGTGCCTTTCACGCCCTGCCATTAATGGGTTATAAGAGCAGTTCTGGTCCATTCTTGAATTACAATCACCGGCTGTTAGAGATTCATCTCTTCCAAATTGCCCGTACTTCACTATAAAGCCTTCTCCCACACGCACCACTCTCATGCGTTGTCTTTGGTGTCACAGCTGTAATTCAAGTTGTTTTGGCTGTAAGAAAGCAGTTTCTAAAATTGCATCCCAGCCCTCGTGCAAGTTAAATATAGCGAGTGATTGCTAAGTAGCGGGAGTGGTATATCAGAGTATCTGAGTAATGTTATGAGATGTTTCGCGCCACTTGCAATGTGACTTCCTATATTTAGCTTCAAGAAGAATGAAACGCAGATGTGGACCACTTTCTTCAAGACTCAGCAAACCACTCTACAACTGCCTATTCTCACACAGACTGGACAAGTGACTTTGATTAAATCATATATTTATAGTATTTTTCAAAGGATTTGACATTTTCAATGCATAGATGACCAGAGTTGCCAGCTCCACCATGTCTTCCCTCTTCATGGTGATGTTCTTGTTCGTCTTCCTGTGTTCAGCCTGGAAAGCACTCGATTAAACCTTTCTACGTAGCAAAAGAAAATCTGCTTTTCTTGTCTGGCTGATGATATATCGTAACAGAGCCAACTCCAACCTGTCACTTTTGGCCGTGAACTGTGCATAACTAAGAACATTTGCTCATGTAGATTCTATCTCATCTTCGTGTCAAAGAAGCTGGGGCTTTAGAGTTTGGCTCGGACTACTTGGGTTTCCTTCCAGTCTGTTGCTGTAGTTCCAGCTGTCCAACCAAATAACCTTAGTCTTCTATTGATGGGCCCAGTTACATCCGAGCCAGGTTTCCACCTAAGAATTCAACGCCTTCTTGTCCAGTTGTCTGATTGCCCTTCCAGTGAAGTTCCTCTGATAGAGCTCTATCAAAAAAGAGTTTTAAGAGTGCCTAGAGGAGTGTCAGCTATACCCTCCTGACGAGGCCGAAACGATTGTGGGGGTTGCTGGACCTCTCGTGCAGAGATGATATCCTTGGCATTTTAGTACTGGCCACCCTTTCTGGGTGATTTGCAGTCCGATTTGCTTTTGGAATAGTTGTCATTGTAATGGCACCATCAACCTAAAACCTTGTGAGACCTAAGCAGGGACCAACCATAGAGAAGGCCAGCAGTGCTGTTGCTTGTTCTCAGGTCCCTCATAAACCTTTTTGCTCACTAGTGCTCTATAATTCATGAACATAATAGCCATGTTCTTTTTTTCTACCTTCTGGTCCTACAGTCCCTCCATTGTCAATTGTGTCTGCTACACAAGTGTGGTGTCACCTTTAGCTCCATCATACTGAAAGAGTATGTTGGACATCGTCAAAGACCTAACACGTCCCAGATTCCATAAACTGAAGAACTGTGAAAATGATGTTAATGGTGGAATTCCCAGGTCATCATCTGTGACAGTGGTGGTGTCACGACTCATTGTGCGAGGTTGCAGGCTCGAGCCCAATGTGTGGTTAACAAAGTGGAGTGAGGCAGATACATAGCTAGGGGTTCAAGAAATAAAGGTTTATTACATGAGAACAACAACAGGAGTAAACCAAAAGGGAACACTGAATGATAAGGAAGTACTGTATATGAGTTGGCTGGGCGAGACAGGAATGGGACTGATTAAATACACACAATACACAGGAAGGATAGAACACACCAAGCAGATTGGACAGGAAAGGGTTTGACAACAGATAGGTGGACAGTACAGGGACTAGACTGAACAGAAGATACATAGAATATTGGACTCACAATACTTTACAATGAAACCTATGGGATTCGCCTGTTTAAACCTGTAGAATGAAAGCAACAGAAATCTGGGCCTTTTGCCAACGTTTCGTTGCTGTTCGGCGTTCTCTGAATAGATTAACCATTACTTCTCTAGGGGGAATTTCACTGCCACCGAATTGCACCGTATTTCGCTGACAATTCGCCAATATTTGGGGACAGTTTAGTGAATAGCAAAATTGTCACAAAATTGCACCATACGGGGAAATTCGGTAGCCAATTCGGCAGTCTTTGCATAACCCCTTGAGTGTTCCTTTAACAAACCTCTTGTCATGATCCATGGCTACCACCATCCTGAAACCCCCCCCAGTGGTCCAATTCCTGTTCTGTTCCTGCAACCTGCACTTGGTTTTACACCTGGAAGTAGTGAAAGAGTTAACACCAAAAACACACCTCACACTCTTAATCAAATATAGGGCTGTGCCCCAGACTGGACTGTGCTGTGCTGTTCATTGCTATTCAATCCTGACAGAGCAAGTCATTGATTCTGTTAGCTCTGAGATTCAGCTCTGAGACCCCAATTACCTACCTGCTCCTGTTCACCGGATTTCCACCAGATCTCCAGATCTCAGCAACCACCTTTCCTTCTGCAATAACCATACCTGGTCAGTTTTCCCATTCATTCCCCATACTCCACCCTCCTGTCCGTGCAGATCACTGCACCCTGGGCTCCCCACATCCCAATACCCCGGCGCCACCCTGGTGCCATCCTCACGCCCGTGACACCTCTGTTATTAAAATGTAATGTGTGTGAAGGTCTGTTATCCAAGGAATTCCATACGAAATCCTGTAATCAGCTGAAATGTTGCATGTTCGTAGGTTCCTACTGGAGTATGTAAGGAAGGTGGCAGGACACATACTGAGAAAAATGTGCAATGTGTACAGAAATCTAGTATCAAAAGGATCAGGTAAACCGAAAATGCAAATGATAAAGTGAAACCTAATTTCAGTGCCCATTAAAAAGCTTCCTGGAAATTCTTAATGTTGCTAAATGATAACACATAAAATTAGTTATATGGCGAGCACTTATTCCTGACAGCAGTTAAATGATAATGCTTCAACTATTCCATCAAAATTAAACTGAGCATAGACTTTTCTCGGCGTTTAGTATAGGGCATTGAAGAAAATATCTGCCCGGAGCATCATCCCGAACGGCATGATGAAAACAGCATTTCGGGAACTTCCGAGCTACGGAATGAGCTAGATTTAAGTTCTGTCATTAACTATGATAAACATTTTATTCTGTGCCTATGCAGAGTGAAAATTTAAAGACACAATCAAGGCACCATGGCCACTTAAGTAGATTCAAGTGAACACTGTGACTTGAGCATGCCCCATTTGTCTTCCCACCCACCATCCATGATCGCAGCGACAGCTCTTCAAATCAGAGGTATTATCTACGCCTTTTAGTACTGTCAGTGGACGCTGCTTATTTTGTCTTGCACTGCTGACTGGCAGGGCCAGATTAAACCTTTCGCTGCTGAGGCGTTTCACGCCTCTGTGCTGAGCTCATTTTTACCGGTTTTGCTCATCATGTTTAAACGTGTTTTGAAGGCTTATTTTAGTATATGACCCAGACATATTATATATCGTTCTTTCCGTCAGACTCGGCAGATTCATAATATGTCACGTATATGTATACGTGATGTCCTGTCTGTATATTATAACAAAAAATGCAATAAAATATGAATTTTCAATAATTTACAAGGTGTAAACTGTTTTTTTTCACATTTTAACATGCGAGCAATTGCGGTTATATTTTGTATGGGGTGCGCTTGTTAAAAAAATTAGAAATGGGGTCTCGTTACATTTTTTTTTGGGGAAAATTACGCGATTTTTAACAAACGCACCGCATACAAAAATCGTTAGTGCAGCATCATTGTTCACATTATAATTGAAATGGGAATAATATTGCTGCATTAACAAAACAAAAAAAAAGAAAAAAACTTTTTTTTTCTATAATTTTTTTTAAAATATATAATTCTTTTTATTTTTAATTTTAATTTTTTAATAAATACTTTTTTCATGGTCATGTGTGGTATCATTGGAAAGGCCATGCTCTGGCCGATCCAACAGTACCAAACATTAACCCTTAGCTGCCACGGATCGGGAGATAGGGGGTTCATTGGAACCCCCTATCTCCACCATTGGTGGCAGTTAGGGGTTAACTCCAGGACTGGCGTCATCGTGCTATGCACGATGACGCCAGTCCTCAGGGGGCATTCCCGGAAGCTTGGCCGACATCCAAGATGTCGGCCAGCTCTGGGAGAGGATCACGATTTGGCGCTTTTCAGCGCCGAATCGTGATCCGGCACCCAAGGGGTTAAAGGCATGCACGGTTTGGAAAGGCAGGCTGTGCCCTTCCAAACCGTGCCTGTCTTAATCCTGTGACAGCCGGCGATCGGGAGGGAGAGAGGTCCAAAGGACCTCCCCCCTCCCTTTCAGGCGCCTCCTCCGCACACGCGGGGGGGGCGCCTGAATTAGATGTCATCGCGCCGCCGAAATTACATCTAATGGTGCCGGCGGCAGTCCCGGGTGCTGGGCTGACATCAAGGATGTCAGCCCACACCAGGGGGAACAGCGATCGGCCAAAATCTGGCCAATCGCTGGCCGCAAAGGGAGGAGGCTACCTGCGGGTGGACGTGCTGATCGCGTCCTCCGCAGCGAAAGGGATAACATAGGGGCTATTGGAGCAGCAGCTCCAGGCACATGCAGGGCCGGTGCTCCCACTAGGCAAGCTAGGCAACCACCTAGGGTGCACTGCCATCTAGGGGCGCGGCCGGCCCCCAACCCGGGTTCCGTTATTGTACCCGTTCCTCATTGTACGGTTTGTGTAGCAAGCAGTGGCGGCACGCAAAGCCGACAATGTCGGCTCATGGACCCCTGCTAGCGGCTCAAAAAGGTGTGCGTCTTATGGTGACGCGTAGGCGCCACCAGATGATGTGCGGGCACCACCAGAAGCAGATGAAAGAAAAAAAGAGGCAGAAGAAAGAAAGGCACAGAAGAAAAGCCACGAAAGAAAGAAAGAGGCACAGAAGAAAGAACGTCACAGTATTTGATTGAGGGAAATTAGAAAACGGAATCTGAATTCCCGTTGAATCAAAGAGAAATGAGCAATGACGTTTATTTGCTCAGGTAAAGGCTTGGACATTCATTTCCTGGCTTGGAAGAAACCCAACAAAGCTGTCAAGACGCACGCTCATTACTGTCCAGCTATGGCGGATGTATAGCTAGTGCTTATTGTTCATGTTCTAAACTGGTAAATATGGGAAAATGAGAAAGGAGCTGAAGAATAACTGCACCGCAATGATTTTCATGCAGTCGCTACAATACATAAAACACCCAAAATAAACAGAATATCAAAGGACAGTAAATACAAAGAAACAATCCACTCTTCTTAGCAAATGATCACAATATTTAAAAATCGCCTGCTTGGACCGGCTGCCATGCACAGCTGTGCTTCACATGAGATCAATGGGTTTGTAGGGTGAGGAAGCCGAGTTTAAGCAACGAAACGCGTCGGATTACTCCTTTGTCAATGTTTATGTAGCGCTACCCCCTCGAGAGCTGCTGAATTTGACGGGCCTTCTGTCTCACTCCAGTGATTACCCACCTCCAAGTAATACCAGGACAAGATTACTTTAAATAAAAAGGGTTTTATTAGGACTAGCAAGCAAACCCTATGTAGGACAAAGTAATCAACAGTATAACAGTATTGAAAGCGTTAATTTAGCATTACTATTCAACGCAATGGTGAATAAACAAAACAGTAATCTTTACCATACTTCAGTGCAGTTCGATTATCAACTATAATCAACGTAACCAATATCAGTAACCTGTCTAAACCTTATACATTCTGCCTAACCACTGGCCAGTGGAAATTATACAAGCGTTCAAGACTGCTAGCGTTGGGGCCCTTGACTTCTATCGTTGGGTACCTTTAACATGAAACCATATTTGTATTCCACAAAGTGAGAAAGAAATCTTCACAAAGTGTCAAAGAACAACAAGATTAGTAACTGCAGCGATCCTCCTTTTAGCTGCAACTGTGCGGGCAGTAGAACTAGGCCAGACAATAAATTTAGCAATATCAACTCACGCAGGATGGCCGAATACCTCTCTCCGTTTGATACGCTCACCCCTTCCATGGTGGACAGTAGCTCGATCGCTATCTCTTAGCGCTGGAATCACTCAAGGACAGCCGGATCCCTCTCCACGGGACGCACGAGGACAGCTGGATTTCTTCTCCGCTGAATGTACTCGGTCGCTCCCTCTGTCACTGGAACACACACGAAGGCAGACGGACCCCTTCTTCACTGGATGCACAAGGACAGCCGGACGCACGATCCGCTGGTATTGGCAACACGTGAGGGCAACTGGATCTCTCCTTCGCTGAACGTACGAGGGCAGCTGCATGCACGATCCGCCACACAGGACCATTCACGCCGCCAGTCTCACCCCCTCTGGCTTCTCTCTGCTCTGCATGTGCTCTTCCTCTCTTGGAAAAACGCCCCTCCCCCTAGGCACTGCTGGGAGGTGTAGTTCTCTTCCTGACAAATTGCATTAGGCCCTCTGTAATTGAAACCACATGTTCCAGAATGCTTTGCATCTTCCTGTCTTAAACAACTTCCTTTGCCAGTGAAGAGAAAGGAAAAAGGGAGGGGGGAAAGTCCACCGCAGCTGTGACAGGCTGCATATCTCTGTTCAAAGCCTGGGTTACAGTGAAACACAATAGTACACACACAGTTCAAGTAGTCTGCACCACATTTATGTTTTATAAATAACTAGGTGGAAAGCCTGCCCAGAGGGCAGTCTATTGTTAAGTGAGTTGTGCGTGAATGTTCGCCGAAATGAAAGAAGCTCACATGGATATATATATTGCCCCCAGCTCACATGGGTATATTTGCCCCAGCTCACATGGTTATAATTGCCCGCAGCTCACATGGTTATATTTGCCCCAAGCTCATATGGGTATATTTGCCCCCCTGCTCACATGTGTATAATTTTCCCTTGCTCACATGGGTATAATCGCCCCAGCTCACATGGGTATAATTGCCCCCAGCTCACATGGGTATAATTGCCCCCAGCTCACATGGGTATATTTTCCCCCAGCTCACATGGATATAATTGCCCCCCCAGCTCACATGGGTATAATTGCCCCCTGCTCACATGGGTATATTTGCCCCCTGCTCACATGGGTATATTTGCCCCCTGCTCACATGGATATAATTGCCCCACAGCTCACATGGGTATATTTGCCCCCTGCTCACATGGGTATAATTGCCCCCTGCTCACATGGGTATAATTGCCCCCAGCTCACATGGGTATAATTGCCCCCAGCTCACATGGGTATATTTGCCCCCCTGCTCACATGGGTATAATTGCTCCCTGCTCACATGGGTATAATTGCCCCCCGCTCACATGGGTATATTTGCCCCCCAGCTCACATGGGTATATTTGCTCCCCAGCTCACATGGGTATATTTTCCCCCCAGCTCACATGGGTATATTTGCCCCCCTGCTCACAAGGGTATAATTTCCCCCCTGCTCACATGGGTATAATTGCCCTCTGCTCACATGGGTATATTTGCCCTCAGCTCACATGGGTATATTTGCCCCCTTTTCACATGGGTATATTTGCCCCCTGCTCACATGGGTATATTTGCCCTCAGCTCACATGGGTATATTTGCCCGCTTTTCACATGGGTATATTTGCCCCCTGCTCACATGGGTATATTTGCCCCCATGCTCACATGGGTATATTTGCCCCCCTGCTCACATGGATATGATTGCCTCCCTGCTCACATGGATATATTAGCCCCCTGCTCACATGGGTATATTTGCCCCCCTGCTCACATGGGTATGATTGCCCCCTGCTCACATGGGTATAATTGCCCCCTGCTCACATGGGTATATTTGCCCCCTGCTCACATGGGTATATTTGCCCCCCTGCTCACATGGGTATGATTGCCCCCTGCTCACATGGGTATATTTGCCCCCTTTTCACATGGGTATATTTGCCCCCTGCTCACATGGGTATATTTGCCCTCAGCTCACATGGGTATATTTGCCCGCTTTTCACATGGGTATATTTGCCCCCTGCTCACATGGGTATATTTGCCCCCCTGCTCACATGGGTATATTTGCCCCTGCTTACATGGGTATGATTGCCCCCCTGCTCACATGGTTATGATTGCCCCCCAGCTCACATGGGTATATTTGCCCCCTGCTCACATGGGTATATTTGCCCCCTGCTCAAATGGGTATATTTGCCCCCCTGCTCACATGGGTATATTTGCCCCCTGCTCACATGGGTATAATTGCCCCCTTGCTCACATGGGTATGATTGCCCCCCTGCTCACATGGGTATGATTGCCCCCCTGCTCACATGGGTATATTTGCCCCCTGCTCACATGGGTATATTTGCCCCCTTTTCACATGGGTATATTTGCCCCCCTGCTCACATGGGTATGATTGCCCCCCTGCTCACATGGGTATGATTGCCCCCCTGCTCACATGGGTATATTTGCCCTCAGCTCACATGGCTACCTTTGCCCCTTCAAGTTGGCATCACGTGTATTCTCGGAGGCGTGGTTTACGTAAGTCAAGGCTGCGGGCACGTGACAGTGGAGGCCCTGCGACGCTGGTTTCAGAAACCGCCGGCGGCGGGTCCCACTGGGCAGCACGACGGCGGGGGCGGGGGAGGTCCCACAGAGCGGCGGGCCTGCCGCCATCCAACCGCCGCGTCACGCGCCGGCTGTGCCGCGGCTGTTGGATGCGCGCGCAGCCAGGTTGCACTGGTTGCGCGCGCATGCGCAGTAGTGGCTTGGCGACGGACACACCAAGCCTTACTGTTTCATAGTATAGATACTATTGATGTCAAGTTATTTGGTGTTCTGCCTTTATATGGGATTCCTTTATCTATCCCTACATACCCTTTAATCTCCTGTGAAACCTAGTTGTGCATGGCAGCCGGTCCAAGCAGGACCCTGAGGGAAAGACGTAGTGGTTCCTGAACTTGAAGAGAATGAGTATTGCTCGATCTGCCTGATTGTTTTAACAACAAGGTGTCTATTCACAAAGCACCAAATTTGAATGCAATTTCGGCTCATGTCGGCAACTCCATTTCGTCGAAAATTCAGTGAATTCACTATTTATTGAATGGTCAACGTATTTTGCCAAAATTGGAGTCGCCAAAACAGTTATCGGACGTCGGTGAAAAACGCCGAACTTGCATTGGTAAATTCCACCGAACTTAAAAAAAAAGAGGAAGTCTCCTATTCTCCTAATAGAAGCTTAAACCAATAAAAATGTACTAAAAATGACTAAATAATTAAATCTACAAAATAAAAAAGGGACTTTAAAAAATTAGTGAAAAGGTCTGTTACAAAATAAAAAAGCAAAAATGTTGTTTAAAAAAATACAAAACGGTCTTTTAAAAATTAAAAAGGGTTTTTGCAGAAAATAAAAAAATAAATGGTCTTTAAAATAAATTTAAAACGATTTATTACAGTTTTATTGCAGTGAATCCTATTGGATTTGTCTGCGTAAACCTATCGAATTGAAACATTGAAAATCAGGGCATTTCGACGAAATTTCGGGGGAATTCGGGGTACGTGAATAGACGAATCGATAGTTTTGAATGAGACAATTTCAGTGTCACTGAATTGCACTGTATTTTGCTGTCAGTTCGCTAGTATTTGGCAAATTGAAAGCTTTGGGAATAGACAAAATTGCCCCAAACGTTGAAATTGACTGATCGGTAAAATTTACCGTTTTGTGCAATTTGATGACAAATTCAGAGGTTAGTGAATAACCCCATTTAATGTTTACATGCCAGCATGACCAGTAAAATAAATTAGTATGATGCTATAAAAAATATATAAGTCACACAAGAGATCTCTGTTAACATACCAGATACAGAACGCACCTGTAAACATGGAACACAGTGACTATATACAGAATGCACCTGTAAACATGTAACATAGTGACTATATACAGAATGCACCTGTAAACATGTAACATAGTGACTATATACAGAATGCACCTGTAAACATGTAACATAGTGACTATATACAGAATGCACCTGTAAACATGTAACATAGTGACTATATACTGAATGCACCTTTAAAAATGTAACATAGTGACTATATACAGAATGCTAAACATGTAACATAGTGACTATATACAGAATGCACCTGTAAACATGTAACATAGTGACTATATACAGAATGCACCTGTAAACATGTAACATAGTGACTATATACTGAATGCACCTGTAAACATGTAACATAGTGACTATATACAGAATGCACCTGTAAACATGTAACATAGTGACTATATACAGAATGCACCTGTAAACATGTAACACAGTGACTATATACAGAATGCACCTGTAAACATGTAACAAAGTAAATATATTTCCTACATATTTATTTTCTGTGTTAATCTGTATATTTGTGTTTTGTTTCTATATCTTGCATTTTATTACTTTGTATTTCTGGAACGACTGTAAAAATTTCAATGTTCTTGAACCCAGGACATACTTAAAAACGAGAGAAATCTCAATGTATCCTTCCTGGTAAAATACTTCATAAATAAATAAATACACAATTAATATTGTTTTTATTATTTCATTAATCTTAGAAACAATCTCATTCCACTGACAGTATTTCACTATTTTTCCACTTCCTTGTTGTAGCAATGACAAGGTTAGATTCCCAGATTTTAAAAAAAGGCTGGGTGTGCTCTGCATAACTCCTGCTCCTCCACTCCCTACCTGAGCCTGTCTGTTTACCTATGTCAGTGTGCGTTTTGTCACTTTGCAATAAAGCTCGTTAAAGAAAAGAAGAGAGAAAAAAAGAGACACCAGGCAGAGTGCAGCAGCTGCTGCTAGAAGCTTGGAGTGATTGCTGAGAGCTGGGATTGAGGTATGTGCAGGGCACATCTTGGAAATCCAGGAGCCCCTCACACTGTCTTGGCTCCTGATGGGGGCCCTTACACCTCCAGCCCCCTCCTGAATAAGGTGACCCACCCCTCCTGCCTGCTCCTCTCACAAGTGATGGTTTCTGTATTGCAACATAGTATCACTCAGTGTTAAGAGAAGCAGGAAGTAGCATTCCAAACATTTTCTATGGATACAGAGGAATCTAAAGGGTGTATAATTCATAATTCCAGGGGCAAAGTCTGGACATTTCCCCCATTATTCTGGTAAATGTTGGTTTACTTCAAATATGTTACATATTATGTAGAAGTGGTGTGTACAGATTTCCTCAGCTCAGTTATGTCAGTCATTGCCATCTTATGTTTACATGGATTTAATCTGTTTGAAAAATCGAGGAGGAACTTGTAAACAGAAAACTGCAAAAAACATAAACAATGGTAGAACATGATCAAGTATTCCTTTTCCTTTTTTTCGACTACCCACATAAACTTTACAAAATAAACTTCATATAAATGATTACATAACCTCAAAGTATGAAAAGAATAAAAAATAGCAATTGGCCTATTTTTTTGTATTTTTGCCTGTCTGGCCAAAAAGGTCGTCCCCTTATGGATATCATCGAAAATGTTTAATTTTATTCCATATGGGTCTTTCCTCGCTAAATTGGGAACCCAGAAACATTGACTAGCTGTGAAAATTTGTCCAAGGCTTATCAATTGCTGGAGTAGAGGTAACATCACTGCTCTATAACTGTGGAGACACAGGCTCAAATCCTGGCCAGAGCACCTCTCCAGTAAGTGTCCTTGGGCAAGACCCCTAACGGTACATAGTCGCGCCCCCCCCCCCCCCCCAGGACATTCTTGAAAACTAGTGAAGTCTCAATGTATCCTTCCTGGTAAAATACTTTCTCAACCCACCAATAAACCGTTCTAATCCCAATTTTTTTTATTTATTTTTTTGGTGCAAATTTCCTGTAGGTTCATCATTGCGGGCTTGACTAGTCGCTTGTATTTAATCTCTTAGAGAATTAATGTCTATTGGACCAGCAGTATGTATGTTCATATGCTTTAGGAGGGGAATCTGTTTAGAGTTGCCAGAACGTCCATGTTTACCTGGACATATAAGTAAATTCATGCTGATGGGCAGTGCATCAAAAATGAAAGCCCGTAGTATGTGGAATTCATATGTTGCAGGTAAGAAATCATGAACGAATTCTAGGGGACCTGCCTTGATTTCTTTTCTGCTGCATATGAATTATGCATGTTGCAGGGTAGCACTTTCTCCTGTGCTCCCCTTTGCAGGAAATCGTAATCTGTCCTGGAAAACATGGCCCACCTGGCAACTCTCTAAATCTTTTTCCCAACAAAGACCGCTCGTCTGAGATTCTTTACTCGCAGTATCTGAATTCTACATATTGCAGGGGAGCATTTTTCTAAATTTATTATGTGTGTTTGGGAAAACCTGGCAACTCTATTTCCCCCATCTATTCACTACTTGCTGAGCAGCCCTGCACATATATATATATATATATATATATATATATATATATATTATATATATATATATTCTAATGGGCTGTGACCATGCCAGGCCTCCATACCACAATGAAAAGGGAGTGTCCATCTGTAAAATGTGTATTTGGATTGGTATGGCGTCCATAGATTAGTCTTGAACTTCACTCTATCAGGGTTATTCAAAGAGATCCGAATGACTGCCGAAAGGTAACCGAACGCTGAAAATCAGCGTTAGGTTACCTTTCTTGGCCATTCGGCTATCCAGAGAGCAGGCAATTTTGCCAAATCCTGGCGAATTGCCTGCACATACGGTGCCTGTTCGAGGGCAGTGAAATCCCCATAGAGAAGGAAGGCTTCGTCTATTCAGAGAACAAAAACCAGCAGTGAAAAGTTGCCGAAATGCCCTGTCATTCGGTGGTTTAATTCGGCAGGTTTATTCAGGCGAATCCCATAGGCTGCAATGTTAAAAATATTCCCGTTTTAATTCAATATCTACGGAAGCCCAGAAAGGCCATTTTTTTAAAAAAAATTTTGGTTTGTTTCATTAACTTTTTTTTTTTTTTTCTCCATACACTGGAAAAAAAAAGTCAGGAAAACAAAATTGTTTTCATTTGTTTTCCTAACCTTCTTCTTTTTTTTTTTTTTTGTTTTCATACACTGTTAGTAAGGAAGCCCAGAGAGGCCATTTTCAGTTGGGAAGTGTCATAGAGAGGAAGCACACACTGAAAGCATTGATCCTGATTCACAATACTGATCCAGGTAGATCTTGAGGAATGGATTTCCTTGCCTTGATCACTCTTAATTCTCTCACTTCACTAAAGTGTCTATGAAGTCTTCTTCCTCTTCATATATGGAGGTACAAACAAATACTCAAAGATAGGAGTAGAGAAACACAATACAAAAAGCTAGACAGATCACGGATCCCAGAGTTTAGAGGACGGACAGATTGCCAGTGAAGTGAAAGAATGAAGAGTAATCAAGGCAAGGAAATCTATTCCTCAAGATCTACCTGGATCAGTATTGTGAATCAGGATCGAAGCAGCTGCTTTCAGTGTGTGCGCTTCCTCTCTGACACTTCCCAACTGAAAACGGCCTCTCTGGGCTTCCTTACTAACAGTGTATGAAAGAAAAAAAAAAGTCAGGAAAACAATTTTATTTTCCTGACTTTTTTCAGTGTCTGAGGAAAAAAAAAGTTAAAGAAAAAAACCAAAAAAAAAAATTTAAAATGCATGGCCTTTTTGGGCTTCCGTTGATTATAATATTCTGCAGTAGAGTCTCTTTATTTATAGATTTTGTTTTTTATTTTTTAGGATATTTTAAGCATTTTTCGGGATTGTTCTTTTTAATTTTTTTAACTTCTTTTTTCTGTACCAGCCCTTTATTATCGTTCATTGGATCTTATGTGTAAATTTCAGACATTTTCGCTCAGTAGTTTCTTTGCAAACAACAGCGTTTCACTTTTCAAACATTCAAGCGTACTGTTTTTCTAATTTGTTCACTCCATTCGTCTGCTGTGTCGGGTTTTTCCGGCGGCTGCGCTGCGTGTGATTGGCTCCTGCTCGGGTTTTTCCGGCGGGGTTAATCCAGATGTTTTTGCGGGTTTCGGTGTGCGTTCACCCTCGTTTTGCGGTTAGTTTTCGTCAGGTTTGCGGCGACTATTCCCTGCAATGCGGGGACCCTGTGTTGCTTGCTGAATACACCGCAGGGTCACCGAAATGGGATCACCAAATCGAACCGAATTGAAGAGAACGAAAAGTCACTGAACGTGCGGTGACATTTCGAATCTCTTTGAACAACCCTGTGTGTCTCCTTTATTGTACTTATTGTACTGTGTGGGATATTAGTGAACGGACCTCCTGTGAGAACATCTTTGCAATATTCAAAGCTCTCCTGACGACAAGCCCAAGTTGAATAATTCTGAGTTTAAATCAAATCCGAATGTGATCCAGCTGTGATCGCAGCGGCAGATGAATTCTGTTTTATTCAGTGCCAGTTGTACAGGGTATTTTTTTCTTTCAGATTTACAGCCTTCAGTCTGTATTTTCAGTCGTGGCCTTAGAACAATTAAATCTCTTTATAAGGGTTTTATTCTCTCCAAGTCCCAGGATAAGGTGATGGCAAACGCAACATTAAGGCTAGGGTCAGACTAATGCATTTTTCACGTGCGTTTAGCTGCACGAAATCACGGCCGTGCTAGCAGCAAATGACGTCCAATGCCGGGGAACATACGACGAACGGCCGCACGAAAGTTCGTCCGTGCAATGCAAGTGGCCAACGAACGCATTTTTTCAAGAACGTCAAACCGCTACTACTGACGTACAGAGTGCGCTGCGGCCGCATAGCGGCGTGTGTGCGTGATTAGGAGACGTCAGACGCTGCTAATGTCCGGCTAACATAACGTCCAGACGCAAAAAGAGTTTTATTGATGATCCGTACAAGATCACGGACGAAAAGGCGCATCGTATGACCGCTGTCACGTATTCCGGGAAAAATACGTACGTTCGAATGGACAACGTGAAAAATGCGTTCGTCTGACCCTAGCCTAAGGCTAGGGTCAGACGAAAGCATTTTTCCCCGCGAACGTGAAAAAGTGCGTCTGAACACATTGACGTATTTTTTCACGGAATGCGCAAAAACGGTCAGACGACGCGCATTTTCGGGCGTCATTTCGTACGGATCGTCAATAAAACTCTTTTTGCGTCTGGACGTTATGTAGGCTGGACATTAGCAGCGTCTGACATCTCCTAATCACGCACACACGCCGCTATGCCGCAGCTGCGCACTCAGTATGTCAGTACTAGCGGTTCGGCGTTCTCAAAAAAATGCGTTCAAATTCCACTTGCGTTGCACGGCCGGACTTTTGTGCGGCCGTATATTGGCCGTCATTGCCCGTCATCTGCTGCTAGTGCGGCCGTAATTATGTGTGTCAGAACGCACGTTAAAAGTGCGCTGGTCTGACCCCAGCCTAAATCCAGGGATGTGACGTGGCAGGTTTCTCATTTTTTTTCTTTTGTTCTTGCACATAGGATATCTTTTTTTTTTATTTTTTTTTATTTTTGTTTTCCAGTTTGGTAAATTTATGTGTATTATTATACTTTTTAGCACCAACATATTCTGTGAGATCTTTAACCAAGTTGACTTGTATTCTTTAAACGAGCAGACCGTGCCTGGTAAATGTCTAGTTGGAACGACCCCAGATCCCACTTCATTCCCTTTCCACTCCAACCGCGTCTGTCACCCCAATCGTTACTCAACTTTTCAGCTTAATAAAAAGTGCCAAATGTCAATATTTGATAAGCCTTTCAGATTTAAAGAGAAGATGTAAAGTGAATCGTGATGCAGATATTGGTAAATATAGTATATATAGGGTACACCTGAAGGATACTAGACTTTCCCGTTTTTAAGCCGGTAACAAGAACATAAAGGATATAAACTAAGGGGTTTATTCAAAAAGAGGTGAAAAGTTTCCAAAATGTAACTGGACACTGAAATTCAGCGAACGGTGACATTTCTTGGCCATTCGGCTATTCAGAGAGCAGGCAATTAGTCAAATTGTGGCGAATTGCCTGCACATACGGTGCCTGTTCGGTGCCTGTTCGAGGGTAGTGAATCCCCGTAGAGAAGCAATGCTTCGTCTACTCCGAGAACAAAAACCAGCAGCGAAAAGATGCCGAAATGCCCTGCTGTTTGGTGATTTTGTTCGACAGGTTTATTCAGGAGAATCCCATAGGCTTCAATGTTAAAAATATTCCTGTTTTTTAATTCAATATCTAATAAACCAGTAAGCTTTTTTTTTTTTATTCTGCTGTAAAAAGTCTCCTAATTTTTATTATTTTTTTTGGATCTTTTTAGGCATTTTTTGCAAATATTCCCTATTCCTCTCTTAGTGCCACAGTAGTCCTACGTTGTGTTTATTTTTTGCAAATAATTTTTATCGTTTTCTTTTTTCTGTAACAGACCTTTTTTATTATCATTCATTGGATCCTCTGTGTAAATTCCAGACATTTTCATTCTGTAGCTTTTTTGCAAACTTTCAAGAGCACTGGTGTGTTTTTTTTTGTTTTTTATTTTGGGGGGGGTATTTATTCACCTCCTTCATCTGCGTGTCGGGTTTTTCCGGCGGCTGCTCTACACTGTGATTTATGGCTAGTCGGGTTTCTCTGGTGTTTTCGGCAGGCTTCGTTGAGTGTTCCGCGGGTTTTCCCTGCACTACGGGAGCCCTACGGTGCTTGCTGAATACACCACAGGGTCGGCAAAATATCGATCGCCGAATCACCCCGAAGTGCAGGGAACGAAAAGTCACCGAACTAGCGGTGACTTTCCAAATCTCTTTGAATAACCCTGTAAGTGGTGAATTGCCAGAAAACTTTAAGGGAACTAGAAATCTTTTAGCCACAATAATAAAATTGTAGAAAAGTATTTGGCTATTTAGGGCTAAAATTTGCAATCCTTCTTTTCTTTTCCACCCATTCCCCTCTTTTTTTTTTTTCCCACCCACTCCCCTCTTTTTTTTTTCCCACCCACTCCCCTCTTTTTTCTCCCCACCTTCTCATAAATAATAAACCCCCCAGAGAACTCTCACTTTTTTTTTTTTCTCCTGTTTCAGTGTTTACTGGTGAGGACGGATAAAAACGTCAGAGATGCACGACTCGGGTATGTATTCTATCACACACAAACAATAAATCATCGGTGTTGTGGGGAAATGACAAATAATTCTCTCGCGTTCTAGGGATGATGAATTTGGACAAGCAAGAAGTGCTGGAGATCGCAGAGCGCCTGCACGAAAAGCTAAAAACCAAAGGCGATTTCACACACGGCGAGAAGTTGCTCCTGTTAAGGGACACTTTGAAAAGTCCTCTGTTTAATCAGATATTAACGGTTCAGCAGTCCATCAAGCAGCTGAAAGAACAGGTAACTCAAATGTACCAAGCTGAGATTAAACAATGCTGCTTGCATGCATCTAATTAAATTAATACGTAGTGTTTTATAAATGAAAACAATATATTTTTTATCTTTTTTTCTTTTAACTGCTCATGCCGTGGACACAATGTATAGATTTGAATACAGTGTGCGCTACAATATATCAAACTTCCTCTCTTTTGATTTAATTATTTATTATTTATTTTACAAAGCGCTAGTGTTTCCCGGGTTTGTCTTAAGATTCTCCTGTTGCTCTGTTGGATTTTACTTCTGTTCAATGCTAGCGTTTGTCGGCTCTCTGTATAGGTTTACAATATCTTAACTTTTATTTCTGAAAAGGATCATGGTATACCAACATTCAGGAACATGTATTTCGATTTGGCTTTTGAGTAAGGTCGGCGTCAGACGAACGCAGTGATCACGTCCGTGTTGCCAGACCGTTTAGGCTAATGTCAGATGAACGCACTCTGCGTGCGTGCATAACGGACAGACGTACTGACGGAAGATACTGTAGACACCACACGGTCCGTTTTTCTTGACGGACGTAGAAAAAAAAAAAGGGAATTATGGGAAACAAAATTTAATATGAAAAATGGTACATGTGAAAAGCCATTTTGTGCGTCAAGGTGCTGGACGTCGCAAATGCGCTGCGTCTGACTTCGTGTCATCGCACACAGAACGTTACGCGGACGTGGCGCACTATGCGCGTCTGACCTAGCGGTTTTACGTTCTTGCCTAACTTGTGTCCGTTTGCCACGTGCGTTGTGCAGTTCGGTGCGCACGTACTTTGTGTGTGGGTCTCCCTTGATCATGATTCTATGCTACGACGGATGTTAGGCTAGGGTCAGATGAAAGCATTTTTTCCCCGCGAACGTGAAAAAGTGCGTCCGAACGTATTGACGTATATTTTCACGGAATGCGCAAAAACGGGCAGACGACGCGCATTTTCGGGTGTGATTTTGTACAGATCGTCAATAAAACTCTTTTTGCGTCTGGACGTTATGTAGGCTGGACATTAGCAGCGTCTGACATCTCCTAATCACGCAAACACGCCGCTATGCTGCAGCTGCGCACTCAGTACGTCAGTACTTGCGGTTCAGCGTTCTCAGAAAAATGCGTTCAAATTCCACTTGCGTTGCACGGCCGGACTTTTGTGCGGCCGTACATCGTATATTGGCCGTCATTGCCCGTCATCTGCTGCTAGTGCGGCCATAATTATGTGCGCCAGAACGCACGTTAAAAGTGCGCTGGTCTGACCCCAGCCTTAAACTGTGCAGCAACACGGGCGTTAATCGTGCGTTCATCTGACACGGGCCTTAACGTCCGTCGTAGCATAGAATCATGATCCATAGAGACCCACACACGAAGTACGTGCGCACCACACTGCGCATGCACAATGCACGTGGCAAACGGACGCAAGTTTTGCAAGAATGTAAAAACGCTAGATGGACGTGCAGAGTGCGCCATGTCCGCGTAGCGTTCTGTGTGAGTGAGATGTCGCAAACGCGCTGCGTCTGACATCAGCACCTTGACGCACAAAATGCCTTTTCATATTTTGTTTCCCATAATTCCTTTTTTTTTTCTTTTTTTTCTACGTCTGTCAAGAAAAACGGACCATGTGGTGTCTACAGTATCTTCCGTCAGAACGTCTGTCCGTTATGCACGGTGCACACGCAGAGTGCGCTCAGACTGCGTTCATCTGACATTAAGAAACCATTCACTAATCTCTACAGAGATGGTGACTTAGGCTAGGGTCAGACTAGCGCAGTTTTAACGTGCGTTTAGCCGCACGAAATCACGGCCGTACTAGCAGCAAATGACGTCCAATGCCGGGGAACATACGACGAACGGCCGCACGAAAGTTCGTCCGCGCAACGCAAGTGGCCAACGAACGCATTTTTTCGAGAACGTCAAACCGCTACTACTGACGTACAGAGTGCGCTGCGGCCGCATAGCGGCGTGTGTGCGTGATTAGGAGACGTCAGACGCTGCTAATGTCCGGCCAACATAACGTCCAGACTCAAAAAGTGTTTTATTGATGATCCGTACAAAATCACGGACGAAAAGGCGCATCGTATGACCGCTATCGCGTATTCCGGGGAAAATACGTACGTTCGTTCGACCGAACTTTTTCACGGACGACGTGAAAAATGCGTTCGTCTGACCCTAGCCTAATTGGAGAGCATTCGAACCAGTTGGGATTAAACCCTCTAATAGTATAGACATGAAAGTTCAAAGAGAAATGGCAAAAATCACTTCCAGAACTAAGTTTGGTTAGAAATAAAGTTTTAATTTTTATTAATGGACATTTCCAAAATGCAAAGATTCGATAAAACGAGAACAGATGCATATACAAATGTATTTGAGTGTACAAATTAAATAAACAAATTGGGTAATCAACTGTGGCCTCTGTATATGAGCTGCTGGCAACAGAAGCAGTAAAGGGAGAAAGAAGATGCTCCAATAAATGAATATGATGTATCAATAAAATAGCTATGTCCAGATTATTGGGTTTAGTGAAATAAGGTCTATAGGCAATATGTAGTAACCACCTATCAGAATGTTAGTACTCCCAATACCTGCGAGCATATTATGATTGTTCAGTAAATAAAAAATTGCTATAGTAACATAGAACAAAAATTGCTTTCTAGGAGCACAGAAATTATTTGAAAGATTAGAAAATTGACTGTGCCCCAATTGACAATATGCAGATTCTGTGAATAGTCAATTGAAGATTTGGGGATTGCCAGTATTTCCTAGGGATGTGTGTTTCGGGATTTTGGAATTTTCACGAAATTTCCCGATTCGTGCATTTGGATTCGGCCGAAATATTTTTTTTTTTTTTTTTTCCGAAAATTTTTCGGATCCGAACAAATTTTCGAGCCAAAACGAAAACTTTTCGGAATTTTCAAATGGACTAGAAATGTGTAAAATCGAAATTCATTTTCGTTCCATTCGTGATTTCAGCTCCATTCCTGATTTCGGTTCCATTTTAGTAATTTCGGACATCGTATTTATATCGCTGATTCTGTAATTAAATTTTATATTCTTGCCATCTCAATGTATCCTTCCTGGAAAACATGCGAAATCTCAATGTATCCTTCTTGTAAAACATGAGAAATATCAAAGGCAGAATTATTTTATCGTATCCGAAAATCCATTAGTGGTTTGGTATGGAGGTTTGGTATCGGACGTTGTTGTAGGTGAAAATTTGGGATCTAGTGATCACCAGTCAGTATGGTTTAATATAACAACAGGGATGGAGCCGCACCACACAAGAACGAAAGTTTTAGACTTTAAAAAAACTGATTTTTCTAAAATGAGATTTTGTGTGAAGGAGTCATTATCAGACTGGAGGAGTTTAAAGGGAGTCCAGGAGAAATGGGATTATTTAAAGGAAGCATTATTGAAGGCCACAGGAAATTGCATTCAGCTTGTTAGCAAAAACAAAAAAGGGAAGAAACCACTGTGGTACTCTGCAGAAGTGGCCAAAATAGTGAAGAACAAAAAGACAGCATTCAATAATTATAAAACAACTCAGTGAAGAAGATAGGCAAACCTATAAAATTAGGCAGAAAGAGGCAAAGCAATTTATAAGAGCTTCCAAAGCACACGCAGATGAGAAAATAGCTCAGTCAGTAAAAAAGGTGGACAAAACATTTTTTAGATACATAAACGAGAAAAGAAAAGTAAAACAAGGATTAGTTAGATTAAAAACAAAGGAAGGAAGGTATGTAGAAGAGGATAAAAGTCTCGCTGACTGCCTCAATGAATATTTTTGTTCAGTCTTTGCAGAAGAAAAGGAAGGAAAGGGACCTCAGTTAGGAGAGAACACTAAAGAGACATTTACATATCAGTTTACAGAGGAGGAGGTTCTACAGCAGCTGTCTAAAGACAAATAAGTCAATGGGGCCTGATGGGATCCACCCTAAATTATTAAAAGAGCTCAGTGATGTAATAGCAAAACCATTAACAGATTTATTTAACCAATCCTTGTTAATGGGAGTCGTCCCAGAAGACTGGAAATTAGCAAATGTTGTGCCCATTTACAAGAAGGGTAGTAGGGAGGAATCGGGGAACTATAGGCCAGTTAGTCTTACGTCAGTAGTGGGGAAATTAATGGAAACCATGTTAAAGGAAAGGATTGTTGAACATCTAAAAACACATAGATTACAGGATCAGAAACAACATGGGTTTACCTCGGGGAGATCATGCCAAACTAATCTTATTGATTTTTTTTTGATTGGGTAACAAAAATAATAGACACAGGTGGTGCAGTAGACATTGCTTATTTAGATTTCAGTAAGGCTTTTGATACTGTTCCGCATAGAAGGCTTATCAATAAATTGCAATCTTTGAGCTTGGATTCCAATATTGTTGACTGGATTAGGCAGTGGCTGAGTGACAGACAACAGAGGGTTGTGGTAAATGGAGTTTATTCGGCGCAAGGTCTTGTTACCAGTGGGGTACCTCAGGGGTCAGTACTTGGACCCATTCTCTTTAATATTTTTATTAGTGATATTGCAGAAGGTATTAATGGAAAAGTATTTCTTTTTGCTGATGACACAAAGATTTGCAACAGGGTTGACGTTCCTGGAGGGATCAGCCAAATGACAAATGATTTAGGTAAACTAAAAAAATGGTCGGAGTTGTGGCAATTGAGTTTTAACCACTTCACTGCTGAGGACGCGCTCAGCGCGTCCTCAGCAGTCCCGCTGGTATGCGGAGGACGCGCTGAGCGCGTCCTCCCATCGGGGTCAGCGTTCGGCCGGGTTCCGGCCGATCGCTGGCCCCTCCGGTGCGGGCTGACATCCTGGATGTCAGCCCGGCATCCGGACCAGCAGCCGCCAGAATTAGGTGTCATCGCGGGGGCGCGATGACACCTAATTCAGGCGCCCCCCCCCGCATGTGCGGAGGAGGCGCCTGAAAAGGGAGGGGGGGGAGGTCCTTCGGACCGCTCTCCCTCCCGATCGGTGGCGCACAGGGGGTTAACCCAGGCATCATTTGGAAGGGCACAGCCTGCCCTTCCAAATGATGCCTGGCATTAACCCCTGGGGAGCTGGATCGCGAATCGGCGCTGAAAAGCGCCGGTTCGCGATCCTTTCCCGGAGCTGGCCGACATCTTGGATGTCGGCCAAGCCTCCGGGAACTCCCCCAGAGGACTGGCGTCATCGTGCGTAGCACGATGACGCCAGTCCTAGACTTAACCCCTAACTGCCACCAACTGTGGTGATAGGGAGTTCCAATGAACTCCCTATCTCCGGATCCGTGGCAGCTAGGGGTTAAATTTTGATATCGTTGGATCGGCCAGAGCATGGCCGTTCCAACGATACCAAACATGAAAGTGAAAAATTTTGTAAAAAAAAAAAAAAAATGAAAAATAAAAATTAAAAAAAATTTAAAAAAAAATTAAAAAAAGAAAAATAAACACTTCTTTTTTTTATTTTTTTTTGGTTTGTTAATGCAGCAATATTGTTCCCATTTCAATTATAATGTGAACAATGATGCTGCACTAACGATTTTTGTATGCGGTGCGTTTGTTAAAAATAGTGTCATTTTCCCCAAAAAAAAATGTAACGAGACCCCATCTCTAATTTTTTTAACAAGCGCACCCCATACAAAATATAACCGCAATTGCTCGCATGTTAAAATGTGGAAAAAACACTTTACACATTGTAAATTATTGAAAATACATATTTTATTGCATTTTTTGTTATAATATACAGACATGACATAACGTATACATATAATAATGACATATTATGAATCTACCGAGTCTGACGGAAAGAACGATATATAATATGTCTGGGTCATATACTAAAATAAGCCTTCAAAACACGTTTAAACATGATGCGCAAAACAGGTAAAAATGACCTCAGCATAGGGGCGGGAAAAGCCTCAGCAGCGAAAGGGTTAATGTGGATAAGTGCAAGATAATGCACCTGGGACGTAAAAACCCCAGGGCTGAATATAGAATATTTGATACAGTCCTAACCTCAACATCTGAGGGTTGGGATTTAGGGGTTATTATTTCAGAGGATCTAAGGGTAAGTAGTCAATGTTATAGAGCAGCAGGAAATGCTGGCAGAATGCTTGGTTGTGTAGGGAGAGGTATTAGCAGTAGGAAAAGGGAAGTGCTCATGCCACTGTACAGAGCACTGGTGAGACCTCACTTGGAGTACTGTGTGCAGTACTGGAGACCGTATCTCCAGAAGGATATAGACATCTTAGAGAGAGTTCAGAGAAGGGCTACTAAAATGGTGTACGGCTTGAAGGAGAAAAGTTACCAGGAAAGGCTTAATGATCTTAACATGTACAGCTTGGAAAAAAGACGAGACAGAGGAGATATGATAGAAACATTTAAATACGTAAAGGGAATCCACAAGGTAGAGGAAGGGAGTATATTTAACCCTTTCGCTGCTGAGGCTTTTCCCGCCCCTGTGCTGAGGTCATTTTTACCTGTTTTGCGCATCATGTTTAAACGTGTTTTGAAGGCTTATTTTAGTATATGACCAGACATATTATATATCGTTCTTTCCGTCAGACTCAGTAGATTCATAATATGTCATTATTATATGTATACGTTATGTCATGTCTGTATATTATAACAAAAAATGCAATAAAATATGTATTTTCAATAATTTACAACGTGTAAAGTGTTTTTTTCACATTTTAACATGCGAGCAATTGCGGTTATATTTTGTATGGGGTGCGTTTGTTAAAAAAATTAGAGATGGGGTCTCGTTACATTTTTTTTTGGGGAAAATGACACTATTTTTAACAAACGCACCGCATACAAAAATCGTTAGTGCAGCATCATTGTTCACATTATAATTGAAATGGGAACAATATTGCTGCATTAACAAACCCAAAAAAATAAAAAAAAAGTGTTTATTTTTTTTTTTTATTTATTTTTTTACAAAATTTTACACTTTCATGTTTGGTATCGTTGGAACGGCCATGCTCTGGCCGATCCAACCATACCAAAATTTAACCCCTAACTGCCACGGATCGGGAGATAGGGAGTTCCAATGAACTCCCTATCTCCACAGTTGGTGGCAGTTCGGGGTTAAGTCTAGGACTGGCGTCATCGTGCTACGCACGATGACGCCAGTCCTCTGGGGGAGTTCCCGGAGGCTTGGCCGACATCCAAGATGTCGGCCAGCTCCGGGAAAGGATCGCGAACCGGCGCTTTTCAGCGCCGATTCGCGATCCAGCCCCCCAGGGGTTAATGCCAGGCATCATTTGGAAGGGCAGGCTGTGCCCTTCCAAATGATGCCTGGGTTAAGCCCCTGTGCGCCGCCGATCGGGAGGGAGAGAGGTCCGAAGGACCTCCCCCCCCCCCCCCCCCCCTCCCTTTCAGGCGCCTCCTCCGCACATGCGGGGGGGGGGCGCCTGAATTAGGTGTCATCGCGCCCCCGCGATGACACCTAATTCTGGCGGCTGGTGGTCCGGATGCCGGGCTGACATCCAGGATGTCAGCCCGCACCGGAGGGGCCAGCGATCGGCTGGAACCCGGCCGAACGCTGACCCCCAATGTGAGGACGTGCTCAGCGCGTCCTCAGCACACCAGCGGGAATGCTGAGGACGCGCTGAGCGCGTCCTTAGCATTCAAGTGGTTAAAAGGAAACAAAATAGCAAAACAAGAGGACATAGTCTTAGATTAGAGGGGCAAAGGTTTAAAAGTAACATCAGGAAGCATTATTTTACTGAGAGGGTGGTGGATACACGGAACAGTCTTCCAGTAGAAGTGGTAGAGGCCAAAACAGTGATTGAATTTAAGCAGGCATGGGATAGGCATAAGGCTATCCTAAACAAAAGATAAATCCAGGTAAAGTATCCATGTAATTGGGCAGACTAGATGGGCCGAAAGGTTCTTATCTGCCGTCATTTTTTTTTATTATTTTTTTTTTCTAGTTTACGTCAAAACGAATAGACACTTTGAAACGAGGAGAACAGACGTTTCGAAAAACACGAAAATTTCTGAAATCACGAAAAAAAGTCGATACGAAAATTTTCAAAGTCCGAACGAATCGAACCGAAAAAAAAATCGGTGCACAAGCCTAGTATTTCCCATCGGTAGACACAGTGGTTGTTAGAATTAGTTTTCTGTATACTTATTGTGACACAAGACTGCTCTTTAAGAAAAATTCCGTATTAGTGAGGTTTGTTCATGAATAAAACAGAAGGATGTGACCATCTCCAATTGCCATCCACCAATTCAACAAACCATTGCTTTCGTAATCCCAGTGAATCCCTATTGAGACAGCGTTTCTTTTCAGTAGGTAACATAGGTTAGTCAAAATAGAGGACAAATCCCAATGGCAACCTTGTATCACAATACATAGAAACCCATATTGGTTATTAATAAGGCAGAGGAATGTATCTGGCTTTAAATGCCATCCACCAATTAGAACACAATTGCTGTTGTGGTCCTATCAAATCCCTGATATACATTCAACAATTATTACTCTGATATAAGGAAAAAAAAAATCCAAAAAAAGCCTCATGTCACAATGAACAATTGTAGGTCGAAGGTTCAATGTTATGATAATAAAGAGCAGTCAAACATGGTTGAACCTGTGTCAAATCAGCAACAAAAAGGAAGTTTCCAATCTGCCCCTATAACTTGATATAAATTTCTATTGTGTCCCTAGTCTCCCTTCAAATTCCAATCAGAGAGCATTCCATGCAATTCTTGTTTTATGTTACTATAGCAATTTTTGATTTACTGAACAATCATAATCTGCTCGCTGGTGTTGGGAGTACTGACATTCTGATAGGTGGTTACTACATATTGCCTGTAGACCTTCTTTCACTAGGCCCAATAATCTGGACATAGCTATTTTATTGATACATCATATTCATTTATTGGAGCATCTTCTTTCTCCCTTTACTGCTTCTGTTGCCAGCAGCTCATATACAGAGGCCACAGTTGATTACCTAATTTGTTTATTTAATTTGTGCACTCAAATACATTTGTATATGCATCTGTTCTCGTGTTATTGGACATTTCCAAAATGCAAAGATTCATTAATAAAAATTAAAACTTTTTATTTCTAGCCACCAATCTTCGTTCTGGAAGTGGTTTTGCCATTTCTCTTTGAACTTTCATGTTCATCTGACATTGTTCTTTAGGCTAATCTCGAATAAAAATGACACAATAATAAACCTCTCTTCACCCTGTTGCCTGATGTGTTTTTTTTTTTTTTTTTTTTTTTTTTTTTTTTTTTTTTACGTGAAGTTGACCTTCACGATTTGCGACTATCCAGTCCATAATTTACTATTTCTGACATAATAAAAGGCTAAGGCCAACAATTGGAAAAGGCAATCTTAAAGATTCCCACTGCATAGGTTCTGCATTGGGATAGTGAAGGATATGTGTTTCTGATGGTTAAGGACAATCAATGTCGCATTAAAGGTTTCATGGACTGAGAGAGCTGAGGTTTTGGGTGTGTCTCTGCAGCAACCTTGTAAAATACATTGTCCCTCTTCCCCATACTACTTGCCTCTCATTGCTCCTCTGCTTCATTCTTCTCACATCCCATTTTTCACACCTATTGTTGTGCAGCTTCCCAAACCCTTTCAATCTCAGTGAGTTGCTTTAGTACAGGGGACATAGTGTAACGGTCTACTCACTGGATCTATTTTGGGACATGGTCCTAGAGCTGCAGCACCGATGGCCTTTATGTTAACCTGACCCAGAAAGGTGAATTTCTTATACATTTTTTTGGAGCTAACCTGAAAATGTCACTTCTACGTAATATATTGAGAAATAATGCACATAGAATATCGTATGTAACATGTAGGCAATAAAATTCAGATTAGGGAGCCTGTTGCTGAGCATATCGACGGCAAAGACGGTCAGACCTACCGATGGGCATTTTAGTTTTCCGATAGCTGAGACTCTAGATCTCACAGTGGCTTCCAAAGATCAAAAACCTTGTTGCATGACTCCCACTGATCTCAGGCAGCACAGTATCTAGTAGATGAATCCATAGAGAATACACAAAATGAAAATGTCATTATGTGTTCAAAACCTCCCAGGTTCATCCACCTCCCACACATCCCCCCCCCCTTTGTCAATCTCTACACTGGCTCCCTGTTTCTTTTAGAATCCAATTCATTATACAGGTCCTCGGATACAAAACTCTCCATAACCGCGCCCCTGCCTACATCTCCTCCCTTAACCGGTACTTCCCGTCCCACACACTTCACTCGGCCAATGATCTGATGTTATCAGCTTCTCGTACCCACACTCCCAACTCTCGCCTTCAGGACTTCTCCTGAGCTGCCCCCTTTCTATGGAACTCCCTCTCCCCGTCTCTCCAGTCCTTCAAGAAGTCTCTGAAAACACATTACTTCAGAGAAGCCTATCGGCTCACTCCATAATCCCCCTCTGTTCATCTCTTACTCCATCTTCCCATTCAGCCACATGCACCCCACTCTTTGGGCCATATTACATTGTTGGTGCTAACTTAACCAGAGCTGTTGTAAACTTAAAACCTCCATAGGCTATAATGGCTCTGGGAAGTTTACAACAGCTCTGGTTAAATTAGCACCAACTATGTAATATGGCCCTATATGTTCTCTACTTACCCTCACCTAGTGTGCCACCCCACTCTTCTTAGATTGTTAGCTCTTGAGCAGTGTCCTCTATCCTACTGTTCTGTGTGCTTAACTTGTATATTTGTTTATTCTGCCTCCCGTTGTACAGCGCTACAGAACTTGTTAGCGCCTTATAAAAACTTGTGACTGGGTACAGACTTGTTGGCATACGGCCGTCTTGAGTTCTAATTGGTTAAGTATGAATCCGAGCAGTGGTTTAATGGAGTTCTAACCCCATTTGCTAATTTGAAACAGGGCATGTTTTTTTTTTTTTTTTTTTTTCGCTGGAATCTAAAAGATTACGTGTCTATTGTTTTCCCTCTTCTTTTTTTTTTCTGTTTCAAAAATGTAAATTTAGAAGCCGGTGGTTATTTTCTTGGTATGCCGGGCTGAAGGATATCACTTGTCGCTGGTGAAAGGGATACACTGTAATAATAAGGTGTTGTCAGAAATGCTATTTTAGAAACGCACTCTTTCATCTTCCTGCGCAGGTAATTGCAGATTAGCAGAGTGTGTTTTGTAACATAAGAGATCGTGCGTGAGATATATTAGAGGCCCTTGTTTTATAATCCTTTCCATTGTCCCATTCAGCCATATTGTAACGTTCAAATTGCAGCAAGAAAGTGGGAGCTGATACCTGGTGCTCTCATTCCTTGTCGATATGTGGGTCATTTTATAAAACACTGGTGAAAATCGTCAGTGTAGCAGCACGGCATCACCCATCCGGTCACTCGGCTCTAAGAACACCGTGATTGGCTTTTCTTTTACTTCTCTACAATTCCTATCTTTCTTAATATATGTGTATTCTATGCAACACTTTGTTTTTATTGAATAAGGTTTACATTTCTGTCCAGACCGGGCTTTTATCGAGATGCATCTTGATCAAAGGCCAGTTAGGACTAAGGCTGGGGTCAGACGAACGCAGTGCGAACGCGCATGCAGCCGCACTTTATCATGGCCGTAGTAGCAGCAAATGATGGGCAATACACGAAGTACGACCGCACGAAAGTTCGGCCGGGCAACGCAAGCGGCAAACCAACGCATTTTTTCGAGAACATGATACCGCTAGTACTGACGTACAGAGTGCGCTGCGTCGGCATAGCGGCGTGTGTGTGTGATTAGGAGATGTCAGACGCTGCTAATGTCCGGCCAACATAACGTCAAGACGCAAAAAGGGTTTTATTGATGATCCGTACAAAATCATGGACGACAATGCGCATCGTATGACCGCTATCGCGTATTCCGTGAAAAAATATACGTCCGTTCGTTCAAACACACTTTTTCATGGACGACGCAAAAAATGCGTTCGTCTAACCCTAGTCTAAAACGTTGCTCATACGCAAAAAAAATTTCTTTTTTTTAAGGCCGGGGTCAGACGAGTGGCTATATGCGCCCGTACTGGCGTGCCTCCCGGCATCTGTCGCAGCATTGTGATGCTTTGGGGCCGGGCACATGCTGTAGTGTGCGCACAAATTATGCGCACTACACCAGGCGTGCTGCGGGAGTTCTGAAAGCCTCCCCGTCAAACGCTATGACGCGCGTTCAATGGAGCTACAAAGCGTGATCCTCCATAGGAGGATGTTAAATGTATGGCTGAGGTAACAATAATCAAGTTAGTTGTACGCAAATACCATATCCGGGCTCGAATTTGGCAATTTCAATGCGCTGTAACATCAATTTGGCATCTGCCCATTCAACCCTTTCACTGTTGAGGACGTGTGGGACACGTCCTCATTGACGCACGTTACATGCTGAGATACTCACCTCTCTGTCCGGTGTCCCGCGGCGGTCTGACTTCAGCGTCCTCAGACGCTGAAGTTAAAACCCTCCCGCCATCAATGATGTCATCGCGCCATGCTTGAGGGGTTAAAGCCAGGCACTGCTTAAAAGGGGAGACTCTCCCTTTTCATGCAGGGCCTGGCTTTTGGCGCTGTGCTTTCCCAATTGGGAGGGAGAGGGATCTGAACGGATTCCCCCCCCCCCCCTTCCAGGTTATCTCCCGGCATTGCCGGGGGGGTCATCTGGAAATGATATATCCAGAACCATGGCAGCTAGGGAGTCATGGAGGGTGTCATTCGAAAGGTCTGAGCATGGCCTTTCGAATGCTACCCAACATGACCATGTACAAAGTTAATTAAAAATTAAAACCATTTTTTTTGTGTTTTTATTAATGCAGCATCATTGTTCACATTTCAATTATGTGAACAATGATGCTGCGCTAATGATTTTTTCTATGGGGTGCGTTTGCTAAAAATCACGTAATTTCCCCCAAAAAAATTTAACAAGTCCCCATTTCTAATTTTTGTACAAGCGCACCCCATAGAAAATATAATCATGCTCATGTGGGAAAAAACACTTTACATGCTGCAGATGATTAAAAATTCTAATTTTATTGCATTGTTTGTTATAATATACAGGCAGGACATGACGTATACATATAAAAATGATATATTAGGAGTCTGCCGGAAAGAACGATATATAATATGTCTGGGCCATATAATAAAATGTGGCTTCAAATCGCGTTTAAACATGATGAGCGAAAGCGGTAAAAATGAGCTCAGCACACAGCGGTGAAATGGCTCAGCAGTGAAAGGGTTAACTTTTAGTCATACAGTACAAATTGTGAGTGTGATGGGTGGAATCAGAAGTGGCAAGTAACTTTTCGGCCTGTCTAGAAGCTTAGTAATTGAAATGTTGACGTGTGTGTGTGTGTATATATATACACTATATTGCCAAAAGTATTCGCTCACCCATCCAATTAATCAGAATCAGGTGTTCCAATCACTTCCATGGCCACAGGTTTATAAAATCAAGCACCTAGGCATGCAGACTGTTTTTACAAACATTTGTGAAAGAATGGGTCGCTCTCGGGAGCTCAGTGAATTCCAGCGTGGAACTGTGATAGGATGCAACCTGTGCAACAAATCCAGTCGTGAAATTTCCTCACTCCTAAATATTCCACAGTCAACTGTCAGCTGTATTATAAGAACGTGGAAGTGTTTGGGAACGACAGCAACTCGAAGTGATAGGCCACGTAAACTGACGGCGCGGGGTCAGTGGATGCTGAGGTGCATAGTGCGAAGAGGTCGCCAATTTTCTGCAGAGTCAATCGCTACAGACCTCCAAACTTCATGTGGCCTTCAGATTAGCTCAAGAACAGTGCGCAGAGAGCTTCATGGAATGGGTTTCCATGGCCGAGCAGCTGCATCCAAGCCATACATCACCAAGTGCAATGCAAAGTGTCGGATGCAGTGGTGTAAAGCACGCTGCCAGTGGAGCAGTGGAGACGCCTTTTCTTCAGTGACGAATTGCGCTTCTCCATCTGGCAATCTGATGGACGAGTCTTGGTTTGGCAGTTGCCAGGAGAACGGTACTTGTCTTACTGCATTGTGCCAAGTGTAAAGTTTGGAGGGGGGAGGAGGATTATGGTGTGGGGTTGTTTTTCAGGAGCTGGGCTTGGCCCCTTAGTTCCAGTGAAAGGAACTCTGAATGCTTCAGCATACCAAGACATTTTGGACCATTCCATGCTCCCAACTTTGTGGGAACAGTATGGATCTGGCCCCTTCTTCTTCCAACTTGACTGTGCACCAGTGCACAAAGCAAGGTCCATAAAGACATGGATGACAGAGTCTGGTGTGGATGAACTTGACTGGCCTGCACAGAGTCCTGACCTCAACCCGATAGAACACCTTTGGGATGAATTAGAGCAGAGACTGAAAGCCAGGCCTTCTCGTCCAACATCAGTGTGTGACCTCACAAATGCGCTTCTGGAAGAATGGTCAAAAATTCCCATAAACACACTCCTAAACCTTGTGGACAGCCTTCCCAGAAGAGCTGAAGCTGTTATAGCTGCAAAGGGTGGACCGACGTCATATTGAACCCTATGGATTAGGAATGGGATGTCACTTAAATTCATATGCGAGTCAAGGCAGGTGAGTGAATACTTTTGGCAATATGTGTATATATCTATACACAGTTATTTTTTTCTCAACCTTTTTTTCAGGGGTCAACTCCACACAAAAAAAACAAAGTGTGGGAAGTCACTTTCTGTCCTTTCTGGTCTTAAAGATTACTGGGAGCTGCAGCCCTTCTTTATGCATGAGAATGCCATTCCTCTGGCAAACTCTGGGAAAAAAAAATTCATTCCCATGCCGTCCCAATTTACTAAAGTCCAGAAAAACAAAACCTTAAATACAAAAGGGAGTGACGTTCCTCCTGCTAAAATAGTGAGGGAACTGCCTTCCTGCAGGACTTGACCCCTGCCTTTTTTATTTATGCTGTTTAATGCGGCACAATTTATTTTCTTTTTTCCTTTCTAGAAATTGTTTTGCTGTTCATGTACCGTGTGTAAAATTTCACAAAGTTATCGTCTTGCTCCCTTTCACTGTTAGGGTAATTTCTTTATTTTTGCCCTGCGTTTTAGATGTGGTTTTCTTTCTCCCTTCGTTCTCAATTTAACGCGCTTCATTTTTATTTATTTTTTTTGTTTTTCCTATACGATTGTTTTGAGTTTTTTTTCCCCTGCTGTAAGAACGGTGCGTCCAGCATTTCAATTGGCGATTGTGTCGTCGCGGCGTGAGATTTGTTTTGTAAATGTCACTTTAAATAAAGAGCAAAAAAAGTAAACAATAAAAATAATTAAATTCTCAAGGTTATGTTTTAATGACAGAATAATCTGGCCGTGTCTGTAGTTTTTGTCTTTGTAAGCGATATCTCGCATGACTGTAAATATGCCCGTGTTTTATAAATGAGATCTCGCCGCCATTAGGAAAGTTCATCGCTCTCTTCATTATTTCAGTAAGTCCTGGAAAATTGTTTTTAATTAATTTACTTTGACTGGATCAATTCTATTTCCTCAGCTGAACCGTATGCCAGCTGACCGCTCTGCCGAATTTGATTTCACAAAGAAAGGTTTATTGGTATTTGAAGCGGGCTCTTCAGCACGATTGGCAAACAAGAACACCTCTTTGTCCTTTGACAACTTTGTTTCGTCTAGATTGCCTCACATCGGTCCCAACTCAACAGACGATGAATTTAGCCAAAACCTCCAACAGATGGCAAAGGTAAGGGAAAGTGGATTTTTTTTTCTCCCCCCCCCCCGAATAACTATATTTGATATAACAGTGACGCCTCTAAAAACAAAAACATAAGTGTTTTTTTGCCCTGCTTTTTTAACAAATCCTTCTTTACATCGCACTCGGTTTTCCAGGTGTAAGATCCGTTCAACTTGGGTTTGTAGGACATCAATGCCATTGGGACAAGCACGACTTGACAAGCCCCCCCCCCTCCAAGCTTCATTGATTTCTAGCAAAGCAGCATGTCCCCCTGAAGACTTAGGCAAGGGTCGGACGAGCAAACTATGTGCGCCCGTACCGAGGTGCCTCCCGGCGTCCGTTGTAGCGCAGTCACGAATTTGCTTGCACTACAGCGGTCGTGCTGCAAGCCTCCCCGTCAGGGGCGTAACTAGAATTCACAGGGCCCCATAGCAAAATGTTGTATGGGCCCCCCCGCCTGCGACAACCCCCCCCCCCCGCAGCCTAGCCCCCCACACCAAAAAATTAACACACTACACTCATGTGGCACATTACCCAGGCAACAGCTTGTAATAATTTCTCCCCAGCATACCAATTAATTTTCCCCAATATCAATTACTTCCCCAATATCAAATTCATTTATCCCCTAATATCAATTTATTCCCAATATCCATTAATTACCCCTATATCAATTTATTTCTCCCCATATCAATTTAATCCCCCCCCCCCATATCAATTTATTTCCCCACAACATCGACTTTCCCCCCCCCTCCCCGCCCCACATACCTCATGGGTTGGGGGAGCCGGGAGAGAGACGTACGGTCACAAGAGGAGGCTGGAGACAGACACCGGCCGTCGACCCTCGCTGATGTCACGAGGCGCGCCACGTGACCTAATCGGCGTGGGGCCGACAACTTGCAGGCCTTGGGGGCGGTGCCAGAGTGCGGCACTGCCAGGCTCACACTTCGCCGTCTCCGCGAGCTGCTTGCTGGGCATGGGGCACATCTGACAGCCTGGGAGCAGTGGCAACTACCGGGGGGCCGGAGCGCCTGCACTGGCTGTCCCCTGGTTGTTGTCATCCTCACCGGGCCCCATAGCACCCGCGTGGGTCGCTATGACGGTAGTTCCGCCAATGCTCCCCGTCGAAGTGCTAGGACGCGTGTTCAACAGCCCTGCAAATCGCGATACTCCATAGGAGGATCGAGCCTTGCAGCGCTGAGCGCACTAACTGTGCTCAGCGAGGTGGCCAGACAGATGTCAGAGTGGAAGGAACGACCACTTACACAGACATTCCTACCGCTCTGCAAAACGGTCGTCTGAACCCGGCCTTAAGGGTCTTTTCACATAGCAGTGCGTGCAATCTCGGGGCTTTGCATTTCGTCCCATTTCACAGGGAATTCACTATTTAGCGAATCGTCACCAAAGCGCTTATCGAACGTTGGCAAAAACCACCGGATTGTGCCGAATTGGCATCGGTGAATTCCACCGAACTGCAAATTAGTCTCCTTTTTTCCTAATAGGTGTTTTATTAAACCAATAAAAATTTATTATGTGTTGAAATAATAAAGGCCCTTTTAAAAAATTAATGAGGTTTGGTCAGTTACAGAATAAAAAAGGCACTTTTTTTAATCTAGAATACCTTTTTGTATAATTAAAAAAAAAAAAAAAAAAAAAAAAGCGACATGTTTTTTGCAGAAAAATGTAAAGACTAATCGTGATAAAAAATTATTAAAATTAAAAGATACTACCTTTGAATCCTATGGGATACGCTTGTGTAAACCTGTCGTACAGAAACTCCAAAAATCTGGTAATTTTGCCCGAATTTCATTGCAGTTCTGGAATAGAAGACGCAATGGTGCCGGCTGGGTGGAGTAGAGGTAACATCACTGCTCTGCATGGAGAGAGCCTGTGGAGACATGGGCTCGATCCCAGCGAGCAACCTCTTCAGTAAGTGTCCTTGGGCAAGACACCTAACGGCACATACTCGCCACCCAGGACATACTTGAAAACGAGAGAAATCTCAATGTATCCTTCCTGGTAAAATCCTTTCTCAAAAAAAAAATTGGTCTCCTGCAGGGCAATTTTGTGGGGCCAAAACGTGGCGAACTTCACTGTAAATTTGTCAATATTTGGCAAATTAACAGCTTAGCGAATAGAAGAATTGCACCAATCGGTGAAATTCACCATCCGATGCAATTTTGGGTCAATTGCGAGGTTACTGAATAACCCCTTCAAACTTCAACACGATTTAAATGTACCCTCTATCCCAGGGCGAGTGGAAATGCACATGAAGGCAGCATGATAAATTATTTAGTGCTGCCTATTCCGGCGACTGTGTTTTTTGGCCTGGCCGCCAGCTGGAGAATCCAAGATTGCTTCCTATGATATTTTTGTAACTTTATTCTGAATAAAATATTTAACAGTGTCATTTTATAAGAAGATAATTTAAGATGATGTGTTTAGGGGCAGAGCTAAGGGCAGGGTCGGGGTTAGGTGGGGCAACTGGTAACTCTTAAGGCCTGGCTAGTAGCTTGGGACTTGAAATTTTGAGCCCTGCTCTATCCCAACAGCTGAATATGTACTAGTCCTCTTTAGAATTTATTGGTGTTGACTCGCCACGTGGCCAGTGACAATATGGGGAAGAGCTGTCTTGACTTGACTTGTTTGGCCAGAGTTATATAAATACAGAAAAAATGGCGTCGCGCCCATACTCACCGGAGCGGCAGCAACTGCCAGGAGTAACAGCCCAGTTAATGTATAAAACATAACAAGGAAAAAAGGTGTCATCTGCGCTCGTTTCTATGTGTTCCATGTACAACAAAACTGAGGTTTTTGTTTGTTTCAATGTCCATTGCAACGTAAGCTGTTATGTTTTATACATTAACTGGGCTGTTACTCCTGGCAGTTGCTGCCACTCCGGTGAGTATGGGCGCGACGCCATTTTTTCTGTATTTATGTATATCATGCTTGTAACACCAGTCCGTCGTTCTGCAGCTGTTCCTCTTTCCATGTTTTTGTTTTTAATCCCAAATGGGAAGTGTTTGGTGCGTGTATAAATAAAACCCACCATCTTTGTCTCTCCTTGGCTGAAAAGCAGCAGGAGGGGCTTGGAGCTGCTCAGTAGAGCGGCCTTTTGGTTACAATTGTTAGGTACTCACTCTGTAAAGAGGTGCCGTGAAGTGGCGAGTGAGCTTATGTTGCAATGGCCATTGAAACAAACAAAAACCTCAGTTTTGTTGTACATGGAACACATAGAAACGAGCGCAGATGACACTCTTTTTCCTTGGCCAGAGTTATACCTTGAAGGAAAACTTACATATTTTTTTTTTTTGTTCCGTAACCCATACAGGTCTATTCACTAAAAGGTGAAACTCGGGAGAACTGAAAATGGTCAAAATAGCCAAACCAGAAAAATTCTCCCATTTATCTCACTTTCCAAATTGGCTATTTTGTCTAGATTGTTCTCTTCTCGTGCCAGTTCTCCCGAGTTTCACCTTTTTTAGTGAATAGAGCTGATAGTGTTTCAATTTAAGCTCAACATTGTCCCCTTTAACGTTTAAGGTAAATGCTAGCCTCCATGGTAGTTTAAGTGGCATGAGTAAATCCACCGTTGTTCTGCCACCTGCTGTTTCTGGTTGATGTAAAGGCATGTCTGCCCTAAAGGAAGGCAATGAACCTGGATTATCTGTTCATGTGTTGCCACCTTCTGCAGTCAAAATGACAACTTGTTAGTATGGTCATTGTCACAGGGCCCGTGTCTAAGCTGTTTCCTGCAGTTAGATGCCAGCATAGAAAGAACTGTCAGGAGACCGTGGCACTGGTGGAAAGGGGTATTTTAATCTTTTTTTTTTTTTTTTTTTGCTACGATAGCCTGTATTTTATTTTTTTCCCGATTTGACTCCTTTTGATCGTTGATTCCACAAAGCATGGACTCAATGTGTCTCTGGTGCTTTGTCAGACAAGTGGTGGGATCTGGTGTGCGTCCCTTACATCTTCCAAACTGTTTAGGGGGGGGGAAATGCTATTTAATGGAGACCCCCCCCACAGCAGAATCTAGATGGCTCAGGACACCAACCTCACCAAAAGCTGAAATTCAGAACGAAGAGTCTTGCACACAAGGAGCTATTTATTGGGTAAACGGATAACGCGACGTTCCAGCCTATGTCAGGAGCCTTTCACAAGCCTACTGCACGACGAAACGTCTCAAGAAAGGCTCCTGCTGCAGGCCGAAACGTCACATTATCTGTTTGTCTAATAGATGACTCCTTCATGGTCTCCCGGCGGTATGACTGACTGGCTCTTCCTTGCGTCGTCTATAGGGGTTATTCAGTAAGGGGCAAACTTGCCACCAAACGGTACCATACGGCGCAATTTTGTGGCAGTTCGTCTGTTCACCAAACTGTCAATTCGGCAAATACTAGCGAAATACGGTGCAGATCGGCTGCAGCAAAATTGTCCAAAAAGGGAAGTAATGAATAAACTATTCAGAGAACGCCAAACTGCGCCAACATGTTGGGGGGAATGCCCTGATTTTCGGTGGTTCAGTTGGACAGATTTAAACAGGCAAATCCCATAGGATGCCATGTGAAACAAATCGTTTTTATTCAACAGTTTATTCTTTTTTCAGCACATCGTCTTTTTTATTTTTTTGGAACACTGCTATGTATGTTTTTTTTTTTTTATTGTTTTAGACATTGATTCCCAATTTTTTTTAAATAAATAATAATAACAAAAAAGCTAACCTTTTTTATTATTTATACACATTTTAATGCATTTCTTTATTGGTTTAAACACCCATTAGAAGAACAGCAGAGTTCCGTGTTTTTTTTTTTTTTTTTTCCTTCCTGCAGTTAGGTGATTTCATGTTCGGCGCACTTCGGTGTCAGCGAAATGGAATCACCAAGGGTGCGCTGAACAAGAAAGCACCAAAATTTTGCTGAAATCTCGGTGCTTTCTGAATGACCCCTAAAGTCCACAGTGTCAAGGCCTGTGTGTGTCCGCTAAGGGGGAAGTCTGTTCCTACTGTGGTGTCCTCTCGCGAGCAGAGTAACCCTATGCCATTTGTGACAGCCGGGAGTGTCTGGGGATAAGGATGTTAATCCTTGGACTAATTTGAGAGTTAAGATGTCTGTCCACATGTTGTCCATGAATGACAGAGACTTGTGGCCAGTATGAAAAAGCTTCTCATCTGGTTAGCAGATGTTATCGTCTTCTACACAAGGCTTTGAGATCGGATCCACATGTTGGTGTTGGCATATTTGGGTGGGACCAGACGAATATCCACCTGGCAAAGAAGCCTAAGGCTGCGGTCACATGAGCGCATTTTTCGCATCCGTCTGACCGCACTCTTTGCTGTCCGTCGTAGATTTTCAAAGGCGTCAATAGAGAACAATGCACGTGCGCACTCTTTCATGCACAGGCAACGCATGTCGCAACCAACGCCAAAATGGCATTGATGTGACAAAGCTACAACGGACGCAAAGAAACCCCTGCATACAGCTTTTTTTTTTTTTTTTTCTTTTTTTATCAACGTCAGTCATAACTGATACAAAGTGCATCTGTTTCAACAGACGCACTGTGCGCACTCAGTGTGCTTGTGTGACCGCAGCCTAAGGCCGGGGCAGACAAGCATTTTTAAGAGCGGAAGGACTGTCCGTGAAAGTGGACATTCCTTCCGCTCTGACGGCCGTCTGGCCACCTCACTGAGTGCAGTCAGTGCGCTCCGCCCTGCAACTCTCGATCCTCCTATGGTGGATCGCGCTTGGCAGCCCCATTGAACGCGCGTCCTAGTGCTTCGACGGGGAAGCGTTCACGTCCGCCATAGTGTGTGCAATTCGTGCTTGTGCTACAGCGTGTGTCTGGCCCCATCAAAGTGTCACAACGCTGCGATGGACGCTGGGAGCAAGTCAGTACGGGCGCACATAGCCCGCTCGTCTGACCCCGGCCTAAAAGGACCGCTTCTGAGTTTTCACTTGACCTTACATCCTGTTCTTGTGTCCAAAGGGATGATCTAGATGAAGTCACTTGCTGACTGTACGTTGACGTATATGATCTGTCTCTGAGCGATGAGGCACATGAGGACTGGAATGACTCTCTGGGGTTGCTGAAGAAACCCAAAGTTCTCCATTGCCTAGTAACATAATGGTAACAAAGTTGCATGAAATGATGTAATGCCGCCTACGCAGCATTTAAATTAAAACTTGGTAATTAGAGTATTTTGATAATCTCTTGCCCTAAACTGGTTGGGGGGGGGATACTTGTCCCTTAAATCTTTGGGAATGACAGCTTTGGAATGGCTTGTTGGAAAGCTGTCTTCTTTCCGTTGCCTGTGAACGCTCCCCGGCTAAAATTCTCTCTGCAAAAAAAATGATTTTAATTGAAGAAAACTAGAACCGTTGTTAAATTTGGATCGTTCATACTCATTATTTCCAAGACCTGAATAAATGCAATGCCAAAAAAACCTTTTAATTCCCTTTTCACTTTTTTCCCCTCCATCCGGGAACCTTTTTTTTTTTTTTCCTCTCTCTCTCCTACAACTTATTTAGCAGGAGAATGAAGTGTGAAACTAGTTCTGAAATTCCCAGAGGTCTCCATGCACGGAGCGCACTGCTCATGGCTCTCATGGTTTCATTGAAAGTAATGAAGTGAGATCCTCCGCAGAATTAATTTATTATCAAAGTGCTGAGTTTGTTCTGTCGAACAGGAAATAAATTTTCTCCGAGTTCACCGGTCTCGCTGGAGCAGATTGAACGTGCTGGCAGAGACCGAAACTCAACAAATCAAAATTCTATTTGTTTTTGGTTTTTTTTTCATTAGGGCAGGAAAATTGAATATATCGATATAGAGAAGCCTTCTGTAGGAGGCCTTGGTTTCAGCGTGGTTGCGCTCAAGAATCCCAACGTGGGAGAAGCCGGGGTGTTTGTCAAAGAGGTTCAACCAGGAACCATAGCAGACAGGTAAGATTTTTTTTTTTTCTTTTTTAAATTTATTTTCCCTTCCAGATCTTTTTCTTTACTTTATTCTTGGTGTAACATTCACACGACTCGCATAATTTACAAACTACAGACCTTCAGCTATCAGCGTTTATTGGAAACGTATGGGAGGGGAAATTGACTTGGTAAATGGGCCGCGACCGTGTTCCTCAGCTCTTCCACGTAATGTGAATAATTATGTCGGGGTCAATCAAGGCCGGTCTTTTTCGCTTTGGTCATCGGTACCAGATGGTGGTGTAACATTCCCGTCTGGCTGGAAACGGACATGAAAACCGCAAGAAAGCTCCATTTGATGAGAACACCCCTAGCTGCACAGGAATCACCCTGGTTTTTATATATGGAAAACTTTGCCTGGTCCCCAAAAAAAAGGGGCTTCTAACATTTCTTACTGGTAACTTTATCATGCTTTGTGTTATGTATATATTGACACCCTTCTTTTTATTCTGGTGAACTGGGTAAAATAACATTTTAACATAAAAGGCACCTGCATGTGTTTTTTTTTATTTTCTTCTCATCTCTGCCATATCTTTCCATGTTGTAATCGGATTATATTTTTTTCTGTTCTTGTTTTGTTATTTTTCTTTATTTGTGGATAAGTTGTACTTTTCCAGTGTTTTCTACTTTTTTATTTTTTTATGTCTTCATTATTTAGCGTTAAAAACAAATCTACAATTGCACGGGGAATCATCGCCAGAAAAATGAATAACTAGGACAGCGGTGATAGGAGGCAATAATATGATTAGCCTCGACAAGACTTAATAAACTAATAGGAATAAATATGACATATTGTTGCGGTTTTAATTCAATGTAGAGCCTGGCTGGCTTTCTACTGTTGACCACGTCGAATATCTTTCATAGAGATGGACGTCTTCAGGAGGGCGACCAACTGCTGGCCATCAATTCCACACTTCTGGACATAAACGCGTCCCACCAAGAGGCCATTACGCTGCTTCAGCAGTCTTCGGGTTCCGTTTATCTTGTTGTTGCAAAAAAAATGGTTCCGAGTGACGTCCAGTCGCCAACTCAGTCCCTGGACCGGGGGGTAAGTATTTATTGCAACAGCTGGATACTTCTGTTAACCGAATAGCATTTTTATATCATTGATTATTACAGTGATGGCTGGTTTACGCTTCGTATCCCGCTATCTTTATCTCAATGTATCCCGTTTTAATAACCTATTGGTTAATGGATACCTTTATCCCCCCCGAAGACCTGATTCCAAATTAATTTTGTATTCAGGATAGTGTGTGTTTTTCTTGATCAAATGTAACTGGATAACGAACATCAATAACAACATTGGTAATAATGAAGGATCAATAAATACTCAGCTTTTTGTCGTGGTATTGAAGTCAACTCCAAGGAGATGGTCCACCGCTCCAGATAAAGAAATCGAATAACACCCGAAGGCTTCAATTAAAATGTATATAAAACAAAAGCCTGACGCGTTTTGTCTATCGCTAGACTTTCCCAAGGGCAAAATAGTAATATGTAGTCAACTTGACATATTACTTTTTATATACATTTTATTCACAATATCTTAATTTATTTGGATTGACATTTTCTTTCTTACCGTGCAAAGCAAATACAAGGTTTCACACCCACTTGGTTCTCATCCACATTAGTGCACCTACAAGGTATTGAAGCCTCTGCGTGTTATTCGATACGTTTGGTCATCAAAGGGTTGTCCGTATTCCGTCCTGTAATATCCATTACGTTTGGAAATGGCCACATTTTTTTTCATTCAATCTTCCTTTAAACTTTGGTCTTGCTGTACAGAACTGTAGGCAAAATCAAATATAATGCTTTTTATCCCCTCACTACAAAATTACCCCCCCCCCCACCAAAAACCTCTGTGTGGGAACTCCATGTTTTTTTTTTAGAGATAGAGAGATATAGATATATATCTATATCTCTATCTCTATCTCTCCAATTTTTACTAATTATACAGGAAGAAATATTTGAGCATAGTCCCTTTGTGTTCCTATGTGGCTGGTAGATGTTGCCATCTGGTGGCCCAAAGGAGTTACTGCAGTTTTGGGCTCCGTGCAGGATCTGCTGGGGAAAAGTCCAATAGAGACATTTCCCAGCTGGTTCAAAAAAAAAAAAAATGGCACCTCGAGTATCATGCATATGGTGATAAAATTTTGAGGGCACCTTCTGGAGTCCAAATGCAAAAGAAAATTTGATTGCAAAACATGAATTTCATTTGCAATGACACTGCATAGCTCCAGATTGCGTTACCATCATCTGGGCTGCAGTGTCTGTGTATAAACGATCAATCTGCAGTAGCAATCAAGGTAGCAAAGGGGTTAAGCTGAAAAGGATTTTTTGGGGCAGTGTTTTGTGCCTCCCCATCCTATTGTTCACCTGCCATTCAGTGATTTCCACATTGCTCTGTAAGGTTTAATGGACTACTAATGGCAAAAATCACATTGCTGTCATCTAAATACCGAATTCCACACCAGAGACACATTGAATTACTCATGTTGCAAGCGGCTCTTTTCCAAAGCTGCTTTATGGAACACACAATTCACATGTGTCCTGCAAAATAACTGTCCTCGGAGTGGCTTTTCTGCAACTGCACACAATAGGGGAGGGGTAGAGATGTGATGCACTAAGTATGTCCAAGTTTCACAAGACGGA
The DNA here is from genome assembly GCA_009667805.1 of Leptobrachium leishanense. Lineage (NCBI taxonomy): Eukaryota > Metazoa > Chordata > Amphibia > Anura > Megophryidae > Leptobrachium > Leptobrachium leishanense. The sequence continues at coordinate 37,389,522 of CM019070.1, forward strand.
AACAAGAGAAATCTCATTTATATATGAACTTCCGGTGCGGATTCCAAGCGCGAAGAGGTGGTATTTACCTTTTTATAGTTTTACCATGTCTCCAATATACAGGTGGAGTATCCCTTATCCGAAAACCTTTTGAGTGCCAGCATGACACACCTAAAGAAAAGACAATTCTGCCCCTATCTTGTGACAAGACAAAATTCTCAAAAATTATTGTATAAAATGAGCTTCAGACTCGGTGTATTGTATGCGAAAATTCCGTGTTTTAAACTTTGGTCCCACCCCCAAAGATCTCATTATATGCAAATATTTCAAAATCCAAAATACTTCTGGTACCAAGTATTTTGGATAAGGGATACTCAACTTTTGTACGGGGTAAAAATAAATAATTTTTTCAAGCCTCTCCTGACATATTGTTGCAATCACTATTGCATAGTAGTAAAGTGATGCATGGAACAAATGCTAAATGACAGTATTCTCACCATCATCGGTGAGGCCGGGGTCAGGCGAGCCCATACTGACGTGCCTTCCGGTGTCCGTCGCAGCGTTTTGACGCTTCGAGGCCAGCTACACATTGTAGCGCAAGCACGAATTGTGCGCGTTACAATGGGCAGGCTGCGGACGTCCTGAAAGCCTCGCCGTCGAAACGCTGCGATGCGCGTTTGATGGGGCTGCAAAGCGCGATCCTCCATAGCAGCTCAGCGAGGTGGCGAGACGGGTGTCGGCGGAAGGAACCTTCCGCTCTGCAAAATGCTTGTCTGACCCCAGCCTTCTAATGCACTGATGGTGTCCACAGCGTTTAATGCGACATGAGGAAGCAAAATAATAAAATGATTCATCCGAGAAGACGGAACGAGATGTAGAGGGCCCTGATCAGATGATCTTAACCTTCCCACCATGGCAATAATCAGCTCGTGCAAAGCTCTAGAAGGTTGTGTTGTCTCTGGGCTTTTGGTGAACTGCACATACAATTTTTTTTACCATCTATCATGGAGGAAAATATCTGGTTGTTGTTGTTGCCATCAAACTATTCAGTTTTGGGGGAATAAAAAGATGAAATTCGCTAAATCGGTCCATTTACGGGATTAATCAGATCCACATGATGCTGACACGGTTTTACAGGAGGAGAAGAGCATATGTAGATTTCAACTATAGGCAATTAATAAAATCAAGAAATGGTTTCATAGATGCCAGATGGACTCTCCGTCTGCCCCCCCCCTCCCAGCTTTTGCTCACTCAACCTTTCCAGCTCGTTATGCTCATAATGTGAAAAGCAAAAATTTGATACATATTTTTTTCATTCTAAATGTGATAATAGATTTTGGGTCTCTGACGTTCTCTTACTAAACGTGTTGTTTTTATTTTCTGACTTGCAGATCAGCTGGGGCCACATGGAAGAGATTGAACTTATTAATGACGGGTCAGGACTAGGATTCGGGATAGTAGGAGGAAAAGCAAGCGGCGTGATTGTCCGGACGATTGTTCCTGGGGGACTTGCTGACCGGGTAATTTATCTTTTTATGTCTTGGATTTAATTTATGTAGTTGTTCAGATTTATAGGTCACATTACCAATGTAAAAAAGACTGTATATTATTTCTACATTGAATTCTATAGTTATGTTTTAATGCATATACGGGCGAGGGGTCGTATTTACAGAGGCTGCGCGCCAACCCAGACTGTTAACATTAAAAAAGGTGATATAGATATATATAATATCTCTCTAGCGCAACCAGGGAGAGAGCACTCCAGTCAACACATTCAAAAACCAACAACAGCTTCATGCATGGGTTTTACCTGGTAAAATCTGGTATAATGTACCCATGCATGAAGCTGTTGTTGTTGGTTTTTTGAATGTGTTGACTGGAGTGCTCTCTCCCTGGTTTTGTATTTTATTTTTGAGACACACCCGCACTGAAAGCTTAGTTTAGGATGAGTGCTACCCCCCCCCATCATGTGATTATATATATTTCGATCGATATGAATAGATAGATATTTATTTAGAAAGTTCAAATAGAAACTTCTAGTCTCATTATCCTTTTGGCCATGGTGTAGCCTCTCCAATTTCTTGTTTGTGGACGTTCTTCCGGGGAGAAATGACATTCCTGGTTAGTCCTCCTGTATCACTGCAAGTGGTCTGGAAGGAGCTGCACCCCCACCCCACCCCACCGTATGACAAATTAAAGCCATTATAACTAGACATGTGCATTCGTTTTAGTACTAAAACGATTTAGTCCGAATTTTGGGATAATTTAGTTTTCGTATGACTCAAGAGATACGAAACTGCTCAGTACAAAAAAACGAAAGAAACTAAAATAAAATGCACTACATTTTAGTTTCAGTCCTTTTTGTGATATTACATTGAGTGAAGGAGACCAGCAATGAAGAGCGCAACATCGCAAAGCTACAGAAAAGGTTTGTATGCGTAATCCTTCCCGACCCCTACCCAAAAATCTGACAGTGATATAGCTCCAGAATACTCGCAGCACAGACAGCCAGCACAGGAGAGGAAACCTTTGCATGTCTGAGGCAGACAAGATTATAAAAGCAACTGGAGAAGGAAAACATTCAAATAAATCACACTGAAAGCTAATGACAGAGGAGGGCTGGATAGTTAAAACCCCTTTATAACAAGCAGCGCTGGGAGAAGAGAGGGACTTTATAAAACGTGTGTTATCTCACCTCCCGCTCTGCATAATAGGGGCTTAGGTCTGATACATTTTATATTATCCAGGAGCACTATCCCCTTTCCTCATCTATAATACACGTTTTATATAAAGTCCCTCTCCTCTCCCAGTGCTCCTCTCACAGTTACTCTGTCATTATGAGCCTTCGGTGTGATTTATTTGAATGTTTTCCCTGGATTTAAAGTGCTTTATTTTATTATAAAAATAAATTTGCACCAGTCATCTCTTCTCTGAGCTTTCAGACCAATTTACGTTAATATTTTCCCTCTACCCTGCTTTTATATTCCTGTGTCTCTCCCCCACAGTAAAATTTCCCTCTCCTGTGCTGGATAAGCATTGCATTCCAAAGTTCTGCACCCTCCACATGCCAGTGCAGTAGGTCCTACTGAGTAGGATGTTCTATACAGAGAGGGGCATTAATTAATGCAGGAGGATGTTATATACATTATACAGAGAAAGGTATAAATCGAGGAGGATGTTCTATACAGAGAGGGAGATTATTAATTCAGGAGGATGTTATATAGAAACATAGAAACCTGTCAGCAGATAAGAACCTTTCGGCCCATCTAGTCTGCCCAATTACATGGATACTTTACCTGGATTTATCTTTTGTTTAGGATAGCCTTATGCCTATCCCATGCTTGCTTAAATTCAATTATTGTTTTGGCCTCTACCACTTCAACTGGAAGACTGCTCCATGTATCCACCACCCTCTCAGTAAAATAATGCTTTCTGATGTTACTTTTAAACCTTTGCCCCTCTAATCTAAGACTATGTCCTCTTGTTTTGCTACTTTGTTTCCTTTTAAATATACTCCCTTCCTCTTCCTTGTGGATTCCCTTTACGTATTTAAATGTTTCTATCATATCTCCTCTGTCTCGTCTTTTTTCCAAGCTGTACATGTTAAGATCATTAAGCCTTTCCTGGTAACTTTTCTCCTTCAAGCCGTACACCATTTTAGTAGCCCTTCTCTGAACTCTCTCTAAGATGTCTATATCCTTCTGGAGATACGGTCTCCAGTACTGCACACAGTACTCCAAGTGAGGTCTCACCAGTGCTCTGTACAGTGGCATGAGCACTTCCCTTTTCCTACTGCTAATACCTCTCCCTACACAACCAAACATTCTGCTAGCATTTATACATTATACAGAGAGGGGTATTAATTAATGCAGGTGGATGTTGTATACATTATACAGAGAGGGGTATTAATGCAGGAGGATGTTCTATATATTATACAGAGAGGAGCCTTTTTTTTTTTTTTCTTTTTTTTTTAGCCTTTAAATCCAGTGGCTGTGAGCGCTGAGATCGGCTGCTTGTTATATTATCTCTCAGTACAATGTATAGGGCTCAGCTGTTACAGTAACTGACTGTAACAGCACTCAGTTTCAGTAAAACAAGGAAATAATATTGTTCTAACCTCTTATATATAAAAATATTATTTACTAGTTTTACTGAAACTCTGATCGCTGTGATGAGCAGCAGTCAGTTACTGTAATAGCTTTGGTTGACACATTGTACTGAGAGATACTGTAACAAGCAGCGATCTCAGCCCTCTGAGGAGCCACTACTACAATAGTAATTTTATCCACTGGTTTTCGGATGAATGAAATTCGTTTTCATACTAAAGAACTGAAAACGAATTTCTTTAGCAACTAAATAAATTTCATTTTAGGACTAATCCATTACTTCAAAACGAAATTTTGTGCTGTGCACATGTCTAATTATAACTAGACCTGTGCACGACAGTGTTTTTTCAGATCATTTCATTCTGTGTCCCCCCCCCCCCCCGCCCATTTCGGGTCATTTGCTAGTTTACTGCGTTTCGATTTGTTAGTTCGAACGGCCAGTTAATTCGTGTTTTGTTTTTATTGGTTATCGGAATGTGAAACAGACTGATTAATTGCTTCGGTTAGGGTAAAAAAAAAAAGTAATCCCCCGGCTCCGAAGCGGGGCTGCTTCCCTTGGTTCTGAATAGGTTTCAGCACCATGGATAGGCCTCGCGGAACGCAGCCAGATTGAAGGAAAGTGAAAAAAAACCTCGGTGTTCAGCAAAGAAAAAAGCCTCACTGTTTTGAAATAAATTGGGAATCCCAAAATTTCACCCAAAAAAAGAGACTATTTGCTGCAAGTGACAAGAATAAACTGTTGAATAAATATTTAATAAAAATGGGGATTTTTTTTTTTTCCCATTGACACCTATAGGAATCACCTTTTTAAACATGTCACATGAAACCACCGAATATCAGGTCATTTCTCTGCTGTTTGGCGTTCTCTGACTAGATTAACCATTACTTCTCTATGGGGGAGTTCACTGCTGCCGAAGATCACCGTATGTCGCTGGCAATTCGCCAAAATTTGAACTGCCAGGTTTTTGAATCGCTGAATTGTCACGAAATTGCACTGTACAGGGAAATTCACAGTTCGGTACAATTTTGTGGCCACTTCGGCTCTCTTTGAATAACCCCTGTTTGTTTTGTTGTTTTTTAACTGGAAGAGAAGGGATATTCAGATCAGTCAAAACATGTTTAGTGTTTAACCCTTTCACTGCTGAGGACGTGTGGGGAACTCCTAAGGAAAGATTGACTCCTAAGGAAAGATGGGGTGGAGATTGTGGGTTACTTTGCACCCTGATATCTCCCGACTGTTGGCAGCTAGCAGGGTCGTGTTTGATATCATTATAAAGGCCAGAGCATGGCCTTTCCAATGATACCAAACATGACCATGTTTAAAGTAAAGGAAAAGAAATAATAAAAAGAAGAAAAAGAAAAACGGGTTTTTTGAAGACGTGAAATGGCTCAGGGGTGAAGGGAAAAAAAATTACTTGCTCTATTTTTCCATTCTTTTTTTATGATTTAATTAGCTCTTTGTGTTTTTTTTTGTTTGTTTTTGGGAGACACCTGTTGTTAAAAAACCTCGGCTCTGGTGATTCTCCTTAAGAATGACATCAATTTTCCAGTCAGGTTGAAATAATCACTTTTTTGGATCCACATCACATTTTACAGAATTGGACGATTTATGTTTCGCTGACCGATATATGTAATTAAATTAACATTCTGCTGTTGTGAACTGCCAAGGGAGGAGGGGGGGGAACCCTCTTGGCTTCTTTTTAATTTAAAATGCATTGGCTGTAAATGCTATGCTACACTCTGTTTCTGGAATTTAAAGGGGTTTATGGCTGGTTAATTGCGAAAATAAATAAGAGATCATCAATTTAATATGGGAGATAAATAGTGTTAAAGCGGCTCTGAGTGCCATGCTGGAAAAGTGGAATGTAATTAAGAAGTGGTGTGTGTGAAGGGAGGAGTATTCTTTCTTTGGGGTTTCTGCAAGTCTTGCTCAGACTCCACGAGATATCAGTATTACTATACATGTAGGGGGCTTAATCACTAAACCAGGAGCAGTGGCAAAAATAATTAAATTAATAAAAATATTAACGTATTCAGATCTATGCATTCTAAGCAGTCGTGGTCTAAAATCTTCTAGTTTATTCTCTGCTTAAAGAATGCATTGCTTTAATGTAGTACAGGTTAAGTATCACACTTATCTGGAATTCCAAAATGTTCAAAAATTCCAAATTCTTTTGGAACGCCAACATGACCCCAAAAGTGGAAAATTCCACACCCTGTCTCTTCTGACATGGATACAATTATTAAAATTATTGTATAGAAAGATCTTCAGGCTGTGTATGAAACAAAAATGGTCCATCCCTGAGATATCTCACTATTTATATGCAAATATTTAAAAATCTGAAGTAATCTCAAGCGTTTTGGATAAAGGATACTCAGCTTGTGTGTCCAAAAATGCTGTATTCTCACCCCCCCCATGTTTATCCTCGACACATGGCTGGGCTGGTTGCCCGGTCACTTTTTTTCTTAGGGGCAGGCCAGGCCACACAGGTCTATGAGCTTTCATTCATGTCAAATGGAACCAAGAGACAGAGGCCAGGTTTTTGATTTTGCTTTACTTGGGCATCAAGGACAAGTTGAGATCTACCAGCCACCTTGTAGTGTGGCCATGTTACAATGGAAATCAATTGGAAATTGCTAATTCTTAAAGCCGTGTGAATGCTCGTCTTTCTTTCACTAATAATCTTGTCAACTTGGTCTTTCTTGATGTTTATTTTTTTCTATATGGAGAATCATGTCCCGGTCACCTTTCTCCACATAATCTAAATTCCGCATATCAAGCGTAGAATGCAACACTTTTCTTGGATTTATTCCAGTCCTTTTTGTTTCGTTTTAGGATGAAAGATTACGGACTGGGGATTACCTCTTACAGATTGGAGACACCAACGTCCATGGAATGTCTAGTGACCAAGTCGCTCAGGTTTTGAGAAATTGTGGCAATTCAGTAAGGATGGTGATAGCCCGAAATCCAGTCGGAAAACCTCTGGGAAAGCCGCCTCCACCTCCCGCGCCAGCCACCTTGCCTGTAGGCATGTTACCACCAAAGGAGGTCAAGAATAGTGGCCTTGTAAGTACCCATTGAAACCTAATGTATGGATCTTCCCCCAAAGGAACAATCCAAGGTCAACTTTAAATTGGTTATCAAGCAATAGTTCTTGACTATATTTTTATTCTAACTCCTTGGACCCTTTCCCTTCAAAATGCTTTCCACAAACTATAAGGTGACTGCGTGTCACGCAATTTCATTTGAGTGTTTTCTATGATGGGACATTCTGAAGGAGATGCTACAGTATGTATAGCAGTGGTTCCCACCCCTGGCCTCATGGAGCACTAATTGACCAGGTTTAAGGATTACGTTGGGGAAATCAACTGAATCCTGCAATCACTGAGCAGTAAATCCTATCACACCGTGCTGTGCTTCAGCTATCTGAGAAACCTGGATTGGTAGAGGTACCTGAGGACAGGTATGGGAAGTGTGTGTGTTGGAAGACTAACACCGGACTCCAAATTTTTGTGTGGTTTCATGAAGATACGATAGCTCAATTTACAATTTCTTGGTGTAGAATCCTACGCCCAGAGATCCATGTAAATTCGTGTCTGTGTCCCTTTTTGTATTTTCAGGACACCGTGGATAATGACAAATACGACATAACTCTTACAAAGAGGGAAGGGCAAAGCTTGGGGATAACAGTAGTTGGTTACACAGGAGCTGTGAATGGAGGTGAGTTTCGTGCTTTATTCTAGTCAGAATATGGATTAAGGCTAACCTTCTAATACGCCTAGAATGTTTGCAGTTTTGAAACCGTTGTCTGTGTATCCATACCATGTTCCCTACAATTACGTGCTACTTATTTCTGCTTTTTTTAAAAATTCTGCCTGGCCCCATGATGTCCCTAATAGGAATCAGATTTCCTTACTAAATCCCCCCAGGTGAGGATGACACAGTTGGCTTTTCTGCTACTTCTCAAGCTAGTGTTGCCCCGTGACCCATTAGAGGTAAATGTATTAATTTTGCGGTTTCAGTCTATCGGACACTTGCTAGTTGTGGCTGAATTTTCGATTCTACAAGTGAAGATGGCCTAACTATTCACTTGGGAATATAGAAGAATAAAGTGACTCCATGGTGTGAAAAAGGGCTTGTTGCTTTATATATTTTCTATGAAAGCGCTACCTTTTTTGAAAAGGGGGGGGGGGGGAAATATTTCACTTGAATTATACAGTATGAAAAACTTGGGAGTTTCCACAATTCTTTCTATTCTTTACTGCAGTAGCCCTTTTTGAAGATGGCGTTGTTGCCATCTGCTGGCCAAACAGCGCAACTGCAGCTGGGGATCCATGTTTTTTTAATGGAGTCCCGGCTGTTCAAACTGTTCTAGCACCTCATACTTCATTTCTGGAGTACTAAAACTTCAGGGGTCCATTCTGAAACCCAATTGCGAATGAATCTGTTCTTCAAAATTCCGTGCATTGCTCTAGATGGAACCGTACGAAATCGATTATACTTTATCGTGGCGCCAGAAGGTGCTTTGAAGATCAAGTAGTCTCTGTTTTGGTAGAGAGGGAGTTAAAACTGCACATTCACCTCGTTCAATTCCAGGTGTTCATGCAAATGCTCTGATTATATCTAACCTGCACTTAATGTAATTTTTATTGGTTCATTTTCATCTAACGTAAAAAATAATAATTATAAACTGTTCTAGTCTAATCTCGTGCCATTCCACGGAAACAGCAGAAGATTGAGTGTTTACAGAGTTCTAGAATATGTTTAGAGTTCATTCATTGGACAGGGGAACTGGAAAGACATCCAATAATACTTTATCTTGTGATGAGCTTATCCTAAATGGCCAGTAGGATTTCACTCTGCAGTTCAAAAAGCAAGTGTACCTTAATTTCCTATAGTGTACATTAGAGCAGGGCTCAAAATTTCAAATCCCAAGCTACTAACCAGGCCATAAGAGTTACTCGCCACCAGTTGCTCCACCTAATTCCTACCCAGCCCTTAACTCTGCTCCTAAACACACCCCTTAAATTATCTTATGAAATTACACTGTTAAAAGTTTTATTTAGAATAAAATTACAAAAATAAAATTAATACCCAGACATCAGACCCCCAGATACATGTATACCCAGTCATTATTGTGCTGCCAGCTTGTGTATTTCCACTCGCCCTCACTTAATTTTCACTCGCCAAATGCAAGTAGGCGAGTGGAAATTTTGAGCCCTGCATTAGAGCGTACACAAATCTTTCCTGAATGTCTACACATTTATTTTTTTTATATTAAACTTTTTGTTCTATTTTCGCCAATGGTTTTAAGAAAAGAAAGGAGACGTGTACTCTCAATATCCATGTGAAAATTATAAGTTCTGTAATAGGTAGCTGTAATGAGGTCTTTTAAATATTGCCAAAATCCTTGTATGGGGGGGAACCTGGTTACTTGGTTAGAAAGCAGAAATTAACTTTTTTTTTTTTTTTTTTTTTTTTACGCTCTTTTGTACTTTTTTATTTTTTATGCACGTTTGTATAAACTATATTGAAATAATTTAAAATACTCGTTTTTTTTTTTTTCCTGCTAATGTTTGGTTATTTTTAATTAAAACTGTAAATTTTTTCTCTGCCTGTCCCCTTTTTTTTCTCCCCCCTCCCTATGACGATGACATCGAATACACAGTTGTAAAGCAGGTATTCCTTTTTGCTGCCCACCTGTTATGTTTGAGACACTTGTCTCGATCGCGATTCAGCCCTTCCCCTTCCCCCTCTCTTGGTCATGTCAACACGTGTTCCATTCGTCATGAAGTCCTCTCCCACTGCATGATGGGATTCACCTGTCTGCTGTAACCAACCTATATACTGATTGTCAGCATTGCTGGAATCCTGGTATGCCTAACATCTGGATTACTAACCACCCAGCCTGCTTTTAAAAGCGATCTGCGTTCACGTCGATATCTCCCAACTTACAGGGTCATCTGGGATCTTTGTGAAAAGCATTATACCAGGCAGCGCAGCGGAACAAAGTGGACGCATCAAAGTTTACGACCGGATCATAGCTGTGAGTATAAACTGCCTGTTTCTAAAGGGCCTCCGCATTGTGAATTCAAAGTATCGGGGGAAAGTATATTGCATTGTGATTAAAAGAGATCAGTCTGAATATGCACCTCCAGTTAACGGCGTTCAGAGGCATTTATCTTTGGTTTCCTTTGTATGCCAATATGTGCATAGTAGGTGTGTACAGTCACACCTTAATGTTGGGTTAAGAGGTCCTCTTTCACCTCCTACATTGACATTATAGGCGGGGTCAGGACCACCCCTTCGTTTTAATTTTCTCCATATATTGTCTTTTTCTGCTATTCTCCAACTCAAATTAGACCACGTATCTCTTGCACATACATCTCCTGCTGCTGTTTATCTCCCAAAATATTATGGTCTTGTAAATAGACTTCAGCACATTTTTAATGAGGGAAATCTAGTTATACATCTGTATTTAAACACACTTTGTTGTATAGAGGGAGTGGAATGCACGAGATAATTAATAAAAACCACAAGTGAGCGACTCCCCCCCCCCCCCCGTTTCAGCCACATGACATCAAAATTTGAAGAAAAAATTCAATTCCCCCCCCCCCCCCCCCCATGTAAATTGAAAAGACCTGAAACACATGAATATAATTTGGACTTTTACAGTGGTTTCCGTCTGAAAATGTGGTTTCAGACGGAAACCACGGACCCGCGTTAATAACATATGATGAAAGTATATCTTTCTGCAGTTCAACCAATCTTCTATGAATAAATATTGTACAATTCCTATTGGTTCAGAGCTGCTCTCCAGAATTCTCAAAGAACCATGTGACTTATTAAAACCATCTGGTTTTGTCCAGACCAGACCTTGCATAATGTTTATATGTGAAAAGAATATGGAATATTCAACACCCTCTCGCTCCCGTTCCTCTTTCTTACCCCACACCTCGTGTTTTTAGCAGTTTAAATAAATAGGTGTGTGTGTGTGTGTGTGTGTGTGTGTTTTTTTCTGTCTAAATATGCACAAGTTATTTTTTTCTCGACATGTCCGATAACGCTACTACGCCTAGACGATTTAGACATATATATATATTGTATAGGTGTGTCGCATATAATCGCGTGTGTGTTTTTAATTTTATAACTTTTAATGTCGTAGGTTAATGGAGTTGACATCCAGGGATATTCAAACCAAGACGTTGTTACAGAGTTAAGAAATACGGGTCAAACTGTGCACCTCACCCTGTCCCGAAATAACGTACCTATCGATTCATTCCCACAAGAACGATCTCCTGCAAGAGGTATTCATGACCTTCCTAGTGTATGTCATTTGTACCGTTAATTCCGAACAATCCTGTATAGTGCGTTAATCACACGCTCGCACCGTGCAAGGAGAATGTATGTATTAAAAACCGAGGCCTCGATCACCTCCTTCAAGCTAACACTAGCGTCAGTGTTGGCGCTAGCTTAAAGGAGGTCACCGCGCTGCGGCCAGATCGCCTTCAAATCTCTAATGGGTTAAACTCGTTAGCACTTGTTAATTTCTCTGTACTTAAGTAATTAAGTTCTCTGTACTTTGCGCTCCCCATGTTAGGTATGGGGAGCGCAAAGTGAAAGCACAGAGTAGACTTGTGCACCGATATTTTATTTTTTTTTATTTTTTTTCGGTTCGTTCGTATTTTGTAAATTTTCGTTTCGGTTCGTTTCGGTTTGTTTCCATTTTCGTTTCGTTTTTCGTATCGACTTTTTTTCGTAATTTCGGAAATTTTCGTGTTTTTCGGAACGTCTGTTCTCCTCGTTTCAAAGTGTCTATTCGTTTTGACGTAAACTAATGGTTTTTCGGATCCGATATTTCTGTCGATACGATAATTCTGCCATTGAGATTTCTCATGTTTTACATGAAGGATACATTGAGATTTCTCTGGTTTCCCGGGAAGGATACATTGAGGTTTCTCTGGTTTCCCGGGAAGGATACATTGAGGTTTCTCAGGTTTCCCGGGAAGGATACATTGAGATTTCTCTGGTTTCCAGGAAGGATACATTGAGATTTCTCTGGTTTCACAAGAAGGATACGTTGAGATTTCTCTGGTTTCCCGGGAAGGATACATTGAGGTTTCTCTGGTTTCACAAGAAGGATACATTGAGATTTCTCTGGTTTCCCGGGAAGGATACATTGAGGTTTCTCTGGTTTCCCGGGAAGGATACATTGAGGTTTCTCTGGTTTCCCGGGAAGGATACATTGAGATTTCTCTGGTTTTACAAGAAGGATACATTGAGATTTCTCTGGTTTCCCGGAAGGATACATTGAGGTTTCTCTGGTTTCCCGGGAAGGATACATTGAGGTTTCTCTGGTTTCCCGGAAGGATACATTGAGATTTCTCTGGTTTTACAAGAAGGATACATTGAGATTTCTCTGGTTTTACAAGAAGGATACATTGAGATTTCTCTGGTTTCCAGGAAGGATACATTGAGATTTCTCTGGTTTTACAAGAAGGATACATTGAGATTTCTCTGGTTTCACAAGAAGGATACATTGAGATTTCTCTGGTTTTACAAGAAGGATACATTGAGATGGGAATGATACAAAATTACAGAATCAGCGATATAACCAAAAAATACGTTGTCTGAAATTACTGAAATGGAACCGGAATCAGGAATGGAGCCGAAAATGATTTTCGGTTTTACACATATGTAGTCCATTCGAAAACTCCGAACAAAATTTTGTTTCGTAAATTTTTCGGATCTGCCGTTTTCGGATCTGAAAATTTTCGGAAAATCGGTCGAATCCGAATGCACGAATCGGGAAATTTCGGGAAAATCCCGAAACGCACATCCCTAGCACAGACTAATTAGCGTTAGTAACTAGCGCTAGGACCAAGTGATCGTAAGAGCTGGCGCTAACAAAAAAGTTACCACCAGCTCAGAGGTGCAGGTAACAAATTGCGCTGCTGCAGAATCCATTACCTGCAGCTCAAACCCCTCCCCCCCCCCCCCAAAAAAATCATATACTCACCTCTTATCCCGCGGCAAGAACGTCAGCCTGACCCGCTGCTTCTAGGAGCAGAAGGAGACTGGGGGAAGAAAGTGTCCTCTCTCCCTCCACGGTCACTCAGCTGACCAGCAGGATCTCGCAATAGGTGCGATCCTGCCGGTCATGTGACCAGGCAGCAGGATCCTCCATGGAGTCCTATGGACGCCATAGAGGGGATGCTGGGGACTGGGCTGTAGCGCTGCACCCAGCATCTGTGGGCTTGGCGATCACTAAGGGGCAGGCTGCCGGACTCAGCGCCTGCCCTGCAATCTGCTTTGGAAACCGGGACGCAAAGGGGAAGCTAATTTTTCCCCTTTGCGTCCCAGTTTTAGCTCCGGGCAGATGATTGTGCCCAATAGGGGTTATTCACAAACCTCCGAATTGGTGCAATTTTGAGGCAATTCGCCTATTCACTATGCTGTCAATTCAGCAAATACAGGTGAATTGACGGCGAGCTACGGTTCAGTTCAGAAGCACAGACAGTGTCCCATAGAAGACTATTTCTGCATTCTACGAATAGAAGACAAATTTCAGCAAAAGTCTGTTAAAATGCTCTGATTTTCGGTGTTTCAGTTCGACCGGTTTAAACAGGCAAATCCCATAGGTTTCATTGTAAAAAGTAACATTTTTTTTAGTTTTTTTTTTTTTTGTTAAAGACCATTTAGTCTTTTTATTTTTTTATTTTTTGCAAAAACCCTTTTTTATTCTTTTAAAGACATTGCTTCATGGCAAGCTGCGTGTTTGTCTGATTTCTAATTAGTTTACCTGCTAGCTGTGCATTTTATCTTGTCCCGTTCCAAAGGATACTTTTTTTTTTGTACAATCTGTTTTATGTTGTTGTATGTAAAATGTTAAGGAGGTCATAATATGATTTTGCCCCTTGCACTGGTTTACAGATTGCGCCTTTTTTGTTTTCTTGACACGAAAGAAAAGTTTAAATTTTTCTGAGTTTGTTTCACCCTCTAAAGACCATACCATACCAGTTGTGACCGGATTACCCCTGCTTGCCGAACCACCCAAGGCTGAAATTAACACTGTTCCTGATGTTGCGGCGGTTTCTGAGCACCAAGTGAACGTGGATAAGCTTCGAAATGAAATGAGAGCAGGTGATGTAACTTTCAAATGTTTTTTTTTTTAATTTTTAGTTTTTGTTTTTCTAAATATGCACAAGTTATTTTTTCTCAACATGTCCGATTAATGCTACTAAGCCTAGACGATTAAGGCTAGGGTCAGACGAAAGCATTTTCACGTTGTCCGTGAAAAAGTGCGGTCGAACGAACGTACGTATTTTTTCACGGAATACGCGATAGCGGTCATACGATGCGCCTTTTCGTCCGTGATTTTGTACGGATCGTCAATAAAACACTTTTTGTGTCTGGACATTATGTTAGCCGGACATTAGCAGCGTCTGACGTCTCCTAATCACACACACACGCCGCTATGCGGCCGCAGCGCACTCTGTACGTCAGTAGTAGCGGTTTGACGTTCTCGAAAAAATGCGTTCGTTGGCCACTTGCGTTGCGCGGACGAACTTTCGTGCGGCCGTTCGTCGTATGTTCCCCGGCATTGGACGTCATTTGCTGCTAGCACGGCCGTGATTTCGTGCGGCTAAACGCACGTTAAAACTGCGCTAGTCTGACCCTAGCCTTAGGCTGCATAACTCCAACTGGCACAATGAGCGGGGGCAGTCCTGTTGGAGGGCTCTGCTTGCATTATATCACTTCCAGGGCAGAGACAGTACTAGCTGCACATGATAGTGGAGGCCTTGCAATGCTCGCCGGCGGGGGTTTTCAGAAACCGGCGGGTTCCACTGAGCGGCGGGGCCGCCGCCCCCTGGAAAATGCCGCCCTAGGCCTAGGCCTTGTCGGCCTAGGCCTAGATACACCACGGGTTCCAAGAACAGCTCTTGTACCGATTAACATCAGAATAACTGTTTAATTTCATTATCAGGTTTGTTGTTTTGTTGTCTATCTACCTCATGCAGGTTTCACCTGACTTTTTTACTTTTTATTTCTTATTAAAATCCAAATGGTTTTCAGCAGCAGAATTTCAATAAAAAATTAACTATTTCCTACCTGCCATATAGTAATCGAATCTGCATTAAACATTTTTAAATATAAATCTCGGAACAAACGATAAATTGTTGCTGCTTTTGTTTCCACCTGAAACCAAAACGTCTGTTCAGACACTTTCCTCCTGAAGAATAAGGCAAGCTCGTTAGAGGTGCTCCAGACGTGCCCTACAAATCGTTTTGTGACTTTTTATTTTTTATTTAAATTTAACCTCCTCCACAATAAATTTGTGGCTCAGGTTTGCTTGACAGTGTCAGGGTTTGTTACGTGTTGGGACGTTTATGATTTAGTGCAGAGCGATTGCACAGATGGGTCGTGTCACTTCTAATGAGTATTCTGACAAATCCCTTGTTCTTGTGACCGTACCGAAATTAAAAAAATTGTATATATAAAATTGGGGGGGGGGATACGCCATTGAAACCGCAAAGAACGCTTGAGCTCTTCGAAGTTAAATATTACTTAAGTAGGAACATAATATCGGAACGAAGCTTCTGACAGGGGTCAAACACGGGACAGCCAGTCACTCTCTGCCATCCAGCGCTGTCAAATTGACTTACTTAGGCAACCAAGGCAGTATTACAGACGGGTAAGAAAGCTGAAAAGATATAAATGTCAAGATAGCTGGAGATCCCACGGAAGACTGGTTTAGAACTGGAGGTTATATCAGAGCTCAGCTTACTCACTGGCCTAATTAAACCAGACAAGACTTAATACCTGCCAAATGTATAAATAATGTGCACCAATGAACTGTACCCACAGGGACCCGCTGTCAGGTGTTTCCCAAATGGCATAATGCAGCTGTAAAAAGGGGGTCCGGCATTAAAAATCGCACCGGAATGATCTGATTTTTCTGTTAACATGATTATTTGGATTGGTATGTCGACAGACTCCTAAACTGCAAAGGAAAAGTGTTTTATTTTTTATTTTTTTTATTTTATTATTTTTTAGGTCCCACTTTTTCTATTTGATTTTGTTCATTATGATGTTTATATTTAATTTTGGCGTGTATGTATTTTTAGTAATTTTCCACAAAGACGTTGAAACCTTTCTGTGCTCGATACAGAAGAACGTGAAGGGACATTCTTGTAGTGTTCAATTGTACCCTAAATATTTAATCTGCATCATGACTGTCTTTAACCACTTGACTAACATGATCACGTTAATTCGATCAGGTCTTATTCTGGAGGAATTAAAAATAATTCAGTTTATTCCAAACAAAATTAATTTGCAAACAGGCCTTTAAATATGTCCCTAAAGTTCAAGTACATAGGAGGCGACAATCCGAACTGCATTACCATAACTGACCAGCAGATGGAACCGTCAAATAATACATACAGTCTATAAATGCACTGAAAGGATATTCGTGTGTGTGTGTTAATGTGAAGTGATTTTCACCGTGAAGCTCCTTCGGTGTTACTTGGACTGGTGCTTTCTGAATAACCCTCTTGGTGAATGCTGGACACTAAGGATATATCTTATTTTCCAGGCCCCTTGTCTCCTGAGTTCAGAGCATTGAAGTCCAAGTGGGAGAAACGTCTGGGCTCAGAGTATCTGGTCATGGTAGGTAATGTGTGTATTACTGTATCTTGGGGTGGGGGGGGGTACAAGCAGGAAATGATCCTTTGAATACACTTGTACATAAACCTATAAAAATGTGTAAATAAATAAATTGGCATTATGTAATTGTGTTCGGCAGCAGTTCTATTCTTTTTTACAACCCGAACTGCAAAATACACTATGGCCACCAATAGTACACTATGGCCACCAATTCCTGTCCGTCGTGTTCCATGTTGATATTGTAGCCGTGCCTTGGGACAGCCTGAGCTTGCAAACACATATATAACCATGTGTTGTAACATGTTATTCGTAGCATCAGCCATGGGTCACTATGACATTAGAACTGGGGTCTCAAACGCAGGGGACCCTAGATGTGGATTGCCTACAATACCCAGAATTCCTTGAATGTAATAAATGGCCATAGAATCATGGGAGGTTTCGTTTAGAAACATCTGGGAGGACTAGAGTTTGAGACCCCGCATTAGAGGGCAGGAGACCACCATACTCTACATAGTCAAAAGCATGTGGACACCCCCATGACATAATGATTGAGATGCAGCATGACTTTATCCCTTTTGCATAATGAAAGGTCAATGGAGATATGGTTGGACAGATTTGGTGCAGAGGGACCTCGAATGGCCACACTGTAATGACCTGGTCCAGGTGAAAAGTTTTTTTTTTTTGGGATTGCGATCCAGACCATGTCCAGTATCCTTACCTGACCTTTCAGATGCTCTTTTAGCTGAATAGACAACCGTTCCCACAGGCATTCTCTAAACTCTTGTTGAAAGCCTTTACGAAACAGAGGCGATGCTATAGCTGCAAAAGGTGGGGTGCAATTCCAGAACACTCCCCATGATTTTGCAATCCCCTTGTCCAACAAGCTCCTGTCGGTGCAGTCTAGTCGTCTTGCACATGAAAAAACCTAAGATGGGGATCTCCTTACACAACAACCGGTGCAAATGTTCCAGTGCTTGGATTGTTCCCAGTGATCCTTCAAGATAAAGCTGTTGGTAAATACATAACAAAGCGTGCTTTTCATCTTTCGTTTACATGTAGAAACTGCTTCATCTTGCAGCTATAACGCAGAGTTATTACATGATTTTGTGGTTCATTTGCTGAAATGCACAGTGGAGTAGCGACAGAGATCATTATTTGCAAGGTCCTTGTTGCTTTTATTTATTTAGTATATTCTAAAGTGTGTAGTGCAAGGTACAAGGATGACAAATGCATTGTTCTCCAGATGCCCTCAGAACACGGACATGGGGTTAGTTATTCTCACTGCTGCACAGCCACGGGGCTCTTTCTTTAAGACCATGAGATCCTTGGTTTCTAAATCTGCCATGGTGTATGGAACAGAGGAAGGCAAGGAGTATCCAGGAACACCAGTTCAAGCTATAATGGAGCATCTCGGACAGCAACGTTTCAGCGGTAACCCTTGATAAAGCGTGACAAAGACTGGGTTACAGCTGAAACATTGCAGTCCGAGATGCTCCATTAAAACTTGAACCTCCGTTGGTTTTCCTGGATTCTCCTTGCCTTCCGCTGTTCTGCACCTTGGAGATGGCACCCCTCAACTCCACCTGCACCCATATATTAAAGGTTCATTTGGATAATGTGGTTGGTTGTGTGCAGAGTGTTTTTACCAATTCTTTTTAAAAACCCACTACCATCAAAAGGGTCCTTATTGTGTTTACTTTATATTGCTGATATCTTACATGTGCTTTGTTTTTCTCTTGTATGTTCCTTTAAGAGCATCTTTTACTCTGTGTGTCACTGGGTTCATCCATTGTGTGATCTTTTGTGTTCGTAGACTGCCCCTTCCCCCTGTATCTTTAAATCACTTGCGCCTCACTGTGTGGTTTTGGTCATAGAATGGAATCTATGGGTCAATCACTGACTCAAATTATTGTAATGTGTGGGATGTATTCAAAGGACATCACCGGGGGTAGATTAGAAATCTTTTAAGATCTCTGTTTTACCACGAAAAATGCTTAAAGGCCTTTTTTGCTGCAGATTAAAATAGTAAACGGTGTTTTATTAGATATTGCATAAAAACGGGAATATTTTTAACATTGAAGCATATGGGGTTTGCCTGAATAAACCCGTTGAATGAAACCACCGAACAGCAGGGCATTTCTGCAACTTTTCTCTGCTGTTCGGTGTTATCTGAATAGATTAACCATTGCTTCTCTATGGGGATGTCACTGCTGCCGAACAGGCACTGTATTTGCTGGCAATTGACTAACATTTGGCCAACTACCTGTTTTTTGAATAGCTGAATGACCCTGCGATTGCACCGTACAGGGAAATACACAATTTCAGGGCTCGTTCAGCTCCCTGAATAACCCTGTATGTTAAAATTTAACGGTCAGCACTGACTTGAGAGCACATCATCATTCGTGGCATTTATTTTCCTGGAGTGTTTTTTTTGGGATTAAGCCAAAATTGTAAGCGAACCAGAAGCAAATTTAATATTATTCATTTTAAATACTTTTATTTTTCTGCTACACAAAAAAGAAAGGGGGGGGGTGGATATTCCATTAAAGTGTTTAAAAAAAAAAAATACCAAAACCAAACCTCACACCTTCAACAGAGTATAACCGCATTGTTGTGGCATGGACATTTTCACCTGTAAATGAAACTTTCATACTTTTTTTTTTTTTTTGCACATTTCTGACTCGATGTCTCTTTATGTTTAAGGTTGTGGATCTCGATGCTAAAATCGAAGACGATGCTGAATTGCAGAAATACTCCAAGGTGTGTACGCACCTGCACACACACAACTATTTCTTTGTATTTGTGACCTTTTTAATAAAAAAACCTTTTGAATTTAAAAAAAAAAAAAGAAGGGGGGGGGCCCTTAACAGCAACCAGGAAACAAAATCCCATTCTGGGCAGGTTGACCAGTGACCGTCACACCAACGTTCACAATGTGCAATCCTTCATTTTCTGAATGGACTGGATTTGGAGCTAGACAACATTAACATTTTTAGCAGCCCGATATTCCCTACGTTTTGGACACTTTACTTTCTAGGGATACACCGATGTGGCCCCCCCCCCCAAGTCGATACCGATTATCAGCGGCATTTCTGGCCAATAGCAGACATCTGGTGCTGATTTTATTCTGTAGGTTTAAAGTTGTGTGGGGGACAACACGAATCTGACATTATGCCATTAACTGAATGTATTTAATAAAATATAAACATTGCACCATGCTCTCTTTTTCATCAGTTTAATATATATAAAAAAATAATTTCACCTCTTTACTGCCGGGTGGGTTGTGTGTGTCCAGCTGGTGGGTCTAATTGTTGGTTAGTACGCCCCAGCTTTCTGGCTGCTACTCCGGCCCACCTGCACAGCTAACATGCCACACGCGTCGCTGGCTGCAGGGGGGACGGCTTGAATTCAGGACATCCTGCGGCAGTGAATGACGCGCGGCGTGTGCCCGCTGGTGTGCAGGAGGCAGCCCATAGACACCAGCAGGGCGTGCGATGTCGTTCTGCGGCATTCAGACCCACCCACCCCGAGGAATGGCATAGCAAGCCCCACAATGTTAACGGATTAAGCTTTTATTTTTACAAACAACAACATGGTCATGTCCAGACACTGGCCTTTGCAATGATCCCTCATATGACCCTGTAGGTAAGGGATCAGCAACCTTGGCCCTCCAGATGTTTTGGATATACATCGCTCATGATGCTCAGCTACTCCTTTTGGTTCTTGGAGCCTTATGGCAAATTTAGTTCTCAATCATCTGGAGGGCTATGATTGCTGACCCCTGCTGTAGGACATAATGGTAGCCGTGATACAGGAGTCCAAAAGACGCCTACATCTCTTGTATAGGGAATTCCCTGCCAGATGAAAGGGAAGCCCCTTTTTAGTTAACCTCACGCAATACAGTCAGTGGGCAGGGGACGTTCTACGGTAAAGGAAAATGTCAGCCAACTGAGAAAAGCACCAAATTTGCATGGGATTGACATCGACCTGCGGGACTTTGCATGTCATGGCTGCAGTGCCAGTTAGCGGCAATATCGGCAAATAAAAGGTCAATACCGGTTTATCGGCAAGCTGATAATCTGTCTATCCCTATTACATACAATCTCTTGATCCAGAACATAGATTGCCAAACACACTGAGCTTTCCAGTTTACGATCTGCTACTCCATGAAAGTTATTTTGGGGACCAGTTCCTCTTAACCATCAAGATAAAGTTACAGGAAACACGAGCACCTAGCCATGGGAATTGAGATCTCCTCCAAGGCAATGAGAACTCACCCTGACCTACTTATTAAGATGTATGTTGCCTCAATGTTATTTTATTTATCATATTTGTTTTATATAATAAAATGTGATGGCCTTTTGATGTTGGTAGATGTATTCATGACCCCCAACTCTAACCGCCCTACGTTTATGTAATTCCCAGTAAAAGGTTTATTTCTAAATCTAAATCTATATTAATGGACATTAACCCCCAGACATGAATAACCTGAGTTCTCTGTGTGAAGTGCTAGAGGAGGCCTGGGAATTTACAGAGTTTAATCCTGTAGAATTTACGGGGCTCGTTAAAATGTGGTCCCACTCAAGTGAATGATGGGAACATCTCGTGGGGCATGGTAAGTTTAAATGCCATACAAGGGAGACTGTCAAGATCACAAAAGGCTCGGGAGTCAGCTGTGTGGTGGGCACATATGCCATGAAACAATGGGTGGGTTAGCCAGCAGCGACTCGCCATCTGCCATCACGCTGAAATTCCCATAGAACTCGTGCTTGTTTTTGTGCCTCAGTGTTTTGTTTTTGCTGGTACCCCTCACCACCGGCTCATGTCGTGGGCGCACGGCTTCGAAGAGAAAATATCATGCGCGTCATCCTAGTGAAAGCAGTTTTGACACATGGAAGTCTTGTACATAAATTGTTGTGGGTTTTTAGTTTGTGTTTATGGGGTGGTGTGTTTTTTATTTTTTTTATTTTTAGTCTCTCGCTGAACGAAGTGAATAGATCTTGCCATTTTGATTAATTCATGTTCCAGTGTTCCCATGGTTCCGAAGCGTTAATATAAATAGACTGGGAATGCATTTGATATTTCCATAGGACTTAATCTTTGTTCATTTAACTCTCTAGGGCTGAAACAACTAATCGATGATTAAAATAGTTGTTCAACTATTTCCATTATGGATTAATCGGTGTTAATTAATCGTCCTGTGTACAGCACACACTGTTTAGAGTCAGACTGAGTTAAACGTAACTAACCTCAGCTTTGGAGCTGATTGGCAAAGACGCACGCCATTGCTTTACTAGGAAGGATTTAGTTCTAGGGTTATGTCAGACACAACCCGTTTGTTTTTATTCTGTTTACAACAGTTGCAGAAATATAACACAAACAATAGGATACTGCCACTGGGTGAAGGAGCTGTATGCCGGTGTTTTATCCTTAATTGAAGCTGGAGTCCTGTGCCACCACCTCACCCTCCCTGCCATATCCTCTTTGGTCAGGAACTGCCATTCCCTCCTTTTGGTCTGGTCCCTTTCTCCAAACTCACTCCCACACTCAGATCCGATCTTTTGTCCATACCCACTCCCTCTCACTCAGGTCAAGTCACTTGAGCAAAGTCGCTCCCTTCCACCTCCAGTCCCTCCTCCCACTCAGTTTGTTCACAAAATTCTTTAAAAGGGACACCCTACGCACCGTGACCACTTTAACTTATTAACCCCCAATTTTCATGCTGACATCAATGACCAAGTGTTTGTAGCCATGTTCATTTGAGAAAGCAAACATGGGCTGAAGCTGTGCATGCAGCATCAACCCATCCCACTGACCAAGCACTCGCATACCTTGTGTGAAAAGTACACAAGATACGCAATTTGCGTATGTACGTACGAAAGTTACGTACACTACACATATTGCTTATGAAAAAAGGGGGAGGGGTTGTGGTTATTTTTTTTTACATAAATTGCGTACTTTAAAAAGAATTTTTTCATTTTATTTTATCCGATTAATCGATTATGAGAATAATCGTTAGTTGCAGCCCTATTTAACTCCATTCCGTCCTGAGGTTCATGTTGACTTTTCTGGATGCTCAGAAAGAATAGGAATTCCTCCCTAGATTGTACTTTAAAAATGTATCTCTAACTTAAAAGGCATTCAGAAAGCTTGGTAGCCAACAGCTGTTTTTATGAGCCGGGCAAACATTTGTGTTTAGATTTGTCTAGAGCAGTGGTTCCCATTCCTGGTTCTCGGTCCCCCTAACAGGCCAGGTTTGCAGATAAGTACAGGACAGGTGATATGATTTGCTTCTCAGTGTTTTCAGGATTCAGTCTGTATTTCCTCAAGGTAATCTTTAAAATCTGGCCTGTTAATGGACCGGAGGACTGCGGTTGGAACCCACTGGTCTAGACTTTTCTCCAGAAATGTAGGGAGTAGAGGGGAAATTCTAAGAGCTGGTGGCTACTTGACTCCCGAGTTTAATGAATCATGGGAAATATAATTTTATTTGCTTGAAATGCATATTTTTAACACCCCCCCCCCCCATTCGATAGCTGAATGAAATCGGTTGTATGTTCATCTGATACATTAAAATGGGGAAAATCACTAGAATGGATAATTTTATCTTTGCACGTCTGGACATAAAAAGGTCTTTGCTCAAACCTAAGCATACATTTCTAATGTGTAATTTGAAGAATATAGACCACAAAGACCCCTTACCAGTGTTTTAATGGCCTATGTTGCTAGTCCTGTGGAGCCTAGTGGATTGACTTTAATGGGGCATTCAGTGCTGGGTTTCCTTAGTGGTTTTTTTTTATTTTTTTTTATATTTTTTTTAATAATTTGCTTTGTTGGGTGAAACGGTATTGTATACAAATACATCACAATAAAATCTGTGTAGAGTTTTTACCATTACTTTCTTTTCCCCTGCTCGCGCAGCTCTTACCCATCCACACCATGAGGCTGGGAGTTGAGCTTGATTCATATGACGGGCATCACTACATCTCGTCCATCGCCCCTGATGGCCCAGTGGCCAATCTTGGCATTTTGCAACCTGAAGATGAGCTGCTGGAGGTAATAACTGATCATGGGGGTTAAAGCCCTGACTAGCATTGCTGGAAACAATAAAAATTGCATTATTTCTCATTGTAGGCGATGAATAATAACTTTACCACAATAGAACAGGGAATTAAACACTGGCCGATACTTGAATATTGTGGTAAACATTTTCTTCCCCAATTCTTGACTAATGTACACAAAGATTCAGTTTTTTTTTAAATTTGCTTGGAAACTGTTAACTTAATTTTGGTAGTGAAAGGGTTAACTATATTTTGCATTGAAAAGCTCTCAATTGCATAATAACGAATCCTCCCTTTTTTTTTTTAAATATTTTTTATTTAGTGGTTCCCGCCCCCCCCCCCCCGGGAGAAACGAAATCCTTTCTTTTATCTCTCTCCAGCGACCCTGTGTTACTGTAACAAAGCTACAAATGGCAGAACTAAACCTTACTGTAGCAAAGTTCAAACACTCTCAGGGTTATTCAGAGAGGTATAAATTCTAGGTCAAAACAGCCAAACCAGAAAAATTCTCCCATTTATCTCACTTTCCAAATCGACTATTTTGACAGAGTTTTCACTTCTCCAGTCATTCTCCTGGTTTTCACCTCTCTCTGAATAACCCTATTAGTTGCTGCATTATACCAGCCAGGGAGAGCTCTGGGGTCACTCGCTGCTGTACAGGAATAAGATTCAGGGGGTTATAATGACTATAAATCCCTGTACAGTACAGATACAAGATGTAACTGTAATTTCCATACACAGGTATTATGTAGCACATACAGATACTATTTTTATATTCTATTGGTATTTTTTGGAAGCTGCATTGCTAATAATCTCATTATGATCCCTACAAATCCCCATAAGCAGGAGATCTGAACCTTTCTAATATTTGTTATATTTACTGTATTTGACACACAGGCCATTCTGCCTCTACGCTGTTGACGCAAACCCCGTGTGACATCATCTAAGAGAACAGACACAATCTAGATTTCAGTATTTTTTTTTTTATTCCAATAATACTTCTTTAAAGGATAAACTAATAAATGAAAAATTAGGGCAACTTTTTATATTAACTGAGAACAACAATTTCTACTTTACCCTCTATTTAATTAACTTTGCATCTCATGGTTCACATAAATGGTATAATTTTTACAACAAAATGCTTGGTAGTTCAAGAGGTTAAGGTTGAAAGTAGGGATGTGCATTCGTTTCGGAAAAATTCTGAATTTGTAATGAAATTTGATAAGTGCTTCCGAATAACGAATCGATACGATACAAATTCGAAACGGTATATAACGAATTTATTTCGTTTTACACTGTGTCATCATCAAAAAGAAAAATTTGAATAATTGATATCAACTATCGATTTGATCTTAACTTACAATACAAGTTATAGTCAGCAAAGGACTTTATGAAACAAATTTTGTTTCGCTGTTTAATTTGACTCAAATACTAAATCTGTGACACAGCTTAAAATTTAACCCTAGCTTTTCTTTTAACAGCAAAATTTGATTTAATTGGGGTTTTATTTAGTGATCCAAAATTCGAATTGATATATATGATGTTCGAATCGATATGAAACGAAATTAGTTAAAAACGTAACAAAACCAAACAAAATTTTTCGCCATGCACATCCCTAGTTGAAAGGCAGAAGATTCATTTCCAACATAGACACAGATGGCTTGTGTTGGCAAAAGTGTGTGTGTGTGTGTCACACAAATTAAAAGTGATAATGTAAGTTATTGAAAAAAAAACCCAACACTTGCATGTCTATATTGTAGCAAAGGAGATCTGTGGGCAAAGCAAGTGTCTTTTTATTTTATATATGTATATTTTGTTAATGCCAATTGAAGAAAGAAATGGAAGATATATACTGTATATTTATTCCTTCAATTGGCAATATATGAGGAAAGTCCCTGTAGGGACTGAAATGTCGAAATGTGCTGCAATAAAATATAGTATTTCTATATCTCAACAAGAAGTCTCCGTGTTTGTCCAAATACTTGGTTCTATATATATATATATATATATATCTATATATATTTTATATATATATATATGTATGTATGTATATATATATATATATATCTATATTATATATATTATATATATATATTTTGAGAAAGTATTTTACCAGGAAGGATACATTGAGAGTTCTCTTGTTTTCAAGTATGTCCTGGGTGGCGAGAGTGTACCGTAAGGCAGTGGTCCCCAACCCTGGTCCTCAGGGCCCACTAACAGGCCAGATTTTGTAGATCACCATGGGGAAAAGCAGACTGAATCCTGCAATCACTGAGCAGCAAATCATAACACCTGTGCTGTGCTTCAGATATCTGGCAAACCTGGCCTGTTAGTGGGCCTTGGGGACCACTGCCGTAAGGTGTCTTGCCCAAGGACACTTACTGGAGAGGTGCTCTGGCCAGGATTCAAACCTATGTCTCCACGGTTATAGAGCAGTGAGGTTACCTCTACTCCATCCAGCCGGCAATTGAAGATGTGTGTGTGTATATACATAGATCTTCGTGTGTGTGTATCTCTGTCTCTCTTGGCACTCGACGGACTTATTCAAAATTTTACTGCAAACATGCAAGAAATGTCAACGTTTCAGCTTGTTAACCACAAGCTTTCTTCAGGATTATATGTATATTTATCCTCTGCATTAAAACCTTTATGGAAGTGGTGTTTTTTTTTTGTTAGAAAAATACCATTTGAATATTCTTTTTCTGCTCTTCCTGCAGTATATTTCATTTGCAGAAATGTATCCTTATCTAAAGGTTTTTATTTTCCTTTCTTACCAAAAGAAACGAACTTGTCCTCCAAACGGCAGACAAAAGGCTTATTCTAATTCCTCTCACGTTCGTTTTGACCTAAAGAGCTAAACTGCTATGTCAGTACTCTGTGTACACATAATTTAATAACCTCAAAATGGCTGTTGGATCCTGTTTTGTAGGAAATTTAATCTTGTTCTGGAAGAAATGACATATTTTGACGAAAAGAAAAAAAAAATAAAAGCACACAAAACTCAATCCATATCGGTTAAACCACTGCAGACAAGTTTCCTTGACTAAAAGTTTTTCTTTTTTCAATTTCTTGGCGTTTTCCTGGAACAATGAGGCTACACCCTAACACATGTATATGTCTCGCTTTATTTGCACGTTCGGGATCAGATCCTGAGCACAACATGGAAAATATTTTAATTGTATCACAATAGTGTTTCGAAGATAAACCAGAAGACTCCGACTCTGAGACGTTACTGCTCGATACATTGTAAATACGTCTATAAAATCTTTCGTTTTCCGTGATCTTCTCCTCCACATGTTTAGTATGTTTTACTCAACCACTTCTTTTGGAATTTCGAAGGCGAATATAAAACGTGTGTCTAAATGTTGCATTTCTGTGTCTTGACAATCTTCTCAACACACTCTAGATAAGCACAAAAAGTGTGTCCAATCATTATTCTCGCAAAGTCGCGTCATCCTGGCAATCTGGTCCTCCGATTTCACATTCAGCTTTTAGGCTAGCGTCAGACGAACGCACTTAACGTCCGTCGTAGCATTGATTTTGTGAACAATGGAGACCAACACATGAAGTGCATGCGCACCACGCAGGTGGCAACGGACGCCATTTAGGCCTCGACGTAAAAGCATGACGTCAGACGCAGCGCATTTGCGACGTCCATCACGTTGGTGCTCAGAAGTTTTTTGGGGTTTTCTTGGTCTGGCTGACTGTAGCGGTCTTTTTATTTAATTAATTTTGTTTCCCATATTTCCTTTTTTTTTTTTTTTCTTCATCCGTCAAAAAAAAAGGACTGTGTGGTGTCTACAGTATTTATTTTCCTTCAATACGTCCGTCCATTATGCACGCACACAGAGTGCGCTCAGACTGCGTTCGTCTGACATTAGCCTTAGATGGTCCCATCAACTTAGTGCGATGGCGCCGAATCAGATTTAAACTAGTGAAAAAATAATAGATATACCACACGGACCCCCTGGATACAGTCAGGCTGTTCCATCTGTTGGCAAAAGCCGGATATAGAGGAATATAGTATAGTAAATTTAATACAGTGTAAAACATAGAAAAGCCGAAAATAAAAGCACATGTAAGAATGTGCATAAACGGGCTTACCACAGAGGCTCAGAACTCCCGATCACCTCTCGATACTGAGCTTGAGAAAGACTGTTGCACCAGTTGAAACATTGCGGCTACGCCAATAAACTGGGGTTATTACAGAGTGCAGTGCTGGGTTTCTTCATCTTTTCTTTGAAGACCAATTTGTGACAATGTCATCATAGATGGTCAGTGATCCTTGGGGGGTTACAAATAATCTGGAGGTACTTGGAATTCCACTCAAGATTGACGTATGTAGCTTTTTCAGCCGTTCCCTGCAGCATCCAGACTGTTTGTTGCATTGAATCAGTGGTTCCCAACTGTGGTCCTAAAGTACCCCCAACAAGCCAGGTTTTCCAGATATCTGAAGCCCAGCTCAGGTGACATGATTTGCTCAGTGATTGCAGTATTCGGTCTGCATTTCACCAAGGCAATCCTCCAAAACCTGTCCTTTTTAGGGGTACTTGAGGACCGCGGTTGGGAGCCACTGCCTTGAATGATACAAAGTCACGTGTAGGAGACCTTAAAGGGCACAGATTCGGGGGGGGGGGGATAATCGGCAAGCTTGCTAATCACTTTATATCTTACAGGTGAACCATGTCCAGCTCTACGGCAAATCCCGAAGGGAAGCCGTTTCGTTCCTAAAAGAAGTGCCACCTCCTTTCACCTTGGTTTGTTGTCGACGTTTGGGAGATGATGAAAACGAATCCTTTGCGGACGAGGCCAATGTCCTGGATGTGCAAGATGAGCCGGTGAGACGCCTGTCATCTCTTACCTGGATTTATTCTTTTTCTTTGTCCTGGATTTATACTTCATGTGAACCGGGAATCCAGTTTTGAGTATCTTGTCGACGCTCTTGGCACCTGCATGTCATGCTCTATAAAGCAACATGTCACTGTTTTATCCCCTCTTCCCCTTTTTAAAATTGAGTCTTTTAGCCAATCGATGATTTGTATCTCAAATTCCATTGATTTCCCGTTACATTGTCAGTGCTTAAGAACAGGTGCCTGTATGTTTTAATAAGGGGTATATCACTGGATTAGAATTACAGATTTAGTAGACTAGAGACTGTTGACAAAACCCTTTGTAGGAAATTCTTATTTATTCCCTTCACATTTATATTTTTGAATGAAAGTAGACACTTTTTCTTTTTTCATACTTGTCGAGCTCTTACACAATCCTCTGGCCTCCTCTGTTATTTCTGTGCGTTCTTTAAGGTAGTCATATCAGCCGTGATTCTTGGGACAGACATGACTTCTACGTAGTGGTTTGTGAATCCAGTTGTTGCCGTGCAGTGCGTGGTGTTCAGAGGATGCTGGAGGGAAATAACGTTGCCTTATGTTAGTTGCGGTGTGATGCCTCTCTTACAGCCTTCATGTTTTTGAGTTTCTCTGTGTGCGCCACTCGATCCTTGAATTATTTTTTTTTGTCTGTTTTGTACTTCCTTATCCGAAGACCATACGTTGTGTCTCTTTTCCCACAAAAAAAAATAAAAAAATTATATTTATATAACAGACCTTTTCATTGTTCATGGGACATTTTTATATATTCATGCATTATTTTTGTTTAAAATGCCTTTTGAACGTTGATGGGGTTTTGGTTTCTTTTTCAACCCCTGTTCGGTGGCTGGTTGGCTTTTTCCGGCAGCAGTTGGCTGGTCTGTTCAATCGTCGGCTGTTTGCGTTTGACAGGTTTATTGGCGGATCTATTAAGCTCACTGAAGTACGCCGAATGAAAGCCCCCCCCCCCTAAATTTCAGTGCTCTTTGAATAGCCCCTTCGGTGTATGAGCTGGTGTTTCCAGGGGACAGGGCACCCTTGTTAGGTCTGGGCTGTACATGCTTTACTAGTATCCATTTGTTTTTTATGTGTTCTTTTTGTTTTTCTCTACATTTAAAGAATAATTATCACCTCCACAGAACTTGTACAATAAATCAAGCATAAAAAAACTACCTGCATCTCATACGTTTGTTGTTTTTTTTTTTTTTTGCAGCTCC
This sequence comes from Leptobrachium leishanense, assembly GCA_009667805.1. Taxonomy (NCBI): domain Eukaryota; kingdom Metazoa; phylum Chordata; class Amphibia; order Anura; family Megophryidae; genus Leptobrachium; species Leptobrachium leishanense. The sequence goes on from CM019070.1 coordinate 37,419,417, forward strand.
GATTTGATTTGCGTAAAGAATAACGATTATTCTGTCCCTGTTCAATCGGGGCAAAAACTGGACATGCTATTATAATTGCATTGTATGTGACCTCCTTCACAGGCCTAGTTCCTCCAAGACTTCCTGTATGTCGGGTTTGCCCCTCCTGCTCCTCCTCCTGCTCCTCCCATCCGTAAATGTCGTAGAGGAAGTTGTATTTCCGTCTTTTTACACTGAGGTCCATTGTCCATCAACAATGAATAAAGCTGTTTAAAGTCTCCAATTGGGACTATTATTTTTCTATATTTTTATTTTTCACTGTTGATGAATCGTGGACTTTCTTCAGTGTATCACATTGTAATACAAAGATCTCTGACCATTGTGGTCGGAGGAGGAGGAAGAGGTGGGGATACATGTTGCATAGGAGATCTTACAGGAGAGGTTGGACCTGTTGCAGGAGGAGCGATACAATGCAGCTGTGACATCATTCATGTACTATTACTCGTGCTTTAAAAGAAAGCAGAACTTAATAAAAGCCAGAATGAGTTATTGGCAGTTTTTATTATATGCTAGATGCATGTGTCAGTACTCCCTTTTAAAATTTGGAGCTTTAATTTTTACTGTAATTTAATTCATAGTTGTCGTATTTTTGATTTCTTTGTTTCTCAATACGTTTAGCCTGAAGACCCCCTGCTTCACGTTTCCCACCAGCTCCCTCAGAGTGACGGGGACTACCAGACGGTAATAAAGAAGCAGGTTTTTATTATCCCTGCATATTGATTTCCCTTATTGCAGCTTCACTTAATAAGCAATTCAGACAAAGCGCTTCATAAAAATAAAAAAGATTCATAGATCAGTTTCTTAAATTAAATTGTTCTTTTCGAAGAACTATATCGTTCTGCCTTAATTTATCATCTGCTGCCAAATTCCAGGGCTTCGAAGCGTCTACTGGTGGCTTGTTTCTCAGGTCGTGTTTTAAGCTCCTGTAGATTTTGTGTCACTTGGCTTGTTGGCTTCTTGGTTCTTTTTTGAAGCATGATGTTCGTAGCCGTCCTAAACTAGGGATGTGCGTTTCGGGTTTCGGAATTTCGGAATTTTCACGAAATTTCCCGATTCGTGTTTTCGGATGCGGCGGAATTTCCGAAAATTTTTAGATCCGAAAATGGCAGATCCGAAAAGTTTTCCGAGCCGAAACGAAATATTTTCGGAATTTTCGAATGGACTTGAAATGTGTCAAATCGAAATTTATTGCTTTGAAACGAGGAGAACAGACGTTCCGAAAAAACGAAAATTTCCGAAATTACGAAAAGTCGATACAAAAAACGAGCAAAGTGACACGAAAATACGAAAAATGGTCGATATTCCAAAAAAAATGTACACAAAAAACGAATCGAGCCGAACCGAATCGAAACAGAAATCGGTCGAAACGAGCCGAATCGAAAAGTTTAAAAATCCGAAAAATCGAATCGAACCGAAAAAAAATTGGTGCACAAGCCTATCCTAAACCATTTCTACTTGTTCCTGCCATATCGTCAAACAAAACGAAGTGAATCCGAAGCACTAGCTTGTGATGGGTTCAGTAGTGTAACCCTTTGGTTCCACGAAGGGCATATACAAATGTAGGTTTTGGGCCAGTCCCCCTGTCTCTCGATGTTGCGTGCATGGAACATTTAGAAAGGGGGACTGCCCTGTAATCTGGACCTGGCCATTACGGTTGCCTTTTAAATCTAATAATGTTGCATGAGGCACTACATGCAGTCCGTTCCACAGTATTGGTTTGTTTCAAATCTGCATTTTGATTATTTTAGGTTATCCCAGGTGAAGACTTGGCACCAGAAGAGGATGATGGAGAGTTAGCCATGTGGTCATCAGAAATCAAAGTGGTGGAGCTCGAGAAGGACCACAGAGGTCTTGGATTTAGCATTCTGGATTATCAGGTATGTTTCATTTCATAACAGCCCTACCTGGGAAAATTCTTTTTTTTTGGTTATTATTTATTAAAGTTTATTTGTTCATGTTGAGGCTTGTCTGAACATATCTACAGACAATAGCGGTGACCTAAAAGGCATAACAAAAATAAAGGGTATAAAGTGGGTTGACAAGGGGTAATTGACAACATCTTGCATGTGGTTACACCTATCATCAAATACACCGGTCTCGAGATACCTGTACAGTATCAGTAGGTAACACCAGAGCACTGGTGAGACCTCACTTGGAGTACTGTGTGCAGTACTGGAGACCGTATCTCCAGAAGGATATAGACATCTTAGAGTTCAGAGAAGGGCTACTAAAATGGTGTACGGCTTGAAGGAGAAAAGTTACCAGGAAAGGCTTAATGATCTTAACATGTACAGCTTGGAAAAAAGACGAGACAGAGGAGATATGATAGAAACATTTAAATACGTAAAGGGAATCCACAAGGTAGAGGAAGAGAGTATATTTAAAAGGAAACAAAGTAGCAAAACAAGAGGACATAGTCTTAGATTAGAGGGGCAAAGGTTTAAAAGTAACATCAGAAAGCATTATTTTACTGAGAGGGTGGTGGATACATGGAACAGCCTTCCAGTTGAAGTGGTAGAGGCCAAAACAGTAATTGAATTTAAGCAGGCATGGGATAGGCATAAGGCTATCCTAAACAAAAGATAAATCCAGGTAAAGTATCCATGTAATTGGGAAGACTAGATGGGCCGAAAGGTTCTTATCTGCCGACATTTTTCTATGTTTCTATCACCAGAGCAAGAGAGCGCATCATGCACGTCTTGCTACTCTTTTTACTATAAGGTGGAGCGATGTGTTATTCTTGGCTTGCAGATTATGGGTTTCGGATTTAAGGGGTCGAGCAATTTGCATGCAGAGTCCCCATGTTTGGTAGGACATTGAACTGCCAACACTACCATCTCCAGGAATGTGCTTCATTGGTGCCTATGGACAAAGATGTTGGCTCCTATAGTGCGTATTTGTTCCTCAGCTACAAGGAATAGGAATCGATGCCTGGTGCCAGCACAAAGGCCATAGTCACTGAGCAAAGACCTCTTGGTGCGGAGTAACAACATGGCTGTGGTTTAGATGGCCTTTTGAAATAGAAAAAGCTAGTCGTTGCTGATCAGTGTCCTTCAGGATGCAGGGAAGACCTCCAATTTGAAGTCTAATTGGCCATTGACGGCACAGGAGAAGGGCATACCTACTCCTACCACCGTGACCCTTTAAGTTGGTTTAAGCCTTGGCTAAAGTGTCCCTTTTTATATAACGGACGCCTCCTCTCTGAGCGCAAGAGAAATGTGTCTCAAGCCAAGAAAATCTCCGTTTCACAAACCAGCCATAAGCCGACCAGCAGAGAACCTCACTGTATGAACAGCCAGGGCTTATTGAATGGAGGTAGACTAATCATATTAATGAATCCTGGTTCAAATGAATATAAAAAAAATAATAAATTTTATAAGCTAAAATGGTCGGTTTCCAACAGCTTTTACCTTTTCTGGTTTAACTTTTTCATGTGGTTCATTTTCATTTTCCCATAAATTAAAGGTTTTTCTTCCTCCCGTCACCTGCACGAAAAATAAACCACCAATAAACCGTGCAAATTTATGCTGTGTAATTTTTTAATAGTTAATTAATGTATCAAAGTGGATTTGATTATACACAAACCACACAAGGGATGTCTTTCACTTTTTTATTTTTAAGTAACTCCCCCCCCCCCCCCCTTCGTTTTAGAGTTTTTTTAAATTTTTTATTTTTTTTCCAAGCTCCCAACGTTAAAATAAATGTGATCTATCTGCTGCCAGTGGCTTTTTAAAGCATGACATTACATTTCAAAGTTATTGCCTATAAACATGATTGCCATTCATGCAGGCTATAAAGCCTCGGGCGACAAATGGACTCTGTACGCGATAATTCATCTCGGGGAATTGTCTGATTTGCTGATCACATTCAAATTTCTCTGAACTTTTGAGAATACACATGTAATTATAGAGTAGCGTGAAGCTGCAGAGCTGCATCGAAACTATAAAAAGTGCTTTTTTTATATAGAAAATCTGCCCGTGCATTAACTTACCTCTGATTTATTGCTCTTTATTTGTACAGTAAATGAACAATAACATTTAGATGTATTTGTTTCTTCTTTTGTGATAGCTTGAGTGTGTGTTTTTTAAAGGTGTACATGGCCCACTTTAGGCTAGTGTCAGACGAGCGTCTTTGGGGAGCGGCAGGAACGTCTGTGAGAGTGAACGTTCCTTCCACTCGACGCCCGTCTGGCCATCTCGCTGAACACACTCAGTGTGCTCAGCGCTGCATACCGCGATCCTCCTATGGAGAATTGTGCTTTGCTGCTACGTCAAAGTGCGTCCTAGCACTTTGACGGAGAGGCTTGGATAACGGACGCTTGTTGTGCGCGTGCACAAGCGCGTGACCGGCCTTGTTGCAGCGTCACAACGCTGAGATGGACGCCGGTAAGCACGTCAGTACGGGCGCACATAGCGTGCCCGTCTGACGCCAGCCTAAAAGTGAAGGGGTCACCTGGGTGTTGGCGGAAATTGATTGCCCTCCATGCTCTATGTTGGCAATGGCGAGCATTGGATTTGCGATGGTCTGAGACGTCTGTAAAATGCAAGTTCTAAGCGTCCGCAGTGACCGTGGGGAGATAATGCTGACCTATATGTTGTACGGGCTTAATAGCTGGTAAAATGGCTAGTTACATGACTTTTATTTCCCACGATGCATGATGAGTTCCCATCTAAAGATTTCAAATGGCCAAAGAGGGGACACTTGTATTTTAGGGAATGTCTCTGGACGTGGGCCGTTTCCAGAATTTGATGCCATAACGACCCATCGATCCTAATTTATATAAAAAAAAAAAAAAAGAGCAGTGTCTTATTTATTCTTAGTAAAGAAATTTCCGAAAACCTTTTGCGTCTAGAGACTAATCCGCTCATCAGTATTTAACCGGGAGGAACCTAGATTTTTTTTGTTATCTCCCCCCCCCCTCCCTTTAGTTATTTTTAAGGAAATATTTAAATTTTTTAATTCTTTTTGTACCTTTTTCTTCTTTAATTTTTTTTTCTTCTTTTATTATACTGCATTAAACTATTTATAAAAACAAATCTATGGAGCCTTTAAACGAGAAAACCTTATGATAGAAATATAGGTATCTGGGCCCAAATAATAATTAATGAGGTTTCCTTCTAAACAGAAAGTGCTATAGATGCACTCGTCTCTATTTTAGGGCCCCGAGAATTCCCAACAGGAAAAAGTTTATTTTACTGCGATAATGCTTTTTATATACTGTATGTATTGTAAGTTCCCGCAGGAGCAGGGTCCACTAATCCTACTGTATCCTCTTGTCTTGTGATTCAGCGCTGCAGAATCTGGTGGCGCTATATAAAAGTACAATAATAATTGGAGAAATGGCGGGTCCCCCTTATTTTAGTAAATGCAAGTCATTCAATAAACCCTCCCTGCTTTATCCTGGACTGAAATCGTCAGCGAAGAGCACCGGACGTGTAAGCAGCCGTTAAAGTGTTGAAGATGTTACTTTTATTGAATATATTTGGATTGCATAGATTATTTTAAGACTATTTCTCAATCTTATTGGAAAGATAAAAAGGCAATACATGCAACCTCCTGCTGTTTTCAATCTTCATGAGAGCCCCAGTGGAAGACACTATGGAATGCGTGACCTCCTCATTGCCTCTATAGTATACGGACATTATCCGAAATATTACACCTGACTGCCCAGGTTTGTCGAACCTTGATGATACCATTTCTGTAAAGATCCGTCATGTGTTTTGGGTTGGTGACTGCGTAGATGGGTGGCAAATCTCTGCCGAGTGCTCCTCGGAGCACCACAGCTCTTACCCACTTGACCAGTGGTTCCCAAACCCTGGTCCTCAGGACCCACCACCAACAGGCCAGGTTTGCCAGATATCTGAAGCACAGTACAGATGATAGAATTCAGTCTACAACACCCAGTCACCTGTGCTGTTTCAGATATCTGGCAAACCTGGCCTGTTAGTGGGTCCTGATGACCAGGATTGGGGACCCCCCCCCCGCACCAAGCCAGTGATTTTGGTGGTAGTGTCCCTTTGCGGCTGACATGCAGCATTATTTTGAGTCCGGTTGCGATTTGCATGGAAGATGAGGGAGTTTGAGCAAGGATGAGACAATGTAACTTGGCTTTGTATTGAACACCATTGACGTAGATACGACATTGTGTCAAAATTTCAATTTGGCCTCCTGCTTATTTCATTAAATGGCAGTGACCCATTAATATGCCTGCGGAGCGCTGCCACTCGCTAATCAATTCAAGTGGATGAGTAGGCGGAATGTTTGCTTTAATTTATGAAAGGGATCTTTCCTGTTTTGATATTTTACATGCCAAATGTTTTAAAAAAAAAAAATGTTACTCTGCAAAAATTAAACCATTTAGTTAGCGGTACATTTCTAAATGACTAATCTCCACGGCCAGGAAATTCAATCAGAGCTCGATTCCAGCACAGAGGATTGAAAGGCCTGTTTCACGCACGTTCTGCAAAACAATGGGGATGTCTGGCTTTCTGAAGTTTGGGGGGATATCCTGCGCCCCCTCCTTCCCCTTTTCACTTTTATTGGACTGTCTGGAATGCGGGAAGAGTCTGCATTTCTGCCATGTTTTACTGGATGGCAATCTTTTAAATGCCTATTGTGGTTTGCGCCGGCGCTTAACATACTACAATGCACTTGCATGCAAATGATTTAATCCATTTAAAATTAATTGTAGTTTGACACCGTCATGAAAAGGCTCGTTCATGCTCACACAATGCCACCTCTTTTAACCCGCTGCCGTCGTATAAATCATTGAGGGTAGCCTCGGGTCTTGGGGCTTTCTTTACTGCGGGTTGTTCTAGTTCGCCTATTGTGTGGTCGATTCGACCGTGCTTTGACTGTGCCGGCGCCTAAGTGCTGCAGCTGATCACGCTTCGTGATTAAAGGGACAGTGGAAAGTCGTCTTGTTTTCAGCAGCTGTCATTGTGAAATTCCGATTCCCATGATCGCCAGGCAGCTGGTTTTCAGCCGTTCATTGGATCTGCCATGCATGCTCACCTAGAATGGCCATAATGCTACCAACCAAAAACCCGTATGCTCCTCCAATGGGATAATGTATGCTGTGTGATGTCTACGGTGAATTTTTCATTTGGATTCCTCGAAGCACTAGATCTTGAGTCCAAAAATTCTACTTTGACGTGTCATAACTTGACATTCCTGGTTCCCAACCATTCTTACCACAAACAAAAATCTCGAACACCTCATCACCGTTTACCCATCAGATTCCCAGTGTTGTTGTTGGTTCTTGCTTCCAGTGTAAAAGTCACTCTTGGATACAAACACTGTTGACCATTATTGATGGCAACAAATTAATCGTGTAGGTACAATCTAGGATACAGCTTGAGAAATCCTGCTGTGAATGAACCTCCATTAAATCTATATTTCTAGTCCTCAAAGTCGAGTCTGTGCTGCAATAAGAGCTTTATGGGCCATTGGATGCAGATTTTGGTGGGACGCTGCGTTGTGCCTTTTGTCAAATTTATTCTCTCTTCAGGGGTCAGGTCCTAAAAAGTGTAGGAGATTGTCAAGATTCCTGTCCCTAATTAGCAAATATTATCTGATACTTAACATAAACACATGCTCAAATGTGATATATTTACAGATCCTACATTTTCACAAAAATTTAAATTATATAGGTCAATTATATAGGTCACAATAAATATATAATTTAACAGAAACTTCTGATCGAACACCTGAATTCAAGCTTTATATTGTATGGAACCATTGGGAACGGAGTGGAGGAACTGCGTTCCCATGCGTTCCTCCTCAACTTGACCCAGGCATCTCTTATTGTTCTCCTACCAAAGTCACCTCCTGTTGTTCTCCGGCAAATTCTTCTCACCTTCCAGTTTTTCTTTTCTCGCTTTTTTTGTTTAATTATAATTTTTTTTATTTTTATATAGATTCAAACCTTTTTAACCTACTAAAGTCTGTCATAAAGTCATCTCTGCAAAATCCTGGGGAAAAATTTTTTTTTTTTTTTTTTTTTTTTCTGGCAATAGAAAGTAAAAACTCGGCATACAGTTTCCATTTCTCCGAACAGACCAGAATCCCCCCCCCCAGACCACGATTAGGTTCCAGATTGTTGTTTTGCAGAGTAAACCATAAAAAGAATGCACTCAAATCATAAAACCTCTGATAAACTGCTTCCTTTGCCTCTCACTTCAGAATGGTTGTGGGATGCCATCTCTACGGTTTCTGTAGCATTTACTGCTGAAAATAATTTGGCATTCATGCAGGAAATGACTAGAAAATGTTGTTTATGGAGAACATGCTTTTATCTTTCAAGTGCAAACTACCTGCTCTGTCTTGATTAAAAACCTGTACGGAAAACATTGCATAAAAGCCCAAATTCTTAGCCGTTCTGGATCTTTGGACATTCAGGGATGATGGTGGTTGTGACCCTACCAAGCTACATAATCCTCTGCATCATTGCAGATCCCATATGGTTTCATGGTTCTTCTAGAGTAGTGGTCCCCAACCCTGGTCCTCAGGGCCCACTAACAGGCCAGGTTTTAAGGATTACCTTGGGGGGAAATGCAGATGAATCCTGCAAACACTGAGCAGAAAATCCTATCACCTGTGCTGTGCTTCAGATATCTGACAAACCGGAGCTGTTGGGAATACTTGAGGGCCAGGGTTGGACGTTGTAAGGTTTTTGGACTTAACGATCCATCTCTCCCTATCTGTAACTTTCCCAGGTCAACCCACTCTAATAGACACCGGGAGCCCTATTTCAATGTAGTCTGTGATGGGAAGCCGTAGCTTCATGTTAGTGTTATTGTTATGACGAAGCAGCTGTATTGGCAGCTTGAGTGACGTGTGCCGCTACTGGTATAGTCACCTTAAGTCAATAGGTATTCATTTTCATGTACTGGCAGCTCGATGCAAAAAGGTCGAGCTACCAGGGCTTTACTTGTTGTTCTCTGGCTGAAATGTGATCGGCTCCTATACAAGGTATAGGAAGAAGTGACTTGCAGTTGCTAAAGTCAAGGTGCAAAGTTTGCTCGTGGCACAGATGGAACGGAGGCTTGAGCCATTAGTCGTAGTGGCTCATTACTGTCACAACTGGGATGGAATGGGACCTGGGGCTTTTGTGGTCGTTGGAGACACAAGAATTGTAGAAAAATACAAGGCATCTCTGTACCACTGTTGAGTAAATGTTGTGGTGTGCCAAGAAGCCAGTTTCCTTCCAGTAAATTCCAGAATATTAAGTATTTGAATCAGTTCTGTAAAGAGAAAATGAGACAAAAATGCGTCCAAGCCAATCTGTGAGATTGATGAACAGTTACAGAAAACTTGGCCATTGGCAGCTTTTCTTCTTCCAAATTTCCATCAATGACGTTGGGCGTTGGACAAGTTTGTTCAGTAAAAACGTGATAAAATGGGATTTTGAGTATTGTCTGTGTGTTTTCATTAGATTGTGTTAATCTACAGGTCTCCCTTTACATGGAGCTATGAAAGCATGAGAGGGCAAGGTTAAGCGATAAACCATACTCTTCTTCTGACAGCCTTGTGCACCTAGGGGCCTTCTATTGATTGGGGGAGGGCTTTCCTCAAGTCCCTGTTTGTGGAATAAGTGGGAAAACAGGAATCTTGAATCAAGGCTGCCTCACCAAGGCTTTATAGAGGTATGATTGACTCCCTCTGTCACTTGACCTGTCCTTGTAGCCACTTAACAAGTAACTTAACGATGGCTTATTCACCACCCGAGTCATTGATATCTTCAATTTATTTTTTATTGAAAATTTAAATGTCAGATTAAGGCTCAAAAAGCAACTTTTATTACGCTCTTCTATCAAGCTTTTAAATTCCAAAATCGACCCACATGTAAGACATCTTCAATCTATTCCATCCTCATTGCGCGCCCTGACAGGTTATTTTAGCGATCTGTTTATTTGACTTGGTTTCAATGTCGACAACATTCCTCACATTCCATCTGCGGGCTCTGATTTCTCTACATGCACATTGGCTGAAAATTAGGGATTAGTATCGCTTTCCTATGGGTTTTGCATATCGCAAAGTGTTTTTACCCGTTAGAAGTAATATAAGCTTCCAGAGCAGACCTTCATCACCGGTGCAGAATGACCACATAATGACTGGTTTCAGACCAGAAGGAATATTTTTATAATAACTTGTTAAAAGGACTTGTCAAAATGATGGGTAACGATACAAACGGGTTGTCCCTTGGACCACTGCTGGTCTTCATCTTCAGTTAGATATCAAAATATTTTTGTGCACTTCAATTTAGATGTAAGCCTTTTCTGGTGGGACCAGATGTTTCTAACTTTTTGTGTTTAATTATTTTCTTCATACATTTATTGAACATTTCCAAATGTAGAGTAGGGTCTGTACACAACGATGAAGTTGAGTTGCGCTTGCTCTGTTACATTCACAAGAGCAAAACTCTAGCATGGTTACAAGCAGGCAGTGTACATGTGGGGTCTATAAAACTACGATTCAAAGCGGGGTTAGTTTTCCTATTCTTGGCAAATTGGCCAACGGATCTTAACAGTTGTAATTTCGTAATCGGAAACTTGAATAATTCCACTGAAAATATTTGAAAGGGGTTCTTCACTGAGCATCGCTGCGGAAACTACAGTGAATTTTGGCTGTCCAGAGAAACAAAAAATTTTACATCTGCAGCCGACGTTGACGCTAAGAATGAACCAAGTTGATATAAAGTACCACCGTTATTCTTCCATAAAATCCGTAAACTCCCTGTGGACATTCTCTATTTACTGTTGTTCTACCATCATTTGCAATACTGGAGAATGTTTGTTGGCAGTTTTAAAGTGGCGATATTCATTGAACTCCGATGGTACAAAGAATGGATACCAAAGTGAAATCTACATCAGTTAACTTTGCCAGAAACTAGGGTGGAAACCCAACTGAAAATCACACATGACAACATAGGCTTGGGTGATATCCTCGATTCAGCCCTATTTAATATAAATTTTACGCTTGTGAAAATATTCTGGATTTGTTTATAGACTGACAATAGAAACATAGAAAAATGTCGGCAGATAAGAACCTTTCGGCCCATCTAGTCTGCCCAATTACATGGATACTTTACCTGGATTTATCTTTTGTTTAGGATAGCCTTATGCCTATCCCATGCCTGCTTAAACTCAATCACTGTTTTGGCCTCTACCACTTCTACTGGAAGGCTGTTCCATGTATCCACCACCCTCTCAGTAAAATAATGCTTCCTGATGTTACTTTTAAACCTTTGCCCCTCTAATCTAAGACTATGTCCTCTTGTTTTGCTATTTTGTTTCCTTTTACATATACTCCCTTCCTCTACCTTGTGGATTCCCTTTACGTATTTAAATGTTTCTATCATATCTCCTCTGTCTCGTCTTTTTTCCAAGCTGTACATGTTAAGATCATTAAGCCTTTCCTGGTAACTTTTCTCCTTCAAGCCGTACACCATTTTAGTAGCCCTTCTCTGAACTCTCTCTAAGATGTCTATATCCTTCTGGAGATACGGTCTCCAGTACTGCACACAGTACTCCAAGTGAGGTCTCACCAGTGCTCTGTACAGTGGCATGAGCACTTCCCTTTTCCTACTTCTAATACCTCTCCCTACACAACCAAGCATTCTGCCAGCATTTCCTGCTGCTCTATTACATTGACTACTTAACTTTAGATCCTCTGAAATAATAACCCCTAAATACATTCGTCAATGCATCTGCAGAGCAGAGCCAACAGGCTCCACAGGTGCCTGCGGAACCTGTTTCCTCAGCTCTGCCGATGCTCGGGCAGATTGTCCATCAAAGAAGTACTGAGTACCTGATTTTTGACATGAAAAAATTTGAGGTGGACCTCTACCTGGCCTTAAGACAACTTAAAAGTGTGGTAGAAACAGTGTTGGTTAGAATGGTGGAAACCACAGAGGACTACGGGGGAAGTTCCCCAAATAGTGAAATCACTCTACTTGATCCACTATAGTTGCCGTAAGTGCTAACTAAATCCATTGTTCTTTCAATAAAAGCATGGTGGTTCGTGAATAACACGTGAAGTCTCCACTGGACGTTATTAGAATTGGTCGGGTTTTCACTTTAATGATCACATGTCCTGGACCTGACAAACTACAATTGTGGTTTTGAATTTTTATTTTTACATTTTATTATTTTTGGATCTTCTTTTTATATGGTCAGTCTGAGCTAATTCTGTTTACCAGTACGGGAAAAAAATGGTTATGCCGCCTGTGTCCTTCTTCTAGTTGGTGGAGGTTGGCTGTTGCTGATTGTTGACTTGGGAGCGCTCGAGCACCGCCTGGGAAAGTTACAAAGGACATTTCAATAGAAATCCCAGCAGTTTCTTTGTGCAAAATGACTGCTTCTAGAACCCACCCGTCTCTATCAGACGCACACCCAGCAGAGCGCGGCATGCATTGTAACCAGGCGTAGGAATATATATTCTTTTAAGAAAAGTGTGTCCTTCAGCAGTTTTTTGCTGCGCGCATCACAAAAGTGACTGCTTCTGCGGCGGCATTTGTTTTGGAATTATTGATCTTTACTGCCCTCTCTTGGCCAATACACATATATCTTCTCTCTGAGAATATTCTGAAGTTGTCCTGAATCAGCAAATACGCTTAAGTTCTCCATCAACCTAATGGATCAATTCAGTCTACTGCGAGGCGCGTCTGTTTAAGCTGCAAAATCGGCACAGCAGCACATCGCTTTTTCAGGGCTGCGTCCTTTTTAATACAGCCTTCTATGATTAGAGGCAGGGGGAATGGGTGCATCCGTAATTTAAAGTGCTGTCAACTATTTTTTCTGAGTGGTTGTTTCTAATTATGAAAGTGGAATTATCAGATATATATTTTTATATATAGTTAAGCGTACAACAAGGTAATCTATCAACCCCCCCCCCTGGCTGTTACAGTCTAATCACATAACCATCTTTAAAGTGTCCTTGTCCTTGGCTGGGAGTATATTCGAAACGCGCAGTTCTTTTGAGGACGTTCAGTCTCCTTCACTTTTCACTTTTTTCTGTCTGTCTTTGCCTTTCTTTCTCTTTTGGGTTTTTTCTCCATGTCTGTCTATTTCTGTTTCCCCTTTTTATGTGTCTATTTTCTATCAAAACCTTTACTCAATCCTGCCTGTCTATGCCCTTTTTATGTGTCCATCTATGCCCTTTCTGTGTGTCCGTCTATGCCTTTTCTGTGGGTCCGTCTATGCCCTTTCGGTGGGTCCGTCTGTGCCCTTTCGGTGGGTCCGTCTGTGCCCTTTTGGTGGGTCCGTCTGTGCCCTTTCGGTGGGTCCGTCTGTGCCCTTTCGGTGGGTCCGTCTGTGCCCTTTCGGTGGGTCCGTCTGTGCCCTTTCGGTGCGTCCGTCTGTGCCCTTTCGGTGCGTCCGTCGTTGCCTTTTCTCCTTTCTGAATTTCTTTCTTTCAAAACGTTTACTTTCTCCTGCCGGTCTCTGCCCTTTTGTGCGGGTCTCTGCCTTTCTGTGACAATCTTTCTGGTTCCCCCCCCCCTTTTTTTATGTGTGGTTTTTTTTTTTCTCCTTTTCTCTCTGAATTTAGTTCTTTCAAAACTGAAACTTACTCCTTCCCGTCTTTGCCATATTTGTGCCCGTCTCTGCCTTTCTGTGACCGTCTTTCTGCCGGGGGTGCACAGTGTGCGTGTCTGACTTTCTATTTCTCCTTTGCCTTTTATATTTGCCTCTTTCGGGCTTTCTTTCCTTCTCTCAAACACTCGATATGATCTAATTTTGGAAATATACTAGACAGGTGTATAGTAACTTTTGGCATTTAACCACTGTAACTGTCTGAGCCTCTGTGCAACAAACATGAGAGGAGTAACTATTCAGCATGACCGCCCTACGTTCCTCCTGAAATACAAATACTGCAGCATTGTTCCTTTACCACATTGTTTGGTTTTAAATCCAAGTTACACATTCTAAATACAGGATGGAATTTTCCCTGTGGGGAAATGAAATTCACATTCTGGTCTCCTTTCTGTCATTTTGTGTGACTGTGAAGGAGATGTCTTGTAACAGCTCAACAAACTTTATTGCTGCATTGCAACAGCCAGTGAGAGGGCAGAATACAGGGAGAGCTCGGGGGTCACTCACTGCTATATAGAGATGCGATTAAGGCTAGGGTCAAACGAAAGCATTTTTACACGCGAACGTAAAAAAGTGCATCCGAACGCATCGACGGATTTTTTTCACGGAATTCGCGAAAACAGTCATACGATGCGCATTTTCGTGCGTGATTTTTTGCGTCTGGACGTTATGTTGGCCGGACATGAGCAGGGTCTGACGTCTCCAAATCACACACACACACCGCTAGCGGGCGCAGCGCACTCTGTACGTCCGTACTAGCGGTTCTGTGTTCTCGAAAAAATGCGTTCATTTTCCACTTGCGTTGCGCGGCCGGACTTCCGTGCGACCGTACTTCGTATATTGGCCGTCATTTGCTGCTAGTGCGGCCGTAATTAAGTGCGCCAGAACGCACCTTAAAAGTGCGCTGGTCTGACCCCAGCCTCAGGGGTTTATAATGACTGAAAGTTCCTCTACAATATAGATACAAGGTGTTACTGTAAATCCCATACACAGGTGTTATGCAACACATACAGATATTATTTTTATATTCTATTGGTATTTTTTGGAAGCTGCATTGTTGCTAATAATCTCATTATGATCCCTACAAATCCCCATAAGCAGGAGATCTCACCTTTTTTTTTCGATCTGTCACAAAGACCATTTCTACCTCTGTCAATAATTCAGACCACATTTGAAAGTGTTCAGGATAATGGACACCATCTAGACTTTAGAACCTTTCATTTTATCAATATTTCGGTAAAGCATAAACAACCCAAAAGTGCACAAACTTGCATTATTTTAATCCTTTTAATTATCCGAGTGGAGCGTAGCACTCTTTATCCAAAATGGTCCTTTCGTTCCACAGGTATTATCTGCACATCCATCATTTAAAACGTTCTGAAAAATTAGTTTTTTCACCAAAAAGTATTTGGCAGTGAAAGGGTTCATAAATGAGACGCCAACCTTTTTTTTCACGGCAAAACTCAAGTGGACAGAGTCTATCAGGGTTATTCAAAGAGATCCAAATTGCTTGAGAAAGGTAACCGAACGCTGAAAATCAGCGTTCGGTTACCTTTCTTGGCCATTCGGCTATCCAGAGAGCAGGCAATTCGCCAAATCCTGGCGAATTGCCTGCACATACGGTGCCTGTTCGAGGGCAGTGAAAACCCCATTAAAAAGCACTGCTTCGGCTATTCAGAGAACACAAACCAGCAGTGAAAGGTTCCCCTAATGCCCTGCCATTCGGTGGTTTAATTCGGCAGGTTTATTCAGGAGAATCCCATAGGCTTCAATGTTAAAAATATTCCTGTTTTAATTCAATATCTAATAAACCGTTCATTATTAAATTCTGCAGTAAAGGGTCTCCTTATTTATAGATTTTTTTTAAGGATATTTTAAGCATTTTTCTGATTTATTATTTTTTCTGTAACAGCCCTTTTTATTATCATTCATTGGATCATATGTAAATTTCAGACATTTTCGCTCAGTAGTTTCTTTGCAAACAGCGTTTCACTTTTCAATCATTCATGCAAACTGTTTTTCTAATTTATTCACTTCACTCTGTCTGCGGTCTTGGCTTTTTCCGGCGGCTTCGCTGCGTGTGATCGGCTCCTGCTCGGGTTTTTCCGTGGTTTTCGGCAGGTTAATCCAGATGTTTTTGCGTGTTTCGGCGTGCATTCGCCGGGTTTTGCGATTCGTTTTCGTCGGGTTTGCGGTAGCTTTTCCCTGCAATTCGGGGACCCTGTAGTGCTTGCTGAATACACCGCAGGGTCACCGAAATGGGATCGGCAAAAGGAACTGAATTGAGGAGAATGAAAAGTCCCCGAACGTGCGGTGACTTTTCAAATCTCTTTGAATAACCCTGTAGCTCTTTAATTGGGTAAGGATCATCTAAAGCACAGGTTAGCAACTTTGACCCTCCTGATGTTTTGGAACTGAATTTCACCTGTAGCTCAGATAAGTGACTGAGCATCATGGGAGATGTAGTTCTAAAACATCCGTAGGGCCAAGATTGCTGAACTTTGATCTAAAAGGTGTAGGCAGAAACCTGAATTGGGGATAAACAAGACCAGTTCATATGGCATTATTATGTATCAATGCTTTAGGATCTGTAAGGTTAATCTTCTGTTTTGTTTCTGCACAAAAATATTAAAATCTTATGAAATGACTAAACCTTTTCTGCATTTGTCTGATCTTAATTTTGGAGCAATGGCTTTCAATGATTTCTAAATGTTCTTTTATTATGGTTATCACTTCTGCTTTATTTACAAATCCCATTATCTACTCTTTCGTGCCCTCCCCCAGTTCCTAATGGTTTTTGTCCTAATATTTCATTGTTGAATGTCTGTTCTGTCCGATGTATCGAGTCTGTTTGAGATGTTCTGACTCGCTGTCTTGTGCTTTTGGCTCCATCTTCAGGATCCCTTGGACCCAGCAAGGACCGTCATCGTCGTTCAGGCTCTGGTAACAGGCGGCGTGGCAGAGGAAAGCGGACAGATCCTGCCCGGTGACCGTTTGGTCTTTGTAAATGAAAACATTATGGACAATGCCTCGCTGGATGCTGCCGTTGACATATTAACATCTGCGCCATCGGGAACAACCCGTCTGGGCATTTGCAAGCCGTTTGTGGTAAGAAGTGACAACTGGAGCAGAATCTGCGGGCTTTAAATCCAAAGCGAGTTTGCACAGTCTGCCGAACTTTGCATTTCAATTAAATTTACACGTTCTATTGGTGGTTAATTTTATGGCTCAAGATTCACATTCAGTGATAAGCTGACGAGCCAATGATTTATTTAAATAAAAAAAAAAGTGGAAAACCTTTTTAGGTACCACCAGAGATGGTTCATTGGTTTCCATGTTAACCCAGGACATGCTTGAAAAATCTCAGTGTTTTACCAGGAAGGACACATTAAGGGCTCTATTACATTCTTCGCGCACAATTGTGCGCGCACGCAACAGCGCATTAACGCGAGGGGCAAACCCATTTCGCTGAATGTCGTATTACGGCGTTCGCGCACAAAATGCACGTTAACGTCTAACGCGAGTGACCCTGCCCGAACCCTTTGCGAGCGCAATTTAGTGCGCGCATCCCATACTTAACATTGTGAGCGCAAATGTGTTTGTGTGCTGGTGCGCGCATGGTATTACAATCTTAGCACAAAATTTAATGGACAGCGTTTGCGCGCATAATTTTTAACGTCTTTGAAAATCTGGTGGTAACGGCAAATTGTAACAACCTGACCGTACCAAACTGCGGATTCACTACGGAGAACGGCGATACGCACGTTTTTTTTACTAGATCCGTCAAATATGACGGCCACTACCTTGTCTCCCGTCAGAACGTACGTCTGTTGTGCGCAGTCCGCACAAAATGACGGAATCGCTTTAAAAACTACATTGCGCTCACTGATTTCTGTGCGCAACGGTACTTTGCGTGCATTTTTGCGCGTCGGTTTTACGAGTGCAATTTCCCGACGGATGAAAAAAATGCACGAGGAATGTAATTCCAGCGGTGATTTTCGGGCGTTAACGTTTAATGCTTCGCGCAAAAAACACGCGTTTAGCGGGCGTTTTTTGCATTGAGAATGTAATAGGGATATAATATGGCAAACAACAAATATATATATAACAGGACCTCATCCCCAAGACCTGCTCCTTTTACGTTCCAGTAGACCACGCGGGGGTTATTCAGGCAGTATGCATAGTTTGAATGTATTGTAACCCTGTCTATATTGTGCCCATTGTACAGCGCTGCGGAATATGCTGGCGCTTCATAAAACAAATAATAAATATAATACTACACCGGCAAAAATTGCTGTTGCTGCAAAAGAGAAAATTTAAAAAATAAGCCCCAATGTGTTACTTTAAAAAATAATATTTTTTAAAAAAATCTGATCATTGGGCATGAATTGCTATTATTTTTTTATTTTTTTTCCCCAGAATGAATTTCCAGTAGATTCGGGAAACTTTATTGATGAAGAATTCGAAGAAAGACCTGATGTTGTTCCTGCAGATTTAAGAGCAGAGCGTTACGTATTCCATGTAATTTTGTTTGTTACTTTTATGCTTGGACTTGCGTTTTCAGGGACATGGCTTTGTAAAAGGACAAGCAAACCAAAAACTGTGACCAGTGCACTTCGGTTAAAATAAATCTCTAAAAAGTGCCCTGAATTTAGGACGTGCATCGGTTGGGACTTGAATTTTAGTCTATAGATTTTGCACTTAAAATATGCAACCATAAGGCTAGGGTCAAACGAAAGCATTTTTCCCCGCGAACGTAAAAAAGTGCGTCCACACGAATTGACGTATTTTTTCACGGAATGCGCGAAAACGGTCATACATGCGCATTTTTCGTGCGTGATTTTGTACGGATCGTCAATAAAACTCTTTTTGCGTCTGGACGTTATGTAGGCTGGACATTAGTGTCTGACATCTCCTAATCACGCACACACGCCGCTATGCCGCAGCTGCGCACTCAGTACGTCAGTACTAGCGGTTCGGCGTTCTCGAAAAAATGCGTTCAAATTCCACTTGCGTTGCACGGCCGGACATTTGTGCGGCCGTACTTCGTATATTGGCCGTCATTGCCCGTCATCTGCTGCTAGTGCGGCCGTAATTATGTGCGCCAGAACGCACGTTAAAAGTGCGCTGGTCTGACACCAGCCTAAAGGTGTGCGTACGTACGTACCTCTACCAATCAGGATGCTCTTCTTATTTTCCATGAGGGCAATGAATTTCCCACAAACCCCCTCTTCCACAGAATGACGTATGGGCGTGTGAGGACCATGGTTTCAAGGTTGAACTTCTTCTTTTTCTGGTCTAATAAAAAATTCTATATGAAAAAAAAAAAATCATCCCAGGATTTCCACATAGAATGCACCTGTCAGTAATGTGTAGCTTTTGGCATCTCAAAAGTAGAAGAGGCTTATTTTAAAGGTCTGAATATGTTTGGTAATGCAACATTTGTTTGCATTCACTGGTGAAAAATGGGAAAATCTGGTTTATTCAGATTATATTCTAGTTGCGCCTAGATTATGTATCATTGGACATTATCTGCAGGGATCAAGTTCTATTAATAAGCCTAGGATGTTGCCGAGATTTCTGTCCTCGCTCTCCTCTATCAGACTCCTCACATAGTATAGATCACTGAAGTCTGTCCTCTGAGCAATAGCAACTTCTTTACATATGATTTTATACCTGCTCAGAGGAATTCGAGTTGTCATTCCTAAGCATTCTCAATGTACTGAAACTCGTGGAACGTTGTATCTGAGTAGGAAGACATTGTAGCTTTGCAGTGTGTAGGGACCAAATGGGATCTCGGCTCCGCGTCCTTAAATAATGGGAGGCCTGTGCTCCCAGGTGTTCTAGCCCAACTTGACCACTGATCATTTGCTATCATGGCGCAGGTCTGCATCGCATTGGGATAACCTGTGGAATTGGCGATTTATTAAAAACACCTCTAAAACCGAGAGCTAGGGAGTTGCATAAGCTGCTAAACCGTGCATTCAAGTCCAATTTTAAACCATTAACTCAATAGGGATTGATGAGGCTCACGTTAAACACCGGCCAATAGGAGCAAAGTAAATTTTAGAAAAGAATAACGGATTAAAGGGGTGCAAATTGCAACCATATAAGGCACCGTTCTATCGATACCCCAATAACAGCACTTGAGTATTCATTTTACAAATTGCCTTTACCATTTTGGTAAAGAACATGGTCTGAGTTTCTGATACCACACCTCTTTCTGTCCAAAAAATATAAACACCGAATGAGGGCGGCAACTGACTATTATTTTTATAATCGCTTTTTTTTTTTTATCCCCCCCCCCCATTCATCAGATATACTTTGAGTCAACATATATATTTTTTTTATAAAAAAATAATTGCCGTATAGATTAACCCGAAAACCAAACGATGCGATAGTGCAGACAATACACAGATTAAAAAACATAGATTAGTAAAATGCACTCGCAAAGGACATTTAAAAATGTGCATTTCCATGTCTAATGACACTTAGGCTGGGGTCAGACCAGCGCACTTTTAACGTGCGTTCTGGCGCACTTAATCACGGCCGCACTAGCAGCAAATGACGGGCAATGACAGCCAATATACGAAGTACGGTCGCACGAAAGTCCGGCTGCGCAACGCAAGTGGAAAATGAACGCATTTTTTCGAACGCAGAACCGCTAGTACTGACGTACAGAGTGCGCTGCGTCCGCTAGCGGTGTGTGTGTGTGATTTGGAGACGTCAGACCCTGCTTGTGTCCGGCCAACATAACGTCCAGACACCCAAAGATTCCTGGTTTGGATCCGTAAAAAATCACGCACGAAAATGCGCATCGTATGACCGTTTTCGCGTATTCCGTGAAAAAATACGTCAATGCGTTCGGACGCACTTTTTTACGTTCGCGTGTAAAAATGCTTTCGTTTGACCCTAGCCTTATATGAAATGCAGATGTTACAACAGCGAATTTTTTTTTTTTTCTTCAGTGTTTGCAACTTCGGCAAACACTGGCCCTTATTGAATAACTCCCCTTAGTTTTTCATATATGTAAAGATGATCTTTGAATGCTCATTCTCTCTGAACTACTACCTCTCCTGGGAGAACAGGTTTCTTAATTTTCAAGATTTTTAAGTTTCTTCCTGTATTCATTCCTTCTGCAGTTCTGGTCCATTAGACCTCACAGTCCGTACATTCGAGCTGCACAAGACACTGCTGAGCCATACATTGTCTGTCCAAGTGTTGCATCGCTGTTATTTTATCCCCTTTAAATAATTAAAATTTTTATTTTGTTTTTGTTTTATAGCCAAAATACGAAGAGGAGGCTTATATTGAGGAAACACAAGAGGAGCTGGTTGATGACCCATCCATGGTGATGGGAAGGGTCTTCCATGCACAGATGGGTGGGAGCCAGCCCCTTCAAGACTCCTGGGAAATGCAGGATTTGGGGGGTTTCGATGGAGGAAGAGAAATGCTGGTGGATGAGGAATATGCAGAACAAGAGTTTACCCACCAGGACAGCGATCTTTACTCTCCCCATCATCAAGCGATGGCTCCTTCTCTAGCACAGGACCCTGGATATCATCAGCCATGGGTGACTGAAACTGTATGTATTGCCGAATTGCACATTAATCATTTTGGGTATTAAATCCCCATTGTTATGACTATTTTGAACCGATTTGCCTCCACGATTTTGTTTATATTCTGCCAGACCTTAAGGCTAGAGTCAGACGAACGCAGTGCGAACGCGCGTGCAGCCGCACTTTATCACCGCCGTAGTAGCAGCAAATGACGGCCAATGACGGGCAATATACGAAGTGCGGCCGCGCAACGCAAGCGGCAAACAAACGCATTTTTTCGAGAACGTGATACCGCTAGTACTGACGTACAGAGTGCGCTGCGTCCGCTAGCGGCGTGTTTGCGTGATTGGGAGACGTCAGACGCTGCACACGTCCGGCCAACATAATGTCCAGACGCAAAAAGTGTTTTATTGATGATCCGTACAAAATCACGGACGGAAATGCGCATCGTATGACCGCTATCGCGTATTCCGTGAAAAAATACGTCCATTCGTTCGAACGCACTTTTTCACGGACAACACGAAAAATACGATCGTCCGACCCTAGCCTAAATGATTTTTTTTTCTCCAGACGTCAGAACTGCATGTTCTTATGATTTGCTAACCATGAGGCTGAGCATCCTAGGACATGTAGTTGTAAATTATCTGGGGTGCCAGGGTTATCCAGAACTGAACTTGGTGCCCTCTGCGTTTCCAGTTTCTTTTTTATTTTGGGTCTGCCCCATCCCACAAACACAAATACATTTTTTTTATGCAGGTCATCAACTGCAACTGACAATTTTTGCTAAACTTAAATTTATTAGTAATTAAAATGTATTAGTGTTTTGGGGATATAAAAATTTTTTAATAATAATATAGCAACCTTCATAGGTTAACTATCCTTTAAATAATATTATTTTTTATTATTCTAGAATGCCCACCAGTTTGGATCGAGTGGCACAAAGGCTTCACTTCATGACACAATATGTGATTGCGAATATTAGAAAGGAGGGGGGGGGGGCGTATTTAAATACAAGCTTTTAAAAATAAAATAAAAAAAATGATAATGATTTTGATTTCTGAATGACTTGTATAATTATCTTTAAAGCCCTCGGAGCTCCTTAATGTGGGATTGCCTTTCTACAATCCTGTGCCAAAGCCTGACATGCCACTGGATGAAGAGGATGTAGATCTCCACGTGGAAACTGTAGTGGATCAAGGTAGGTGTGTTATTTAATAAAACTTATACTTCGGTATATATTGGGAGTTACAGTCAAGAGAATGGGGGGGGGGCAGTAGTTTATTTCTGAAAGTTTATACTGGCAAGTTGTAAATGTGGAATTGAAGGGTTGGGTGATATTTTGGAGTTATCAGTGCCGGCACAAA
Source organism: Leptobrachium leishanense (assembly GCA_009667805.1). Classification (NCBI taxonomy): domain Eukaryota; kingdom Metazoa; phylum Chordata; class Amphibia; order Anura; family Megophryidae; genus Leptobrachium; species Leptobrachium leishanense. Next base: position 37,441,974 of record CM019070.1, read on the forward strand.
AGAAACCTAACTAAGATCAATCATTTGAAGAGCTGTGATGTGTAGAAAATATTCTTCCCAAAGGTGGCGTCAGAAAATTAGCAAATCCTATTTCTGACCATGTGTATAAACAGAAATGTACATTTGGCTGAAACATTAAAGCTTTTCTTCTACCATAAACACCTGGAAATGTGCGCCCTAACAAGAGCAATCTTGCAGGTGGGGTCAACCTCTTTGGGCTTTGCTAATGCAACTGTAGGTTTATTGTCTGGTCTGCTTGTTTTCGTGTTTGAGGTTATTTGTATGTTCAAGCTTCAGTTATTAATGGCATTAATATATCCCAAATGAAAATTAGGTCCAGTTTCCAACCTGAAAGAGCCAAGACTGATTTTTGATCCAGATGCTATTGCTTTACAAACTGAATTTGAGAAGGACAAAGAGTATCCCATTGCTCACCATCAACAGATGCCATGGAACCAACTATCCCCATCCTCATCATCCACGTAAGTCATTATACCCTAATATTTAAAGAGATCCAACTTTTATCCCAGAGAAAAATGGAGAGTGACGAGATACCTATAGGCTAGAGCTCTAACGGATTAAGAGACAGTGACACAAAACATGCATAGATGTGACTTCACATGCTTTTTTCCGCTCTTCTGTTTGATCCTTTTGCCACAGTGACTCGGCATGTACACCTGTAAATTATGTTACAATACATTATCTATATGCAGCCCCCAAACTTGTCTGAGAAGTTATTGTACTGGAACAAAGTCCCTCTACCTACCACAGTTTCTTCATACACCAGGTGTCTGGTTAATCTGTACCATGTTATAACTTTTTTTCCTCTTTTCTCACTTATTGATGGCTGACTGGAGAACTCTCTTAAAGAAGCTAAACATTTCAAAATCTTGGGACATGTTTGAAATCTGCCCCAGTTGAAGCCACTTTAGACATGCTCAGTCTGCAGGAGCCAAATGTAGTATCAGATCATCTGTAAAACACACAATCGACCACTGCTAAGCGACTGTCAGGAATCTCCATTACAAGGTCTTCCATAGCTGCGCGGTGAAGGATCACATTATGTCTGTAGGAGGAAAGCCTAGTCTATCCAGAAGACCCAAGGAAAAGTCAATGTACATTTCAGCAACTGGGCCTCCTCCTTCCCACCATCCTATAGTCTTCAAATTAAGCTGAAACTCCTCCTGCTTTCATTTTTTTAGTGTCTAGTCTATATGTCTAGTTCAAAGACCTCGTAACATGTTTGGGGCTCAGAAACTTGCATTACATCCTGTCCTAGAATCACTAAACATGACAAATCACTGCTTTACCGTTCTTCTAGGACAGTAGTGGAGAACAGCTGTTTAAAGTGTATATTGCGTTCCCGACATGCTATTTCTGATTTAGAAGGCTGAGTTGAAAATTAGCAAGTTTCTGAACTCTACATCTAAAATAATAAGCTTTAAATAATGAGCATTGATTTTTAAAATGAGCTATAAAAAATTCTGTTGCGCCTGCAGGCATTTAACCCCACCAAAATAATGATTTCAATCCAGCCTCTTCAAGTCCTGCCCCGCCATGGCCTTTGAAAATAACATAGTTTAAAAAGTTAAGCATTTTTAATAGGAAATTTTCTTTTATTACCTTTTTTTGGACTGAAAATGTACTTGGCACCTATTCAACTTAGAAATTGAGGTGAAGGATTAAACAATTTTAGTATCAGCAACAGGGACTATAGACTATTGCGGGAGAAATCTTCCGATGTAAGTTTATGAGAGGGAGTAGGGTGAAGAATAAGTCCTAAATTTCCAAATCTTTTCTCATTTAGATTAGTGAAAAAGTGAAGCCCAATTTTTGTTAATGCGCAGAAGAGTGCTCGAAAACATTCATGGCAAAGTGCCAGGAATACACACAATGTTGCAAAAATAAAAATTTGAAAAAAGGAAATATTGAGTGTAACATTGAGTTTGTGCCAAATGTAACTAAATATTTTACAAATGCTTCTGCATCAATGAGCCATATTGGGTTGATTTTTTTTTTTTAATCTGTGCAGCCTTCAAAGCCATTCGTTCCATCTGAAGGTCAGGCCGTCCCCTCCAATGATTAATACCTCCCAGTAGGAGGACTCCTCATATATACTAATACAAATATAGGTGTAACTTCGTAAACACTTAATGAAACTATACAAATTTTGATATGAGATTTTTAGATCAATATGTAGATGGATGTAATACCTTCAGACTCTAAAGTCATCCTTTAGTTCTCAGGAAAGGAAAAAAACCTCAGTGAATGTAACCTCTGGGGAGCCGGGGCATAAAGGTCTACCATTCTTCCTGGGAGCCAAGTGGTATTTGCATTAGTTATTAAGATTTCCTTTGGTCAATTTTGTCAGAGTAGGGTTAAAGTTTTTTAAGTATAAAACCTCCTAAACCACAAGATCTCAACTCTAGTATTTGTAACACCTGTGCTTGGTGAATAACCCATTGACACGTCCCACGCTGCGGTGTCGGAGTCGCAGCAGTGCCGCCTTTGCTGCTTGTTGGCCAGCCGCTGAGTGAAGTAGCGGCCGCGGGTCAGTGACGGGGGCGTGGCGACACGATGCCCGTCAAGTTTAATGAGATGCCGGAGTCCTGGTTTCTTGTCCTGATGTGGTTTTTTTACTCCTCTCAGTGCATTCTTTGTTCATGTGTCCTTCTGAACACTTGTGTATCGATATTGGCTTGTCTGACTGTTCTCCTGCTTACCCTTTGGCTCTTGACTGTTAACCCGCTCTGGCATAATGACCTCTGACATTTGGCTGATGACCCGCTCTGGCACAACGATCCCTGCCATTTGGCTCCTGTGTATTCTGGTATTGACCCCTGGTGTTTGGTTGCTGTCTACTGTACCTACTATAGGTAGAAATCTGGCAACTTCAAGGACAGGCAGTGTAGGATAGTTGTTCTGCGTACAGGGATTAGACATTATATCTGGAAGGTACGTGACACCCCTTATGTGTTCAGCCTGTACCTAGTTAAAATCTAGGAGGGAGTGAGCTATAGAATGAAATTTGTTCCACTTTACAACTTTACACTGTTGCCTTTCCTACTAGGACTTTATTAAAGAAACCGTCTTATGTTGAAGTGTTTTTTGTTTAAAAAGAAAGATCATCCATTGACTGAGCTGGAGGAAAGGCTGATATATGATGGTGTCCAAAATTAAAGCCCGATGCTTTGGCACACTGGATTTTGAATATCCCACCTGCGGGGGATCCATGATGTCAGCATGTTCTGCGTGCTGTCATCCTCCTGTATCTCGGATCACTTGCAGCAGCGTATGTTTGGGGGGGAAAGCAGAAGAAGGGTGCTAAGCGAGCAGCACCAATCCGTCATTCTGCACAAGTGTTCAGTGTTCGCATACCCAGTGTGTAAAAAAGAACATAATATATGCAGTTTGCATAAGAAGCTCCAGGGGCCTCTGGTTTTTGGAAGCCCTGAGCCAAAGATGAGGAGCATCCGAGGGAGAAAAGGTGAGTATTTTACTTTAAATAACACTCCTATTATTAAAAAAAATTATAAATTGTGCAGATGCTGTTGGCAGTTTCTGCCCAATTGGGCTAGTGTCAGATGAACGCAGTCTGAGCGCACTCTGCGTGCGTGCACAACGGACGGACGTACAGACGGAAGATACTGTAGACACCACACGGTCCGTTTTTGTTGACGGACCTAGAAAAAAAAGGAGATTATGGGAAACAAAATGAATATGAAAAATGCTAAAAACTTTAAAAGGATATGAAAAGCCATTTTGTGCGTCAAGGTGCTGGACGTCGCAAATGCGCTGCGTCTGACATCATCACTCACACAGAACGCTACATGGACACGCAGAGTGCGCCACGTCCATCTAGCGGTTTTACGTTCTACCCTAACTTGCGTCCATTTGCCACGTGCGTTGTGCTTGCGCAGTTCGGTGCGCATGTACTTCGTGTGTGGGTCTCTATTGCTCATGATTCTATGCTACATCGGACATTAAACTGTGCGCCAACACGGACGTGATCACTGCGTTCGTCTGACGCCGGCCTCCGTTAAGGGGAAAATAGAGGGCTTTGTATAGTGTTAAAGAAGTGTCCTCTAAAGCAGGAATGTCAAACTCTGGGCCCCCCAGATGTTTATGGCCTACAATTCCCAGAATTCTATGAATGCATTCGGTGACCTGGGAATCATGAGTTGTTGTTCAGCCACATCTGGGGGATACGACTGTATGACACCCCGGCTCTAAAGCGTCACCTAAACATTATCACCCCGAGACAAAAATTATTTTAAGCGGTTGTTCAATCGGTACTATAGGAGTTTTGTTTTGTTGTTGTTGTTGTAGTACATGTTTTTTTTTCTCTCTCAAATTGGGCAGAAAAGGCTATTTTGCTTTTGTTGCCTCGTTTTAGAAGACGTATAATTCTATAGCACTATAACGAGCTCGGTAGTTTTGACTTTATAATGGGATGATAAATTGGGTGTCTGGAGAGTATCGTAAAGAACCATTAACGTTTCTTTCCAATCAAGTTTTTACAGCCTCATCTCCTCTGGGTAGGGTTTTATTTATTTTAAGATGTTTTAATCAGTACGGTAGCTGACGGTTTCACCAAGTGACTCAAGTAAATTTTCTGTTTACGTACCTCTCCCATTTTTCAGAAACCCCACGAACAATTAGAGGTGGTTCACAAATTCACAGGGTTAAGATTTTACGACCCATGTCTGATATTCTCTCCGTGCACCCAGTAAAGGAACGAAGGCTCTGAAGTTCATTCTGACGGCCCTGATTTCAGCTCTGGGGATTCAGTACAGCTGTCATAACGATATTAAAGGGATACTCTTTGATTGAAAAACAGAGTTCCTTGTCTTTGCCCTTAAAGAATCGGGCAGATGCTGCTGATGACCTTTGCCCAATTATATATATTTTTTCTTCTTTTTGGGTAATTCTACTCACCTTTTCTCTTCCTCTTCAGCTCAGAGACTACTAAACCCGTTAGTCCCTGAATATTTTCTGTCCCAATTTGTGCTCCTCTGCAACTTGCATACCGTAGGAACTGCAAATTGTGCACCACTACGGGACATACGCAAGTTCTCTAGCACCTGCGCAGAGTGATGGATCGAAGAAGCACGCATCTACAGAACCGATCCATCAGATGCCTCGGAGACCGCTTGCTACAGTGATTGGTCTCGGGGGGGGGGGGGTTGCGTCGGCACGGCTGCATGGGGTGGAGGAAGCTCCTCCACTTCACCCAGGGCCGGTGCTAGACTATTTTGCGCCCTAGGCAAGACCAGCTACTTGCGCCCCCCCTGAAAAACATGTCAACTTTAAACACACACACTGCGCCTGCGGGACGACGACACATACACTGTGCATGGGGACACGCACCTACACACTGCTGGGGACAACAGCACACACACTGTGCACGGGAGCCGCACACGGTCGTTCGGTGCCCATCTTACCCCTCCCCTGGTCGGGCCCGGGATCGGTCTGTGCCTTTCTTTCTTTCGTTCTTTCTTTCTTTTGTGCCTTTTCTTTCATCCGCCTCTTTCTTTCCTCTGCCATCTGTGCTTCTTCTTTTGTTCTTTCTTTCTTTCTAGCATTTTCTTTCATCCGCCTCTTTCTTTCCTCTGCCGTCTGTGCTTCTTCTTTCTTTCTTGCCTTTCTTTCCTCTGCCTCTTTCTTTTCTTTCTTTCTTCTGTGCCTTTCTTTCTTCTGCCTCTTTTATTCTTTCATCTGCATCTTGTGGCGCCCGCACTTCATCTGGTGACGCCTGCGCGTCACCATAAGACGCCCACCTTCTGCGCACTAGCGGGGGTCCGCTGAGTGAGCCGCCGCTGCCGGCGACATGAGTCCCACAATAAGGAAGTGGTACAATAATGGAATTCCTGTTGGGGCCGGCTGCGCCCTTAGGTGGCAGTGTGCCCTAGGCGGTTGCCTAGCTTGCCTAGTGGAAGCACCGGCCCTGACTTCACCCAGCGTTTCTGACAGGGGAGCTGGGAGAGTGGGGCACTCCTCACTATATAAGTGGACAGGATGGGTGGAGTCAGTGGCGTAGCGTGGGGGGGGCTGGGGGGGCCGTGGCCCCGGGCGCAGTTTTGTTAGGGGTGCATTTGCGCCCCTAAAACTGGCCCGGGGGTTGAGGGGACGCAGATGCCGGGCAGCGCGGGAGCGCCTGCCCGGTCTTTAACAGTCCGTCCTGTTAGGTGATGCGGCTGCGCGGCGTGCGCGGCGTGCGCAGCCGGTCACGTGGTCCGGCTAATCAGGTGGTACGGAGTCTCTGTACCACCTGATTGGCCGGACCACGTGACCGGCTGCGCGGCATCACCTAACAGGACGGACTGTTAAAGACCGGGCAGGCGCTCCCGCGCTGCCCGGCATCTGGGTCCCGGTCCCCTCAACCCCCGCCGGAGCTGGGCCTGGGGCAATATCCAGGTAAGGGCTGGGGGCAAATCCATGAGCTGGGGGCAAATCCATGAGATGGGGGCAAATCCATGAGTGAGCTGGGGGGCAAATCCATGAGCTGGGGCAAATCCATGAGCTGGGGGCAAATCCATGAGCTGGGGGCAAATCCATGAGCTGGGGGCAAATCCATGAGCTGGGGGCAAATCCATGAGCTGGGGCAAATCCATGAGATGGGGGCAAATCCATGTGAGAGCTGGGGCAAATCCATGTGAGAGCTGGGGGGCAAATCCATGAGTGAGCTGGGGGGCAAATCCATGAGTGAGCTGGGGGGCAAATCCATGAGTGAGCTGGGGGGCAAATCCATGAGTGAGCTGGGGGCAAATCCATGAGCTTGGGGCAAATCCATGAGCTTGGGGCAAATCCATGAGCTGGGGGGCAAATCCATGAGTGAGCTGGGGGGCAAATCCATGAGATGGGGGCAAATCCATGAGATGGGGGCAAATCCATGAGTGAGCTGGGGGCAAATCCATGTGTGAGCTGGGGCAAATCTATGAGCTGGGGGCAAATCCCCGTGAGCTGGGGCAAATCCATGAGTGAGCTGGGGGGCAAATCCATGAGCTTGGGCAAATCCATGAGCTGGGGGGAAAATCCATGAGCTGGGGGGCAAATCCATGAGCTGGGGGGCAAATCCATGAGCTGGGGGGCAAATCCATGAGCTGGGGGGCAAATCCATGAGCTGGGGGGCAAATCCATGAGCTGGGGGCAAATCCATGAGCTGGGGGCAAATCCATGTGAGAGCTGGGGCAAATCCATGAGCTGGGGCAAATCCATGTGTGAGCTGGGGGGCAAATCCATGTGTGAGCTGGGGGCAAATCCATGAGCTGGGGGCAAATCCATGTGTGCGCTGGGGGGCAAATCCATGTGTGAGCTGGGGCAATATCGATAACGTCCACAGGTTGGGGGGGGCGCACAATTCTTTGCTGGCCCCGGGCGCTGACAACCCACGCTACGCCACTGGGTGGAGTGATCTTTTAAATGGCTGGACTCGTGGACCTATGAATATTAGATGCTCTAAACAAGGGGATCATAAACCTTGGACCTTCAAATGTTCTTGAATTACATCTCCCATGATACTCGGCCATGCATCAGGTTGGGAGAGATTTGTGTGAAATGTAGTTACTAAACATTTGGAGGGTCAAGGTTGCTCGCCGCTGCTCCAAACAGTACAGAATATTAAAAATAGTTTTAGATGATTCATTTTTTTCCTTATTGTTTTAAAAGCTTTTGAATGTGAAAACCTAAGACTTCTATTCCGCATGTTTATTAAATGCACCAATGAGGGTAGTCTAGTGTTCTGGGATTTTTTAGAGCCTGTAACAAATCTAGTCTGGTGATTTTAGAACAATTTTAGCAATTTAAATAATTAATTTTCTGCCTAGAATTGGTTGACTACATTACCTTGTTCCTGCTGTAATCCTCCAATATAGTCCTGTATAATAAAAATGCTACAGCTCCCTATAGAAAGTCCCCAGGATAAATAGACCACTGCATTTCGGAGACCTAAGTCAAATAATTAGATTTAGGTATATCCAGAAAAATTATGATTTATCATTATTACAGTATTCTCCTTATCACTTACATAGCACTACCCTTCAACACCGTGATGGACAATATAAAATACATTTGCAGAACAAAAATGTACATTTACAAACTTGGTATCGATATATTGATGACATATTCCACCGAGCTTTACAAATGGGAAGCTATGAGCAAAAACCACACTGTTTCAAAGGTAGAAGAGCGCGCTGTCCTTGGAACAAACTAGCAATTACAACTCGTGTACATGTTTTCCGCTGGATCCCTCTGAACTTACAATCTAAAGTTCATAAAGGGGCATTATTTAAAAGGAAGCTCATAGGGCCTTCTGGATGAGTAATGTATTAAATTACCTTTTTGCCTATACTCACAAATCTGTCTGTTAAAATATACCTCCGCTTACCATCTTTGTACCATATGCTTTTGCAGACACATCAGTGTCCATGAAGGCGACAGGGAGTTACCAGAACGAGAAGAAGGAGAGGGAGAGGAAACGCCTTTGCGAAGCCACTGGGGTCCTTCACGAGTGTAGGTCTCCGTCCTATAATACTCTGGTCTGAGTCAGGAACATCACCGCAATGTATTTATCGGCTTTAATACATCTGTTCAGCAGTGTGTCCTCTTGTATTCTGCAGTGTCAAAATTTGGAAAGAGCCCCAGGTGTCCCTCGGTATCAGTATCGTCGGAGGACAAAGGGTCATAACGCGTCTGAAGAACGGGGAAGACCTCAAGGGGATATTTATAAAGCAAGTACTGGAGGACAGCCCGGCCGGGAGATCAAACGCGCTGAAAACTGGAGACAAAATAATAGAGGTGGGTGGAAAACATTCTACGTGTTGCAAAGCAGACATGGCAAGCTGGGCATGGACACTTTTGTGGTCAATACATTTGTTGATTACGATGGACAAATGATTTTGTGTGTTAATTTCAGTAAATTCAACCTTTATTTTTAAATTGTTTTTATATGGGTTGACTTTCCTTTCTCCAAAACTCAATGCTCCAAAATCCCAAATTGTTTTGATCAACATTATTACAAATGTGAAAAAATTCCACCCTTTTTACAGGAAAAAGTTATTTTAAAATGCCCTTCAGGCTGTGTATAAGGTGTACGTGAAACATAAATGAGTTTTGGGTTTAGACTTGTGTCCCATCGCCAACTATCTGAAAATATTAGGAGCTGAAATCCAGAAGACATCTGGTCCCAAGCATTTCACATAAGAAAAACTCACACTAATATGGAAATATTATTCCATGAGCTTCTGTATTCATGACCTGTTCATTCTTTTCAGATGAGGGGGCTAGATTATTTGCAGAAGATTCTTTTCAGATGTGCAAATATTAAGGGCTAAATTACAATCTTCACGCAAACCATTGCGCCGTATCAGGCTGGGGTCAGACTAACGCATTTTTAACGTGCGTTTAGGCGCACTTTATCACGGCCGCAGTAGCAGCAAATGACGGCCAATATACGAAGTCTGGCCGCACGAAAGTCCAACCGCGCAACGCAAGTGGAAAATGAACGCATTTTTCCGAGAATGCAGAACCACTAGAACCACCTGCGCTGCGGCGGCATTTGTGCGTGATTAGGAGATGTCAGACGCTGCTAATGTCCAGCCTACATAACGTCCAGACGTAAAAAGTGTTTTATTGACTATCCGTAAAAAAGTCACGCACGGAAATGCGCGTCGTCTGACCGTTTTCACGCATTCCGTGAAAAAATGCGTTCGGACGCACTTTTTGACTGTTGCTGCGAATAATGCGTTTGTTTGACCCTAGCCTACCATAGCACAACAACCGCGCGCAATAGTCTACCGCGGGTGAACCTGCATGAACATAATGTACTGCGCGCGTCCTATACTTAACATTGTGAGCACAAATGTGAATGTGCGCTGGTATAAGGATGGTATTACAATCTTTTTGCAGTAATTGCCGCATAACCTTTGCGCGCATAATTTTAGCAACTCCTAAAAGCTGGTGGTAACGGCATATCTGAACAACCTGGCTAACCCCAAAAAAAACACCACATAAAAAGGAACGCAGCATCAATATAATGGATGATGGCAGGTGTGTGTGTATTATTACCGTAGCAGATGTGCTCATTTTGCATCATAGACGCAGAACCCGTCTCCGATGCCTCTGGCAGATGCAAGTCAGTTGCGCTTGATAGGTGTGTTTCTTCATTTTGATTGGCTGAATGGGTGCAAAAAACTGCGCGCGCAAGAAAGTTTGCGCGAGACGGCACTGCGCCAGCATTTCTGCGCATACTGTTTGCGCTTGCAATTGATCGGCAGATGAATAAAGCCGCGGTGATTTGCGCGCGCAAAAGTTTAACGCTTGGCACAAAAAATTTCGCTTTGCGTAAGGGTTTTTGCGCGAAGATTGTAATATAGCCCTAAATTAATTGCAAATCCAAAAAACCCATGTAGCGGCCAAAGCTCGGAAAAGCAAAATGTAACGGTGGTGGTAGTGACCGTAGCAATTTAGGGATACTTATGTATCTAACAGCAGGCAGTCCTCCTGGGTGGCAGGAAAAAAACTCAAATGGAACAAAATGGTACAATATAGCATAAAATAGGTAGCATTGTCTGAAAAGACAAGCAGTAATGGTAAGTATCAAATTCACGTCTTACAGAGCCTTTATAAACGGCTCGTAAAAGCGAAGAGGACATCTATAGGTCACACTCGCCTCGCTGTAATGCTTATGGTGGGAGTGTCACCCTATATTTGACCGCCTGTGTTTTTACCAGAGCTGGTCATGGATACTCTGTAAGATGTGAGTTTTATATTTGCCGCATGTGACTGCTCTAATATATATATATTTTTTTTCTGCTATCCAGTTCATGAAGTGCTTTACCCTTGTGTTTTGTTTCTTTTTGAGGATCTTTTCCTGCCACCAAGAGGACTTTCTGCAGTTACAGAAGTATCCCTAAATTGTCACTACCACGTTACATGTTGCTTTTCAGTGCTTTGAGCGCTTTATGGGTTCTTTGTGTTTGCGCTTTGTGTAATGTGTGTGTGTGTGTATGTGTGTGTGTTTTGCAAGAGATTCTCTGCTCCTTTTCACCCATTTATTCTGCACATTGCATTTTATTAGCACTTTTTCATGACCAGCTTCACTACACTTACTTGTCACATGTATTAAACTAAACATTACAATAATTTTTAAAAAATGGTCTTTCACAGAACAGCTCATCCAGCCATTCACGTTTTGCAGTAATTCCCCTATGTCCATCAATGTGCTCTCTGATTATCGGTTTCATACGGTTAGAGTGCGTTGGTTTGTTTTAATCTGTATTTACTTTGTGCTTCTGAAAGTAATAATTCTGCTTAGAAACACCAAGAAAATGGCACAATGTGTGTTTGTGTGTGTTTTGTGTCAGTCAACCCAATCAAGAAACACAAAGTCATGTTTTCCACAGGTTTCTGGTGTGGATTTAAGGAATGCGACCCACGGCGAAGCCGTCGACGCCATAAAGAAATCCGGGAATCCTGTAGTTTTTGTAATCCAGAACCTGCTGAGTGCTCCTCGGGTAAGTGATTCGGCTGTCGGTGCTTTTTTCCTGCAGTATCAACATGAACGATCTGGTATAATTTTTCCCATGGGTTTACTATCACTGCAACGCCACCTCGTGGGCATTGATGGGTCGTCCACAACGGTGACCACATGGTGGCGACTTGGTGATAGTAAACACATCACATTTTAAAAAGGTTTCCTAAAAGTAAAGTTGTTGGGGGGGGGGTCATATTTGATGCGATAATAATATGTTGCACTTGTATCGTTTCGTAGGGTTTTCTTCTTTATCTGTCAAATTGAGCTCCACTTCCACACTAGCTTCGTTTTGACAAAGGTGTTGGTTTCAAGTTTCGCTGCGCTCCTATGTAAAGGAGTGGAACCTGTGCCGAAATATAATGCAAAAATGGAGCAGACTCTCCCTAAATCAAGCTCCGATAGTAAACCTAGTAACCGTATACATTTTTCTACCTTGCTTCATATCCCTTTAAGCTAGCATCAGACGAACGCAGTCATCACGTACCTGTCGCCGCACAGTTTAACATCCGTCGTAGCATTGATTTGCGATCAATAGAGACCAACACATGAAGTACGTGCGCACGCACCACGCAGGTGGCAATGGACGCCAGCGGCCTGTGTGCATGATGACGCAACGTCAGACGCAGCGCATTTGCGACGTCCATGTTGACGCTCAGATGGTTTTTTTTGGTCTGGCTGACTGTACCGGTCTTTTAATTTTAATTAATTTTTGTTTCCCATATTTTTTTTTTTTTTTTTTTTTTTCTACATCTGTCAAAACCAAAAAGGGACCGTGTGGTGTCTACAGTATCTTCCGTCAGTACGTCCGTCCATCTGTTATGTATGCACGCAGAGTGCGCTCAGACGGCGTACGTCTGACATTAGCCTTAACCTCTCTCCAAAGGATTATGCTCGTTATCCATAAACCAAAACTGCATGGTTTCAATCTCAGAATTCATTTAGTATTGCAATTATAACCTGTATACCCATGGTTTTCACCTCAATAGTAGGAATAAAATGTTGTGTTTTAGATTTCCTAGAGGGACACTACCAATTACATAAGCTCTAACTGAATTACTTGTGCATTAATAACAAAACCACCTTATAAAACACATGCTGCTGTATTTTTTTATAAATTATTATTATTTTTTTGCAGTAATTGCATGTAAAAAGGAAAAATAAGAAGAGGGTTTTTTTTTATCTCCTTTCCCGTTTGAGGATTTTTCCCATGATGCAACAACTACCAAAATCTTGAGTTTTATTTTGTGGCTGTGCTTTATCCTATACAGTATTGAATAGTTAATGAGGAATGTTTAGATAAGGCTGCAGGGAGCTATTGTTCTCTAAACTACATGAGATTAGCTGAGACGGGGAGTTTAACAGACATCTGATCTACCCCATGGTGATGTCCTTTGGATACATCCCACACAGTACAATGATTTGAGTCCATGATCAATCGACTCCATTCTATGGCCAAAGCCACACAGTGAGGAGCAAGTGATGTAAAGCTACAGAGGGAGGGGCAACCATTTACAACACACAAGATTACACAATGGACGCACCCAGTGACACACATAGAGTAAAATATTTTCTTAACTAAACATACAAAAGAAAAACAAAGCACATGTAATATCAGCAACATCAAATAAACACAATAAGGACATTTCATTTTTTGGTGGTAGCGACCCTTTATATACATACTTTATTTTTATAGGTGGTCTCATTGGCAAGATCCAAATCTCCTAAACAAGATGATGCAAGCACAGACTCATCAGAAAAGGCAAGAAAAGCAAAGTATTTTTGTTTTCTCTGTATCTACACGGTGTTTTACAATAGATAATATTCTATTTACTGTACATCCGAGCAAGCCTGGAGAATTGTATCTACGCAGAAATGGATGCGACATGTTGGATTTGAAATACTGATACTGTTTTAACGTGTGTAATATTTTTATCAATTGGAATCATATAGATAGTAGGGCGGATTAATGTGGCCAGATATTTTTTTTATGGACACACATAATTTATTCATGCTGATGGGTATTACATGAAAAATGCCACCCTGCAACATGTAGAATCCATATCCTGAATGTAAGAAATTAAAAAGGAATCCTGGGTGGCTTGCTTTCCTGCAGCATATGAATTATTCATGTTGCAGGTCAGCACTTTTCCCTTTGTTCTCTCTCTCTGCATGAAATGGTAATATATTTCCAGGAAACCATGGCTGATCTGGCAACCCTTTCCTGGACACACATTACTATTTCGTGCAGAAGTAAAGCACAGGGAGAAGTATACATTGCGAGAAGAATATCAAAGCCGGTCACATGGGATTTTATTTTGATTTCTTACCTGTGTAAAGTAATCCGTTAAAAGTTTTCACCACGTAGTGCTATACCCGGGTGATTTTGGCATCTGGACTACCGCGCCTTATCCAAACTGCATTACTATGGAGGATTCTGCATATGGCCGGATTGAGAAGCAACTGATCAAACTGACCCCAGGAGAAACACAGATCAACGGTGACGTATTATTTCTTACCCGATGTAAAAAGATGAATATTGTCCGTGAGGGACTCCGAATCAAGAACCCAGTTTCAAACACACACAACTCTCTGTGTGCTGAAAACCTCTGCAAACGCACCTGCGAGAAACTGTGGAACCACCTAATCCTTTTACTTTATGACCAGAAGCAAAAAATAGTCTGCTGCAAAGTCTACAACAAATCACATAAGGAGCCAATAAATGGAAACGGAATGCCTCTACCTAAAGGACCAGCAAAGGCTCCTCCGTAAGAAGAAGCTGTCAGGACTTCTACTCAGGGACAGCAAATTCGTGCACAAAGATGTCCTGCACAAAAGACCCACTGATGACACGAATCAGATCTCCACTGCTTCTTCCACCATGTCTGGTAAGCGTGACACCGCTAGCATCTCTGAACCCCTCACAGACTATTCTGAAATTGTTAATCTCTCTGATTATGACCTGTACATACCTGGGAAAGCCGTGCTCTCCAAAGGGCTAACTCTTTGTCCTAGCACTAAACTGGACCACATCCAATTCTATTCAGACTTAGAGGAGTTATTTAGACGACCGAGACTTGAGGAATTTTTCTTTGACAAAAATAACTATTTCTATCATGATCCACAAAAAGGAAAGCTAGAAACAGAGAGACTTCACACCTGCAGCAGGACGTAATGTCACATGGAACGGCTATATTGAAACTTCCGTATGAGGGCGACATCCCTGGTTACCACATTGCAGAAAAAATTATCACCGAACCTCTCGCATGCAGAAAGAATGGCCCTAAACAATCTCTCCAAAAACATCATCAAGCCAGCTGACACGGGTGGATCAGTAGTTGTCATGAACATCCAGGACTAGATTGCAGAAGGTGACAGACAATTGTCTGATTGAAAACGATTGCCAGATACTGCCTCAAGACCCCACAACTGTATACAAAACCCAACTTGTCAAACGTATCAGGTCCTTCCCTAAACCTCTACAGCAAGAGTTGGAGAATCTTGTTCGTTTCAATCCTCGCATAGGCACGTTTTACATGCTGAATGAGAATAAACGGTAGGTGTTTTAGCACCAAGAAAGCACTCATTAGAATACTTATATTTTTTGTGGGTTCTTTTTTTCCTCCTCCTCAGTCTGTCTTCTATGGTTGACTCCTCTGATTTAAGTACAGGATCTCTGTGTAGGTTCAGATTCCAGGGTAAGGGGGGAGGATAATCCCAATATGAGCGGTGCTCAAACAAAATAGAACATAAAATAGGCGGCAAGACAAGATTCTAATAATATAAAATGTAAATTTATTTCTATAAAACAGGCCATATGGCAAGGCATTAATAAAAAAATAAAAAGATAGTGAGAAACCTTTGCAAGGATCACTAGAACGCGTTTTCGCCTTTCCGGCTTCCTCAGTAAGTGTCCTCAAGTATAGAGTCTAGCGAAAAAAATCTATTCCTTGCAAAGGTTTTTTATTTTTTATTAATGCCTTGCCATATGGCCTGTTTTATATAAATAAATTTACATTTTATAGAGGGTATCCTGAAAATCCTTAGCAACGAACACTGCCAGCTACATCACCACAGACTTCCTCAACAAACCCGGAGCTATCCGGACACTACCTGCCAACACTATATTGGTTAGTATTAGGGATGCACCGATACTAGTATCGGTGCCGATACTGCCGTTTGCACGAGTACTTGTGCTCGTGCAAATGGCCTGATACATCCCCCCCGATACCGGAAGCTGGCCGTGTGCGTGAAAAGCACTCGGCCAGTGTTCCCCTCCGGCGGGCCGCAATACTCACCCATCTGAAGGGCCGGTCGCACAGCTGTGACGCGTTAGCGCGGCCACCGGGCGCCTCTGTGACGCTGCCTCTCGGCTGGAGGCAGCGTCATAGAGACGGCCACGCGATCGCGTCACAGCCGTGCGACCGGACCTTCGGATGGGTGAGTATTGCGGCCCGCCGGAGGGGAACACTGGCCGAGTGCTTTTCACGCATGCGGCCAGCTTCCCCAGTATTTGGTAGGTCTGAGAGCTGGGGGGCAATATCCATGAGAGCTGGGGGGCAATATCCATGAGAGCTGGGGGGCAATATCCATGTGAGCTGGGGGCAAGCTACATATCCATGTGAGCTGGGGCAAGCTACATATCCATGTGAGCTGGGGGCATTCTGTATATATATCTGGGGGGATATTTACATGTGAGCTGGGGCATTTTTATATGAGGTCTGTTCTTATTGAAAAGCGGTCACATGACATAAAATAAGTGTCGGTACTCGTACTAGGTCTTAAAAAAAGTGGTATCGGTGCATCCCTAATTAGTATGGATGTAGAATTTCTATACAGTAAAGATGGACTCCATGCCTCTCTCAAATTTCTCTCCTCCCATAATACTATGCAAAAATATGATATAATCGCCAAGCTTATTAAATTTATACTCTCAACTATTTCAGCTTTGGTAATAACTTCTACCTTCAAATGAGCGGGTCTGCAATGGGTATTAAAATTTCGCCACAATACGCTGATCATTTCATGGCTGATCTGGAAACGAGGTTCCTGGACACTCGCCCTCAGAAACAACACAAATATCTGTGATCATCTGGACCGAAGGAGAGGAACGCCTGCTAGACTTTCACAATGCATTCAATATGTTCCCCTCATCTATCAAACTCAAGATGGCTTTTTCAATCCACAGTGTGCGCTTACTGGACTGTACCATATCCGCTGCCAATGTGGTGAACATGAACCAGTGCACAGCCTGTAAAAAGGGCTGCTATATCGGTGAAAGTGGCCTTGAGTTGAATCTCAGGATATACCTGCACTAGGGATGCACCGAAATGAAAATTTGGGACCGATACCGAAAATGCACGATGAGCTTGCCCAGAAACCGATACCGAAAATGACTTTCTATATATGACTATATATACACATACTGTGTATACATGTGTCTGGTGTGTGTAATACATACATATATATATGTATGTATGTGTGTGTGATGCTCTCAAATGAAAATTTTGGAATGAAACCAAAAATGACTTTTCCCCTAAAATTTATTTTAAGTTTTTTTTTTTGTATAACTGTGTTTCTAGACTTTATTAACCCCTTAGGGACCTTGGACGTACCATGTACGTCATGGCAGCGGGTCTCTTTTAGACCCGCTGACGTACATGGTACGTCCTGCGGTGTTTTGAGCGCTGGAAGCGATCGGATCGCTTCCAGCAGCTCAAACGCCATTGCAGGATGCCTGGGAGTCCAGGCATCCATGCAATGGCGGTTACAAGTGCCGGGGCACCCTGTGATCGCTCCCCGGGAGCGATCAACATCCGGTTTTACCGGAGAGGTGCCCGGCACTTGTAGAGAGCGCTGGAAGCGATCGGATCGCTTCCAGCAGCTCCAGGGCCATTGCACGCTGCCTGGGAGTCCAGGCATCCGTGCAATGGCGGTATCGCTTCCAGCTGCTCTGTGTATCGAGGCATCCCTGCAATATGCTTACCTGCCGCCGGTCCGCTCAGTGATCGCTCCCCCCGAGCGATCACTTCCGGTAGCGGCAGGAAGTACTGAGTGCCACGAGGTATCGTGGCACTCAGTACAAAAAAGATCACATGAGTGATCAGGTGATCTGCTGGGTGCCTCGAGGGATCAAGGCACCCAGCAGAGTAAAAAAAAGTGTAAAAAAAAGAAAAAAAGTAAATAAAAATAAAAATGAATAAAATAAACTGACAGCCAAGATGGCGCTGCCCTTCTAAGGGCAGGGTCATCTTGGGGCTGAGTGGGATGTTCCTAGCCTGCCTCATCAGAGAGGCAGGCTAGCAACATCCAATCAGAAGTTAGAAAAAGTCAAAATAAAATTTCTAATTTGTCAGGTCAGGTCAATATTTTGTAAATATTGGCTCTGACCTCTGTGATTCTCCCTCCCTCTCCTCACTTGTGTTTTGGTGAGCAAGAGAGAGAGAGATCAGATTTGACAGGTTAGAGATTTTAGGTAGATTTAGTGAGATTAGAAAAATTGAGGCAGATATAGAGAGATTTTAGGGAGATTTAGAAGAATTGAGGCAGGTTTAGAGTGATTTAGAGAGATTTAGGTGTTTATTTGTATTTTCTTGTGAAACCCAACGGTTCTTCTAAGAACCAATAATCCGCTTAGATTATAAAATGTTATAATTATTATATATATATTATATATAATGTCTGAGAGGGTGTACAGCGCCGAGGAGGCATATGCCATCCTGGCGTCAGAGTCTGAGGCATCTGCGTCAGACTCAGACCCTGATTTCGACCCCGCTAACTGCTCAGAGACGTCGCTAGATACATCATCTACGCTGGCTGATGTATCTAGTGATGTTTCTGATGCAGATCCTGGGTCACCACCTGCCAGCAGGAGACGCACAGCTCCAGCTGAGGAGTGGGTAGTGCCTCATCGCCAGAGGCCAGATATCCCTCCTTTCACGGCAAATCCTGGCATCAATATTGATGTTGCAGGATTTACCGCCACACAGTTTTTGCAGGTGTTTATGGGGGATGATTTGTTGGGCCACATCGTGGCCCAATCAAATCTGTATGCCCATCAGCATTGTGCTGCGAAGCCAGACTCCTACTTGGCAAGGCAGCAATGGACCCCGCTAGATGTGCCAGAATTTCTGAAATTCTGGGCACTTACTATGCTGATGGGCATCATAAAGAAGCCCTCAATTCGCTCCTACTGGAGCAGTAGCCCCATCTGCTCTATCCCCATTTACCCCCAATCAATGTCACGTAGAAGGTATGAAAACATTTTGCGTTTCATGCACTTCAGTGACAACAGCCTGTGCCCTTCTAGAGAGCACAGACCAAAAAAATTCTCCCTTTCATTTCACTTTCCAAATCGGCTATTTTGACCTAGAATTTTTCATTCTCCAGTCATTCACTTGCTTTTCACGCTCTCTGAATAACCCTGTATGATTTTGCTACTTATAGTTTCCAGACCTGAAGAAGAGTTACTCTCAAACTTGTCCTGTAAATGTTAGTCCAATGAAAAAAGGTATCACTATGTACGGCTATACTTGGGTGATATATATCAGAGAGTGAGCGTGTGTGTGTATGCTATATATACAGTCAGGTCCAGAAATATTGGGACATGGACACAATTCTAACATCTTTGACTCTATACACCACCACAATGGAGTTGGAATGAAACAAACACAATGTGCTTTAACTGCAGACTGTCAGCTTTAATTTGAGGGTATGTACATCCAACTCAGGTGAACGGTGTAGGACTTACAGCAGTTTGCAGATGTGCCTCCCACTTGTTAAGAGACCAAAGTTAATGGGACAGAATAATAATCATAAATCAAACTTTCCCTTCTTAATACTTAGTTGCAAATCCTTTGCAGTCAATCACAGCCTGAAGTCTGGAACACATAGACATCACCAGACGCTGGGTTTCATCCCTGGTAATGCTCTGCCAGGCCTCTACTGCAACTGTCTTCAGTTCCTGCTTGTTCTTGGGGAATTTTCCCTTCAGTTTTGTCTTCAGCAAGTGAAATGCATGCTCAATGGGATTGATTTCATTCCAACTCCATTGTGGTGGTGTATAGAGCCACAGATGTTAGAATTGTGTCGCTGTCCCCATATTTCTGGACCTGACTGTATATCTTTTTTTTATTCACGAATAAAAAACTTCAATCCAGTTTATAGGGAAACTGACAGCTCAGACAATACGGCTGAAGTTTCAGCTCAGACAATACGGCGCACACTGCGTAATGAAGGCCTCCATGCCAGAACTCCCAGGCGCACCCCTTTGCTGTCTCCAAAGAATAAGAAGAGTCGACTGCAGTATGCCAAAAGTCATGTGGACAAACCACAGAAGTTTTGGGATAGTGTTCTGTGGACTGATGAAACAAAATTAGAACTGTTTGGGCCCATGGATCAACACTATGTTTGGAGGAGGAAGAACAAGGCCAATGAAGAAAAGAACACCTTGCCTACTGTGAAGCATGGCGGTGGGTCAATCATGCTTTGGGGCTGTTTTGCTTCTGCAGGTACAGGGAAGCTTCAGCGTGTGCAAGGTACCATGAATTCTCTTCAGTACCAGGAGATACTGGATGACAATGTGATGCAGTCCGTCACAAACCTGAGGCTTGGGAGACGTTGGACCTTTCAACAGGACAATGATCCCAAGCATACCTCCAAGTCCACTAGAGCATTGTTGCAGATTAAAGGCTGGAACATTTTGGAGTGGCCATCGCAGTCACATGACTTAAATCCGATTGAGAACCTCTGGTGGGACTTCAAGAAAGCAGTTGCAGTGCGCAAGCCTAAGAATGTGACTGAACTGGAGGCTTTTGCCCATGACGAATGGGCGAAGATACCCGTAGATCGGTGCAAGACACTTGTGTCAAGCTATGCTTCACGTTTAAAAGCTGTTATAACTGTAAAAGGATGTTGTACTAAGATTGAATGTCACTTGGGGGTTGAATAAAACTGATAATGATGTGAGCACAGAAAAGACATTTGTGGTTAT